>CM068374.1:389681743-390409113 GCA_034769895.1 Magicicada septendecula | reverse complement strand
CAGAATTTTAGAAGAAAAACTTGAGTTCAGAAATGAATTAGCAAACATAGCCTGGGTATTCCAGATATTAAGTAAAGTAAAAAACATCCAGAATTAAAGCAAAAGTTTTTTTTTTTGGTAGTGTTAAGATAACTAGCCAGGACCTCACTTGACGAGATAATCAAGTAGTGCCAAATGCACACATAGGATTAAGTTAATAATTTTCTTTTTGCAAAAATTCACCTCCACAGCACACGAGAAACATTGTTCTCCAGACATACCTGTAGAGATTGGCATTAGCACATTAGCCCGGTATAAGTTCCTTGATCTTCTCACATTTCATCTTGGTCTGACACTCGGGTCACGGTAGAACGGGCCGCAGACACCCCTGGGCACACTCTGATACTCAGCCAGCCATAATAAAAATCATACGCCCAGTATTAAAGAAAAAAAACTAAAACATTTTCCAGAAGCCGGGCAAGAAACGTCTCGCCCGGTTGAAGGGACAAGTCAAAGAGACCACAACACGTGTATAAGCCAACCACCAGCAACGGCCCCTCACAGCGGAGCAGTGAAACACAAGTCGCGACACACCACTACTAGATAGCGTGCGAGTATCCATTAGTATGTTCCGTAACGAAATTCCATAGTTACGGCACACCCCCACAACAAAAGGAATCCAACGGGTTGGACGACACTGGGTCGACCACAACTGGAGGAAAGGCAGGGACTAACTAAAACAGATTAAAAGGTAAAAACAGGCGGAAGTTAAAAACGAAAGGACACCGGAAAGAAGGACAAGGTGTGTGTGTGTGTGTGTGTGTGTGTGTGGAAGATACCGGGAGTGTGAGCGGTCGCGACCTAATGAGATAGAAAGAGAAAAGGAAAGGAGAGGAGCTAAAATTCCGATAAAACACTAAACCCCCATTTAACCCCCCTTAAAAACAGTTAAATCTCTTAAAAAGTAAAACATTAGAACCCAAATCCTCCAGAGAAGCCCCCTGAAAACCAAACTCAAGGACCCTAATTAATCCTAACTGGGGTGGGAAAAAAATATCTATATCCTTCACTCAATGAACCTCCACCTGAGCACACGCCTTCAAATGCGACACATGGGCCACTCTCACCTGCATACCATCCTCTAGACCCACCAGGCTGGCAGTAACCGGAGAGACAAACTCGGAAATACGGAAAGGTCCCAACCATCGATAACA
Source organism: Magicicada septendecula (assembly GCA_034769895.1). Classification (NCBI taxonomy): domain Eukaryota; kingdom Metazoa; phylum Arthropoda; class Insecta; order Hemiptera; family Cicadidae; genus Magicicada; species Magicicada septendecula. The sequence continues at coordinate 390,407,920 of CM068374.1, read as the reverse complement.
AAGCTTGGGGGCGCGACCTTCCACCCTAGAGCTGAGCGGGTGGCTCCTACAATATACCAACTGGCCCACCTTGAAAGGGTTGGGGACTCTCCCCGCGTTATAACGACGCCGCACGCGCTTGTGCGATCGGAGCAGAGCTCTCCTCACCTCTTTCCACCTGTGAGAGACCCCCCCTGTTCGGCAAATCCGGGAGAAGATCCTCCAATCTCCACAAATTGCTAAGGGGATGAGCAGGGGAGAAACCAAACATGACCTCAAAAGGCACGGCTCTATGACTTTCATGAAGAGAGGAGTTAAAAGCCATTTGTAACCACTGAAGATTCTGGTCCCACGTGTTCTGCTGTTCCGCGTGGTAAGCGATGAGGGCGGATCTAAGATTGCGATTGAATCGCTCAGCGTGGGAAGGTTGCGGGTGATAAGGGTAAGTGGTTACATGTCGAATGCCGTGCCTGAAACACATGTTTCGGAACTGCCTCGAGATGAATTGGGGGCCATTGTCTGAGACAATGATGGAGGGAAGCCCGAAATGCTGAAAGATGCTGGTCTGAAGGGCTATGATGGTAGTAGCAGCACTTGCCTGACGCAAGGGCAGTAGCCAGACATACTTAGAGAAGGCGTCCACACAAACAAGGAGGAACGAATTCCCGGCCTTGCTACGTGGGAAAGGGCCCACGTAGTCGATTAAAACCTTCTCCATAGGTCTGCCCGCCACCTCAGAAGACAGCAACCCCAAATTGGTGTTCTGAGCGGGCTTGCTCAGACTACAGAGATGACAGCACTTCACCCGGGTGGCGATGTCCCGGTCCATGCCTTTCCAGATGAAGTTCTTTCGAATCGCGGCGATGGTCTTAGAAACACCCAAATGGCCTCCTACCGGGGAATCGTGATAATACTGGAAGACCATGGGTACAAGCTTGCTCGGCAGCACTATCTTAGGAACCCGTCCTCTCCGTTCCTTGCAGCAGAGGACACCCTTGGACAGATGATAAGGAGCCTTCATCTCACCTGATTTAAATTTTTCGATGATCGGACCCAACATCTCATCATGAAACTGATGAGGGATAACATCAGTAAAGGTGAGGGGAAACTCCAAGAGTAAGGTGCAGGGTTCATTTATTGGCTCCTCACTGGGTAGATGGTACATACGTGACAAAGCATCGGCAACAACATTTTGGGTCCCCCATATATGCTGTGCCCTGAACTTAAAAGATGAAATTTTGACCACCCAGCGGCCAAGTTTACCCAGTTGACGGGGGTGCGCCAGAAGCCAAGAGAGAGCCTGGTTGTCGGTCTCTAAAAGGAACTCAGCATGTTCCAAATATCTCCTAAATTTGTCCAGGGTGAAGACTACCGCCAAACACTCCAACTCATACACAGAGGATTTCTTTTCAGTGTCGGTGAGGGTCCTAGATACAAAGGCAACTGGCTGCCGAGCACCATCCACCTCCTGCGAGAGCACGGCGCCGATCGCCACAGAGCTGGCGTCCGACTGCAAAATAAAGGGCTTCGTGAAGTCAGGCATCCGAAGCACGGGCAGTGACAGAATGGACTCCTTCAGGGTCTCAAAGGCTCGCTGCTGTTCGTCGCCCCACACAAATTTGGCACTCTTTTTTCTTAAGGAATTAAGGGGGGCAGCAATCTCTGCGGCCCCGGGGATGAACCGCCGATAAACATTAACCATCCCCACAAAGCGGGCCACCGCTTTAGCGTCCCGAGGAGGAGGAAAATCCCGAATTGCCTGAGTCCTCTCTGGGTCTACCGTGACCCCTTTATGAGACACACGATGACCGAGGAAAGAAATTTCCTCCTGGGCAAATTTCACCTTGTCGGGGTTTACCGTGAGCCCCGCGCGCCTCACGCGACACAACACCTCACGGAGACGATCCATGTGTTCCTCTAAGGTAGTACTGTAAATAAGAAGATCATCAAGATAATTAAACACATACTGGAATTTAACATCGTGGAGCACCGTATCTAGTAGACGTGTTAACGTCTGAGCACCAACGGCCAGTCCCATGGGGACTCTCTTATATTGGTACAGGTTCCACACTACGCAAAAGGCCGTGTACGGCCGAGAATCCTTGTGTAAGGGAATCTGGTGGTAGGCAGAATTAAGGTCAAAAATGGTGAAATAGCGGGCCTGCGAAAACCAGTCAAAGGCCGAATGCAGGTCCGGGAGGGGCACCGACTCAACCTCTATATTTTGATTCAATTTACGATAATCAATATCCAGCCGATGCATCCCTCCTGGCTTAGGCACCAAGAATGCTGGACTGGCATAGGCCGACGTGGAAGGTTCAATGACACCCTGGTCTAACAGTTCCTGAACCTTCTCACGCAAAATGGTCATTTTGGGAGGGGCGAATTTATAAGGGTGTGAACGGACAACCGAGGAGTCACACAGGCGGATACGATACTCCAGATTATGTGTGAGGCCGAGATCGGCCGTCAGCACCTCGGGGAACTCCTCACACAATTGACGGAAAGTGGTCTGTTGGGACTGGCTTAAATTATTAATAGCCGCCGGGGGCTGAAGTTCTTCAAGTCCCTCCCCCGACTCATCCCGATATCCAAAAAAGGGAATGCGCACGGCACGGTTAAACTTGAAGAAACAAACGTGCCCCTGGATATCGAGAACCAGACCACTTTTCATGATGAAGTCTGCACCCAAAATACAATCGAGGCTCAGATTCGGAGCGACAAGAAACTCCCACACCCACGAAAAATAATTTATTTTGATTTTGAAGGCCACCAATTTTGAGGTAGGCAAAACCTCCCTCGAGGCCGTCCAACAAACCACCGACGAAAAAGCACTCGCCTTAATTAAAGACTCCCTAACCAACTGCTGGTAAACCCGGGAGGAGATCAAACACCGCGCCGATCCCGAGTCCACCAAGGCTTTAATACGGCCCTTTCCAACCTCCAACTCGAGATAGGGACACACGGAGAGGCCGGGACGAATCGGCTTAGGATAGGGCTCCCCGGATGAGTGCCCAGTTTCAACCGCACATAACGGAACATGAGATGCGCTAAAGCTACCACGCGTGGGGAGGGACCGGCGCCCCCTCAATCCCCCCCACGTGGGCCGTTTTTTGAAGGGCGGTTCTCACGCGGGACCTCTGACCGTTTGAAATGGCAATTCCGGGCCAAGTGCCCCATCTTACCACAAGTATAACAACTATAATTTTTCCTTTCAGAGTTGTTGCCTCGTTGCCCCCGGGTAGGTGGCCGCTGTTGACCAGATGTGGAACAGGGGACAGAGAATTCGGAAATGCCGGAGCGAGTCTCATCATTCATCTGGATGGTGCGGGCAAAGACACAAGCTCTGCTGAGATCCTCGAAGCTTCGCGGTCTCTCCAAGAACACCAACCGTGACCTCTCCTGGGGATTGAGGCCCTCCAAGATGACACGCACCACCTCAGCCTCCGACACGTCCACACGCAGCACACGGACAGCACTCTTGATTGAATTTATGAATACGTTTAGCTTTTCCCCGTGCCCCTGAACTCTATAAAATAATCTTTCCCGCATCTGGTCACGCAGCCTCCCGGGCATAAACAGCTCCAGAACATCTCTGTGGAAAGCATCAAAATCTCCACCCGCGCCGAGATGCCAGACAACACGATCCAGTAGAGGCGCCTGACAATAAGGATATATCATATTTAAAAGAGAGGCACCAGTCACCCCAGGGAAATCATAAATGCCGAAAATCCCTTCAAAAAATTTTACCAGCTGGTCTAGATCCAGACCGTCGACCACGGGAAGCTGACGGAGGAGGTCATAGATGAGGTTCGGCAATGACTCATATTTGACGCTGGCAAGGGTGGTACCAAACCCACGAGGGACTTCCACCTGATCGCCCCGAAATCCCTGGGGGCGCATGCCCAATGAAATAAGAGGACGTTCCTCGACCAGAGCACTACATGCTTCCCCCAGGATATCCACCCGCTCAGTGGCCACGGCCTGGCGCGTGAACATCTCTTTCGGTTTACCAGGACTCTCTGGAGCCTCCCCAGGTAGGCAAATTTTTGACTGCAGGGCCGTCGCAGCCCGCCTAACCTCCTCCTCCAGATCGTCCTGCAACAACAAATTACGGAGACGAGCGGACAAGTGGTGCATTCTTTGGGTCACCCGCTGCCAAACTCGGGTGGAACTCCCTATATATTCAGAGTCCTCCATCAGGGTGGAGAACTCCGTCCACTTGTCCGAACACAAGGCTAACTCCTCCCCCAGATCCTCAATCTCGACTCTCTGGAGGGGGACGTCCCCCACCAGCAGCTCCCGCAGTTGTCTCCTCAAGGACGCTACATCCCTCTGGGGAACCCCACCCCGCAAGGGTATCTCAAACTGAAGCTCATATTTATTAAAATACTCGGGCACCAGACCGCGACCCTCACGCCGACCACTACTCTGCCCCGCTTCTGACATAGTTTCACAATACAAAGACTTTAACACAACCAAGCGATAACAATCAATGAACCCCAGGGTTCCCGACCCGACACCGGACCAACAACCAAGACCAAGACCATATGCTGTAAGACCAACAAAGACAATGACAAGAACACGAACACAAACAAACAAATAGACACTTAATGGCGAACACCCCAAAGATACAATCCGGAATCACTAACCTGTGCTCACCCCCAGGTGTCCCGGCCCGGCAACCGCTCCCGAAGACCAAATTTTTACAACAATGGTGAACACATAATTACAGTAAAAATATCAGAATCAACCCTTCTTAAGCTCATTACATTCATTGAGATATGAGAACACACCACAAAACTGACAGTGCATGTCCAATTAACGTACTGAGGCCACCGCATCAATTTCCAATTTTTGGTTCAGAGGTGGCCAGGCCTACGTCCAACCACGCTCTGCTACCATTTGTGAGCCGCTCATCATTGTCATCACAACACATTAACCAACTTCAGAATGTTAACTTTCTTAAAAATGTGTAAGTTAATTCTACAGCTTACCTGGATGACCAGCTCACTTGTTCAAAACCAGGAGGAACCCTCCTAGTGGAAGAAAGGCCTCGTGCTGGGGAACCATTAGGCAATTGAATTAATGAGGTGACCTCAATTTCCAAACTCAACAAACAACAAATTTATTGGTTCTCTAATTCCTTTTCAAAAGCCTTATAATTTTATGTACAATGCGTGTACTTCATAGTACCCAGAATATAGAAGTATTTACTTAAAATAACAATAATCATGCAACAAAACCTCTCCGGTAAATTTTAAAACCTTTATAAAAATATAATTTCGATATTTTGGCAATAAATTATTATTAACATTAATAAATAAAAAGAAATAAATCTAGAGGTTTTCAAAATTTAATACGTCTAATAACAATAATTTATTAATAATTTAATACTGTTTGATTTATTATTAACATTAATAAATAAAAAAAATAAATAAATCGAGAGGTTTTCAAAATTTAATACATCTAATAACAATAAGTTTTTTTTTTCTTACAGGACACCTCTGGTTGTACTATTTTAATTAATTTACACAAACAACATGCACCATCTGAAATCTCAATAAAAAAACTAAGAACAACAACAATATAATTAGCAAAGGTATAATGTTAAATATAATTTGGTAATTATGTTCTTTAGTATGAAATTCACAATGTGTGTGCTCAATTTTTTTTAATAAACTTGTATAGCTCAATGGTTTTCTGATTTCATAGTGTACACCATTATTCAAAAAAAAAAAATCAAATAACCAGGTCTCTCAAAATGTAAAATGTTTTATACATACACATGTGTGTATACGAATGACTAGATCCATAACACTATTTATATATACTCATCACTCAACAATTAATTAATATAGTCATTCAACATGTTTTAAACTGAGCCAACATTATTAAGTTCCATTAGATTTATGAATATATAAATATACAAAAAAATTTTAACATTGATTTGAAATTCACAGAGAATTAAAATAAATTCTAAATCCCAAAACGTGTAGGGATATAACATAGTTTGAACCAATGTGATGGACAGTTCACAACCTGTCATGCCAAAGAGTGCACACAATACATATGACTTCATCATTTTCTTTTAACTTACATTCACTTAACAATTCTCACACAAAACAGTTACATGGATAACACAGATAAATACTGAGAGACTATCTCAGAGAAAATAAAGGAACCAGGTATTCTTCACTCTAGTAGCGCTGGGAAATGCCTTCACACTGCCAGGTTTAAATAGATACCCATTCACCAGAAGTATCTTAACACATTTCGTTTTTAAAGTTTTTTTTTTTTATCTTAAAAAGCTTTGCAGAGAAGGTATTACTATCACTTACTAACAGCATAAGAAGCTGTCCTCACAATTAAGAGAAATATCTGATGCCAGTCCAGTTCAACAGAATTTTAGAAGAAAAACTTGAGTTCAGAAATGAATTAGCAAACATAGCCTGGGTATTCCAGATATTAAGTAAAGTAAAAAACATCCAGAATTAAAGCAAAAGTTTTTTTTTTTGGTAGTGTTAAGATAACTAGCCAGGACCTCACTTGACGAGATAATCAAGTAGTGCCAAATGCACACATAGGATTAAGTTAATAATTTTCTTTTTGCAAAAATTCACCTCCACAGCACACGAGAAACATTGTTCTCCAGACATACCTGTAGAGATTGGCATTAGCACATTAGCCCGGTATAAGTTCCTTGATCTTCTCACATTTCATCTTGGTCTGACACTCGGGTCACGGTAGAACGGGCCGCAGACACCCCTGGGCACACTCTGATACTCAGCCAGCCATAATAAAAATCATACGCCCAGTATTAAAGAAAAAAAACTAAAACATTTTCCAGAAGCCGGGCAAGAAACGTCTCGCCCGGTTGAAGGGACAAGTCAGAGAGACCACAACACGTGTATAAGCCAACCACCAGCAACGGCCCCTCACAGCGGAGCAGTGAAACACAAGTCGCGACACACCACTACTAGATAGCGTGCGAGTATCCATTAGTATGTTCCGTAACGAAATTCCATAGTTACGGCACACCCCCACAACAAAAGGAATCCAACGGGTTGGACGACACTGGGTCGACCACAACTGGAGGAAAGGCAGGGACTAACTAAAACAGATTAAAAGGTAAAAACAGGCGGAAGTTAAAAACGAAAGGACACCGGAAAGAAGGACAAGGTGTGTGTGTGTGTGTGTGTGTGTGTGGAAGATACCGGGAGTGTGAGCGGTCGCGACCTAATGAGATAGAAAGAGAAAAGGAAAGGAGAGGAGCTAAAATTCCGATAAAACACTAAACCCCCATTTAACCCCCCTTAAAAACAGTTAAATCTCTTAAAAAGTAAAACATTAGAACCCAAATCCTCCAGAGAAGCCCCCTGAAAACCAAACTCAAGGACCCTAATTAATCCTAACTGGGGTGGGAAAAAAATATCTATATCCTTCACTCAATGAACCTCCACCTGAGCACACGCCTTCAAATGCGACACATGGGCCACTCTCACCTGCATACCATCCTCTAGACCCACCAGGCTGGCAGTAACCGGAGAGACAAACTCGGAAATACGGAAAGGTCCCAACCATCGATAACAAAGCTTGGGGGCGCGACCTTCCACCCTAGAGCTGAGCGGGTGGCTCCTACAATATACCAACTGGCCCACCTTGAAAGGGTTGGGGACTCTCCCCGCGTTATAACGACGCCGCACGCGCTTGTGCGATCGGAGCAGAGCTCTCCTCACCTCTTTCCACCTGTGAGAGACCCCCCCTGTTCGGCAAATCCGGGAGAAGATCCTCCAATCTCCACAAATTGCTAAGGGGATGAGCAGGGGAGAAACCAAACATGACCTCAAAAGGCACGGCTCTATGACTTTCATGAAGAGAGGAGTTAAAAGCCATTTGTAACCACTGAAGATTCTGGTCCCACGTGTTCTGCTGTTCCGCGTGGTAAGCGATGAGGGCGGATCTAAGATTGCGATTGAATCGCTCAGCGTGGGAAGGTTGCGGGTGATAAGGGTAAGTGGTTACATGTCGAATGCCGTGCCTGAAACACATGTTTCGGAACTGCCTCGAGATGAATTGGGGGCCATTGTCTGAGACAATGATGGAGGGAAGCCCGAAATGCTGAAAGATGCTGGTCTGAAGGGCTATGATGGTAGTAGCAGCACTTGCCTGACGCAAGGGCAGTAGCCAGACATACTTAGAGAAGGCGTCCACACAAACAAGGAGGAACGAATTCCCGGCCTTGCTACGTGGGAAAGGGCCCACGTAGTCGATTAAAACCTTCTCCATAGGTCTGCCCGCCACCTCAGAAGACAGCAACCCCAAATTGGTGTTCTGAGCGGGCTTGCTCAGACTACAGAGATGACAGCACTTCACCCGGGTGGCGATGTCCCGGTCCATGCCTTTCCAGATGAAGTTCTTTCGAATCGCGGCGATGGTCTTAGAAACACCCAAATGGCCTCCTACCGGGGAATCGTGATAATACTGGAAGACCATGGGTACAAGCTTGCTCGGCAGCACTATCTTAGGAACCCGTCCTCTCCGTTCCTTGCAGCAGAGGACACCCTTGGACAGATGATAAGGAGCCTTCATCTCACCTGATTTAAATTTTTCGATGATCGGACCCAACATCTCATCATGAAACTGATGAGGGATAACATCAGTAAAGGTGAGGGGAAACTCCAAGAGTAAGGTGCAGGGTTCATTTATTGGCTCCTCACTGGGTAGATGGTACATACGTGACAAAGCATCGGCAACAACATTTTGGGTCCCCCATATATGCTGTGCCCTGAACTTAAAAGATGAAATTTTGACCACCCAGCGGCCAAGTTTACCCAGTTGACGGGGGTGCGCCAGAAGCCAAGAGAGAGCCTGGTTGTCGGTCTCTAAAAGGAACTCAGCATGTTCCAAATATCTCCTAAATTTGTCCAGGGTGAAGACTACCGCCAAACACTCCAACTCATACACAGAGGATTTCTTTTCAGTGTCGGTGAGGGTCCTAGATACAAAGGCAACTGGCTGCCGAGCACCATCCACCTCCTGCGAGAGCACGGCGCCGATCGCCACAGAGCTGGCGTCCGACTGCAAAATAAAGGGCTTCGTGAAGTCAGGCATCCGAAGCACGGGCAGTGACAGAATGGACTCCTTCAGGGTCTCAAAGGCTCGCTGCTGTTCGTCGCCCCACACAAATTTGGCACTCTTTTTTCTTAAGGAATTAAGGGGGGCAGCAATCTCTGCGGCCCCGGGGATGAACCGCCGATAAACATTAACCATCCCCACAAAGCGGGCCACCGCTTTAGCGTCCCGAGGAGGAGGAAAATCCCGAATTGCCTGAGTCCTCTCTGGGTCTACCGTGACCCCTTTATGAGACACACGATGACCGAGGAAAGAAATTTCCTCCTGGGCAAATTTCACCTTGTCGGGGTTTACCGTGAGCCCCGCGCGCCTCACGCGACACAACACCTCACGGAGACGATCCATGTGTTCCTCTAAGGTAGTACTGTAAATAAGAAGATCATCAAGATAATTAAACACATACTGGAATTTAACATCGTGGAGCACCGTATCTAGTAGACGTGTTAACGTCTGAGCACCAACGGCCAGTCCCATGGGGACTCTCTTATATTGGTACAGGTTCCACACTACGCAAAAGGCCGTGTACGGCCGAGAATCCTTGTGTAAGGGAATCTGGTGGTAGGCAGAATTAAGGTCAAAAATGGTGAAATAGCGGGCCTGCGAAAACCAGTCAAAGGCCGAATGCAGGTCCGGGAGGGGCACCGACTCAACCTCTATATTTTGATTCAATTTACGATAATCAATATCCAGCCGATGCATCCCTCCTGGCTTAGGCACCAAGAATGCTGGACTGGCATAGGCCGACGTGGAAGGTTCAATGACACCCTGGTCTAACAGTTCCTGAACCTTCTCACGCAAAATGGTCATTTTGGGAGGGGCGAATTTATAAGGGTGTGAACGGACAACCGAGGAGTCACACAGGCGGATACGATACTCCAGATTATGTGTGAGGCCGAGATCGGCCGTCAGCACCTCGGGGAACTCCTCACACAATTGACGGAAAGTGGTCTGTTGGGACTGGCTTAAATTATTAATAGCCGCCGGGGGCTGAAGTTCTTCAAGTCCCTCCCCCGACTCATCCCGATATCCAAAAAAGGGAATGCGCACGGCACGGTTAAACTTGAAGAAACAAACGTGCCCCTGGATATCGAGAACCAGACCACTTTTCATGATGAAGTCTGCACCCAAAATACAATCGAGGCTCAGATTCGGAGCGACAAGAAACTCCCACACCCACGAAAAATAATTTATTTTGATTTTGAAGGCCACCAATTTTGAGGTAGGCAAAACCTCCCTCGAGGCCGTCCAACAAACCACCGACGAAAAAGCACTCGCCTTAATTAAAGACTCCCTAACCAACTGCTGGTAAACCCGGGAGGAGATCAAACACCGCGCCGATCCCGAGTCCACCAAGGCTTTAATACGGCCCTTTCCAACCTCCAACTCGAGATAGGGACACACGGAGAGGCCGGGACGAATCGGCTTAGGATAGGGCTCCCCGGATGAGTGCCCAGTTTCAACCGCACATAACGGAACATGAGATGCGCTAAAGCTACCACGCGTGGGGAGGGACCGGCGCCCCCTCAATCCCCCCCACGTGGGCCGTTTTTTGAAGGGCGGTTCTCACGCGGGACCTCTGACCGTTTGAAATGGCAATTCCGGGCCAAGTGCCCCATCTTACCACAAGTATAACAACTATAATTTTTCCTTTCAGAGTTGTTGCCTCGTTGCCCCCGGGTAGGTGGCCGCTGTTGACCAGATGTGGAACAGGGGACAGAGAATTCGGAAATGCCGGAGCGAGTCTCATCATTCATCTGGATGGTGCGGGCAAAGACACAAGCTCTGCTGAGATCCTCGAAGCTTCGCGGTCTCTCCAAGAACACCAACCGTGACCTCTCCTGGGGATTGAGGCCCTCCAAGATGACACGCACCACCTCAGCCTCCGACACGTCCACACGCAGCACACGGACAGCACTCTTGATTGAATTTATGAATACGTTTAGCTTTTCCCCGTGCCCCTGAACTCTATAAAATAATCTTTCCCGCATCTGGTCACGCAGCCTCCCGGGCATAAACAGCTCCAGAACATCTCTGTGGAAAGCATCAAAATCTCCACCCGCGCCGAGATGCCAGACAACACGATCCAGTAGAGGCGCCTGACAATAAGGATATATCATATTTAAAAGAGAGGCACCAGTCACCCCAGGGAAATCATAAATGCCGAAAATCCCTTCAAAAAATTTTACCAGCTGGTCTAGATCCAGACCGTCGACCACGGGAAGCTGACGGAGGAGGTCATAGATGAGGTTCGGCAATGACTCATATTTGACGCTGGCAAGGGTGGTACCAAACCCACGAGGGACTTCCACCTGATCGCCCCGAAATCCCTGGGGGCGCATGCCCAATGAAATAAGAGGACGTTCCTCGACCAGAGCACTACATGCTTCCCCCAGGATATCCACCCGCTCAGTGGCCACGGCCTGGCGCGTGAACATCTCTTTCGGTTTACCAGGACTCTCTGGAGCCTCCCCAGGTAGGCAAATTTTTGACTGCAGGGCCGTCGCAGCCCGCCTAACCTCCTCCTCCAGATCGTCCTGCAACAACAAATTACGGAGACGAGCGGACAAGTGGTGCATTCTTTGGGTCACCCGCTGCCAAACTCGGGTGGAACTCCCTATATATTCAGAGTCCTCCATCAGGGTGGAGAACTCCGTCCACTTGTCCGAACACAAGGCTAACTCCTCCCCCAGATCCTCAATCTCGACTCTCTGGAGGGGGACGTCCCCCACCAGCAGCTCCCGCAGTTGTCTCCTCAAGGACGCTACATCCCTCTGGGGAACCCCACCCCGCAAGGGTATCTCAAACTGAAGCTCATATTTATTAAAATACTCGGGCACCAGACCGCGACCCTCACGCCGACCACTACTCTGCCCCGCTTCTGACATAGTTTCACAATACAAAGACTTTAACACAACCAAGCGATAACAATCAATGAACCCCAGGGTTCCCGACCCGACACCGGACCAACAACCAAGACCAAGACCATATGCTGTAAGACCAACAAAGACAATGACAAGAACACGAACACAAACAAACAAATAGACACTTAATGGCGAACACCCCAAAGATACAATCCGGAATCACTAACCTGTGCTCACCCCCAGGTGTCCCGGCCCGGCAACCGCTCCCGAAGACCAAATTTTTACAACAATGGTGAACACATAATTACAGTAAAAATATCAGAATCAACCCTTCTTAAGCTCATTACATTCATTGAGATATGAGAACACACCACAAAACTGACAGTGCATGTCCAATTAACGTACTGAGGCCACCGCATCAATTTCCAATTTTTGGTTCAGAGGTGGCCAGGCCTACGTCCAACCACGCTCTGCTACCATTTGTGAGCCGCTCATCATTGTCATCACAACACATTAACCAACTTCAGAATGTTAACTTTCTTAAAAATGTGTAAGTTAATTCTACAGCTTACCTGGATGACCAGCTCACTTGTTCAAAACCAGGAGGAACCCTCCTAGTGGAAGAAAGGCCTCGTGCTGGGGAACCATTAGGCAATTGAATTAATGAGGTGACCTCAATTTCCAAACTCAACAAACAACAAATTTATTGGTTCTCTAATTCCTTTTCAAAAGCCTTATAATTTTATGTACAATGCGTGTACTTCATAGTACCCAGAATATAGAAGTATTTACTTAAAATAACAATAATCATGCAACAAAACCTCTCCGGTAAATTTTAAAACCTTTATAAAAATATAATTTCGATATTTTGGCAATAAATTATTATTAACATTAATAAATAAAAAGAAATAAATCTAGAGGTTTTCAAAATTTAATACGTCTAATAACAATAATTTATTAATAATTTAATACTGTTTGATTTATTATTAACATTAATAAATAAAAAAAATAAATAAATCGAGAGGTTTTCAAAATTTAATACATCTAATAACAATAAGTTTTTTTTTTCTTACAGGACACCTCTGGTTGTACTATTTTAATTAATTTACACAAACAACATGCACCATCTGAAATCTCAATAAAAAAACTAAGAACAACAACAATATAATTAGCAAAGGTATAATGTTAAATATAATTTGGTAATTATGTTCTTTAGTATGAAATTCACAATGTGTGTGCTCAATTTTTTTTAATAAACTTGTATAGCTCAATGGTTTTCTGATTTCATAGTGTACACCATTATTCAAAAAAAAAAAATCAAATAACCAGGTCTCTCAAAATGTAAAATGTTTTATACATACACATGTGTGTATACGAATGACTAGATCCATAACACTATTTATATATACTCATCACTCAACAATTAATTAATATAGTCATTCAACATGTTTTAAACTGAGCCAACATTATTAAGTTCCATTAGATTTATGAATATATAAATATACAAAAAAATTTTAACATTGATTTGAAATTCACAGAGAATTAAAATAAATTCTAAATCCCAAAACGTGTAGGGATATAACATAGTTTGAACCAATGTGATGGACAGTTCACAACCTGTCATGCCAAAGAGTGCACACAATACATATGACTTCATCATTTTCTTTTAACTTACATTCACTTAACAATTCTCACACAAAACAGTTACATGGATAACACAGATAAATACTGAGAGACTATCTCAGAGAAAATAAAGGAACCAGGTATTCTTCACTCTAGTAGCGCTGGGAAATGCCTTCACACTGCCAGGTTTAAATAGATACCCATTCACCAGAAGTATCTTAACACATTTCGTTTTTAAAGTTTTTTTTTTTTATCTTAAAAAGCTTTGCAGAGAAGGTATTACTATCACTTACTAACAGCATAAGAAGCTGTCCTCACAATTAAGAGAAATATCTGATGCCAGTCCAGTTCAACAGAATTTTAGAAGAAAAACTTGAGTTCAGAAATGAATTAGCAAACATAGCCTGGGTATTCCAGATATTAAGTAAAGTAAAAAACATCCAGAATTAAAGCAAAAGTTTTTTTTTTTGGTAGTGTTAAGATAACTAGCCAGGACCTCACTTGACGAGATAATCAAGTAGTGCCAAATGCACACATAGGATTAAGTTAATAATTTTCTTTTTGCAAAAATTCACCTCCACAGCACACGAGAAACATTGTTCTCCAGACATACCTGTAGAGATTGGCATTAGCACATTAGCCCGGTATAAGTTCCTTGATCTTCTCACATTTCATCTTGGTCTGACACTCGGGTCACGGTAGAACGGGCCGCAGACACCCCTGGGCACACTCTGATACTCAGCCAGCCATAATAAAAATCATACGCCCAGTATTAAAGAAAAAAAACTAAAACATTTTCCAGAAGCCGGGCAAGAAACGTCTCGCCCGGTTGAAGGGACAAGTCAGAGAGACCACAACACGTGTATAAGCCAACCACCAGCAACGGCCCCTCACAGCGGAGCAGTGAAACACAAGTCGCGACACACCACTACTAGATAGCGTGCGAGTATCCATTAGTATGTTCCGTAACGAAATTCCATAGTTACGGCACACCCCCACAACAAAAGGAATCCAACGGGTTGGACGACACTGGGTCGACCACAACTGGAGGAAAGGCAGGGACTAACTAAAACAGATTAAAAGGTAAAAACAGGCGGAAGTTAAAAACGAAAGGACACCGGAAAGAAGGACAAGGTGTGTGTGTGTGTGTGTGTGTGGAAGATACCGGGAGTGTGAGCGGTCGCGACCTAATGAGATAGAAAGAGAAAAGGAAAGGAGAGGAGCTAAAATTCCGATAAAACACTAAACCCCCATTTAACCCCCCTTAAAAACAGTTAAATCTCTTAAAAAGTAAAACATTAGAACCCAAATCCTCCAGAGAAGCCCCCTGAAAACCAAACTCAAGGACCCTAATTAATCCTAACTGGGGTGGGAAAAAAATATCTATATCCTTCACTCAATGAACCTCCACCTGAGCACACGCCTTCAAATGCGACACATGGGCCACTCTCACCTGCATACCATCCTCTAGACCCACCAGGCTGGCAGTAACCGGAGAGACAAACTCGGAAATACGGAAAGGTCCCAACCATCGATAACAAAGCTTGGGGGCGCGACCTTCCACCCTAGAGCTGAGCGGGTGGCTCCTACAATATACCAACTGGCCCACCTTGAAAGGGTTGGGGACTCTCCCCGCGTTATAACGACGCCGCACGCGCTTGTGCGATCGGAGCAGAGCTCTCCTCACCTCTTTCCACCTGTGAGAGACCCCCCCTGTTCGGCAAATCCGGGAGAAGATCCTCCAATCTCCACAAATTGCTAAGGGGATGAGCAGGGGAGAAACCAAACATGACCTCAAAAGGCACGGCTCTATGACTTTCATGAAGAGAGGAGTTAAAAGCCATTTGTAACCACTGAAGATTCTGGTCCCACGTGTTCTGCTGTTCCGCGTGGTAAGCGATGAGGGCGGATCTAAGATTGCGATTGAATCGCTCAGCGTGGGAAGGTTGCGGGTGATAAGGGTAAGTGGTTACATGTCGAATGCCGTGCCTGAAACACATGTTTCGGAACTGCCTCGAGATGAATTGGGGGCCATTGTCTGAGACAATGATGGAGGGAAGCCCGAAATGCTGAAAGATGCTGGTCTGAAGGGCTATGATGGTAGTAGCAGCACTTGCCTGACGCAAGGGCAGTAGCCAGACATACTTAGAGAAGGCGTCCACACAAACAAGGAGGAACGAATTCCCGGCCTTGCTACGTGGGAAAGGGCCCACGTAGTCGATTAAAACCTTCTCCATAGGTCTGCCCGCCACCTCAGAAGACAGCAACCCCAAATTGGTGTTCTGAGCGGGCTTGCTCAGACTACAGAGATGACAGCACTTCACCCGGGTGGCGATGTCCCGGTCCATGCCTTTCCAGATGAAGTTCTTTCGAATCGCGGCGATGGTCTTAGAAACACCCAAATGGCCTCCTACCGGGGAATCGTGATAATACTGGAAGACCATGGGTACAAGCTTGCTCGGCAGCACTATCTTAGGAACCCGTCCTCTCCGTTCCTTGCAGCAGAGGACACCCTTGGACAGATGATAAGGAGCCTTCATCTCACCTGATTTAAATTTTTCGATGATCGGACCCAACATCTCATCATGAAACTGATGAGGGATAACATCAGTAAAGGTGAGGGGAAACTCCAAGAGTAAGGTGCAGGGTTCATTTATTGGCTCCTCACTGGGTAGATGGTACATACGTGACAAAGCATCGGCAACAACATTTTGGGTCCCCCATATATGCTGTGCCCTGAACTTAAAAGATGAAATTTTGACCACCCAGCGGCCAAGTTTACCCAGTTGACGGGGGTGCGCCAGAAGCCAAGAGAGAGCCTGGTTGTCGGTCTCTAAAAGGAACTCAGCATGTTCCAAATATCTCCTAAATTTGTCCAGGGTGAAGACTACCGCCAAACACTCCAACTCATACACAGAGGATTTCTTTTCAGTGTCGGTGAGGGTCCTAGATACAAAGGCAACTGGCTGCCGAGCACCATCCACCTCCTGCGAGAGCACGGCGCCGATCGCCACAGAGCTGGCGTCCGACTGCAAAATAAAGGGCTTCGTGAAGTCAGGCATCCGAAGCACGGGCAGTGACAGAATGGACTCCTTCAGGGTCTCAAAGGCTCGCTGCTGTTCGTCGCCCCACACAAATTTGGCACTCTTTTTTCTTAAGGAATTAAGGGGGGCAGCAATCTCTGCGGCCCCGGGGATGAACCGCCGATAAACATTAACCATCCCCACAAAGCGGGCCACCGCTTTAGCGTCCCGAGGAGGAGGAAAATCCCGAATTGCCTGAGTCCTCTCTGGGTCTACCGTGACCCCTTTATGAGACACACGATGACCGAGG
Organism: Magicicada septendecula; assembly: GCA_034769895.1. Taxonomy (NCBI): domain Eukaryota; kingdom Metazoa; phylum Arthropoda; class Insecta; order Hemiptera; family Cicadidae; genus Magicicada; species Magicicada septendecula. Next base: position 390,390,989 of record CM068374.1, on the reverse strand, counting down.
AAAGAAATTTCCTCCTGGGCAAATTTCACCTTGTCGGGGTTTACCGTGAGCCCCGCGCGCCTCACGCGACACAACACCTCACGGAGACGATCCATGTGTTCCTCTAAGGTAGTACTGTAAATAAGAAGATCATCAAGATAATTAAACACATACTGGAATTTAACATCGTGGAGCACCGTATCTAGTAGACGTGTTAACGTCTGAGCACCAACGGCCAGTCCCATGGGGACTCTCTTATATTGGTACAGGTTCCACACTACGCAAAAGGCCGTGTACGGCCGAGAATCCTTGTGTAAGGGAATCTGGTGGTAGGCAGAATTAAGGTCAAAAATGGTGAAATAGCGGGCCTGCGAAAACCAGTCAAAGGCCGAATGCAGGTCCGGGAGGGGCACCGACTCAACCTCTATATTTTGATTCAATTTACGATAATCAATATCCAGCCGATGCATCCCTCCTGGCTTAGGCACCAAGAATGCTGGACTGGCATAGGCCGACGTGGAAGGTTCAATGACACCCTGGTCTAACAGTTCCTGAACCTTCTCACGCAAAATGGTCATTTTGGGAGGGGCGAATTTATAAGGGTGTGAACGGACAACCGAGGAGTCACACAGGCGGACACGATACTCCAGATTATGTGTGAGGCCGAGATCGGCCGTCAGCACCTCGGGGAACTCCTCACACAATTGACGGAAAGTGGTCTGTTGGGACTGGCTTAAATTATTAATAGCCGCCGGGGGCTGAAGTTCTTCAAGTCCCTCCCCCGACTCATCCCGATATCCAAAAAAGGGAATGCGCACGGCACGGTTAAACTTGAAGAAACAAACGTGCCCCTGGATATCGAGAACCAGACCACTTTTCATGATGAAGTCTGCACCCAAAATACAATCGAGGCTCAGATTCGGAGCGACAAGAAACTCCCACACCCACGAAAAATAATTTATTTTGATTTTGAAGGCCACCAATTTTGAGGTAGGCAAAACCTCCCTCGAGGCCGTCCAACAAACCACCGACGAAAAAGCACTCGCCTTAATTAAAGACTCCCTAACCAACTGCTGGTAAACCCGGGAGGAGATCAAACACCGCGCCGATCCCGAGTCCACCAAGGCTTTAATACGGCCCTTTCCAACCTCCAACTCGAGATAGGGACACACGGAGAGGCCGGGACGAATCGGCTTAGGATAGGGCTCCCCGGATGAGTGCCCAGTTTCAACCGCACATAACGGAACATGAGATGCGCTAAAGCTACCACGCGTGGGGAGGGACCGGCGCCCCCTCAATCCCCCCCCACGTGGGCCGTTTTTTGAAGGGCGGTTCTCACGCGGGACCTCTGACCGTTTGAAATGGCAATTCCGGGCCAAGTGCCCCATCTTACCACAAGTATAACAACTATAATTTTTCCTTTCAGAGTTGTTGCCTCGTTGCCCCCGGGTAGGTGGCCGCTGTTGACCAGATGTGGAACAGGGGACAGAGAATTCGGAAATGCCGGAGCGAGTCTCATCATTCATCTGGATGGTGCGGGTAAAGACACAAGCTCTGCTGAGATCCTCGAAGCTTCGCGGTCTCTCCAAGAACACCAACCGTGACCTCTCCTGGGGATTGAGGCCCTCCAAGATGACACGCACCACCTCAGCCTCCGACACGTCCACACGCAGCACACGGACAGCACTCTTGATTGAATTTATGAATACGTTTAGCTTTTCCCCGTGCCCCTGAATTCTATAAAATAATCTTTCCCGCATCTGGTCACGCAGCCTCCCGGGCATAAACAGCTCCAGAACATCTCTGTGGAAAGCATCAAAATCTCCACCCGCGCCGATATGCCAGACAACACGATCCAGTAGAGGCGCCTGACAATAAGGATATATCATATTTAAAAGAGAGGCACCAGTCACCCCAGGGAAATCATAAATGCCGAAAATCCCTTCAAAAAATTTTACCAGCTGGTCTAGATCCAGACCGTCGACCACGGGAAGCTGACGGAGGAGGTCATAGATGAGGTTCGGCAATGACTCATATTTGACGCTGGCAAGGGTGGTACCAAACCCACGAGGGACTTCCACCTGATCGCCCCGAAATCCCTGGGGGCGCATGCCCAATGAAATAAGAGGACGTTCCTCGACCAGAGCACTACATGCTTCCCCCAGGATATCCACCCGCTCAGTGGCCACGGCCTGGCGCGTGAACATCTCTTTCGGTTTACCAGGACTCTCTGGAGCCTCCCCAGGTAGGCAAATTTTTGACTGCAGGGCCGTCGCAGCCCGCCTAACCTCCTCCTCCAGATCGTCCTGCAACAACAAATTACGGAGACGAGCGGACAAGTGGTGCATTCTTTGGGTCACCCGCTGCCAAACTCGGGTGGAACTCCCTATATATTCAGAGTCCTCCATCAGGGTGGAGAACTCCGTCCACTTGTCCGAACACAAGGCTAACTCCTCCCCCAGATCCTCAATCTCGACTCTCTGGAGGGGGACGTCCCCCACCAGCAGCTCCCGCAGTTGTCTCCTCAAGGACGCTACATCCCTCTGGGGAACCCCACCCCGCAAGCGTATCTCAAACTGAAGCTCATATTTATTAAAATACTCGGGCACCAGACCGCGACCCTCACGCCGACCACTACTCTGCCCCGCCTCTGACATAGTTTCACAATACAAAGACTTTAACACAACCAAGCGATAACAATCAATGAACCCCAGGGTTCCCGACCCGACACCGGACCAACAACCAAGACCAAGACCATATGCTGTAAGACCAACAAAGACAATGACAAGAACACGAACACAAACAAACAAATAGACACTTAATGGCGAACACCCCAAAGATACAATCCGGAATCACTAACCTGTGCTCACCCCCAGGTGTCCCGGCCCGGCAACCGCTCCCGAAGACCAAATTTTTACAATAATGGTGAACACATAATTACAGTAAAAATATCAGAATCAACCCTTCCTAAGCTCATTACATTCATTGAGATATGAGAACACACCACAAAACTGACAGTGCATGTCCAATTAACGTATTGAGGCCACCGCATCAATTTCCAATTTTTGGTTCAGAGGTGGCCAGGCCTACGTCCAACCACGCTCTGCTACCATTTGTGAGCCGCTCATCATTGTCATCACAACACATTAACCAACTTCAGAATGTTAACTTTCTTAAAAATGTGTAAGTTAATTCTACAGCTTACCTGGATGACCAGCTCACTTGTTCAAAACCAGGAGGAACCCTCCTAGTGGAAGAAAGGCCTCGTGCTGGGGAACCATTAGGCAATTGAATTAATGAGGTGACCTCAATTTCCAAACTCAACAAACAACAAATTTATTGGTTCTCTAATTCCTTTTCAAAAGCCTTATAATTTTATGTACAATGCGTGTACTTCATAGTACCCAGAATATAGAAGTATTTACTTAAAATAACAATAATCATGCAACAAAACCTCTCCGGTAAATTTTAAAACCTTTATAAAAATATAATTTCGATATTTTGGCAATAAATTATTATTAACATTAATAAATAAAAAGAAATAAATCTAGAGGTTTTCAAAATTTAATACGTCTAATAACAATAATTTATTAATAATTTAATACTGTTTGATTTATTATTAACATTAATAAATAAAATAAATAAATAAATCGAGAGGTTTTCAAAATTTAATACATCTAATAACAATAAGTTTTTTTTTTCTTACAGGACACCTCTGGTTGTACTATTTTAATTAATTTACACAAACAACATGCACCATCTGAAATCTCAATAAAAAAACTAAGAACAACAACAATATAATTAGCAAAGGTATAATGTTAAATATAATTTGGTAATTATGTTCTTTAGTATGAAATTCACAATGTGTGTGCTCAATTTTTTTTTACTAAACTTGTATAGCTCAATGGTTTTCTGATTTCATAGTGTACACCATTATTCAAAAAAAAAAATCAAATAACCAGGTCTCTCAAAATGTAAAATGTTTTATACATACACATGTGTGTATACGAATGACTAGATCCATAACACTATTTATATATACTCATCACTCAACAATTAATTAATATAGTCATTCAACATGTTTTAAACTGAGCCAACATTATTAAGTTCCATTAGATTTATGAATATATAAATATACTAAAAAATTTTAACATTGATTTGAAATTCACAGAGAATTAAAATAAATTCTAAATCCCAAAACGTGTAGGGATATAACATAGTTTGAACCAATGTGATGGACAGTTCACAACCTGTCATGCCAAAGAGTGCACACAATACATATGACTTCATCATTTTCTTTTAACTTACATTCACTTAACAATTCTCACACAAAACAGTTACATGGATAACACAGATAAATACTGAGAGACTATCTCAGAGAAAATAAAGGAACCAGGTATTCTTCACTCTAGTAGCGCTGGGAAATGCCTTCACACTGCCAGGTTTAAATAGATACCCATTCACCAGAAGTATCTTAACACATTTCGTTTTTAAAGTTTTTTTTTTTTATCTTAAAAAGCTTTGCAGAGAAGGTATTACTATCACTTACTAACAGCATAAGAAGCTGTCCTCACAATTAAGAGAAATATCTGATGCCAGTCCAGTTCAACAGAATTTTAGAAGAAAAACTTGAGTTCAGAAATGAATTAGCAAACATAGCCTGGGTATTCCAGATATTAAGTAAAGTAAAAAACATCCAGAATTAAAGCAAAAGTTTTTTTTTTTGGTAGTGTTAAGATAACTAGCCAGGACCTCACTTGACGAGATAATCAAGTAGTGCCAAATGCACACATAGGATTAAGTTAATAATTTTCTTTTTGCAAAAATTCACCTCCACAGCACACGAGAAACATTGTTCTCCAGACATACCTGTAGAGATTGGCATTAGCACATTAGCCCGGTATAAGTTCCTTGATCTTCTCACATTTCATCTTGGTCTGACACTCGGGTCACGGTAGAACGGGCCGCAGACACCCCTGGGCACACTCTGATACTCAGCCAGCCATAATAAAAATCATACGCCCAGTATTAAAGAAAAAAAACTAAAACATTTTCCAGAAGCCGGGCAAGAAACGTCTCGCCCGGTTGAAGGGACAAGTCAGAGAGACCACAACACGTGTATAAGCCAACCACCAGCAACGGCCCCTCACAGCGGAGCAGTGAAACACAAGTCGTGACACACCACTACTAGATAGCGTGCGAGTATCCATTAGTATGTTCCGTAACGAAATTCCATAGTTACGGCACACCCCCACAACAAAAGGAATCCAACGGGTTGGACGACACTGGGTCGACCACAACTGGAGGAAAGGCAGGGACTAACTAAAACAGATTAAAAGGTAAAAACAGGCGGAAGTTAAAAACGAAAGGACACCGGAAAGAAGGACAAGGTGTGTGTGTGTGTGTGTGTGTGTGTGTGTGTAGCTGGGTGTGTGTAAGTGTGGAAGATACCGGGAGTGTGAGCGGTCGCGACCTAATGAGATAGAAAGAGAAAAGGAAAGGAGAGGAGCTAAAATTCCGATAAAACACTAAACCCCCATTTAACCCCCCTTAAAAACAGTTAAATCTCTTAAAAAGTAAAACATTAGAACCCAAATCCTCCAGAGAAGCCCCCTGAAAACCAAACTCAAGGACCCTAATTAATCCTAACTGGGGTGGGAAAAAAATATCTATATCCTTCACTCAATGAACCTCCACCTGAGCACACGCCTTCAAATGCGACACATGGGCCACTCTCACCTGCATACCATCCTCTAGACCCACCAGGCTGGCAGTAACCGGAGAGACAAACTCGGAAATACGGAAAGGTCCCAACCATCGATAACAAAGCTTGGGGGCGCGACCTTCCACCCTAGAGCTGAGCGGGTGGCTCCTACAATATACCAACTGGCCCACCTTGAAAGGGTTGGGGACTCTCCCCGCGTTATAACGACGCCGCACGCGCTTGTGCGATCGGAGCAGAGCTCTCCTCACCTCTTTCCACCTGTGAGAGACCCCCCCTGTTCGGCAAATCCGGGAGAAGATCCTCCAATCTCCACAAATTGCTAAGGGGATGAGCAGGGGAGAAACCAAACATGACCTCAAAAGGCACGGCTCTATGACTTTCATGAAGAGAGGAGTTAAAAGCCATTTGTAACCACTGAAGATTCTGGTCCCACGTGTTCTGCTGTTCCGCGTGGTAAGCGATGAGGGCGGATCTAAGATTGCGATTGAATCGCTCAGCGTGGGAAGGTTGCGGGTGATAAGGGTAAGTGGTTACATGTCGAATGCCGTGCCTGAAACACATGTTTCGGAACTGCCTCGAGATGAATTGGGGGCCATTGTCTGAGACAATGATGGAGGGAAGCCCGAAATGCTGAAAGATGCTGGTCTGAAGGGCTATGATGGTAGTAGCAGCACTTGCCTGACGCAAGGGCAGTAGCCAGACATACTTAGAGAAGGCGTCCACACAAACAAGGAGGAACGAATTCCCGGCCTTGCTACGTGGGAAAGGGCCCACGTAGTCGATTAAAACCTTCTCCATAGGTCTGCCCGCCACCTCAGAAGACAGCAACCCCAAATTGGTGTTCTGAGCGGGCTTGCTCAGACTACAGAGATGACAGCACTTCACCCGGGTGGCGATGTCCCGGTCCATGCCTTTCCAGATGAAGTTCTTTCGAATCGCGGCGATGGTCTTAGAAACACCCAAATGGCCTCCTACCGGGGAATCGTGATAATACTGGAAGACCATGGGTACAAGCTTGCTCGGCAGCACTATCTTAGGAACCCGTCCTCTCCGTTCCTTGCAGCAGAGGACACCCTTGGACAGATGATAAGGAGCCTTCATCTCACCTAATTTAAATTTTTCGATGATCGGACCCAACATCTCATCATGAAACTGATGAGGGATAACATCAGTAAAGGTGAGGGGAAACTCCAAGAGTAAGGTGCAGGGTTCATTTATTGGCTCCTCACTGGGTAGATGGTACATACGTGACAAAGCATCGGCAACAACATTTTGGGTCCCCCATATATGCTGTGCCCTGAACTTAAAAGATGAAATTTTGACCACCCAGCGGCCAAGTTTACCCAGTTGACGGGGGTGCGCCAGAAGCCAAGAGAGAGCCTGGTTGTCGGTCTCTAAAAGGAACTCAGCATGTTCCAAATATCTCCTAAATTTGTCCAGGGTGAAGACTACCGCCAAACACTCCAACTCATACACAGAGGATTCCTTTTCAGTGTCGGTGAGGGTCCTAGATACAAAGGCAACTGGCTGCCGAGCACCATCCACCTCCTGCGAGAGCACGGCGCCGATCGCCACAGAGCTGGCGTCCGACTGCAAAATAAAGGGCTTCGTGAAGTCAGGCATCCGAAGCACGGGCAGTGACAGAATGGACTCCTTCAGGGTCTCAAAGGCTCGCTGCTGTTCGTCGCCCCACACAAATTTGGCACTCTTTTTTCTTAAGGAATTAAGGGGGGCAGCAATCTCTGCGGCCCCGGGGATGAACCGCCGATAAACATTAACCATCCCCACAAAGCGGGCCACCGCTTTAGCGTCCCGAGGAGGAGGAAAATCCCGAATTGCCTGAGTCCTCTCTGGGTCTACCGTGACCCCTTTATGAGACACACGATGACCGAGGAAAGAAATTTCCTCCTGGGCAAATTTCACCTTGTCGGGGTTTACCGTGAGCCCCGCGCGCCTCACGCGACACAATACCTCACGGAGACGATCCATGTGTTCCTCTAAGGTAGTACTGTAAATAAGAAGATCATCAAGATAATTAAACACATACTGGAATTTAACATCGTGGAGCACCGTATCTAGTAGACGTGTTAACGTCTGAGCACCAACGGCCAGTCCCATGGGGACTCTCTTATATTGGTACAGGTTCCACACTACGCAAAAGGCCGTGTACGGCCGAGAATCCTTGTGTAAGGGAATCTGGTGGTAGGCAGAATTAAGGTCAAAAATTGTGAAATAGCGGGCCTGCGAAAACCAGTCAAAGGCCGAATGCAGGTCCGGGAGGGGCACCGACTCAACCTCTATATTTTGATTCAATTTACGATAATCAATATCCAGCCGATGCATCCCTCCTGGCTTAGGCACCAAGAATGCTGGACTGGCATAGGCCGACGTGGAAGGTTCAATGACACCCTGGTCTAACAGTTCCTGAACCTTCTCACGCAAAATGGTCATTTTGGGAGGGGCGAATTTATAAGGGTGTGAACGGACAACCGAGGAGTCACACAGGCGGATACGATACTCCAGATTATGTGTGAGGCCGAGATCGGCCGTCAGCACCTCGGGGAACTCCTCACACAATTGACGGAAAGTGGTCTGTTGGGACTGGCTTAAATTATTAATAGCCGCCGGGGGCTGAAGTTCTTCAAGTCCCTCCCCCGACTCATCCCGATATCCAAAAAAGGGAATGCGCACGGCACGGTTAAACTTGAAGAAACAAACGTGCCCCTGGATATCGAGAACCAGACCACTTTTCATGATGAAGTCTGCACCCAAAATACAATCGAGGCTCAGATTCGGAGCGACAAGAAACTCCCACACCCACGAAAAATAATTTATTTTGATTTTGAAGGCCACCAATTTTGAGGTAGGCAAAACCTCCCTCGAGGCCGTCCAACAAACCACCGACGAAAAAGCACTCGCCTTAATTAAAGACTCCCTAACCAACTGCTGGTAAACCCGGGAGGAGATCAAACACCGCGCCGATCCCGAGTCCACCAAGGCTTTAATACGGCCCTTTCCAACCTCCAACTCGAGATAGGGACACACGGAGAGGCCGGGACGAATCGGCTTAGGATAGGGCTCCCCGGATGAGTGCCCAGTTTCAACCGCACATAACGGAACATGAGATGCGCTAAAGCTACCACGCGTGGGGAGGGACCGGCGCCCCCTCAATCCCCCCCCACGTGGGCCGTTTTTTGAAGGGCGGTTCTCACGCGGGACCTCTGACCGTTTGAAATGGCAATTCCGGGCCAAGTGCCCCATCTTACCACAAGTATAACAACTATAATTTTTCCTTTCAGAGTTGTTGCCTCGTTGCCCCCGGGTAGGTGGCCGCTGTTGACCAGATGTGGAACAGGGGACAGAGAATTCGGAAATGCCGGAGCGAGTCTCATCATTCATCTGGATGGTGCGGGCAAAGACACAAGCTCTGCTGAGATCCTCGAAGCTTCGCGGTCTCTCCAAGAACACCAACCGTGACCTCTCCTGGGGATTGAGGCCCTCCAAGATGACACGCACCACCTCAGCCTCCGACACGTCCACACGCAGCACACGGACAGCACTCTTGATTGAATTTATGAATACGTTTAGCTTTTCCCCGTGCCCCTGAACTCTATAAAATAATCTTTCCCGCATCTGGTCACGCAGCCTCCCGGGCATAAACAGCTCCAGAACATCTCTGTGGAAAGCATCAAAATCTCCACCCGCGCCGATATGCCAGACAACACGATCCAGTAGAGGCGCCTGACAATAAGGATATATCATATTTAAAAGAGAGGCACCAGTCACCCCAGGGAAATCATAAATGCCGAAAATCCCTTCAAAAAATTTTACCAGCTGGTCTAGATCCAGACCGTCGACCACGGGAAGCTGACGGAGGAGGTCATAGATGAGGTTCGGCAATGACTCATATTTGACGCTGGCAAGGGTGGTACCAAACCCACGAGGGACTTCCACCTGATCGCCCCGAAATCCCTGGGGGCGCATGCCCAATGAAATAAGAGGACGTTCCTCGACCAGAGCACTACATGCTTCCCCCAGGATATCCACCCGCTCAGTGGCCACGGCCTGGCGCGTGAACATCTCTTTCGGTTTACCAGGACTCTCTGGAGCCTCCCCAGGTAGGCAAATTTTTGACTGCAGGGCCGTCGCAGCCCGCCTAACCTCCTCCTCCAGATCGTCCTGCAACAACAAATTACGGAGACGAGCGGACAAGTGGTGCATTCTTTGGGTCACCCGCTGCCAAAATCGGGTGGAACTCCCTATATATTCAGAGTCCTCCATCAGGGTGGAGAACTCCGTCCACTTGTCCGAACACAAGGCTAACTCCTCCCCCAGATCCTCAATCTCGACTCTCTGGAGGGGGACGTCCCCCACCAGCAGCTCCCGCAGTTGTCTCCTCAAGGACGCTACATCCCTCTGGGGAACCCCACCCCGCAAGCGTATCTCAAACTGAAGCTCATATTTATTAAAATACTCGGGCACCAGACCGCGACCCTCACGCCGACCACTACTCTGCCCCGCCTCTGACATAGTTTCACAATACAAAGACTTTAACACAACCAAGCGATAACAATCAATGAACCCCAGGGTTCCCGACCCGACACCGGACCAACAACCAAGACCAAGACCATATGCTGTAAGACCAACAAAGACAATGACAAGAACACGAACACAAACAAACAAATAGACACTTAATGGCGAACACCCCAAAGATACAATCCGGAATCACTAACCTGTGCTCACCCCCAGGTGTCCCGGCCCGGCAACCGCTCCCGAAGACCAAATTTTTACAATAATGGTGAACACATAATTACAGTAAAAATATCAGAATCAACCCTTCCTAAGCTCATTACATTCATTGAGATATGAGAACACACCACAAAACTGACAGTGCATGTCCAATTAACGTATTGAGGCCACCGCATCAATTTCCAATTTTTGGTTCAGAGGTGGCCAGGCCTACGTCCAACCACGCTCTGCTACCATTTGTGAGCCGCTCATCATTGTCATCACAACACATTAACCAACTTCAGAATGTTAACTTTCTTAAAAATGTGTAAGTTAATTCTACAGCTTACCTGGATGGCCAGCTCACTTGTTCAAAACCAGGAGGAACCCTCCTAGTGGAAGAAAGGCCTCGTGCTGGGGAACCATTAGGCAATTGAATTAATGAGGTGACCTCAATTTCCAAACTCAACAAACAACAAATTTATTGGTTCTCTAATTCCTTTTCAAAAGCCTTATAATTTTATGTACAATGCGTGTACTTCATAGTACCCAGAATATAGAAGTATTTACTTAAAATAACAATAATCATGCAACAAAACCTCTCCGGTAAATTTTAAAACCTTTATAAAAATATAATTTCGATATTTTGGCAATAAATTATTATTAACATTAATAAATAAAAAGAAATAAATCTAGAGGTTTTCAAAATTTAATACGTCTAATAACAATAATTTATTAATAATTTAATACTGTTTGATTTATTATTAACATTAATAAATAAAATAAATAAATAAATCGAGAGGTTTTCAAAATTTAATACATCTAATAACAATAAGTTTTTTTTTTCTTACAGGACACCTCTGGTTGTACTATTTTAATTAATTTACACAAACAACATGCACCATCTGAAATCTCAATAAAAAAACTAAGAACAACAACAATATAATTAGCAAAGGTATAATGTTAAATATAATTTGGTAATTATGTTCTTTAGTATGAAATTCACAATGTGTGTGCTCAATTTTTTTTACTAAACTTGTATAGCTCAATGGTTTTCTGATTTCATAGTGTACACCATTATTCAAAAAAAAAAATCAAATAACCAGGTCTCTCAAAATGTAAAATGTTTTATACATACACATGTGTGTATACGAATGACTAGATCCATAACACTATTTATATATACTCATCACTCAACAATTAATTAATATAGTCATTCAACATGTTTTAAACTGAGCCAACATTATTAAGTTCCATTAGATTTATGAATATATAAATATACAAAAAAATTTTAACATTGATTTGAAATTCACAGAGAATTAAAATAAATTCTAAATCCCAAAACGTGTAGGGATATAACATAGTTTGAACCAATGTGATGGACAGTTCACAACCTGTCATGCCAAAGAGTGCACACAATACATATGACTTCATCATTTTCTTTTAACTTACATTCACTTAACAATTCTCACACAAAACAGTTACATGGATAACACAGATAAATACTGAGAGACTATCTCAGAGAAAATAAAGGAACCAGGTATTCTTCACTCTAGTAGCGCTGGGAAATGCCTTCACACTGCCAGGTTTAAATAGATACCCATTCACCAGAAGTATCTTAACACATTTCGTTTTTAAAGTTTTTTTTTTTTATCTTAAAAAGCTTTGCAGAGAAGGTATTACTATCACTTACTAACAGCATAAGAAGCTGTCCTCACAATTAAGAGAAATATCTGATGCCAGTCCAGTTCAACAGAATTTTAGAAGAAAAACTTGAGTTCAGAAATGAATTAGCAAACATAGCCTGGGTATTCCAGATATTAAGTAAAGTAAAAAACATCCAGAATTAAAGCAAAAGTTTTTTTTTTTGGTAGTGTTAAGATAACTAGCCAGGACCTCACTTGACGAGATAATCAAGTAGTGCCAAATGCACACATAGGATTAAGTTAATAATTTTCTTTTTGCAAAAATTCACCTCCACAGCACACGAGAAACATTGTTCTCCAGACATACCTGTAGAGATTGGCATTAGCACATTAGCCCGGTATAAGTTCCTTGATCTTCTCACATTTCATCTTGGTCTGACACTCGGGTCACGGTAGAACGGGCCGCAGACACCCCTGGGCACACTCTGATACTCAGCCAGCCATAATAAAAATCATACGCCCAGTATTAAAGAAAAAAAACTAAAACATTTTCCAGAAGCCGGGCAAGAAACGTCTCGCCCGGTTGAAGGGACAAGTCAGAGAGACCACAACACGTGTATAAGCCAACCACCAGCAACGGCCCCTCACAGCGGAGCAGTGAAACACAAGTCGTGACACACCACTACTAGATAGCGTGCGAGTATCCATTAGTATGTTCCGTAACGAAATTCCATAGTTACGGCACACCCCCACAACAAAAGGAATCCAACGGGTTGGACGACACTGGGTCGACCACAACTGGAGGAAAGGCAGGGACTAACTAAAACAGATTAAAAGGTAAAAACAGGCGGAAGTTAAAAACGAAAGGACACCGGAAAGAAGGACAAGGTGTGTGTGTGTGTGTGTGTGTGTGTGTGTGTGTGTGTGTGTGTGTAGCTGGGTGTGTGTAAGTGTGGAAGATACCGGGAGTGTGAACGGTCGCGACCTAATGAGATAGAAAGAGAAAAGGAAAGGAGAGGAGCTAAAATTCCGATAAAACACTAAACCCTCATTTAACCCCCCTTAAAAACAGTTAAATCTCTTAAAAAGTAAAACATTAGAACCCAAATCCTCCAGAGAAGCCCCCTGAAAACCAAACTCAAGGACCCTAATTAATCCTAACTGGGGTGGGAAAAAAATATCTATATCCTTCACTCAATGAACCTCCACCTGAGCACACGCCTTCAAATGCGACACATGGGCCACTCTCACCTGCATACCATCCTCTAGACCCACCAGGCTGGCAGTAACCGGAGAGAAAAACTCGGAAATACGGAAAGGTCCCAACCATCGATAACAAAGCTTGGGGGCGCGACCTTCCACCCTAGAGCTGAGCGGGTGGCTCCTACAATATACCAACTGGCCCACCTTGAAAGGGTTGGGGACTCTCCCCGCGTTATAACGACGCCGCACGCGCTTGTGCGATCGGAGCAGAGCTCTCCTCACCTCTTTCCACCTGTGAGAGACCCCCCCTGTTCGGAAAATCCGGGAGAAGATCCTCCAATCTCCACAAATTGCTAAGGGGATGAGCAGGGGAGAAACCAAACATGACCTCAAAAGGCACGGCTCTATGACTTTCATGAAGAGAGGAGTTAAAAGCCATTTGTAACCACTGAAGATTCTGGTCCCACGTGTTCTGCTGTTCCGCGTGGTAAGCGATGAGGGCGGATCTAAGATTGCGATTGAATCGCTCAGCGTGGGAAGGTTGCGGGTGATAAGGGTAAGTGGTTACATGTCGAATGCCGTGCCTGAAACACATGTTTCGGAACTGCCTCGAGATGAATTGGGGGCCATTGTCTGAGACAATGATGGAGGGAAGCCCGAAATGCTGAAAGATGCTGGTCTGAAGGGCTATGATGGTAGTAGCAGCACTTGCCTGACGCAAGGGCAGTAGCCAGACATACTTAGAGAAGGCGTCCACACAAACAAGGAGGAACGAATTCCCGGCCTTGCTACGTGGGAAAGGGCCCACGTAGTCGATTAAAACCTTCTCCATAGGTCTGCCCGCCACCTCAGAAGACAGCAACCCCAAATTGGTGTTCTGAGCGGGCTTGCTCAGACTACAGAGATGACAGCACTTCACCCGGGTGGCGATGTCCCGGTCCATGCCTTTCCAGATGAAGTTCTTTCGAATCGCGGCGATGGTCTTAGAAACACCCAAATGGCCTCCTACCGGGGAATCGTGATAATACTGGAAGACCATGGGTACAAGCTTGCTCGGCAGCACTATCTTAGGAACCCGTCCTCTCCGTTCCTTGCAGCAGAGGACACCCTTGGACAGATGATAAGGAGCCTTCATCTCACCTGATTTAAATTTTTCGATGATCGGACCCAACATCTCATCATGAAACTGATGAGGGATAACATCAGTAAAGGTGAGGGGAAACTCCAAGAGTAAGGTGCAGGGTTCATTTATTGGCTCCTCACTGGGTAGATGGTACATACGTGACAAAGCATCGGCAACAACATTTTGGGTCCCCCATATATGCTGTGCCCTGAACTTAAAAGATGAAATTTTGACCACCCAGCGGCCAAGTTTACCCAGTTGACGGGGGTGCGCCAGAAGCCAAGAGAGAGCCTGGTTGTCGGTCTCTAAAAGGAACTCAGCATGTTCCAAATATCTCCTAAATTTGTCCAGGGTGAAGACTACCGCCAAACACTCCAACTCATACACAGAGGATTTCTTTTCAGTGTCGGTGAGGGTCCTAGATACAAAGGCAACTGGCTGCCGAGCACCATCCACCTCCTGCGAGAGCACGGCGCCGATCGCCACAGAGCTGGCGTCCGACTGCAAAATAAAGGGCTTCGTGAAGTCAGGCATCCGAAGCACGGGCAGTGACAGAATGGACTCCTTCAGGGTCTCAAAGGCTCGCTGCTGTTCGTCGCCCCACACAAATTTGGCACTCTTTTTTCTTAAGGAATTAAGGGGGGCAGCAATCTCTGCGGCCCCGGGGATGAACCGCCGATAAACATTAACCATCCCCACAAAGCGGGCCACCGCTTTAGCGTCCCGAGGAGGAGGAAAATCCCGAATTGCCTGAGTCCTCTCTGGGTCTACCGTGACCCCTTTATGAGACACACGATGACCGAGGAAAGAAATTTCCTCCTGGGCAAATTTCACCTTGTCGGGGTTTACCGTGAGCCCCGCGCGCCTCACGCGACACAACACCTCACGGAGACGATCCATGTGTTCCTCTAAGGTAGTACTGTAAATAAGAAGATCATCAAGATAATTAAACACATACTGGAATTTAACATCGTGGAGCACCGTATCTAGTAGACGTGTTAACGTCTGAGCACCAACGGCCAGTCCCATGGGGACTCTCTTATATTGGTACAGGTTCCACACTACGCAAAAGGCCGTGTACGGCCGAGAATCCTTGTGTAAGGGAATCTGGTGGTAGGCAGAATTAAGGTCAAAAATTGTGAAATAGCGGGCCTGCGAAAACCAGTCAAAGGCCGAATGCAGGTCCGGGAGGGGCACCGACTCAACCTCTATATTTTGATTCAATTTACGATAATCAATATCCAGCCGATGCATCCCTCCTGGCTTAGGCACCAAGAATGCTGGACTGGCATAGGCCGACGTGGAAGGTTCAATGACACCCTGGTCTAACAGTTCCTGAACCTTCTCACGCAAAATGGTCATTTTGGGAGGGGCGAATTTATAAGGGTGTGAACGGACAACCGAGGAGTCACACAGGCGGATACGATACTCCAGATTATGTGTGAGGCCGAGATCGGCCGTCAGCACCTCGGGGAACTCCTCACACAATTGACGGAAAGTGGTCTGTTGGGACTGGCTTAAATTATTAATAGCCGCCGGGGGCTGAAGTTCTTCAAGTCCCTCCCCCGACTCATCCCGATATCCAAAAAAGGGAATGCGCACGGCACGGTTAAACTTGAAGAAACAAACGTGCCCCTGGATATCGAGAACCAGACCACTTTTCATGATGAAGTCTGCACCCAAAATACAATCGAGGCTCAGATTCGGAGCGACAAGAAACTCCCACACCCACGAAAAATAATTTATTTTGATTTTGAAGGCCACCAATTTTGAGGTAGGCAAAACCTCCCTCGAGGCCGTCCAACAAACCACCGACGAAAAAGCACTCGCCTTAATTAAAGACTCCCTAACCAACTGCTGGTAAACCCGGGAGGAGATCAAACACCGCGCCGATCCCGAGTCCACCAAGGCTTTAATACGGCCCTTTCCAACCTCCAACTCGAGATAGGGACACACGGAGAGGCCGGGACGAATCGGCTTAGGATAGGGCTCCCCGGATGAGTGCCCAGTTTCAACCGCACATAACGGAACATGAGATGCGCTAAAGCTACCACGCGTGGGGAGGGACCGGCGCCCCCTCAATCCCCCCCCCACGTGGGCCGTTTTTTGAAGGGCGGTTCTCACGCGGGACCTCTGACCGTTTGAAATGGCAATTCCGGGCCAAGTGCCCCATCTTACCACAAGTATAACAACTATAATTTTTCCTTTCAGAGTTGTTGCCTCGTTGCCCCCGGGTAGGTGGCCGCTGTTGACCAGATGTGGAACAGGGGACAGAGAATTCGGAAATGCCGGAGCGAGTCTCATCATTCATCTGGATGGTGCGGGCAAAGACACAAGCTCTGCTGAGATCCTCGAAGCTTCGCGGTCTCTCCAAGAACACCAACCGTGACCTCTCCTGGGGATTGAGGCCCTCCAAGATGACACGCACCACCTCAGCCTCCGACACGTCCACACGCAGCACACGGACAGCACTCTTGATTGAATTTATGAATACGTTTAGCTTTTCCCCGTGCCCCTGAACTCTATAAAATAATCTTTCCCGCATCTGGTCACGCAGCCTCCCGGGCATAAACAGCTCCAGAACATCTCTGTGGAAAGCATCAAAATCTCCACCCGCGCCGATATGCCAGACAACACGATCCAGTAGAGGCGCCTGACAATAAGGATATATCATATTTAAAAGAGAGGCACCAGTCACCCCAGGCAAATCATAAATGCCGAAAATCCCAACAAAAAATTTTACCAGCTGGTCTAGATCCAGACCGTCGACCACGGGAAGCTGACGGAGGAGGTCATAGATGAGGTTCGGCAATGACTCATATTTGACGCTGGCAAGGGTGGTACCAAACCCACGAGGGACTTCCACCTGATCGCCCCGAAATCCCTGGGGGCGCATGCCCAATGAAATAAGAGGACGTTCCTCGACCAGAGCACTACATGCTTCCCCCAGGATATCCACCCGCTCAGTGGCCACGGCCTGGCGCGTGAACATCTCTTTCGGTTTACCAGGACTCTCTGGAGCCTCCCCAGGTAGGCAAATTTTTGACTGCAGGGCCGTCGCAGCCCGCCTAACCTCCTCCTCCAGATCGTCCTGCAACAACAAATTACGGAGACGAGCGGACAAGTGGTGCATTCTTTGGGTCACCCGCTGCCAAACTCGGGTGGAACTCCCTATATATTCAGAGTCCTCCATCAGGGTGGAGAACTCCGTCCACTTGTCCGAACACAAGGCTAACTCCTCCCCCAGATCCTCAATCTCGACTCTCTGGAGGGGGACGTCCCCCACCAGCAGCTCCCGCAGTTGTCTCCTCAAGGACGCTACATCCCTCTGGGGAACCCCACCCCGCAAGCGTATCTCAAACTGAAGCTCATATTTATTAAAATACTCGGGCACCAGACCGCGACCCTCACGCCGACCACTACTCTGCCCCGCCTCTGACATAGTTTCACAATACAAAGACTTTAACACAACCAAGCGATAACAATCAATGAACCCCAGGGTTCCCGACCCGACACCGGACCAACAACCAAGACCAAGACCATATGCTGTAAGACCAACAAAGACAATGACAAGAACACGAACACAAACAAACAAATAGACACTTAATGGCGAACACCCCAAAGATACAATCCGGAATCACTAACCTGTGCTCACCCCCAGGTGTCCCGGCCCGGCAACCGCTCCCGAAGACCAAATTTTTACAATAATGGTGAACACATAATTACAGTAAAAATATCAGAATCAACCCTTCCTAAGCTCATTACATTCATTGAGATATGAGAACACACCACAAAACTGACAGTGCATGTCCAATTAACGTATTGAGGCCACCGCATCAATTTCCAATTTTTGGTTCAGAGGTGGCCAGGCCTACGTCCAACCACGCTCTGCTACCATTTGTGAGCCGCTCATCATTGTCATCACAACACATTAACCAACTTCAGAATGTTAACTTTCTTAAAAATGTGTAAGTTAATTCTACAGCTTACCTGGATGGCCAGCTCACTTGTTCAAAACCAGGAGGAACCCTCCTAGTGGAAGAAAGGCCTCGTGCTGGGGAACCATTAGGCAATTGAATTAATGAGGTGACCTCAATTTCCAAACTCAACAAACAACAAATTTATTGGTTCTCTAATTCCTTTTCAAAAGCCTTATAATTTTATGTACAATGCGTGTACTTCATAGTACCCAGAATATAGAAGTATTTACTTAAAATAACAATAATCATGCAACAAAACCTCTCCGGTAAATTTTAAAACCTTTATAAAAATATAATTTCGATATTTTGGCAATAAATTATTATTAACATTAATAAATAAAAAGAAATAAATCTAGAGGTTTTCAAAATTTAATACGTCTAATAACAATAATTTATTAATAATTTAATACTGTTTGATTTATTATTAACATTAATAAATAAAATAAATAAATAAATCGAGAGGTTTTCAAAATTTAATACATCTAATAACAATAAGTTTTTTTTTTCTTACAGGACACCTCTGGTTGTACTATTTTAATTAATTTACACAAACAACATGCACCATCTGAAATCTCAATAAAAAAACTAAGAACAACAACAATATAATTAGCAAAGGTATAATGTTAAATATAATTTGGTAATTATGTTCTTTAGTATGAAATTCACAATGTGTGTGCTCAATTTTTTTTACTAAACTTGTATAGCTCAATGGTTTTCTGATTTCATAGTGTACACCATTATTCAAAAAAAAAAATCAAATAACCAGGTCTCTCAAAATGTAAAATGTTTTATACATACACATGTGTGTATACGAATGACTAGATCCATAACACTATTTATATATACTCATCACTCAACAATTAATTAATATAGTCATTCAACATGTTTTAAACTGAGCCAACATTATTAAGTTCCATTAGATTTATGAATATATAAATATACAAAAAAATTTTAACATTGATTTGAAATTCACAGAGAATTAAAATAAATTCTAAATCCCAAAACGTGTAGGGATATAACATAGTTTGAACCAATGTGATGGACAGTTCACAACCTGTCATGCCAAAGAGTGCACACAATACATATGACTTCATCATTTTCTTTTAACTTACATTCACTTAACAATTCTCACACAAAACAGTTACATGGATAACACAGATAAATACTGAGAGACTATCTCAGAGAAAATAAAGGAACCAGGTATTCTTCACTCTAGTAGCGCTGGGAAATGCCTTCACACTGCCAGGTTTAAATAGATACCCATTCACCAGAAGTATCTTAACACATTTCGTTTTTAAAGTTTTTTTTTTTTATCTTAAAAAGCTTTGCAGAGAAGGTATTACTATCACTTACTAACAGCATAAGAAGCTGTCCTCACAATTAAGAGAAATATCTGATGCCAGTCCAGTTCAACAGAATTTTAGAAGAAAAACTTGAGTTCAGAAATGAATTAGCAAACATAGCCTGGGTATTCCAGATATTAAGTAAAGTAAAAAACATCCAGAATTAAAGCAAAAGTTTTTTTTTTTGGTAGTGTTAAGATAACTAGCCAGGACCTCACTTGACGAGATAATCAAGTAGTGCCAAATGCACACATAGGATTAAGTTAATAATTTTCTTTTTGCAAAAATTCACCTCCACAGCACACGAGAAACATTGTTCTCCAGACATACCTGTAGAGATTGGCATTAGCACATTAGCCCGGTATAAGTTCCTTGATCTTCTCACATTTCATCTTGGTCTGACACTCGGGTCACGGTAGAACGGGCCGCAGACACCCCTGGGCACACTCTGATACTCAGCCAGCCATAATAAAAATCATACGCCCAGTATTAAAGAAAAAAAACTAAAACATTTTCCAGAAGCCGGGCAAGAAACGTCTCGCCCGGTTGAAGGGACAAGTCAGAGAGACCACAACACGTGTATAAGCCAACCACCAGCAACGGCCCCTCACAGCGGAGCAGTGAAACACAAGTCGTGACACACCACTACTAGATAGCGTGCGAGTATCCATTAGTATGTTCCGTAACGAAATTCCATAGTTACGGCACACCCCCACAACAAAAGGAATCCAACGGGTTGGACGACACTGGGTCGACCACAACTGGAGGAAAGGCAGGGACTAACTAAAACAGATTAAAAGGTAAAAACAGGCGGAAGTTAAAAACGAAAGGACACCGGAAAGAAGGACAAGGTGTGTGTGTGTGTGTGTGTGTGTGTGTGTGTGTAGCTGGGTGTGTGTAAGTGTGGAAGATACCGGGAGTGTGAACGGTCGCGACCTAATGAGATAGAAAGAGAAAAGGAAAGGAGAGGAGCTAAAATTCCGATAAAACACTAAACCCCCATTTAACCCCCCTTAAAAACAGTTAAATCTCTTAAAAAGTAAAACATTAGAACCCAAATCCTCCAGAGAAGCCCCCTGAAAACCAAACTCAAGGACCCTAATTAATCCTAACTGGGGTGGGAAAAAAATATCTATATCCTTCACTCAATGAACCTCCACCTGAGCACACGCCTTCAAATGCGACACATGGGCCACTCTCACCTGCATACCATCCTCTAGACCCACCAGGCTGGCAGTAACCGGAGAGAAAAACTCGGAAATACGGAAAGGTCCCAACCATCGATAACAAAGCTTGGGGGCGCGACCTTCCACCCTAGAGCTGAGCGGGTGGCTCCTACAATATACCAACTGGCCCACCTTGAAAGGGTTGGGGACTCTCCCCGCGTTATAACGACGCCGCACGCGCTTGTGCGATCGGAGCAGAGCTCTCCTCACCTCTTTCCACCTGTGAGAGACCCCCCCTGTTCGGAAAATCCGGGAGAAGATCCTCCAATCTCCACAAATTGCTAAGGGGATGAGCAGGGGAGAAACCAAACATGACCTCAAAAGGCACGGCTCTATGACTTTCATGAAGAGAGGAGTTAAAAGCCATTTGTAACCACTGAAGATTCTGGTCCCACGTGTTCTGCTGTTCCGCGTGGTAAGCGATGAGGGCGGATCTAAGATTGCGATTGAATCGCTCAGCGTGGGAAGGTTGCGGGTGATAAGGGTAAGTGGTTACATGTCGAATGCCGTGCCTGAAACACATGTTTCGGAACTGCCTCGAGATGAATTGGGGGCCATTGTCTGAGACAATGATGGAGGGAAGCCCGAAATGCTGAAAGATGCTGGTCTGAAGGGCTATGATGGTAGTAGCAGCACTTGCCTGACGCAAGGGCAGTAGCCAGACATACTTAGAGAAGGCGTCCACACAAACAAGGAGGAACGAATTCCCGGCCTTGCTACGTGGGAAAGGGCCCACGTAGTCGATTAAAACCTTCTCCATAGGTCTGCCCGCCACCTCAGAAGACAGCAACCCCAAATTGGTGTTCTGAGCGGGCTTGCTCAGACTACAGAGATGACAGCACTTCACCCGGGTGGCGATGTCCCGGTCCATGCCTTTCCAGATGAAGTTCTTTCGAATCGCGGCGATGGTCTTAGAAACACCCAAATGGCCTCCTACCGGGGAATCGTGATAATACTGGAAGACCATGGGTACAAGCTTGCTCGGCAGCACTATCTTAGGAACCCGTCCTCTCCGTTCCTTGCAGCAGAGGACACCCTTGGACAGATGATAAGGAGCCTTCATCTCACCTGATTTAAATTTTTCGATGATCGGACCCAACATCTCATCATGAAACTGATGAGGGATAACATCAGTAAAGGTGAGGGGAAACTCCAAGAGTAAGGTGCAGGGTTCATTTATTGGCTCCTCACTGGGTAGATGGTACATACGTGACAAAGCATCGGCAACAACATTTTGGGTCCCCCATATATGCTGTGCCCTGAACTTAAAAGATGAAATTTTGACCACCCAGCGGCCAAGTTTACCCAGTTGACGGGGGTGCGCCAGAAGCCAAGAGAGAGCCTGGTTGTCGGTCTCTAAAAGGAACTCAGCATGTTCCAAATATCTCCTAAATTTGTCCAGGGTGAAGACTACCGCCAAACACTCCAACTCATACACAGAGGATTTCTTTTCAGTGTCGGTGAGGGTCCTAGATACAAAGGCAACTGGCTGCCGAGCACCATCCACCTCCTGCGAGAGCACGGCGCCGATCGCCACAGAGCTGGCGTCCGACTGCAAAATAAAGGGCTTCGTGAAGTCAGGCATCCGAAGCACGGGCAGTGACAGAATGGACTCCTTCAGGGTCTCAAAGGCTCGCTGCTGTTCGTCGCCCCACACAAATTTGGCACTCTTTTTTCTTAAGGAATTAAGGGGGGCAGCAATCTCTGCGGCCCCGGGGATGAACCGCCGATAAACATTAACCATCCCCACAAAGCGGGCCACCGCTTTAGCGTCCCGAGGAGGAGGAAAATCCCGAATTGCCTGAGTCCTCTCTGGGTCTACCGTGACCCCTTTATGAGACACACGATGACCGAGGAAAGAAATTTCCTCCTGGGCAAATTTCACCTTGTCGGGGTTTACCGTGAGCCCCGCGCGCCTCACGCGACACAACACCTCACGGAGACGATCCATGTGTTCCTCTAAGGTAGTACTGTAAATAAGAAGATCATCAAGATAATTAAACACATACTGGAATTTAACATCGTGGAGCACCGTATCTAGTAGACGTGTTAACGTCTGAGCACCAACGGCCAGTCCCATGGGGACTCTCTTATATTGGTACAGGTTCCACACTACGCAAAAGGCCGTGTACGGCCGAGAATCCTTGTGTAAGGGAATCTGGTGGTAGGCAGAATTAAGGTCAAAAATTGTGAAATAGCGGGCCTGCGAAAACCAGTCAAAGGCCGAATGCAGGTCCGGGAGGGGCACCGACTCAACCTCTATATTTTGATTCAATTTACGATAATCAATATCCAGCCGATGCATCCCTCCTGGCTTAGGCACCAAGAATGCTGGACTGGCATAGGCCGACGTGGAAGGTTCAATGACACCCTGGTCTAACAGTTCCTGAACCTTCTCACGCAAAATGGTCATTTTGGGAGGGGCGAATTTATAAGGGTGTGAACGGACAACCGAGGAGTCACACAGGCGGATACGATACTCCAGATTATGTGTGAGGCCGAGATCGGCCGTCAGCACCTCGGGGAACTCCTCACACAATTGACGGAAAGTGGTCTGTTGGGACTGGCTTAAATTATTAATAGCCGCCGGGGGCTGAAGTTCTTCAAGTCCCTCCCCCGACTCATCCCGATATCCAAAAAAGGGAATGCGCACGGCACGGTTAAACTTGAAGAAACAAACGTGCCCCTGGATATCGAGAACCAGACCACTTTTCATGATGAAGTCTGCACCCAAAATACAATCGAGGCTCAGATTCGGAGCGACAAGAAACTCCCACACCCACGAAAAATAATTTATTTTGATTTTGAAGGCCACCAATTTTGAGGTAGGCAAAACCTCCCTCGAGGCCGTCCAACAAACCACCGACGAAAAAGCACTCGCCTTAATTAAAGACTCCCTAACCAACTGCTGGTAAACCCGGGAGGAGATCAAACACCGCGCCGATCCCGAGTCCACCAAGGCTTTAATACGGCCCTTTCCAACCTCCAACTCGAGATAGGGACACACGGAGAGGCCGGGACGAATCGGCTTAGGATAGGGCTCCCCGGATGAGTGCCCAGTTTCAACCGCACATAACGGAACATGAGATGCGCTAAAGCTACCACGCGTGGGGAGGGACCGGCGCCCCCTCAATCCCCCCCCCACGTGGGCCGTTTTTTGAAGGGCGGTTCTCACGCGGGACCTCTGACCGTTTGAAATGGCAATTCCGGGCCAAGTGCCCCATCTTACCACAAGTATAACAACTATAATTTTTCCTTTCAGAGTTGTTGCCTCGTTGCCCCCGGGTAGGTGGCCGCTGTTGACCAGATGTGGAACAGGGGACAGAGAATTCGGAAATGCCGGAGCGAGTCTCATCATTCATCTGGATGGTGCGGGCAAAGACACAAGCTCTGCTGAGATCCTCGAAGCTTCGCGGTCTCTCCAAGAACACCAACCGTGACCTCTCCTGGGGATTGAGGCCCTCCAAGATGACACGCACCACCTCAGCCTCCGACACGTCCACACGCAGCACACGGACAGCACTCTTGATTGAATTTATGAATACGTTTAGCTTTTCCCCGTGCCCCTGAACTCTATAAAATAATCTTTCCCGCATCTGGTCACGCAGCCTCCCGGGCATAAACAGCTCCAGAACATCTCTGTGGAAAGCATCAAAATCTCCACCCGCGCCGATATGCCAGACAACACGATCCAGTAGAGGCGCCTGACAATAAGGATATATCATATTTAAAAGAGAGGCACCAGTCACCCCAGGCAAATCATAAATGCCGAAAATCCCAACAAAAAATTTTACCAGCTGGTCTAGATCCAGACCGTCGACCACGGGAAGCTGACGGAGGAGGTCATAGATGAGGTTCGGCAATGACTCATATTTGACGCTGGCAAGGGTGGTACCAAACCCACGAGGGACTTCCACCTGATCGCCCCGAAATCCCTGGGGGCGCATGCCCAATGAAATAAGAGGACGTTCCTCGACCAGAGCACTACATGCTTCCCCCAGGATATCCACCCGCTCAGTGGCCACGGCCTGGCGCGTGAACATCTCTTTCGGTTTACCAGGACTCTCTGGAGCCTCCCCAGGTAGGCAAATTTTTGACTGCAGGGCCGTCGCAGCCCGCCTAACCTCCTCCTCCAGATCGTCCTGCAACAACAAATTACGGAGACGAGCGGACAAGTGGTGCATTCTTTGGGTCACCCGCTGCCAAACTCGGGTGGAACTCCCTATATATTCAGAGTCCTCCATCAGGGTGGAGAACTCCGTCCACTTGTCCGAACACAAGGCTAACTCCTCCCCCAGATCCTCAATCTCGACTCTCTGGAGGGGGACGTCCCCCACCAGCAGCTCCCGCAGTTGTCTCCTCAAGGACGCTACATCCCTCTGGGGAACCCCACCCCGCAAGCGTATCTCAAACTGAAGCTCATATTTATTAAAATACTCGGGCACCAGACCGCGACCCTCACGCCGACCACTACTCTGCCCCGCCTCTGACATAGTTTCACAATACAAAGACTTTAACACAACCAAGCGATAACAATCAATGAACCCCAGGGTTCCCGACCCGACACCGGACCAACAACCAAGACCAAGACCATATGCTGTAAGACCAACAAAGACAATGACAAGAACACGAACACAAACAAACAAATAGACACTTAATGGCGAACACCCCAAAGATACAATCCGGAATCACTAACCTGTGCTCACCCCCAGGTGTCCCGGCCCGGCAACCGCTCCCGAAGACCAAATTTTTACAACAATGGTGAACACATAATTACAGTAAAAATATCAGAATCAACCCTTCCTAAGCTCATTACATTCATTGAGATATGAGAACACACCACAAAACTGACAGTGCATGTCCAATTAACGTATTGAGGCCACCGCATCAATTTCCAATTTTTGGTTCAGAGGTGGCCAGGCCTACGTCCAACCACGCTCTGCTACCATTTGTGAGCCGCTCATCATTGTCATCACAACACATTAACCAACTTCAGAATGTTAACTTTCTTAAAAATGTGTAAGTTAATTCTACAGCTTACCTGGATGACCAGCTCACTTGTTCAAAACCAGGAGGAACCCTCCTAGTGGAAGAAAGGCCTCGTGCTGGGGAACCATTAGGCAATTGAATTAATGAGGTGACCTCAATTTCCAAACTCAACAAACAACAAATTTATTGGTTCTCTAATTCCTTTTCAAAAGCCTTATAATTTTATGTACAATGCGTGTACTTCATAGTACCCAGAATATAGAAGTATTTACTTAAAATAACAATAATCATGCAACAAAACCTCTCCGGTAAATTTTAAAACCTTTATAAAAATATAATTTCGATATTTTGGCAATAAATTATTATTAACATTAATAAATAAAAAGAAATAAATCTAGAGGTTTTCAAAATTTAATACGTCTAATAACAATAATTTATTAATAATTTAATACTGTTTGATTTATTATTAACATTAATAAATAAAATAAATAAATAAATCGAGAGGTTTTCAAAATTTAATACATCTAATAACAATAAGTTTTTTTTTTCTTACAGGACACCTCTGGTTGTACTATTTTAATTAATTTACACAAACAACATGCACCATCTGAAATCTCAATAAAAAAACTAAGAACAACAACAATATAATTAGCAAAGGTATAATGTTAAATATAATTTGGTAATTATGTTCTTTAGTATGAAATTCACAATGTGTGTGCTCAATTTTTTTACTAAACTTGTATAGCTCAATGGTTTTCTGATTTCATAGTGTACACCATTATTCAAAAAAAAAAATCAAATAACCAGGTCTCTCAAAATGTAAAATGTTTTATACATACACATGTGTGTATACGAATGACTAGATCCATAACACTATTTATATATACTCATCACTCAACAATTAATTAATATAGTCATTCAACATGTTTTAAACTGAGCCAACATTATTAAGTTCCATTAGATTTATGAATATATAAATATACAAAAAAATTTTAACATTGATTTGAAATTCACAGAGAATTAAAATAAATTCTAAATCCCAAAACGTGTAGGGATATAACATAGTTTGAACCAATGTGATGGACAGTTCACAACCTGTCATGCCAAAGAGTGCACACAATACATATGACTTCATCATTTTCTTTTAACTTACATTCACTAAACAATTCTCACACAAAACAGTTACATGGATAACACAGATAAATACTGAGAGACTATCTCAGAGAAAATAAAGGAACCAGGTATTCTTCACTCTAGTAGCGCTGGGAAATGCCTTCACACTGCCAGGTTTAAATAGATACCCATTCACCAGAAGTATCTTAACACATTTCGTTTTTAAAGTTTTTTTTTTTTATCTTAAAAAGCTTTGCAGAGAAGGTATTACTATCACTTACTAACAGCATAAGAAGCTGTCCTCACAATTAAGAGAAATATCTGATGCCAGTCCAGTTCAACAGAATTTTAAAAGAAAAACTTCAGTTCAGAAATGAATTAGCAAACATAGCCTGGGTATTCCAGATATTAAGTAAAGTAAAAAACATCCAGAATTAATGCAAAAGTTTTTTTTTTTGTAGTGTTAAGATAACTAGCCAGGACCTCACTTGACGAGATAATCAAGTAGTGCCAAATGCACACATAGGAATAAGTTAATAATTTTCTTTTTGCAAAAATTCACCTCCACAGCACACGAGAAACATTGTTCTCCAGACATACCTGTAGAGATTGGCATTAGCACATTAGCCCGGTATAAGTTCCTTGATCTTCTCACATTTCATCTTGGTCTGACACTCGGGTCACGGTAGAACGGGCCGCAGACACCCCTGGGCACACTCTGATACTCAGCCAGCCATAATAAAAATCATACGCCCAGTATTAAAGAAAAAAAACTAAAACTTTTTCCAGAAGCCGGGCAAGAAACGTCTCGCCCGGTTGAAGGGACAAGTCAGAGAGACCACAACACTTGTATAAGCCAACCACCAGCAACGGCCCCTCACAGCGGAGCAGTGAAACACAAGTCGTGACACACCACTACTAGATAGCGTGCGAGTATCCATTAGTATGTTGCCGTAACGAAATTCCATAGTTACGGCACAGTCTGATAATCTAAAAATGATAAGCTGTTTTATGTTGGATTAAAATAACGTTTGTTTTATTTATTAACTCATCTCACTGACTAATAATGGTTATAATTCTAAAAATACAAGATAAAGTAAACAGATAAACCCTTTCGTTAACGGCTAGTTTTGCTCAGTTGATCGGTTAGTTATAATTTAGTTAAATATCTCAAAGTCGTGGTCCTTGGAACTACCAAGATAAATTAAAAATGATGATGTACAAACTTATAACAACTTACGTTAACTTTACAAGTTCGCAATTTTTGAGAGTTGAAGACGTATGGTTTGAATTTACCTTTTGACAATATTTTTTAATTAATTGAACGCCAACTATTCTATGTTCAAAAAGATTGCTCCTTTTTTCTTAATACAATTTAAAATTAATTTGTTTGAGACGTAGAGTATAAAAGAGTGTAAAATACCAGAGATTACTTTAAAAAATTTACTAGACTACAGTTTGTTAGTGGAAAACAAATATCTTTTTTCAAAGTGACTGGTATGCACAGCACTAATAACTCACTTCACTTTTATTTTTATTAATTATTTAAACAGGCCTTTTTAAAATATTCACTGTTCACACACTAGTTTGTCTTCCGAGCTGTCGTTCTGACTGTGTAGATTTAAATTGTTTGTAATTATAATTAAAATCAAATTGATGTTCTTGGTCGTATACTGCACTCGTTACTAATCGCACTGTTTAAAATTATACTTCTTCATTTAAACATTCTCGCTGAAAGTATCGTGGATTCAACTGCCTATGTCTGTGTTTGAATGAAAAAACTGATGTTCTTCTCGCGTTCGAGCTTTCTTTTATCGTTTTTTCGCAGGTGTACCGCTCAATTTGAAATATTTGAAAAGCTGGGATCTGATTGGTCCAAATTTACATTAAATTAATTTACTTCCACCAATAAAACGCTTCGAGATGGTTCTAGTATGTTCTGGCAACTATTTCTTGAAATTTCTGGAAGGATTATAATTTCTGCTTTGGTTGTTTTATACTTATTTCGGGTTTTGAACATAAGATTGTTTTATTATTATTGATTTTCCCTGTCTATCTGACAGGCCTACTTTCTGTCTCACCTAACTTATTATATAACTCTATTTATTTAGGTTTATTACTGAATTATATCTTTTGATATATAAACTCTTAACATTTCTGCAACTTATTAATGCATTTTGGTTGCATTTTGATAACATTTAGGTGATAAATTATCTAATCTTAGATGCTCTTCATCTGAATTAATTCTTACATGGTTTTTCCATATTTGCTATGGTTTATAATTATTTTACAGAATTCTTTATCTAGTATTAATTGTTCCTTTTCACGTCCTTTACATTTACATATAATTTTTTTTCATTTACTAATATTTTACATTTTCATGATTTAGGTGTCTTGGTACTATACCCTGTGTGTATTTGTCAATGCAAATTACTATTAGTTAGTTACATATTTCCTTTACTTCAATACTGGTTATAAGCCATTTGGTATACCTATTTTATAATTATAATAATACATTTGATTCACTAGTATTAATAGCTTTACAATAATTATGTTTTTATGCCCTATTCTGAGCTTAATTGTGCCACATGTTGACTTCAATTTTGTCATCTACAATTGGTATTTGATAATATTATTCATTCATTTTTTATTTTTTATTTACACTTCACTCTTACAATCTATGGGGTTTGTTGTGGTCATGGTTTAAGTCATTTTGTCTGTCTCTGTCAATATTAATTCCGTAATGCAAGTTGCTAATTCACACTATCTTACTTCTTCGGTTGATGATTACACTAGTTATATTTGCTTCTTCATTTCTATATGAGTTGATTTCTACTACTTTAAATTATTTTGATGTTATCATATTCTTATTATGGTTTGAAAACTTATGGGACGTTTTGTGACGTTACATAATGCTCCCCTCCCAAAATTGATAATTTGGGAAAGACAATTTCCTTGTTTTGATGAAATTATCAGTTTAATCTTAGTTCAGTTATTTATAACACTCCTGCTTTCTTCTTATATAACTCAATAGTTGGTTGTTTATTGGTTTTGACTTTGTTCTTCATTAGTCTCATTTACTTAGCATATAAACAGTTGTGGCCGATTTTTCATTATATTGGTTATTTGTTTATTCATTCATTTGTTTGTATCATAATAATTTCACTGTTCTCCTTTTGTAATACATTAATCCTTCTCATTAAACACTCCTCAATTTGTATAACAATCCTCCTTTTCCATTCCATTACCTTGATGTTGTTTATTTTATCCCTGAAATACTATAACTCCCTAACACTTTTCCCTAACCTTTATAGCTGTAATGATTTACCTTATTGAAACCGTCCAGTGACTTCAAGTTGTATATTTGTGACGCATTTCGAGTCATATGACCCTTCATCAGATAGTTATCACTCACAAGGAGATCATCAAATATTAAAATTCACAAAAACACACATATGTACAGTACAGTTGTAAAACCTATACAAGCGTCCGACACGGTGCACTGCGTGAGGCCCACTGGACTCTGAGCAAACGCGTGTCACGCTGTAACGTTTCGCATAACGTTACAATTCGGGAACCTGGTTAATTGGCTCAGGTCAATTAAACAGGCTGCCATAATCTTTACAAAATAAAAAATACCTATTAAGTACACAAAGGTTAAATAGGCTCCCGTGAATTGAGGAGTATTGACAAGGGATTTGGTAGATATATTCACTCACCTTTTTGATAACCATAACATCTCTTTATTATATTTTCTTGAATAATACTTTAAATATGATTGTTATTTTGTTTGATTACATTAAACAAATAAATTACTCAAAAGTTGTGCATCAAATGCTCTTACGTCTTTTAACATGTTACTCTAGTGATCAAAATAAAATTATATATTTAATAACTACTTCAAATACCTCGGATCCGGGTTTTAACTTAAGAATGCTCTACAATAAGTCAACATTATGCAAACTATTTGAATACTAGTTTGCTCAAATTTCGAATTACCTTTTCCTTTAACTATTATCAGATTACTATTTCATTTTTGTAATTACAGATACTACTATGTTAACATTTACATGATTAGAAAAAGTCTTCACAAAAATATACTGCTTTTGTTGCCATTGTTAAAAATATAATGGTTTGGTTTCACCTTGATACAATGTGATCAGCGGCGGGTTCTCTTGTTGTTACTCTACAGTTGCGTTTCCTAGAAGTTCTACGATGTCGTTCGGGTGTCTCCATTTATTTTGTAGATTCTTAGTTGCGAACATGACGAAAGGATGCTGTTACCTCAAGCTCGTGAATTTGTCGTTGTTACTTCACTCCTGATGTACGGTGTTCACTCTTTTACACTTTACATTTTGCTTTTAACTGCACTAATGTTACTCTATAATGTTTGGATAGAACGCACCTTACAACTTAAACATTTCGTTTCCTTTTTTAAAAGATGTGTCGGCTAAGTTAGTTACTTTTCGTTATTTCACTACAGTTCAACTACATAACTCGTTTTACTTTCACCACATTTCAATTACTTGTGGAGTCTGTCACCATGAAATATTACGTTCAGTTACATCGCCATTAATTTTTTATATTTACACTTTATTTTACAACACATGGTAAAGCTGTTACCTTGTCGCTGATTCTCGCTCGACTGGGGTTGGTTATGCGGCGGTTAGTAGGGGGAGGGATTTGTTCGCGCGGAGAGAGAAAAGTAGTTCGTACTTTATTATTATTATTATCATACTAATTAACTACTATTAATAATACTATATTTTCTTTATTGAGGTAGGTATTTCTTCTTATTATTATTATTATTATTACGTCTTTTTATTTAATTATCATAATTATTAATTTTCGCTTCAATACAGAGTAATTTTCATGTCCGTACTAGATTTTTACAAGTTGATACAGGCATATAAGTACACAGGGAAGGGTTAAATATTAAGGGGTGTTATCGCAATTTTATTATAGAATTCTTTAGGTTTTAAAACTATTTATTTTGGGTATTATGGCGGGGTTACATTATCATTTTCATTAGGGGTTTATGTTCTGTTTTAATGTGAGATTTTAAATTATTTTAAATTTCTTTTATTTCATTTTTTCCTTTTTTAAAATCGTCACATACTCCTCCTCTTAAGCCTCAGACTCCGGTTTATTTGTTTAGGAATGTACCGGGAGTATGTTTGGGGATTTCTGTGTTAAAATTTAATTTAGTACATGATTTGTTTTCTCTATATCTCTTTAAATAATTTTATTCATTTAAATGTTCTCCTCCGTGAAATTCCCTTTATCTCACTTCTTACAATGCTAACTTATATTTTTACTTCTTAATACTAATTTCCCTAATTATCCGTAACTCACAATATCGTGGCCCGACTGATTACATTTTGCATACTCTAACTCTAGTAGTTAGTTTTCTGCACTTTCTTTAACTCTTGTAAAGAATTTTCTTTAACCCTTGTAAAGAATTTTTCAGTGCGGCGCCATTGTGACTATGTTACGTTACCTATATATAATTCTTAATTCTACTACAGAAATCTAAAGTTGATCCCATACTCAACCTTAGATTCATTCTTATCCTAATTTCTTATTCTACTGAGAGAATCGGAATTTCACGAAGATAATAATTTTTTGTTTTCAAATGATCAGCTGTAATACATAAACAAAAGGGGGCAAACACTTTACTTTCAGCGATCAGCTGTTACTGTGGAATGTGGGTCAAACTAGTTTTCTTCAAACAATGGCATAGTTTATGCGTACAAAGGGGGAAGTTTCTTGAGGGAGAATGTTTCTCTATTGTTCCATTTAACAATAGCTGGTGGACAGCTTATTAACTTGCACAGGCTTGCTTCAAAAAAGGGGTGGAGTGAGCGATGCGTACGCAATGTTACGGCCCGTTACTAAGCTGAGTTTTGTTACACTTTTATAATTATAATTATACTAACGTGTTATAATAATTTACGATATTATTAAACTTTTTATTTTAAATGACTTATTATTTATTATTATTACTTTGGCCTGATTTAAGAGACGGTTTCTTTTTTGTTTTGAACTCGTTTGTTTACTTCGGGAAGCATCATTCCATTAAATTAATTAGTACACTTGTTTCATTTAGTCAGTAGTTCATATAACTCATCGTGTCAATAGAAACACGAATTACACATTTATGCAGGCTTGTACAGGAAAACTACAGAACTGATGTTGTCGCAAAATAGACGTGTTAGAGACTGAATACTTTGACACGTACATACATGAATTGGTATAATACAATCTAATCTTTTCCCGTATAATCATATACGAGTATGTGCGTAATCTCACACAAAATATACACTTATATATATCGTCCATATTATTCATATATGCTACTTAGAAAAAGGCTAAGTACAATTTCCTCTAAGTACAATGTAAGTACAATATACTACTTTTACATACAATTTCCTAACTGAGTGCATAGATATACAGCATAGAGTATTTTATAATTGACACTAAGTACACTAACCATTTACACAAAATGAAACAAAAAAAACAGTGGCGCATTTTAATAATAAAATTATTTACTTGTTTTTTTTTTATTCGATTTAATTTTCAACGTGTGTCTGAAATCTTTTGTTACTGGACAAGGGGTCACACACTTTGTAATACAATAGAGTGAGGTGATGTATGGTCTAACTCGTGGTGACAGAGCGTAACAAAGGGATAGTTTGGTACAAGCGGGAACAGGTCATTTTCTTGTCTGAGATTGTCGTTAAACTGACAAGTTGGGGAATGCATTTTTAAACAGGTTTTACCCTGGGGTTACAATGTTTAAATAATTATTATATTATATCTAAATATTCTTACCATATATATCATGGTTATTATATTATATTATTACACCACATAATGATTATAAAAACACACTATCCTAATTCTGATTTTACTTACTTCAAATCTTCCTTTTGCGTATTTTAAATTAACATTCATAGAGTGAATAATTCTACCACATATTAAATGACAAACACAGGGCATTTTATCTTGCTAATTATCATTTATTCATTAATTAAGCAGAGTGGCGCATTTGAAACGTTTCGCATAACGTTACAATTCGGGAACCTGGTTAATTGGCTCAGGTCAATTAAACAGGCTGCCATAATCTTTACAAAATCAAAAATACCTAATAAGTACACAAAGGTTAAATAGGCTCCCGTGAATTGAGGAGTATTGACAAGGGATTTGGTAGATATATTCACTCACCTTTTTGATAACCATAACATCTCTTTATTATATTTTCTTGAATAATACTTTAAATATGATTGTTATTTTGTTTGATTACATTAAACAAATAAATTACTCAAAAGTTGTGCATCAAATGCTCTTACGTCTTTTAACATGTTACTCTAGTGATCAAAATAAAATTATATATTTAATAACTACTTCAAATACCTCGGATCCGGGTTTTAACTTAAGAATGCTCTACAATAAGTCAACATTATGCAAACTATTTGAATACTAGTTTGCTCAAATTTCGAATTACCTTTTCCTTTAACTATTATCAGATTACTATTTCATTTTTGTAATTACAGATACTACTATGTTAACATTTACATGATTAGAAAAAGTCTTTACAAAAATATACTGCTTTTGTTGCCATTGTTAAAAATATAATGGTTTGGTTTCACCTTGATACAATGTGATCAGCACATTGCGGGTTCTCTTGTTGTTACTCTACAGTTGCGTTTCCTAGAAGTTCTACGATGTCGTTCGGGTGTCTCCATTTATTTTGTAGATTCTTAGTTGCGAACATGAGGAAAGGATGCTGTTACCTCAAGCTCGTGAATTTGTCGTTGTTACTTCACTCCTGATGTACGGTGTTCACTCTTTTACACTTTACATTTTGCTTTTAACTGCACTAATGTTACTCTATAATGTTTGGATAGAACGTACCTTAGAACTTAAACATTTCGTTTCCTTTTTTAAAAGATGTGTCGGCTAAGTTAGTTACTTTTCGTTATTTCACTACAGTTCAACTACATAACTCGTTTTACTTTCACCACATTTCAATTACTTGTGGAGTCTGTCACCATGAAATATTACGTTCAGTTACATCGCCATTAATTTTTTATATTTACACTTTATTTTACGACACATGGTAAAGCTGTTACCTTGTCGCTGATTCTCGCTCGACTGGGGTTGGTTATGCGGCGGTTAGT
Organism: Magicicada septendecula; assembly: GCA_034769895.1. Lineage (NCBI taxonomy): Eukaryota > Metazoa > Arthropoda > Insecta > Hemiptera > Cicadidae > Magicicada > Magicicada septendecula. The sequence goes on along the minus strand of CM068374.1, from coordinate 390,355,751 downwards.
AGGGAGAGGGATTTGTTCGCGCGGAGAGAGAAAAGTAGTTCGTACTTTATTATTATTATTATCATACTAATTAACTACTATTAATAATACTATATTTTCTTTATTGAGGTAGGTATTTCTTCTTCTTATTATTATTATTATTACGTCTTTTTATTTAATTATCATAATTATTAATTTTCGCTTCAATACAGAGTAATTTTCATGTCCGTACTAGATTTTTACAAGTTGATACAGGCATATAAGTACACAGGGAAGGGTTAAATATTAAGGGGTGTTATCGCAATTTTATTATAGAATTCTTTAGGTTTTAAAACTATTTATTTTGGGTATTATGGCGGGGTTACATTATCATTTTCATTAGGGGTTTATGTTCTGTTTTAATGTGAGATTTTAAATTATTTTAAATTTCTTTTATTTCATTTTTTCCTTTTTTAAAATCGTCACAACGCCGTGTGTTATCTCATAATAGATTGCAGCACGGTGTCATACAGCAGGTTTGATTTGAAATTTAATTTATCGTTAAGTGTGCCATCATGAATAACTGGGTTATTATGTCCACTATAGATTTCAAATTCTTCCCATGCATCCATCTAATGACCCTTACTTCAATAATGTAAGGGTATTAAATTCGTATTAAAATTCGTGTACGAATGGTTGCATGTAATTAAATGTCGTGTGAAATTAGATTTTATATTATCTATAGAAACACCTTTATCGATGAAATTATGGGGAATCAAATATATTGGAACTTACCGTCTGCGGCTTTTCAGAAACAGTGTCTTTATAAAATTTACATGTTTCGGGACCCTTGTCCCATCATCAGAATTTAAAAGTAATTGTGTATCATTTAAATTTGATACACTTGTCAAACACTTAAAATATTAAAATCCAATATAAAATAACTTAATATAACATAATAATATAATATTTACAGCGAGTACGAAGGTTACCGATGTACATCGTATGAAACCTGACCGCGCACTAATTTACGTCTCGCTCCCACCACGACAGTAGCGCAAGGCAGTGTTGTACAATACATTTGACTTGAAGACCAATTTATCATTTAAAACATGCGGCTTGGTACCAGTATTATTGTGTGCTTTATAAATTTCGTACTCTTCAAGAGCGTTCAAATATCGCTCTTTCTTACATATGTGAAGGGGTTTCAAATTAGTTTTAAAATTAGTGTAGCTATGATTTTCGGAAATGAGGTGTTCTGCAAATTTTGACTTGATATTGTCCAAACTGTGAAAATGTGTAGGCGGCCTATGTTCTATAAATCTTTTTAAAAAACCAGTCCTGTCTGACCCACATAAAAAGCGTCGCAATCGTCACATATCAATTTGTAAACACCAGTTTTGTGTTCAAGGCTGGTGGTTCTGCGGACACGAAGATTATTCATAATACTATTAGTGGTCTTATAAGTGACCTTGATATTACTGGTTTTACCAAAAATTGACCCAAAGATCTGTGGCATAAGGTATGTGTATGGTGTTGCAATATATTTGCGTGTTGTATTTTCGCGTGTTTTACGTCCGTTAATGTTGCTATGTCCTTTCTTATGTTTTCGAAGGATGTTATTCACCATATTGACATCATGACCATTAGCGACAGCAATGTGTTTAATGGTGTCTAACTCCTCACGGTATTCTTTATCACCGAGGGGCAAAGATAAAAGTCTATAAATCATACTGTGGAAGGCAGCTAATTTTTGTGATAAAGGATGAAACGACTTAGCATATATTACAATGTCAGTCGTTGTGGGTTTTCTATATATGTCAAATTGCAACTTTTTATTATTATTGTCCTTAGCAACGGTTAAATCTAGAAAATTCAGTTTACCATTTTCTTCACTTTCAAGCGTGAACTGCATTTTGTTATTGATATTATTCAAATGATTATGTAAATTATTAATTTGTCTTTGTGTACCTTTGTATATTAAAAAGGTATCATCAACATACCTGCCGTAAAATATTATGTTACTCCTGTGTTTGTTATTAGTAAGAATGAATGAATTTTCGAAATTATTTAGGTATATATCTGCAAGAAGACCTGAAAGTGGAGAACCCATTGCTAACCCATTTTGTTGTTGAAAAATTGATTATTGTGGGTAAAGTAATTTTGATCAAGAACTAACTCCAAAATGTGCATCAATTCATGTATATTATTAATATCCAATTTATTAGTATTAATAAGGTTAGTCCTAAGTATACGCAAGGTCTCCGCTACTGGTATATTCGTATACAAATCCACAATATCAAAGGAAATAAGTTTGTGGGTCGGTTCAACTATTAAATTTTTAACTTTATTCACAAAGTCAACGCTATTAATTAGACTATGATCATTAATTATTTGTATATTGTGTTTTATTATGGTGACTAACTTTTTAGCTGTTTTATACCCCGGAGCAGTGGTGAAATTTACTAACGGTCTCAAGGGGATAGGATCCTTGTGGAGTTTGGATAATCCTGTTAAAACGGGTGCTTTTGAATTTATTGGTTTTAAAGATCTTCTTGTTTGTTCATCAAACAAATGGGTGCATCTGTTTATACATTGATTTAATTGTTTTACATAATTTTCTGTTGGGTCCGAATTTAGTAAATCAATGCTGGTTGTTAATAATGAAATTTTGTATTTTATTGTTATAATCTTCACTGTCCATAATAACCACAGTATTGCCTTTGTCAGCTTTAGTGACAAGAGCTTTATTGTCAGATAATTTTTGTTTTAATCCTATTAAAATTTTCCGTTCTTTATTATAATTATTATTTGTTAAAGGAATAGAGGAATGAACATTATTATACTGATTTTTAATGATTTTATTAAATTTTTCGTTTATTAAGAAACGTGTCTGGTCTTCATCTTTCTGATCAACCATTGCCTTAACAACAGTCTCTGCATTGATAACTTCTGCAATAATTTGCTTGCGATCAAGACTCGATTTGTGTACAGGAAGATTATAATTCAAACCTTTACTCAATAAATCAGTTTCATCAGTATTTAAAACAAGGGACGTTAAATTCTGTAACCGCGTATGAAATTTGTGTTTACATTTGATATTGTTGGATTTCGGTAACTGATCATTCAACAACCTTTGTAGTTTATCTGATTGTTTGATACGCATTTGATAAACTATTCGCCTGACGTCATTGTATATAAAATCCAGATAATGATTCAGTACGGCTGGATGCGTGTTATCTAATAATTGTAAATGTAACTTGTATAATGTATAATTTAAGTTTGACTTTTTAATGTATAGAGATTTAATTTCTTCTTTAACTCTATAAATTTATGCGTATTTTTTGGTTTTTGCTTCAGCAATAGATGAACCTTTAAGTCTTATAATAGCATAATTCGGTATAACCTTGTTCTCCAAACACGATTTGATGAACTTAATGTGTAAAATAGTTTTGTGTAATTGGACTTTAATATTTTGAAATTTTCGTACTAAGTTTGCACGACTTGCAGTATTCATGTTTAAAAGGAATAAATCCCAAATGTTTAGTACCAAGCCACGTGTTGTTCAATCAAATATATTGGAACTTACCGTCTGCGGCTTTTCAGAAACAGCGTCTTTATAAAATTTACATGTTTCGGGACCCTTGTCCCATCATCAGAATTTAAAAGTAATTGTGTATCATTTAAATTTGATACACTTGTCAAACACTTAAAATATTAAAATCCAATATAAAATAACTTAATATAACATAATAATATAATAATTACAGCGAGTACGAAGGTTACCGATGTACATTGTATGAAACCTGACCGCGCACTAATTTACGTCTCGCTCCCACCACGACAGTAGCGCAAGGCAGTGTTGTACAATACATTTGACTTGAAGACCAATTTATCATTTAAAACATGCGGCTTGGTACCAGTATTATTGTGTGCTTTATAAATTTCGTACTCTTCAAGAGCATTCAAATATCACCCTTTCTTACATATGTGAAGGGGTTTCAAATTAGTTTTAAAAAATTATGTGGAAATTATGTGGAGTGTGTTCCCGAAACCTTTTAATAAAAGGTCTCCCCGTTTGACCAATATAGAAACATTCACAATCATTACATATCAATTTATATGCACCCGTCCTTGACTCTAATTGTGTGTAAACAGCCTGGCGGACCGAATTCCAAAGGCTATTATTGGTTTTAAAACTGGTGGTGAAACCAAGCCTATTAAAAACAAACATTAGAATTTTGTGCATTATCTCCGTGTATGTGGTTGAGATGTACTTATTTTTGGTTTTTATATTATTTAATTGTTTGGATTTCTTAGCCTTGTGTTTCCTAAGAATGTTATCCACCATCCGGCAATCATAACCATTAGCAGCAGCAATATGTTTAATTGTATTTAATTCATCATTAAAATCGTTAGCGTCAAGGGGGACACTCAAAAGCCTGTGTACGAAACTATTATATGCTGCTAATTTTTGCGAATATGGGTGGTGGGAATCCGCATGTATAGTAACATCGGTGGTGGTAGGCTTTCTATATATTCCAAATTTCAGGTTGTTGTGCTGTTTAGTTATGGTTAAATCCAAAAAATTTAGTTCATTATTTGCTTCGGTTTCCATGGTGAACTGGATATTGTCATTTACAGCATTCAAGCTGTTTTTCAAAGTGCTTAGCTGGCGTGCAGTACCATTGAAAATCAAAAAAGTGTCGTCCACATAACGACAATAAAAAATAATGTTATTGGTGAACTTGTGGTTATTAAGAAAGTAATTGTTCTCATAAGAGTTCAAATAAATGTAGGCCAACAAGCCGGACAATGGTGAGCCCATAGCAAGTCCGTCTCTTTGAATATAATAACGTCCATTAAAAGTAAAATAATTTTGTTGCAAGATAACTCTCAGTACGCAGATTAATTCGTTTATGGATTGTGCATCTAATTTATTGGATTTGATTAAGTTATTATATAAGATGTCCAAGGTCTTATTTACGGGAATATTAGTATAAAGGTTGACAATGTCGAAAGGTGCTAATTTGTATGTGGATAGCAATTGTATATTTCTAACTTTGTTTATAAAATCCATGCTATTAATTATGCTACGATTATTTTGTAGTTGAATATTATCATTTATTAAAGCAACCAATTTCTTAGCCGCCTTAAAACCCGGTGCCGTGGTAAAATTAACCAAAGGCCTAATTGGGACATTGTCCTTGTGGATTTTAGGTAGGCCAGTAAGTTTCGGTGCATGGGCATTGATAGGTTTTAAATAGCGTCGCGTATGGTCGTCAAACAACTTGGTACAGTTATTAATTGTGTTATTTAAAACTTTTGTAAATGAATCAGTGGGGTCAGTGTTCAGCATGATAATGTTATTGGAAATAAACTCGTCGACTTTACGTGTGTATACATCATTATCTATGACCACTAATGTATGTCCCTTATCTGCCTTCGTTATAAGTGCGTTATTATCTATTAGTTTTGCTTTTATTTTCTTAAGAGTTTTGATCTCAGTTCGAGCTCTTAACTGTTTCTGCGTATTCTGAGTATTAGAATTATGAACGTTTATGATATTAAATTTATTGTTTATTAAGTAGCGTGATTCTTTTTGGAGATTGGGGTCCTTGATTGTTTTAATAGCGGTTTCAGGACTGATAATTTCACGTGTAACGTGACATTAATTAACATTCGGAAAGTTATACTTTAAACCCTTTTTAAGAAGATTTAATTCATCATCATCAAATATTATATTAGTAAGGTAGAAGTACATGGGTAGAACTGATGTTTACATTCAGGGATGGGATGTTGGTTTTGTGATGCCATCAAATTTTGAAATTTTCGGGTCTGTCTTCTTTTTACATCACGCATGATATCAGTAATGTAAAAATTTATCTTATCTATTACGTTATCAATGATGGCAGGATGGCTCTGCTGGTATAATTGCAAATGTAATTTCAACAATGTACAGTTAAGTATGTCTTTCTTAGTGTATAGCGATTTAATTTCCTGTTTGATACGGAAGAATTCTGCATGTTTTTTCGTGTTTCTGGCTGCCTTAGTGGTGGATCTGATATGTATGGTGGCATACTTAGGAATTAGTTTGTGTTTAATACATGATTTGTTAAATTTAATATGCGCGTTGGTTTTTAATAATCGAATTTTAATATTTTGGTATTTATATACCGTGCTGGCTTGACTTTCCGAATGTTAATAAATGTCACGTTACACGTGAAATTATCAGTGCTGAAACCGCTATTAAAACAATCAAGGACCCCAATCTCCAAAAAGAATCACACTACTTAATAAACAATAAATTTAATAATATCATAAACGTTCATAATTCTAATACTCAGAATACGCAGAAACAGTTAAGAGCTCGAACTGAGATCAAAACTCTTAAGAAAATAAAAGCAAAACTAATAGATAATAACGCACTTATAACGAAGGCAGATAAGGGACATACATTAGTGGTCATAGATAATGATGTATACACACGTAAAGTCGACAAGTTTATTTCCAATAACATTATCATGCTGAACACTGACCCCACTGATTCATTTACAAAAGTTTTAAATAACACAATTAATAACTGTACCAAGTTGTTTGACAACCATACGCGACGCTATTTAAAACCTATCAATGCCCATGCACCGAAACTTACTGGCCTACCTAAAATCCACAAGGACAATGTCCCAATTAGGCCTCTGGTTAATTTTACCACGGCACCGGGTTTTAAGGCGGCTAAGAAATTGGTTGCTTTAATAAATGATAATATTCAACTACAAAATAATCGTAGCATAATTAATTGCATGGATTTTATAAACAAAGTTAGAAATATACAATTGCTATCCACATACAAATTAGCATCTTTCGACATTGTCAACCTTTATACTAATATTCCCGTAAATAAGACCTTGGACATCTTATATAATAACTTAATCAAATCCAATAAATTAGATGCACAATCCATAAACGAATTAATCTGCGTACTGAGAGTTGTCTTGCAACAAAATTATTTTACTTTTAATGGACGTTATTATATTCAAAGAGACGGACTTGCTATGGGCTCACCATTGTCCGGCTTGTTGGCCTACATTTATTTGAACTCTTATGAGAACAATTACTTTCTTAATAACCACAAGTTCACCAATAACATTATTTTTTATTGTCGTTATGTGGACGACACTTTTTTGATTTTCAATGGTACTGCACGCCAGCTAAGCACTTTGAAAAACAGCTTGAATGCTGTAAATGACAATATCCAGTTCACCATGGAAACCGAAGCAAATAATGAACTAAATTTTTTGGATTTAACCATAACTAAACAGCACAACAACCTGAAATTTGGAATATATAGAAAGCCTACCACCACCGATGTTACTATACATGCGGATTCCCACCACCCATATTCGCAAAAATTAGCAGCATATAATAGTTTCGTACACAGGCTTTTGAGTGTCCCCCTTGACGCTAACGATTTTAATGATGAATTAAATACAATTAAACATATTGCTGCTGCTAATGGTTATGATTGCCGGATGGTGGATAACATTCTTAGGAAACACAAGGCTAAGAAATCCAAACAATTAAATAATATAAAAACCAAAAATAAGTACATCTCAACCACATACACGGAGATAATGCCCAAAATTCTAACGTCTGTTTTTAATAGGCTTGGTTTCACCACCATTTTTAAAACCAATAATAGCCTTTGGAATTCGGTCCGCCAGGCTGTTCACACACAATTAGAGTCAAGGACGGGTGTATATAAAATGATATGTAATGATTGTGAATGTTTCTATATTGGTCAAACAGGGAGACCTTTTATTAAAAGGTTTCGGGAACACACTCCACATAATTTCATCAATAAAGGTGTTTCTATAGATAATATAAAATCTAATTTCACACGACATTTAAGTACATGCAACCATTCGTACACGAATTTTAATACGAATTTAATACCCTTACATTATTGTAGTAAGGGTCGTTATATGGATGCATGGGAAGAATTTGAAATCTATAGTGGACATAATAACCCAGTTACTCATGATGGCATACTTAACGATAAATTAAATTTCAAATCAAACCCGCTGTATGACATCGTGCTGCAATCGATTATGAGATAACACACGGCATGACACGCGTTTGCTCAGAGTCCAGTGGGCCTCACGCAGTGCACTGTGTCGGATGCTTGTATAGGTTTTACAATTGTACTGTACATATGTGTGTTTTTTGTGTTTTTGTGAATTTTAATATTTGGTGATCTCCTTGTGAGTGATAACTATCTGATGAAGGGTCATACGACTCGAAACGCGTCATAAATATACAACTTGAAGTCACTGGACGGTTTCAATAAGGTAAATCATTACTATATAAAGTGACTTGGACCGTATAAAATAATGTTTAAACTTTATAGCTGGTTCGGACTCGGGGGGCTCTCTTGGCATCCATTCTCCGCCGTTTCCCTAACTATTTACCCAAAGATCAGAGGAATCTTTATCTCTGTCTGAGACAATAAGAGTTGCACATAACAGTTGCACATCACAACACATAAGACATAATATATAATTCATAATTCATTATAATATATCATATACATTTATTAGAATACTCAAGGGATTAGAGGTTCCTACACATAAATTCCATTACTATTTCACTTCTGACGATTTTTTTGTCAATTCAATTAATATACTATTCTCCACAGGTAATTGGTTAACGTAACTTGACATATATGCTGTATTATCATAAGCTTGTTGTTGTTCATCAATACTATATTAGATGTGGGTTTCGTTATTATTTTTTCACATTTATTTTTATCACCATTTAATTATGCAGTTATATTTATAAATTTATCACCACATTATTCTGTAGTATTCTATTCTTCCTCATTTTAATCATAATTCATTTATAATATTGATTATATAACAGTTTGTAATATTTCTAAGTTGGTTTGTTCTTTTAACTAATCATTTAAGTAATTGTGTCATTTAACATTATTATTTTGTTAGTCAATTAATCATTATCTCATTTCATATATTATTCACTTTATTTTAGTTGGATTGTTCATGATATTTTCTAAATGAGGCCTGGTTATAAGTCCCCTTAATTTTATTGTTGACAGGGTTCATTATCTCATAAATATTATTGTCATTGTCCTTGGTGATTAGATATGGTCCAGTATATAATAGCAATAACTTTTTTGTTATACCTTGCATAGTACTTGGTAACTCTCGGTTTCTCACTACAACGTTCTCTCCCACATGATATTTAGTGGCTTTGGGTTGGTTCTTCAAGTATTTCTTACTCTGTTGTTCTGTTTTCTCTATTACCCTGTTATAAAACTTGGCACTTTCAAACTGATAAGTTGGGTTGTTGGGAAAATTATTGATGTCTTTTATTTCTCTAGGTGGAGGTCTTTCAAACATCACTGTGTTTGGTGTATTTTCAATAGTATTATGATATGACAAATTAAGAAATTCTTCTGTTGAAGCCAAGTACTCCTGCCATTTACTTTGTTGTATTTCTTCTTGAGCTTTCTTGTTCTCCTCCCGAACGTGATGTATTTCCTGAGTAGTTCTATCACATTTTTCTAGTATTTCGGTTATTTTTTGTTGCACTTCCGTCTGGTGTTCTTCCAATTTCTGTTTTATTTCTTCTTGGTTACCATCGACCTTTTATCGAGTGTCTCGATGCGTAGGTCCCTACTTTCGATTTGTTTATCTAATGTTTCCAAGCGTGTACTATTCGTTTCTTGGAAATCTTTCAATTGCTTATTTAGTGATTCAATATTTTTATCATTGCGTAAATTATTGTCATCTATTTTCTTGTTAATTAATTCGCTATTATTTTTTAATTCCTCTTTCAGGGATTCAATATTTTTATTATTATTCCCTTCTATTTCTTTGAACTTTTTATTAACTGTTTCTTTTAATGATTCGATATTTTTGTTATTTTCGATATTATTACCACCTATTTTCTTATCAATTGACTCTATATTTTTATTGGTCGTTTTATTATCTTCTTTTAAAGATTCTATGTTTTGGTTTAGTTGTGCTAACATCACACTTATTCCCTGCAAAACACCGTTATCTACTTGCACTGGTTTTTCTTGCTGTTCGGGTTTCTCTAGTTGGTCCTCCGTTTGTGTGTTCACTCGGTTCTGGTAGAGGTAGTATTATTTCTATTTCTTTGACTGGAGTCACCTCTACATCTTCCACGCTTATCTCGGGTTCTGCGTCATTCTTTCCTTTCTTTGATTTTGATGTGGAACGAAGTTTAGGCTGATGCATCTTATAAATTTATTGGTAGTTGCCGGGCTTAAGTATTTTTATTTTAGTTAATAATCTATTTATTATTACTCCTTCTATCTTAAGCCTCACTAGTTGGAGCGCCAATCTATAAAGAAGTAAATCTGTACCTACCGCTCGCGTCCATCAGTTTTACTATTTGTTTGTAGCGAGTTAATCGTATCGTGACGTCACACGCGATCAGCTGTGTTTGTCTGCGTCGGTCAAACGGTATATCCAACCATAGAAGAATAGTGATATTCTACTATCTCTTGTAGTAGCTTATCACTCGCTAAAATAATTGTGGGCGCCACCTGAACAATTGTCCAGGAAAAACTTATTTAAATTTAATTTAATTTAAAAAATAAAATAAAAATAATGTCTTCTTTAAAGTGTAGTTAGTCTGAAAATCTAAAAATGATAAGCTGTTTTATGTTGGATTAAAATAACGTTTGTTTTATTTATTAACTCGTCTTACTGACTAATAATGGTTATAATTCAAAAAATACAAGATAAAGTAAACAGATAAACTCTTTCGTTAACGGCTAGTTTTGCTCAGTTGATCGGTTAGTTATAATTTAGTTAAATATCTCAAAGTCGTGGTCCTTGGAACTACCAAGATAAATTAAAAATGATGATGTACAAACTTATAAAAACTTACGTTAACTTTACAAGTTCGCAATCTTTGAGAGTTGAAGACGTATGGTTTGAATTTACCTTTTGACAATATTTTTTAATTAATTGAATGCCAACTATTCTATGTTCAAAAAGATTGCTCCCTTTTTCTTAATACAATTTAAAATTAATTTGTTTGAGACGTAGAGTAGTTATGTGTAAAATACCAGAGATTACTTTAAAAAATTTACTAGACTTACAGTTTGTTAGTGGAAAACAAATATCTTTTTTCAAAGTGACTGGTATGCACAGCACTAATAACTCTTTTCACTTTTATTTTTATTAATTATTTAAACAGGCCTTTTTAAAATATTCACTGTTCACACACTAGTTTGTCTTCCGAGCTGTCGTTCTGACTGTGTAGATTTAAATTAAAAAATTAAATTAATTAAATTAAATTCAAAAGTAAAAGAAAAACAAAGGGAATCAATAATTTAATTATATCGTCTGAAAACATGTCTAGTGAAATAGTAGAATCATCAGTGGTGGCTGAAAACGGAGAAATTTGGCTGTATAATTCGTTTTGAGCATGTGTTTGTGACCTAACATTTGTTAATTGATGTGTCGGAGGGGTTGCAGGGTGACAAATGTTGGGTTTTGAATAGCAGAGGAAGTTGATGCTGGTAGGTCTACAGGGGGCACAAATCTTCTGCAGTTGGGAAACAGGTGGTATATTTGTGTTTGTGGATGAAAACGGGAAACACTTGAGAATTAATATTCTAAGGGAGGCTGGTAATGTGAGGAATGAGATGAGTGACTGTATGATGGAGTAAATGAATGCGGAGCTGATGTATATCTGTCTAATCCTAATTTTTTAACTATATTCAACACTTCAGCCTGAAATTCAAGACGGCCATCGACGCTAAAAGTGTCCAAAGCAGGTTGAAGTGATTCAAAAAAAGCTAAATTAGGATTTGTTGGCTTTGGTGGCTGACGGAGCTGGTGTATTAATGAATTTTATTATACTCTCCTCCAGTTTTTGTCATCTAGCAGTAGACGTGTTTCTGATATTTTGAGGAGATGGTCTGGTGTTTACACAGTTTTAGTTGTTGCCTTCTGTTTGAGATTCTGTGACCTCCTCCTGTAGGGATGATTCAGTGGCAGCTGGTTCTGAGGATTCAGTAAGAAAAGAAAGCTGGTAGGAATACACATACTGGCGCCCACCATCAGCTCCTTGCCCAGACTTCGATCATTTGTTTATAAATCTTCTGTAATTGTCCCTCATCTTCTTCCATTTTCCCTAGAAGAGGATAACAATTTAACGTCATTTTACTAAAATAATATTATTAAAAGTTAAAGTTTTAAAGTTACATTAACACTACTAATGACAAATTACATGAGTTTTGTCTGATTTTAGATACCTTGGGAGTGGATGCACGATTAAAGAATTACACTATTCACATAGGATCGGCTATTTGGACAGGTCTACAAGAAGAATGCTTTCCACCATTCACAGAGGATATATGGAACGAAATATCTATGATGTTTCACCAGCAAGCAAATTTTCCAAACTGCTTGGGGGCGATTGATGGAAAGCACATCCGCATTTTGAAACCAGAAGACAGCAGATCGTTGTATTTTAACTATAAACACTATTTTTCAATCGTATTGTTGGCAGTTGGTGTTGCAAAATATAGATTTCTGTATAGTTGTCTTGATTGTTCATCATCTTTTTTCACAGCACTACACTTTATATAATAATGAAAATTATATATTAAACAATAATTTGGATCCCCGCGCCAATCCCCTTCCTCCACATACCACCCCCACTATACCTTCCAAGTAAAAACCGTTACAAATTAATGGCAGTCTGTCTCAAAGCTGACGAAGGCGAACACCACGCCGAAACGCGTTCGACAAGAAAAGACAAGTAAGTTCACAAGTTGAAAGATTTCTGTATGTTGGTTCTTACAGCAAGGATTCTGACAGTTTCATATTTCAGAACTCTAGTCTGAATCTCAAGCTACAAAATAACGAGCTAAATATACCAAAAGGTAATCCACTTCCCAGAGCACATCACCCAGTCATGCCTTAAGTTTTTGTTGGTGACAAGGCATTTTTGCCCATATAGTGGCAAATAACTGACTCATAAGAAAAGAATATTCAACTTCCGATTATCCCAAGCTAGAAGGTGTGTCGAATGTTCTTTCAGAATTTTAAGCAACAAGTGGAGAATATTGCACAGACCCCTCAATGGAAACCTTGATATAGCTTTAACTATAGTCAAAGCTTGCTGGATCCTACATAATTTTATGCTAAATAGAGACGGTTATAAATTTGAAGATACTTTAACTACTGAGGGATTGCAAAACAGCAGGGAAAGGCCAGAAATTACACAAGGAGGAAACACCTTGAATGTAATGAGAAATACTTGAGCTGACTACTTTATAAGTGAAATTGGGAGATTACCAGGGCAGGATAATTGTGTTCAATATCATTGTATTGAGATGTAATATTGTATACTTAATCTAATAATCGAAATAATAATGTTATAATAGTGTTATTACTATATTATTATATAGGCCTACTACATTTTGATTACGTATGTTATTAACAACAATTTAATAATAACATAATATGAAAATTTGATATGTATAGATTTATAAAATCCATAATATAAACACGTATGCTTGTTTCTGTGACTGCATTGATTCATTAGGTACATGTTTGATTAAATTGGTTACTTAATAGTTTCGTTTGTGTCCTTCAGTTACACACACACACACACACACACACACACACACACACACACACACTGTACTGATATCTTTTCTTATTATATTTGTTTCTGTCTGCTATAGTAATTGCCCCTTTATCTGGGCGATCAGTACGCGTTGTCTATATTATTTTAGTATTTGAATAATTTTTTAAGTGTTGTTTATGTTAACGTATGATCATGAAAAACTCTATCTCAGGGTAGACAACGAATGTTTCGATTTATATTATTTAATATGGGGAATGGTTAATTACTTTCTTTAGTCAGTACCAAATAACTCTTGTTAACAAAATTTGAAGAAATTATATTAAGAGAATATACCGTGGATGTGCGGATCGTTCAATTCTCAGCTTTTCAAAACTGCCACAGGTTCAAGTCTTGTACTCTTGTAGTTCCTTTACAATTTGGCACCAGCATAGATGTCGCTCTTAATAGGATTATTTTGTTTATAAAATTATTTCTAATGTTTACTAGTTAAATCTTCTGTTATTTTTATTCTTTATTAAATTTCTTTTAATTCCAATATTTTATACACTTTGTTAAACATTCAAAGTAAATTATTTTTCTTTGGCTTATAGATCCAAGATAGGTTACAATATTCATTCTTTTCTTTTTATTATTTATACCAATTGAGTTACTTTACCTCTCACAGAGATGTGTATAAGATGAAAAATTGAATTAGACTTATTCACAGAATCTTCCTGTCTGATGTGTGTTCTATTAAATATAAAATTAAACTCAACAAATTTTCTTACATTCCAACACTATTCAATTATAACAATCCACCTTTGCCATCTTGATACCTCACTAAATTTGTCACATATTTTCATCATCTTACTCTTAACAACATACGAGGAAGGACCCAAAAGTAATGACCCAAAAATCCTTGTTGGCAAGGATTTTGAGCCGACAAGAAAGCGGAACAAATTTTGCTGCAACACATTTCATCTTCAGATCTTCAGTCAAATTCGTTGGCATGAACTCCAGGATATTCCAGTCATTTCCTCCAATTCATCGATTGTTCTACGACGATCAAACGTGATCGCAACACGGATTTTTTCAATGTTTTCGTCCGTTTTGGAAGTCGAGGGACGTTCCGGTTGTGGTTCATCTTCAATTGACATTTGACCACTTTTAAAACAAGAAAACCACTTGTAAATCCTTGCCTGGCTCAAAGCTTCCTCCCCATAAGCCGTCTGAAGCATTGCAACAGTTTCTGCTGCTGATTTCCCTAACAGGAAACAGAACCTGATGTTAGCACGTTGGTATTTAATGTCTGCCATTGACAAATCGCCGAAAACGTGAAACAGCGCTTACAAAAAATAGTCACACTGACCACGCTAATGTTTCCACAACAATGCTGCTAGGGCAATTGAAACAAAATGGTGTCTAGTGAAGGCACCTAGCGGGAGAAGTCGGAACTAGCGTTCTACCAACTGCCAGAGAAAAATTCTCGTTACTTTTGGGTCCCCCCTCGTATATAATTTTACTAATTATTATGAAATACATTTATCTGATTTTACTTCCATGTTCCTTAAGGAAATGGAAATATGGTGATGGCAAAAAAAATCGTGTTCGAGATTATTGCAGATTCTGATTGTACTACACTCAAAACATGAAAAAAAGTCGTTTTTCGAAAAGTGTCTGTGTGTCTATCTGTCTGTCTGTCTATAGATTTTTTTTCTATGGCAAACGATAACAGCCGCAAATTCAAACAGAATCAAATAATTTTTTGCATACAGCCCTGATTTGTAGAGTACTCAAGACCTATTGTTTTTGGTGAAGATCGGTTAAGGGAAAAGGGTAGTTTACCTGCAACGTTTTTTTTTTAAATCAAGGGTAATTTGTTTCTATGGCAAACAATAACAGCCGCAAATTCAAACACAATCAAATAATATTTTGCATACAGCCTTGAATTGTAGAGTTCTCAAGACTTATTGATTTTGGTAAAGATCGGTTAAGGGAAAGGGGTAGTTTACCTGCAACATTTTATGTTTTAACAAGGGTATTTTATATGGCAAATGATAACAGCCGCAAATTCAAACATAATCAAATAAGTTATTGCATACTGCCCTGAATTATAGAGTTCTCAAGACCTGTCGTTTTTGGTGAAGATCGGTTAAGGGAAAGGGGTAGTTTACCTGCCACGTTTTTTGTTTTAACAAGGGTATTTTTTATGGCAAACGATAACAGCCGCAAATTCAAACATAATCAAATAATATTTTGCATACAGCCCTGAATTGTAGAGTTCTCAAGACGTGTTGGTTTTGGTAAAGATCGGTTAAGGGAATAGGGTAGTTTACCTGCAACATTTTATGTTTTAAAAAGGTAAATTTTTATGACGAACGATAACTGCCGTACATTAAAACAGAATCAACTACTCTTCTGCATACCTTTTTGAATTATACAGAACTCAAGGTCTGTTGATTTTGTTGAAGATCGGTTAAGGGAAAGGGGTAGTTTACCTGCAACGTTTTATGTTCTAACAAGGGTATTTTCTATGGCAAACGATAACAGCTGCAAATTCAAACAGAATCAAATGATTATTTGCATACAGCCCTAAATTGTAGAGTTCTCAAGGTCTGTTGATTTTGTTGAAGATCTGTTAAGGGAAAGGGGTAGTTTACCTGCAACATTTTATGTTTTAACAAGGGTATTTTCTATGGCAAACGATAACAGCCGCAAATTCAAACAGAATCAAATAATTTTTTTGCACACAGCCCTGAATTGTAGTGTTCTCAAGCTATACAGTTTTTGGTGAAGATCGGGTAAGGGAAAGGGGTAGTTTACCAGCAACATTTTATGTTATAACTAGGCTACTTTCTATGGCAAACGATAACAGCCGCAAATTCAAACATAATCAAATATTTTTTTGCATGCAACTCTGAATTGTAGAGTTCTCAAGACCTATTGTTTTTGGTGAAGATCTGTTAAGGGGAAGGGATAGTTTACTGCAACGTTTTTTTATCAAGGGTAATTTTTCCTATGGCAAACGATATCAGCCGCAAATTCAAACAGAATCAAATAATGTTTTGGATACAGCCCTGAATTGTAAAGTTGTCAAGACCTGTTGGTTTTGGTGAAGATCGGTTAAGGGAAAGGGGTAGTTTACCAGCAACATTTTATGTTTTAACAAGGGTAATTTTTTCTATGACGAACGATAACTGCCGCAAATTCAAACAGAATCAACTACGTTTTTGCATACCGTCTTGAATTATACAGAACTTAAGGGTTTGTTGATTTTGTTCAAGATCGGTTAAGGGGAAGGGGTACTTTACCTGCAACGTTTTATGTTTTAAGAAGGGTAATTTTTTCTATGACGAACGATAACTGCCGTAAATTCAAAGAGAATCTAATAATATTTTGCATACAGCCCTGAATTGTAGAGTTCACAAGACTTGTCATTTTTGGTGAAGATCGTTTGAGGGAAAGGGGTAGTTTACCAGCAACTTTTTATGTTTTAACAAGTGTATTTTCAATTGCAAACGATAAGAGCCGCAAATTCAAACAGAATCAAACAATTTTTTGCATACAGCCCTGAATTGTAGAGTACTCAAGACCTGGTATGTTTGGTGAAGATCGGTTCAGGGAAAGGGGTAATTTACCTGCAACGTTTTTTTTATCAAGGGTAATTTTCTTCTATGGCAAACGATAAGAGCCCCAAATTCAAACAGAATCAAATACCTTTTGGTGTTGGTGAAGATCGGTTAA
Source organism: Magicicada septendecula (assembly GCA_034769895.1). NCBI lineage: Eukaryota > Metazoa > Arthropoda > Insecta > Hemiptera > Cicadidae > Magicicada > Magicicada septendecula. Next base: position 390,338,411 of record CM068374.1, on the reverse strand, counting down.
GGGAAAGGGGTAGTTTACCTTCAACATTTTATATTTTAACAAGGGTAACTTTTTTTTTATGACGAACGATAACTGCCGTAAATTCAAACAGATTCAACTACTTTTTTGCATACCTTTTTGAATTATAGAGAACTCAAGAGGTCTGTTGATTTTGTTGAAGATCGGTTAAAGGAAAGGGGTAGTTTACCAGCAACGTTTTATGTTTTAACAAGGGTAATTTTTTTTTTTGACGAACGATAACTGCCGCAAATTCAAATAGAATCAAATAATTTTTTGCATAATGTCCTGAATTGTAAGGAAGTGAAGGCCTGTTAATTTTGCTGAAGATCGGTTAAGGGAAAGGGGTAGTTTACCGGCCACTGTTCATGTTTTAACAAGAGTAATTGTTTCTATGACGAACGATAACTGCCGCACATTCAAACAGAATCAATTAATTTTTTGCATGCATCCCTGCATTGTAGAGGACTGAAGGTCTATTGATTTTTGTGAAGATCAGTTAAGAGAAAGGGATAGTTTACCTGTAACATTTTATGTTTTAACAAGAGTAAAGTACTTAATTTTGATAAACAAAGTATCCTGATAAGAAGCTCATAATAATCCACTGTAGAAACGTAGATGAAATATCTATAAATGAAGAGGCTAGTTGAACGGGGTGGGGGTAATTTTCTATTAATGAAAATTATAGGTGAAGAGGGAGGGGAGAATTTTTTATATGTGTACTACGTTATCGGCAACAAAGAAGTAGTTTTTTGTTAAAATTCCTTCCCGGTCTGTTTAGCCGTAGTCCAATGTTTTCTGCAAAACCAGACATTTCGGCAATGCCATCGACTGCCATCATCAGTGAAAATCGAGTGCGAAAACGTGAGGTGGTATACGTTAGTGACCACAGTACAGTGGTTAACGCTGAAGCAATAGAAAGAAGTAGTTTCTATGGAAATATTTCATTTCGAATATGATTTTAAATATAAATCTTAGAACATGGAAGTCATGTATGGATCTCCATACCGATATTTTACATTTTTCATTATAATTTGTATCTATTAATGTTTATTTTAATTTTATTATAATAATTGTCAACATATATTTTCTTCATGCTGTTCTGTATCATACCGTTCCAATACTTGAGTTTACCTCTATGTTTGTCATGAATAATTATAACAAAGTTACAACTTCAAATTATATATACAACAAGTACTGACATTGAACTTTACATATCTTTGCTCTTTTTCTTTAAATTGACTGACTGAAAATTGGTTTTAGTCGGGGCTGACTATTACAAACAAGATACGTCTTGGTAGATTATAAGTTACAATCTTTTACAAAATACAAGTTTTTATTTTACAAACGTTACAGACGAATACAGTTCGTCACCAGCATTGATTTATGAAATTTAAGATACTTAGAAAACATAATTACCTTGGTAATCGAGGCTTCCAACCAAGGTACCGACCAGGAAACGACGGGCGACTCTGCTCACAGTGCAGTTTGATGGGAGACTGACAGAGCTTGTTGAGCGAAAAGCTTTACTAGAAAAGGGGCGGAGGGGGTCTGACGTCAGGGAACGCCGACCAAAGTACGAATAATTCTCCGTCGTGTGACTATTTAAACTCATTTTAACTAAAACGGAATTAACGCTTGTTGCATTCGGCATGGGGCGCCGAATAACTGCAACAGAACTCCCCCCCCCCCCCGAAACGCAAGCGTCGGGTGCAGGAGCGATGGTTGTCCAAGGTCAAATTCACCAAAGCACCAAAAGAGACCATGTAAGGTTTCTTGCAAAATTAAGAAATCACCAACAATCAAATTAACAACAAAACCCCCATAAGAACAAAAGGCGTCCAATAACTCAGTAACCAACAAGCAAATACAACTACTTAATTCTATGACACATTAACATCAATGATCCAACCGAACACATACTACAATAAATACCAAACAAACAACAAGGCATAAACAATTCTTAATTGGGAGTACCTCGGACAGGCACTTCGTAAATGGGTATCCCGTAAACGAACATCTCGTGAATTGGTGTCTTGTAAAAAGGGTCTCCCGCGCGCGGGGAAAAGTAGGGACACAATCAAATGAAGTCGACTTCGATAAACCACACACATTACATACACCAAACTTGGATCATTCCAATTACTCAATACGGCACTTGCCGCTATCTAAGGACAATTTCGAGAGACACCTTCAGTCACCTTAGAAACGCTGGCCGTACGCAACAACGCTTCGACACCGGAAGAGAACGACAAGGAGGTGATCAGTCCCCCGGTCGTTCACCCAGCAAGGCGAGTGAAAGCAACATAGCCAATTAGCATCTCAACAAACACAGAACATGTTCACTCCAGAACGCGTGGAATATGGCTCCGCATGTGGGGGTACAACCAACTCGAGACGTCACCCACCAGAAACGTCTCCAACACGTCTCAAACACACTCTCAAAAGACTATGACAAAAGCATTCAGAGACAGCAATCTTTTGGATTTGATGACTGACGCTATTGGGAAATAGCTCGTAGCTGGACTGCAAGTGCGCATGTATACCAACAATATCTTGCTCAAACAACTGCCGAAATAAAAGCAAACGCAAACGTCTTCATGGTCGTCAGCTCCCACCTACAATTCCTTGAGGACTTGGTGGCGAATTCAACTGCGTACAGTACAGTGTAAAGGGAAAAAAAATCCCACCGCTTTGGATTCCTGAGGTTCGCAACGCAACTGGACTTTCAGCTGAAATGAGAAAAGAAAACCTATCAAGGCCACAGGCCGATCAATCGCGCAACAGAGAGAGCAAACAAAGGGGTAACTCCAGCCTACACACTGGCAACAAAGGGGACCACCAGCCTACGCTGGGAAAGGAGGGACGCCAGACTACATGCTGGCTACAAAGGGAACCACCAGACTACTCTGGGAAAGGGCGAACGCCAGGCTACCTACACTGGCACAAAGGGAGAACACTCTCACTACGAGTTTTCTTCTTAACTCTCCCTCACAGAGCGAAAAGCCGTACCGTAACCTATCAAGAACTCTCTGTCTCATCATGACCCAGTTGACAATGATAATGAAACGTTAGCCAACGCTATGGGCCAGTCCGACATAAAGACGGAGGGTATCTGAGTAGCGGGTTAATATATTTTAACGAAACCATTTTATTTGTAGTGGAGAAAACCAAAACATACAAGGCGTAATGATAAGGGAGCAGCTGTTCGATGGAATGTAGATAAGACAAACTGGTCAGCCGGGCGCCGTAATACCTGGAGTTATCTGCCAGACAAGACCCAACTAGCTGATATCTATTTCAAGAGAATAATTTGAACAATTCCGAACAAATCGATTTTAAAATAAGCCTGTAGCAAAGATATACTCGTGACAAAATTCGCTAACCACACATAACATTTGAAATACCTCCCACAAAATCCTATAATGTAATGTAATTTTGTCAATTGTGATTACGCACTGTATGAATGTATGTGTGCGTGCTAATCAAACGAATTGGGTGTATAAAGTATACTAAAAGATGTGGAACTTTCAGTTCAAAGCTTGGTTCGACGTACCGGAGTGAGGATACGAGAATATGGACTCCATGTAGTTTTTCTTCACACGTTCTTCCAGCGTGGACACAGCAGCAGTCCAGGGCATAAACTGAGGGACACGCACCCGTTGCGATCAGCTACAGCAGGTTGCGAGAGAACCTATCCGGATTGTCAAGTAAAATTTTACCATTAACAACTTTCAGTGGAAGTTACTGTATAATCACTAATGAAAAGCGAGATAAACCAGTTTACTCACCTTATGTGGCAGGAACAAATTTTTTATAAATGTTTTATGATGTAGTACCGTGTTAGAATTTTATGAGCAGATCACAGCTTGTACGCTGAACACCGTTTACTGTAAACTAGTATTGATTTATGCAACTGTCCTATATTCAGTATTTAATCTTTTCTATATTCAGTTATTTTGAGCTAAATTAACTCAGTAATTGACTTTTGCTGACTGACTTATAATTACGTAAATTTTCGAGGCTCATATTGTTTGAAATAAACGGGTCGAACCCGACTCTGCTCACAAATCGAAGGTATTCAAAAATTTCTTTTTACTTACACCTCCTCCCTTTATGGAATTATGTTAAACTTTAGAGACATTTGAGAAGTATATTATAATGTAAAGAGAGAGAATCTTAAATAGTAATACGCATTTGATTGATTTGGTGGTATATTATGTTATTTTGGTGTATTCTCCATGGTACGCTTCTGGGGCCCAGCAGCAAGAAGTGTGCAACAATATATTTTTGGCTTGATTCAACTTTTTTACACAAGTATTGATCACTCGGTGAGGGGTAATGTCATAAATTATTTACATGATTTTTTTCGAAATAAGTCCGAGCTGAGTTGGCGAAGGATATCGTCGACTAATCGTGGTTTTAAACTTATTTTAATACCTAAAATAATTGTTTACTATATTTTCATTTTGATTTAACTTTTTTATGCAATTCTGCGACAATTATGCTCATGGCAATCGCAACCAGAAACGCGTAAAACTTGATAATAACAAAATCACTGTCCAACAGATTAGTATAAAAAATGGAAATATGTTAGTCTAAAACATATCTTAATTTCAGAGAAATTGACAGTTCAGTAATAAACTTACAACAATTTTAATTTTTGTCCCACGTTATTAGTATATATATATTGAGATGAACCTAATCAAAAGTATATACTTCATATTTAACTTGGTTTTCTTTGTATACATTGAAATTAAATTAGTTTCCATACATTTATTACTAATATTATGTATCATGAGTAACAAATACAATGGTTTTAATATTTTTTAGAATTTTTAGCTTTTGATTCGCACAGTTGCTGAAGTAAATTACCTTAATTTTAAATATTTTATATTGAGAAGTTACAGAAGAATTTAAGACTTGCTTGAACAATTATTGCACGTTTAATTTTTAATTGAAACCAGTTGTGTAAATAATATTTGTTTAAAGAAAGAACTCCATTAAAATTAGAATCCTACATTATAAAATGTTCTAACAAAAATTAACATTTTTAATAATTGTATTAATGCATACAGTATATCAACCATTCTTACGTGACGAATTTTAAGATGAAGTTTGATTTGGATCTGTGTCACTTATTGTTACTGTTGATGTTATTATAGACTTTCTATACTCCTCCAAGTGCACTTTCTTGATTGAAACGAAATATTTGTAACATTTCAAATCGTATATTATCAACTGCGTCAGCTAGAATAACAGCGTTATATTTTAATTTTAAAGTAACACGTACATTTAATATTTCTTTACATATATCCAGTTTTTCATCAGTACAATATTTGATAACACCACTTTCGTCTCCACACTTAAACACACACAAAGATTTAACACTTTGAGATTCCATTTTGTTTAGCGATAACATAAATTTTTGAGTGCTTAATCAATGCTTTTTGATAAAAATTTCTGTGACTTATGCTCCACTTGGACTGTGCACGCTGCAGAGGTCTAATGGAAACTGCTGTTCAGGAAGTTAGAGGGACCACAAACATCTGCCGCACATTTTTTTCAGATGGCTCAAGGTCACAAGAAACGTTGTATAGTAGCAGAGAGAGACTTATTGACTCGCGGCAGGGCTGTTAACATAGCAGCATATCTAATTGTCAGCAGTTTCATAAGATACAAACAATTTTATGAAATTGTAATGAGATAATACAACCTTATCATATCATAATGAATTTTCATTGAAAAGTGTTGATATCTTATAAATTGTTTTAATAAAACTACTGCTTGAATTAATTTTTATAATTTTTTATTAAAATTATTTATTTTTTTAAAGTTTTTCTTCCATTCTGGTGTCCGCCTTTTTTCAGATAAACTAATAGATGTGCAATATTCTCGTATCTTCACTGGCGGACATATCCTGAATATTTTTACTGGGAAACTAATAAAACTGAATAGCGATCGTAAAAACTCCCTGTGCTCAATATATTTATGACCATCAATAAACATTTTTGTGTTTATGCTCTAAGATTAGTGGATTTCAATCACTGGAATTTTCTTAATGTGCGCTCGAATGTCATTTTTTATTTCCTGAGGAACCTGTTTTATATTACCATGTTTTCCTCGTAAGTCATCATCTAAAACTCCATTTTTGTTTTTTACTACAACCGTACGAATACATCTATTTGTAATTCCCAAAGTGGCAATGAAGGAAATTTGCATACGCGTACTTGTTTTGAATATTAGTTAAATATAATGCATTGTTTGGTCTGCAGAATTTGGTCATATCAGGGTATCTATTTGGGACAAATTTGATTAATTGATTGTAAAATGAAATTTCTTTGCTTGTTAATGTCTCTTAAGGCACAATAACTATCAAAAATGTAAAGTCTTTCTGTATTGGTAAATTTATTGCTGCATTGCAGCCGACATTTTGTACCACAAGGTGGCCGCATTTGTTGTTTGGGGAGCACATTTCCTTTTTGTTTTAGTTTTGTATGTTTCACCAGAATTGTGTAACAATTTTGCTTTGTTCTTTTTCCACTCTGTAGGATATGACTGCTTCTTCCTAGATTTGATTTTAGTCAAAGTGTGATTTTCTTCTGAACAGTTTGAGGAATCACATACATGTTAAATACTGTCTCTTTTGCTTTTTGTTTACACGTTCACTTTCAATTGATTCAGAAGAGCTCGAGGTACTTGATATATCAAAATCATGGATGAAATCAGAATCACCATCAGTGTCATCAGCAAATTCTCATCATGATGATGAATCAGAATTTTCAGTTTGTACAGAATAAGAGGCAGCAAAATAACTGCTTTTGCAAGGTTTCTGAATTTCATTATTCTCTGCAACAAAGGAAACAACTTTGCTACAGAATGTTCAACATCTAGGAAAGCATTTTTTAATATTTATTTGTACCATGAATAAATTAATATATGATGGTATTTTAGGAATTGATTTGTTGAATGTACCAGATGCTAAGATTGATGTTAATAATAATAGGATAGTATGTAATTATAAGGGTGTTCGGTATGATTTAAATATGAATGAAGATAAAGAACAATATCAGGTAAGTGAGACACCTATTGTTTTATCTAAACCACCGGTACAATATTTACCAACTCAATATGTGAATATGACAAATGACGAAATATCAGCACAGGAAGAAGAGCAGTTTCAAAACGTAATTGAAGAATATGAAGATATATGCAATGAAGCACCAACGCAGACGACAGTATACGAACACACAATAACTGTATCAGACCCAACAAAATTCGTCAGGAGGACATTCCGATGCCAATGCGCTATGAGGCAGAGGTAGAAACAGAAATTCGTCGCATGTTGGAAAATAACGTAATAGAACGATCCAACAGCAACTTCTTAAATCTTTTTGTAGTAGTGAAGAAGAAAAGTGGGGATGTTTGCCTATGCCTAGACATGAGGGAGCTGAACAGTATCATTATGAAAGAGTATGACTGCGCGCCTAATGCGGACGAGTTGTTTACAAAATGTGAAGGAGCACGTTACTTAACGAAACTGGATCTACGCTCAAGTTTTTGGCAGATTCCAATAAGAAAAGAAGATAGAAAATTTACGGGCTTCCTGTATAAAAACAAATGTTACCAGCATAGGGTAGTTCCATTTGGATTAAGCATGAGTTTGGCCGCTATTGTGAAGTGTCTAGAAAGAACACTAGGACCAGAAGTACAACCTTATACAATGATATTTGTAGACGACATTCTTGTAATATCAAAAACTTTGAAGAACACATAAGTAATCTATGTACAATATTCCATAAGTTTAGGCAAGCCAACATGTCCCTTAACCTATACAAATGTGAATTCCTAAAAAACTTCCATTCAATTCGTAGGACACATTGTAATGGGGCGAATTAAAAGGGTTTTTTACTTTATTAATTTTGGTTTTCATTTTTCAAAACATTTTAAATTCATTTCATACATGTCTCCAGTCCTTGGTTGAATTTAACTCGCAGTCTAAACAAAGCAAAGGTACGCTTTAACTGTGTTGAAATATTTGAAAAGAATGTGTTGTCAACTGTAGCACACTTCCTAAAACTTTGCGGTTGTGTGACATCCACTCACCAATGCACAAGCACCCACATCTGCGGAGCGCCTAATCCATGCTAAACGACAGTAATAGCACCTAAATATCGTCGACGTACAGCACATGTAAATCCTGTGTGCCAGGTGTACAGCCACTAAAACTGGGACAACTAAGGCTGTGTGCGGCGACGAAATCTGTTCGCCGGCAAGGCAGTGATGTCCGTTCACATGTAACATCGTCACATAAAGTTTCTTCCCAGTCGACTACCAACACAGACCGCGCGCGGTCGCCTAAAACTTTATACCCGGGTAAAATTTTGTTTCATCAAGTCGGCCGACTAACCAAGTTTATATCGAAGTTGTAAAGCAGTATAAAAAAGTGAGATTGACATGTAAAGCCATAAAATCAAGTGAGCTCGGAGTAAAAAATGAACTAACAACAGTTTGGACATAGTGCAAGAAATTTACAGGACGCGCCATGTGGTCGACAGTGACGCTGTTTCGGAAAGTAACACTATTCCTTTATACGTATTCTTATGTTCTATAAAAAGGGGTTTTAAAGGTCTGAATGTGAGAGTGTGGCAAGCTGGGTTCGCCTTGATTAATTAAAAGCATATTAGAATAAGAAAAATGTTTAAATAAATGTGCATATTGTACCTGTCCTAAAAGGAGAGAAAGTTGAGTTCTAATTGAAATTTTATTTAAAAGGAAATAATTAGATAATAAAATTTTGAATTCCATCAACCAAATGAGTGTAGCGTACGTTTGTTGGGTAACCTGATAATCACACTTGCATCTTAACGTTCGTGTGCCGAACTTTGGGTTGGAGGAAGATTCAAAGGTAGGTGGAAGATAAAAATAATTTCAATTTTATGTATTTATATTTGTATGTATTAAAATGTAATTAACTTTACAAATGGCGCCCGAACAGGGACTCGAATTTGAATAATTAAAATTCTACACCTACGATAGATGCAAGTATGGTTGAAGGTTAAATAATGATACGAAAAAATTACGTAAAGTACACAAGACAATGAGTTAAGATTAGAGCAAATATAAGATGTTGTAGAAATAAGTCTAAGAGCAGTATATGTAAATTAAGAAAATTAGTAAATTCACAATATAAAAATGGCAGACAATAATGAAGTCAGCTTCTCTGACAGTCAAACAGAGAGTCAAATAAATACCAACTCAGGTATTCAAACAGAGTCACTATCAATAGATGACCGTAATGTAGAAGAATCTGTAATTAGTACGCCGGGAGCGATTTCCACTCCCGTGACAATTAAAACAAATATAAAAGAAAAAGAGATGTCCATGAATGACTTATTTAAACTTCTCAGTAAACGATTTGATAGTAATGACGAAAAATTTAATGAACAGAAAAATGAAATCCAAGAAATTAAAAGTAGTGTCAATGAGAAATTAGATGTACAGAATGACAAATTTAACGAATTAAATAATCGATTTGACAATAGCGATGTAAAATTGAATGAAATTAAGACCGAAATTAAAAGTGAATTTAATTGTAAATTTAATGTACTTAAATTTGACATTGAGGAGGTAAAAATGAAATGCAAAAGTAATTTTAACGAATTGAAATTTGAATTGAACGAGAAGTTGAGTCATTCATTAAATAGTATGAATAATAGAATTGACGAAATAGAGAGTAATATGGTAGAAAAAACCGATAAACAAATACAGAAGGTAACCGAAAATTTTGAACGTAAAATAGATGAATGTAATGTTAGTAGTGAGTACAAGTTGAATTGTGTAGTTGATAAGATTGAAACATATGAAATTAGTACTAATGTCAAAATCAATGAAATAGAAAGTAATTGCAAAACAGAGATACAAGCTATACAAAATACAGTGAATATTATAGATAAGCGTCACGTACAAATTGAGGGTTTAAATAACAATACATTTGCATCAATTGAGCAGAGCATAGTTAATGTTAAAGATGAATTGAATATAGCTATAAATGAAAAACTTAATAGTGTTACTGAACAAATAGTCATTACTAAAGATATGAATAGCGATATTGATTTGAAGTTGTTTAGTTGTGAAAACAGGGGGGTACACCCTATGCAGTTTTTAAATAGAGTTAAAGAATTTAATCAGTTTTGTAGAAGTAGTTGGGAAGTACAACTGTTAAAAATAATGAAGTGTTTTAGAGGGCATTCCGCGGTATGGGCGGAGGTACATAAAGTAGACTGGGTAAATTATCAGTGTTTTGAGACGGCCTTTAGAGAGAAATATTGGTCGGAGGAGGAACAAGAAATATTGCGGAGTAAAATTATGGGACCAGGTAATTTTGGGACCCAAGGGGGGTAACGTAACCATGTATGTAATGCGATTATACAATGAGGCCAAATATTTAGAGCCACCGTTACCGTTTCGATCGTTCGTCCGTCACATAAGTAAGCATTTGCCCAGAGAAATACAGATTACGCTAATGACGCGTGAAATTCTAGAGATTACGGAACTAGAAAAAATATTGGATATTTTTCAGAATATACGGGAACGGGATATGAGCAGGCGAATAAACGCACCAATAACACATATGAATGGTAATTATACTCAATCCCGGGGAATACCAAATTTTCACCGAGGGGCGCGAGGGGGAAATAATGATAATCGAGGCGAGAGTTAGAGGTGCGTCGACTGTAATGTAAATAATTATTCAATAAGAACCACATGTTTTAGATGTCACAAACCAAGAGAATGTCAACGCAGTGAGCGGACATATCAGCCACAAAGTCAACCGCAGAGAGGAGGCGAGAACGCTAGAGGAGCACCGAGGGGAAACGGAAGTGGAAATAGAAGCAGAGGTGGATACAGCCAGGCAGTAGCAGGTCCATCCACGGGAAACTAGAGGAGACAATGGAGAACCGGGCCCATCCATTGTCGGAGGAGAACCTGGGGGTCCAAGAGGAGTATAACTACCGCAGCAACATAATTATCAGAGACATGGCGGAGGAGTTACTGGAGGAGGACGCTGCAGAAATGACAGAAACCAAAACCGGACTGACGGAGGTATTTATAACCATAGAAGGTAAGGATTACAAAACATTGATTGATACGGGTAGCGAGATATCAGTAGTTTCAGAGAATGTACTGGGTGAATTACAAAGGGTAAATAAGAATATTCCATCATTACCAGTTGCGGGGGTAACAGTAGTGGGGGTGACGGGAGTACGAAGTAAACGAGTCACTAAACAAGTACAATTAAACATTTACATTAATGATATAGAATTTGAGAATACTTTTCTAGTAGTTAAGGGTTTGAATTTTAGATATAATTCTGGGAAATGATTTTTTGGAGAGAAATAAAGGAGTAATTGATTTTAACCAGAGAATAGTGGAATTTAATAAGGGGCATGAACCAATCAGGGTAGATTTTAAGAGGGTGTTAGACAAGGCCAGAGTTATGGGTGTAAAGATGATACAAAACCGAGTAGGCGAGGGAATTATAGAAACAAGAGTGAATGTGTGTCAAGAGAGTGAGAGCATGGAGAATGATGAGAGAGTATGGGAAAATAGGGCAGAGATATTTTTTAAAGAGGGTGGAGTCCCCAACGACAGGAGTTGTGGGCAGTTATTGAACGTTTCAGAGATGTGTTTGCTGAGTTGCCTGAAAAAGCCAGGGACTATGTATGCGAGCTGAAGATTCGAGAGCACTCACCCTACATGCAGAGAAGTTATCCAGTGCCATTTTCAAAGAGGAGAGCCGTTCAAGAAGAGTTGGACCGCATGATGGAAGGGGACATCATCGAAAGATCCATATCGCCTTACTCGAACCCGTTGGTAGTAGTCATCAAAAAGGACGGAAAGGTAAGATTGTGTTTAGACGCTCGAAAAATTAATCAGATTATAATACCTGACCGGGAATCACCGGAAGCCATGAACGAAATTTTTCAAAAGTTTAGTGGAGTCAGATATATGACATCCTTAGATTTAACGGCGGGCTACTGGCAAGTCCCATTAGCGCCAGAAAGCCGTAAGTTTACTGCGTTCCTTTTCAATTTTCAATGGAAAATACTATCAATTTAAATGCCTGCCATTTGGACTTAACACTAGTGTAGCGAGTTTTATTAAATGTTTAGACATGATATTACAACCAAAAGACTTAGATTTTCTGACTGTATATGTTGATGATATATTAATAGCATCCAGAACTTTCATGGAACATTTAGAACATATTGAGTATGTGTTGGATAAATTACAGAATGGGGGTCTGACAGTTAATTGGGATAAGTCGAAATTTTTACAAACCAAAATACATTTTTTGGGTTTCATTATAACTCGTGAAGGAATTTTAGCAAACCCAGATAAAGTAGAAGCTATCGTACGTTTTCCAGAACCGAAAAATATTAAACAGTTGCAGAGTTTTTTAGGATTATGCAATTTTTATAGAAAATTTCAGAGAAATTATGCGCATATTACCTCTAAATTAAGTGCTGTTTTACAAAAGAATAAGCAATGGAAATGGGGAGAGGAGGAGAGAACTATTTTCAATGAAATCAAAGAGAAATTTATAGACACAATAATGATGAATCACCCCGATTTTCAGAGAAAGTTTTATTTACAGACGGATGCCAGCAACATAGCCCTCGGCGCAGAGCTTTACCAGGAGGGTGAGAATCAGGAGCACAGGACCATCGCTTTTGCCAGCAGAACCCTATTGGCAGCAGAAAAGAATTACACCACTACAGAGAAAGAATTGCTGAGCATCGTTTTCGCGGTGAAGAAATTCCGCACTTACCTGCTAGGAAACCAAACCGTCATTAGGACCGATCATAAGGCCTTATCATTCCTAAATACATGTAAGCTGACGCATAGCAGATTAACCAGGTGGGTATTAGCTTTACAAGAGTACAACTTTTCTTGGGAGTATATTAAGGGGTCAGATAATAAAGTACCGGACACTCTGTCCAGGGTAGACACTATAGATAATAAGACAGGGAGAGATCTGAAAGAAATAGAAATTTTTCGATTAACCAGGGAAGATAGAATTTTTGGGGAGGAATTAAGGGAGATTAAAGATAGACAAAGATCAGAAAATAAATTAGGTAAGATAATAAATAGTTTAGAAGCAGACATTAATGGTTCAGAGTATAATACACATTTCCAGATACATAAGGGAATTCTGTTTAAGAAAGTAGAAGGGGGTGAACGGGATTGGAGGTTAATGATACCTGATGAGTTAGTAGATAGAATTATTTGGGATTGCCACATAAGATATGGTCATTTTGGGGTGAAAAAATGTGCAAATGTACTAAAAGAATCTTGTGTTTTTAAAAATATGTAGAAGAGAGTTAGAAGAGTATTAAGAGTTTGCGATCTGTGTCAGAAGTCTAAAGTAGTAAATTACAGGGTTGAAGGGGAAATGAAGTATATTAAAGTAGAAAGACCTTTTGATTTAGTTGCAGTAGATTTGTATGGACCATTGCCTAAAGGTAGAGGAGGAGTGATATATATTTTTGTCGTTTTGGATACTTTTACCAAGTTTGTTAGGTTATACAGTGTAAATAGAGCTACTAGCAAAGTACTCAGTGAGAAGATCACCAAGGACTACATGATCAACGTAGGGAAGCCGAAGGTAATTTTATCTGATCATGGACCGCAGTTCATCAGCGGCAAGTGGAGACAGACTCTTGGCTGGGAAGGCATCATACCCAAACATACGGCAGTTTACCATCCACAGTCAAACCAGGCAGAGCGGGTGATGCAAGAAATCGGCAGGATATTCAGGGCGTATTGTCACTCCAAGAGTGGCCTTTGTATGTGAAGAAAGTGGAGGATTGGTTAAACAGCACAACCCACGATTCTACAGGATTTACACCGTGTGAACTAATCAAGGGAAGCCGTCCACCCAGAATATTAGAACAACTTTTTGAATATCCACCGGAAGAAAGAGTTTTGGACAGAGATGTAAAAATACGACTCGCCAACGAGAGTCTGCTCACTAAGGGAGAGAGGAGAAAGCAAAGCATGATGGAAAAGGTAAGTGGGTCAAATATGAGATAGGGCAGTTAGTATTAGTGAGAAGACACGATTTATCAAGTGCACAAGATAAAGAGATCAAAAAATTCTTTTTGCTGTATGAAGGACCGTATGAAGTTGTTGAAATTAAAATGGATAATGCTTATGTTTTACGAAATCAAATGACTGGGGAAATAGTGGGTACCCATAACGCCACCAATTTAAAAAAGTATTGGTTAAAATAAAATAATACATTAAATCTTGTAATTGAACATAAACTAAATAACTATAAAATTAGAAAGTTAATATAAAACAGTAAGTGGTAGCGGGTAGATGTTCCCCACTTGTCCCAGTGGGGTTCGTCTATTTCAGGGACGCGCCCCTGCCCACGCGAGCCTTGGTTTTCTCCAATTACCCTTATTTTCGGAGGAAGCTTTGTCCTTACCTATAGTCCTAGTTCTTGACCTTTTAATAATCCTTACCCTTTTTATCTTCCCGATTTCACTAACCCTCCCCTTAGAGTAAACATAACAATAGTCACACAAATTGGCACACTTTTTGGAACCATTTGATTGCCTTAATTCTAAATAATACATTAGGGTAATCATCAAAATTAAAAAAACTGGTGTTATTTATGAATTGTAAACTCATCCCTTAATTAGGTAGGTAGTGGAGAAGTTTTGTAGCTGAGTAGACAAACTAAGATAACAAATTTTCTGTATAGTTTAATAGGATTATGGCCTACTGAGATGGGGTTGTAGATTAGTGTTTGGGGTCTGCGTTTATTTGTTGGGGAAGGAGGTAGATAAGGAATTTAGGGCTGCCAACAGGTTTTGTTCACTTTCATTGAAGTGGGGTTCTGTTCGTCTTTCATCGCATCTCGGTAGACCATGATCCTGTACATGTAACATATAACCTATTTACAGGTAACTAAGAAAAAAAAAATAATGTTTGGAAATATTTTAAAGAAAAAGCTATGTAACCAAAAGGTTTAATTATTATTTTATGGTACCTGCTATGTTAGGTTATGAGTAGAGGATAAATGGTATTTAGAATGTGATTGTGGAGGAATTTAAAGAGAGACTTGATACCAATGATGTAATGTTTGTAAAATTTATTGAAAGACTAAGAAAGAATTATTTTGATAAATGTATTTAAAGTAATTGATATTGTTTTGAATGTATGAAGAAACTAAATTAAATTGGAGTTGTCCCTGGAGTAGCTTAATAATATGAAGGGTAGTGATGTGTTTAACTTCATTTTGATTCAAATTGAAACTGTAATTTTATACATTAACTTCAGATAGCTGATAAAGTTAAACTGTTTTGAGTAGAGGTTATAAAAAAAAAGCTAATTTTATTAATGAAGCAAAATTAATTTTGGTTTGAATTGTAATAAATAGAAATTGATAAATATGTTAACTACAAGACTCAGAGAAATTAACAGTTGAAGTAAGCATATGTGTCAGTATATGACGTAACCATGAATGTTTAGACTGAAGGAGTGTTTATAACTGTGCTTATAACACAAGTCTTGTTATAAATGAAATTATATCATATTTATATAACTGTATTTTACAAATACACGATAACAGTAATTATTGTGTTTAATAATGGGCGCCATGTTGGCAACTACCAACAGCTGATATTTCATTACTTTACGGGCCAGTTTTCGTGTTAAGCGAACGAGGTTGTTGAACAGGAAGTGTTATCTGAAATAAATACTCTGAAATGGTTATAAAAACAAAACTTATTATTAACAGAAATTTTACATATATTTTGGACTCGACCATGCGCCAAACACGCCTCGGGGCGTAGTCCTACGTATCATGAAATACACAAACATATTTAATATTGAACCTTGTAATTAATCTACACATATAATAAACATATAGTCAACAAATTTAAGATATATATATATATATATGTATGTATGCACAACCCAGCACTTAGGAATTATACGCTCGCCCTCTCACTCTCTCTCTCTCTCATTCTGGTACAGTTCTTTTTATGAGCTCATTTATTTAAAGTATTGAAATATAAATTGGTCATTTAATTGAATGATAATTTTTGAATGAATTTATTTAATTGAAAGTGGAACGTTCTCACCAAATTGTCATCTGCTGTTTTACGAACTTCGCGCATCGCGAGTTCATCGATTTTTACCGGTCACATTTTGAAGTTGTAGATTAAACTCTGCACTGTATCTAAAGAGTTATTTAACCACTTGTAGTGGTACAAAAGTTAAAATTCACTTTGCGTGAACGATTTGCCGGCCGGCTGCGATCACTGTTCCTGATGAAATGACACAGAGTCTTTGTTTCATATTTCTGAGGTGGGGTGAATCTACGTCACTCGTCTATTGTCTGTTTGTTTACAGCATCGTGTTGTTTACAAAAACAAATTCCTGGCCGCTGACGTCATAAAGGCTTGTCGCTTTTATCGCATTATTCGACATACTGTTTTTTGTGAGGCTTCACGTTTTTTTCTCTGAAACCGTCCGAATCCTGGCAAATGTTATATAGTCCACTCACGATATATTCATAAAGGTTATTAAATGTTTGTCTAATTTTGACCAAAGGAAGGAATACAATATTTCTGGTTTTTTATACCATATTTGGGTTGATTAAAAATTTGTACCATAATTGTACCATTACAAAACCCCCTCAATGAAAGATTTTGTGTCGAAGCACAAAAACTTTCATTGACCCTTTCATACTTCCTAAAGGGATCAGCCAGGATAGGTCGCCACAACCCCCTTACAATTTTATATAAAAGAAAATTATAACTCACCCTTGGTCTGATGATGATGACTGTACCTACATGACCTTACTGGACTTCTCCTTCGAGATCCCAACACCATAAGGCCACTTAGGCTCTTAACGCCCCTGCTCTGACGCGCTGGCCAGCTCAGGACCGCTGTCATATCACCAAACACTGAAACAATAAACGCAAAATCTCAAAATAGTGACTTGGTAAATCACTCTATCCTTAACTGATCTGGTTCCCCTTAGCTAGGTGCTGGTTTGTGCTAATAAGCACTGGGTTTGCTTGATATATGATTAAAAGCTAGTTATAAAAATTATCCTACTAAAAACGTAACTCCCAAGAATTATAAAGAATTTCCTTTCGCAATATGGACAACCCTGAATTTATAAATTGTTTCGATTTCTATCGATAATATTTATCTCTTTCCATTTTATAATTAGTATAATTAAAAATAAAGAAACATATTGAATGAAAAAGAGTTAAAGTATAATTGAAAATATGAAAATTCCACTATAAATCTCCCAAACATGGAGAAAAACAAAATAATTAATAAATCTGTATTGTATTATTGAATGTTTAAATTAAAATTATTATTATTATTATTATTATTATCAGGTAATAATATGGCATTAACAGCGCCAATTATATTTACCCCTTCATACACATTATTTCCATACATGTTAAAATTTCATAACATAAATACATAATAATACACATTGATACATTATATTAATACATTGGAATAATTTATTCATTTTTAATCTTGATTAAGATTTACATTACGATTTGCCTATTCTATTTAAGTTTGCATTATTTAATTACAATTTCAATTAATTAATTCATTAATTTGACATCAATTTATTTATTATACTTATAAAATTCATTTTACATTTATTATTATATTCATATTACATTATTATTACTTCATTATTCATTTCCTATTACCTCTTTACTCTGAACTTTCTACCTACCTGACTACCTAACCTTTCACCTTCTATCACTGTTTAGTCTGGGTGACTCCTATATTCACTATACCTTTTACTTATTTTGTTTTACTCACCTTCTTCTAACTGACAACCAAATTTACCTATCATGGCACCAATATCTCAATTATAAACACCTTTACTAATTTCATTTAAACCCTATGGCACCGCTCGTCTTTGTACAGCGATGGGTGTTCCCTAACTGGCTATATACATCCATATTATTTTGCCCTTCCAAAAAATTCGGCAAACACTCCCTAAAACTACGCTAATACCTGCCACAACACTATACGTTGGCTACTCCTTATCACCTCACCCCCACTACAAAATATCATAAATAACAAATATATGTTTATACCTTTACTTTATTCACCTCTACAAATAATCACTAACTACTGTGTCCCTAAATATCTAATACTTCTCTTTGTATTATTTACTTCAAAATTCTTAACTATCTACCTCCCATTTTCATTTATTAAACTCACCTACTTCTATCTATACTCAGGCTCTATTCCTGTTTAAACACTTACTGTAATCATTGACAATTGTCTTATAAAATTCATCTCTCATCTACTCATAATAATACCTCTCAAAATTCAAATATATATTCTCACTTAAACATTTATTATTATTCATTATGAATTACCTTCATTACAAATGAATTAATAATCTAACTTCATTAATAGAAACTTTTATGACAGTTTATAATATACTTCTGTTACCAAGATAGTACAATTTCTTTTGTACTGTTTTAATTAAGTAATAAAGAATGATTACTCTTTAATTGTTATTCCATTATTTAAAAAATATTATTATTAAACATGTTAATTATTAAAATACATAATAATACATACTGGTGTACATAAAATATACCTGTAATACAGCATCAAAATACACAAATACATTGACATAAATAAATTTAATACAATGAAAAATATACACTCCAACTCATTAATTTGTTATTTATCAAACTCAGTCCATAGCAGTCCAATTCAATACCACGGTTCACATATATATTTAATGTTCATTACACAATTGAAACAGTCTATCCACCATCGTTGAATAACATTCTTATCTTAGGTCTATTTAATTTATTATTTAATAAATAAATTGTATGATTAGCAATATTAAATTCATTTTCATTTATAAAACTGTTATCAAACAAATATTTCAAGTCACGATCGAGTAGGGTTCCGTTTGTTTCAGTAATATCATATGTCATTAATTGGTTATTTATTTTATAATTATCCTCATAATTTTCTACCACAGGTAAGTAGAATACCATTATTCTCATTTATTGTTATTTCAATTTCATTGTTACTATAAGGTACGTATTCCTTATTTTCATCCACCTTATCTAACCCTAACCTTTCTACCAATTCTCTGTATTTTCCATTTACTTTAAAAATTTCTATTACTTTCTTTTTCTCACAATATCTCTCTATATTTTCTTTCTTAATACATTTCTCACCATAACAACAAATTACACTCTCTCTTTCCAAATATGCAGGGGTCCCTAACATAAAATTATTGCACCACTTATTAGGTACACAAAAACACAAAGAAACTTTATTTGTAGACCTTTCATCTCCCAAATATAAATTGAAGGAACTCTTATCCTTATAAAAAATACGTGAAGACTTTTCTTCACCCCCTAACACAACATCAAAAGAAAATTCTACCCCCTGCACCCCTTGTACAAAAATACTTTCTCCCAACTCTCTTTCTGACTCAATACACTCAAACACTTCATTTTCACTCATAATACTTTCATTATCATTTTCTAACACCACATTCTTACTACTTGTAATATTCTTATTATCTGTAAATTCATTATTCACATTATCATTTTTAATTACGTTATTAGTCAGTACTTCGTTTTTCGTACTGTTTTCCTTCTGGGTTTCTAATTGACTTAAATTATTGTCTAGTTTTGTGATGAGCTTGTCACATTTCTTAATAAGATTATCGTGACCTATTTTCATTTCATTTTTTAATTCATTGAAATTAATTTTAATTTTATCATTTTGCTCATCAAATTTGTTATTAAAACTACTTTGAATCTCTTTAATTTCACTTTTTTGAACATCGAATTTAAAATTCATATCTTTAAAATTGCTACACATCATGTTATATAGACGTGTTAACATTTCGTCTGTTTTGTTTTCATGAAGTGAGATGGAGGTTACTTTTTCTGTCTCTACATTTTCGGTCATACTCGCCTCGCCAACCTGACTAATTGGGGTTAATTGAACATCCATCTCACTCATAACTATTTCGTCAGGGAGGCTGACTTTTTCAGTTTTATCTTCATTAGTATTCATGTTTGCAATTTATAATACAGGCATGCATCTAATGGTATAACCTAACTTTTTAAAATTTGGTTATGTTTACGTAAAATTCTTATTACCTCAGATAACTCTTTCCATTCTCCTCGTAGGCTTACCCCACATAAAATTATATTATATAGAGTCCCTGTTCGGGCGCCATCTGTTATAAATCAAATTATATCATATTTATGTAACTGTATTTTACAAATACACGATAACAGTAATTATTGTGTTTAATAATGGGCGCCATGTTGGCAACTACCAACAGCTGATATTTCATTACTTTACGGGCCAGTTTTCGTGTTAAGCGAACGAGGTTGTTGAACAGGAAGTGTTATCTGAAATAAATACTCTGAAATGGTTATAAAAACAAAACTTATTATTAACAGAAGTTTTACATATATTTTGGACTCGACCATGCGCCAAACACGCCTCGGGGCGTAGTCCTACGTATCATGAAATACACAAACATATTTAATATTGAACC
Source organism: Magicicada septendecula (assembly GCA_034769895.1). NCBI lineage: Eukaryota > Metazoa > Arthropoda > Insecta > Hemiptera > Cicadidae > Magicicada > Magicicada septendecula. Next base: position 390,317,791 of record CM068374.1, on the reverse strand, counting down.
TTGTAATTAATCTACACATATAATAAACATATAGTCAACAAATTTGAGATATATATATATATATATGTATGTATGCACAACCCAGCACTTAGGAATTATACGCTCGCCCTCTCACTCTCTCTCTCTCATTCTGGTACAATTCTTTTTATGAGCTCATTTATTTAAAGTATTGAAATATAAATTGGTCATTTAATTTGTAATAATAATAAAATAATACGATTTGAGTCTGATGAGATTCTTAATTGGTGTGGCTCTTGACGTCTTACTGGCCTGAAACACTTCCTTAAGTTTCCCAGCTGGTCGAGTCTCAATGGCAGCAAGACCGGTCGAGTAGCGTAATGTTGATGAAGAAATATATGTTCAGCTTCACCGAAAGTCTCAAAACAAAAATTATTGTTTTGAAGAAAATTAAAAAAAAAAATTATGTTTATAAAGAAAAAATAATTAAAAAAAAATATTTTCTTTGTATTAATTAATTAATTATAATCAATTAATTAATATAGTGCTGTGAAGTTTTAAAAAGTGTAATGCTCTTCTGAAAAATTTTATTAAAGTTTTGGTATATTTTAAATAAACTATCACCACTCATAAGATTGTCTTCAAACCAATCGATATTTGTTTACCTTTTTATTTTTTTTTTTTAGGTTATCTTCACTTATAGGTGGTAAAGTCCTGGTGGATTATTAATTAGAATTATATTAGTGATAACTAGTAATATTTACGAAATAAAGAACTATTTAGTGTTGAAGAATATTAATGTTTTATTAATTAATAGCAATATTGACTCTTATCGATTATAATATCGATTCTCAGGATATCGAAAAAAATTACAAAGTATATTATATAAAATTCATACGGGGTTCTTTAAACAGCCAATTATTATCAAAGTCAGAGAAATCGGGCTAATATTTAAAAAGTATAACGTTACAACAAATTAATAATTATTACTAAACACAGACATTGAATGATAAATTTAAAAATAATATAATTGTTTTTCACCAACAGCTGATATGTGCACGGAGAGGCATTGGAATTGTCAAAGAAAGATGGCTGCCGTCAAGTTGATCAAAATGTCGCTCGTTCCTGCTTCGTTCCAAATAATGTGTTTTCTGGCAGTATTCCTGTTCTGGTGTCTGCAAATCTCTTGTTAAATGTTGTTTAGTGCCTGGTGTAATGTTTCTGGGTTGTATTTAGTGTATCCGTGTAATTATAAGTTCAAACACTTTTCCCTATTCCGACACTAATTTGGTTAATGTATTATTCAGTTTTCTGGTGTTTTGTGGTGTTTTTCGGAGTAGGTGTGTATTGTTTAGTGTTATTTATTGTTTCTTGATTGTTTCTGTTATAATGTGAGAGTTCTAGATGTATTTTATAAGTCACTCGCGATTTCACAATAACGTACTATTCACTCGCTTTATATGACCATTATAAGTTAGGTTAGGCACGTTACAAAACGTTTGTCATGTTAACCGTTCAAATACCAATAATTAACTAACTGTTTCCTTCAGTTTCAATTAAACTCTTAGCCCATATAATATTATCCTTAACATTGTTCAAATATATTTTCACATCCTGTGCACACTTTAATATTTCACTATATAAATGCCTAAACTTGGGTTATTTATCAATTTTATTCACTAGATGTTATTTAAATTAATCTTTCAGTTCATTCAGCTTATTTTCAGATTAAATAATGCCGTTTTATAGTGTTTTCTGTCCAAAAAATAGTAATTTTACTTTCAGTTTGGTATACTCTGAAAAGTCAAAACATACTTCCTGTCATTATGTAAATTCAGCCATTTTATCAGTTATATTTAATATTAATAATCCTATATTGTATTAAAAGGTTTATATTCCCTTATTTTCTTGTAATTAATTGAATTAGTTGTATTCTGAAACATTATTCTGGAATATATGACTCCCATGTCCAAATTTCTGAGTTTAGTCATTTTCATTTTTATTTATAATTCTGAATATAATTTATTAAAATCTCTCTAAATGGTATGTGCAATTATATGGCATGATCTCAAGTTTATTTTGTCTAAACCCCTTTTGTTTATTTGCATTTAAATGAGCAATTTCTCTGTTTTGATGAAGTTTAGTTTCCATTCTCTGGCCTAGATTTTTTTTAACATTTTTTCCTTACAAAAACTTTACAAACAATATATGATGTGTGATACCCTCTCTGACTTTTACATACCGTATTATAAATTAAACATGTTTTCCAAATTACACAATAACAATTAGTATTGGTTACAATACAAATAACAGTCAAACAAATAAAGAATATCTTTAAATAAATGGTTGTCTTCAAGTCAGACATTTTACAACAAAATCCTTATTTCTAACATGGAAATATGGTTCACAGAAAAAGGTTTTTTACTAACTAACATCTTAATTACTTCCTACTATTTACAAGTAGTAATTATTTTTATAGTTCTGATGTTAGTTGTATCAGACCCAAACAAATGGCCTTATATCTAAAACATTTTTAAACATTCTTATACTATATACATAAAAACCTTATATCTATATTCTTATTTCTAACTATTATTATAAGTAGGATTCTACAGTTTTTATACCGTCTTTTACACATTGTCTTTGGGGAATTGTACCCTGTCATTAATAAATAAATAGCATAAATTGTTCAAAAAATATTATGAAATCTGTTTTTCTTTTTGCATATAAAAAAATGTTATTTTAAACAGATTTATGTCTTATGAACAACATAGTGTCACAGTACACATTTCAAGTCATTGAAAATTGCATATTTCATTGCATTCAATGTTTGTGATTGCCAAGAATGAAACACAAGGTTCATTTTCTATAGTACCCAAAACTATCACTGGTTCACTTTGCACTTTTATATCATGTTATTGCTAAATGGTCGTATAGTCTTTTTAACACAATAAATTGGTTAGCATTTTTCAATGGAGATTTGTTCCATGGGTACTATATTATTGTTTCATCTTAGTTCACAGGCAACTTTTACTTTATACACTTCTCTCTCTTAAATTTATATACATGTGGTTTTCATTTCGTTATACTTTTATTTTTAAATATTTATTTTGGGGATATAGGGATTTGGGTGTCTTTTATAAGAGCATGACATCTTCTTCAGGATGCTGCCTTCTTCTTCTTTCATCAGTCTTCTTTTCTCCTGCCTGCTGGGATTGGTATCTTCTCCATCTTCTTCTTGATGCCATCAGGTTTCTTGGGATTTTCTCCATCTTCTTCTTTATTTTAGAAATACACCACCTGTATTGTTTGATCTTGGCTTATTTTAGGGTTTCTATTCTATTTATTCTTCCTCGTTGTGGGTTTGGTCGTATTCTGTACTGCTTGGTTATTCACTTTCTTACCTTCCTGGGTTATACCTTGAAAACCTTTGGTTATGAGACTGGTTTTGGATGACTCATCGCTAGTAACTCCTTTTATTTGAACTTGTATTTTCTTTATATAATAATGATTTCTTTCCACAGTTGCTATGAATTAATCTATTTATATTAAACTTAATGCTTTCTTCCAAATTTAAATGTCAAAATTTTATTATTCTAATGATCAATTGCCATTCAATATTATGCATACATCTGTCACGCTACAGATTGCTCTCCTCCAGAAGTAATTATTTCAGACATGTTTATGGATGAAATAATTTCTTATGATAATTTCATCATTTCTTATAATTCATTTTCTTCTCCATTTTTATATCGACTTTTTTATATTAGAGTTTTATTAATTTTATATATATGGTTACTTGTCTTACTACTGATCCTTTTCGGATAGTTAGTGTCTTCTGAGATATATTATAATTGTAATACATTTTCTTTTTTTATCAACTTCGTGTTGTATCCTTGGGATATTAATTCCCTAACATTCCCTATCACGGCTGGGGCAGATCAGAGGGGCACTGTACGCTACTTCTCTGCTGGCCATACACCACTTCTATAAATTGAGTACAGAGGCATATCCATCCCTGCTCAAAAAAAAAAAAAATAATGCTGCTGGACTTATCTTCAGTCAGTCATCGAATAAATAAATAAAAAGTAGTCTCATTTTCGACTAATAAAAATATCTTTGGATTCTCCACTTCGTAGTCTCTCAGATTATCTCACATTTTCTATCTTAATAAATCTTCATAATTATTATTATACTCATTACATATATATTTTTTCAAAACTCTTAACTTGTCTGATATATTTATTTTTATTATGGTTGAAAACCTTTCTTTTAATAATTCTGGTTACTGTTTACAGTGTAACTCTCTTTCTTCTTCATCTGAATTCTCTTTATACTTTCTTCTGGTTACTCATAGTATTAGCATGGTCTTTATATATTGTCTTTCTTATTCATTATTTGAATGGTCTTATTATATTATATTTAAAATTTTTTAACATTATATCTTTACATTAGATATACTGGTTGTTATATTGATCATTTTCTTTAAACATTTTGGTTCTTTCCTTTCTCTTAGAAAGTTATTAATCCGCCTTCGCATTCATTAACATTAATTCATTTATATTATATTTCATGTGGTATTTCTTCTCTTTGCATTTCATATAGGTTTTATTATTATTATTAGTCCAAAATCATCTTCTCCATATGTTTGGTATGAGTTGTTCTTCTTTGCTCTTAATTAACTGTTTTCATTATCGTTTCATAGGTAATTAGTCTCTTTGCTTCCAAATTTTTTCTTCTCTTGCATATTACACTCTTTTTTGTTATTCTTCTCTACTCCTTCAAGTGCTATTGTGAATGTCTAGCATTTATTCTGGATTAAAATTAATTCTCTTTTCTGAATTAATCACTTTATTTTCTTCTCAATTCAATTATAATTGACACATAATTAGTTTTTGGAACTTGGTTAGTTTTAATGTAAAATTCAAACTATTCTTTTTATTTAATTGAAAAATATTTCTCATAAATCCTTGTAATATATTGATCTTATCTTGTTTCAATGTTCTGACGTTCTATCAACATTCAAATTCTGTTTAATTCATTTATTCCCAGAATTGTTTCATTCAGAATTGTTTATAGTAATGTGATTTTACTATTATTTCTGAATGTTTTGGTATTTCTCCAAATTCAAATTCTTCTTAATTATTTACCATAATGTTTTTCTCATAATTCAGTGGTAGTAAGCTGTGCTTACTTAATTTTAAATTTTTAATATTAAGTTCAAAATTCTCTCTCTTTCTCTTTCTTCCATAAAGTTTTGTTCTAAATTATCAGGTTGTAGTAAGATGTACTTACTCAATTTTAAATTTTTATAAAAATATATAAAAAATTCTCTCTCTTTCTCTTTCTTTCTTCCATAAAGTTTGTTCAAAATATTAGGTTGTAAGTTGTGCTTACATATTTTTAGAATTTTTTAAACATTAAATTAAAAAATTCTTCTTCTTATAATTCTCCCGAATGTTCTTCTCAAAATATTAGGTTGTAAGATGTACTTACATTATTTTAGAATTTTTAAAACTATATTTCAATTCAAAAGTCTTTCTTTTTCTTTCTTCCATAAAGTTCGTTCCAAAATTATTAGGTTGTAAGTTGTTCTTGCATATTTTAAAATTTTTTTTAAATAATTAAATTAAAAAATTCTTCTTCTTTTAATTCTCCAGAATGTTCTTCTCAAAATATTAGGTTGTAAGATGTACTTACATTATTTTAGAATTTTTAAAAATAAATTCATTAAATTAAAAATTCTAAACTCACAACTCATTCTTCATAATATTTCTTCATAGAAGCTTGATTGTACACTCCTTTGATTTTTCCTGAAACGATTTCCCTCAACTCATATGTATTGTTATGCTTATCATTTACCACAACATATGGTCCGGTGTAAAGTAATAATAACTTTTTGGTTATGCCTTCTAAGGTGTTGGGTAGCTCTCGATTTTTAAGGAGGACTTTTTCACCCTCTTTATATGTCACAATACGCCCTATTGCCTTCTGGTATTTAGCTTGCCATTTTTCCTGATCTTCAGCTACCTTGTTGTAAAACTTCAACTGGTTGAATTTCCTATTATTGTTTGCTGGAAATTCAATGATTTTTTCAATGTCTCGGGGAGTCGGCTTCTCATACATGGCTGAGTATGGTGGAATTCCTATAGCTGAATGGTGGGCGTAATTTAGGAATGTTTCTGTCGCTGCTAGGTACTCTTGCCACTTTTTCTGTTGGTTGTGACAGTACGTGCGCAATATCCTACCCACTTCTCTTAGTACTCTCTCAGCCGGATTGCTACTTGGGTGGTAGACTGATGTCTTATACGTTTTGACCCCAAGTGCTAATAAAGTGTCTCGCCATCTCCTCCCCTTAAATTGTGTACCATGGTCGGTAATAATGGAAAACGGTTTACCGATCTCTGGAACATACAAATCAATAATCACCGCCAAAACCTTTGCTGTTGTTGCCCGATTAACCGGATATAGCTTTATATACTTGGTGTAGTGATCCATTATGATTACCAAGTATTTATATCTGTGCCGACCACCGCTACGGGGAAATGGCCCGCAGATATCCAAAAACACTTTTTCTAGTTTTGCGTTGGAAGTTATTGGTATCATGATACCCTCTGTCTTTTCATTGTTTATTTTGGCACATTGGCAGATCTTACAGGATTTGATGTACGTTCTCACCTTGCGGTTGATATTCTTGATCTTACAGTTTTCTTCTAGAGCCTGTATCACTTTTAACGCTCCCATGTGACCATACCTGACATGGTAATCGATGATGACCTCCTTTTCGATTTGGTGTGGGATTATCACCTTCCATGTCTCATCGTCTAAGGCGGTTTTTATGAATAAAATTCCCTTGTTAAGGTGGTAATATTTAGAAATGGTTTCATCATTGGCTTCCAAACGACTCACAATGTTTTTCAGCTTAGGATCAGACTGCTGATGGATTCGAATATTTATTAGCAAAGCTTGTAAATCGGCTCTGGTCGTGAATATGTTATAAATTTTGACCAAGCTCTCCTTCTCCCCTTCGAAAGTCTGATCATCCAGATTTATACGTGACAACACATCCGCTACCACGTTCTTCTTTCCTGGAATGTATTCCCATTTCAGGTCATATTCTTGTAGGGCGAGTACCCACCTAGCCAATCGGCCGTGACTCAACTTGCACCTACGAAGGAACGAGATGGATTTATGATCAGTTCGTACCGTGACTTGATATCCGAGAATGTATGTTCGGAACTTGCTGCATGCGAACACCACGCTCAACAATTCCTTTTCTATCACACTGTAGTTCTTTTCGCACTGGTTCAGTGTGCGACTAGCGAAGCTTATTACCAGATGTTGTCCCTCCTCATCTTCCTGGTATAATGTCGTTCCTAAGCTTAAGTCGCTAGCGTCACAGTTTAGAAAGAACGGTTTCTTAAAATCTGGGTGACGAAGTATAACACTCTCCAGAAACTTCTCTTTTATCAAGTGGAAAGTAATACCTTGATCTTCACCCCAAGTCCATTTGTTCTTGGCAGATAACTGTGGTTGAAACTTGGCGGTCAACTCGGAATATCGGCTCTGAAACTTCCTGTAATAGTTACAGAGTCCGAGGAAAGATTGCAATTGTTTCCTGTTTCTTGGTTGCGGGAACCTCTGAATTGCCTCCACTTTCTCTGCTGATGGGGTAATACCTCTGTCGTCTAGGTTGAAACCTAAGAATTGTACCTCGCACGCTATGAACTTGGATTTCTCCAACTTCAGTGTTATGTTGTTCTGCGCTAGTTTGTTTAGTACAAATTCCACTCTGTAACAGTGCTCCTCCCAGGTTCCGTATGTGATTAGTAAATCGTCAACATAGACGGTGGTAAATTGGAGCGCTTCTTGTCCAAGAATCTGGTCCATGCATGCCACAAATATGGCGACAGAATTGACAAGTCCGAAGGGCAGTCTCTTGAACTGGTAATTGCGCCCTTCGAAAATGAACGCTACATACTGGCGGCTTTGTGGATGCAGCTCTACCTGCCAATAACCACAGACCGTATCCCAGGTGCTAATAAATTTAGTACCATGAAAACGCTTTAAGATTTCTTCTATTTCACCGGGAGATGTTCTGTCATTCACAATTGTCTTGTTCAACTCACGCGCATCTAAACAGAGCCGGACTTGTCCGTCTTTCTTCGGAACAGCAATAATTGGACTAGTGTAAGGTGATTGACTAATCTCAATTATGTCATTATCTATCATCTTGTTTATCTCTGTTCTCACGGCTTCTTTGAGCGACTGTGCTATTGGATATGACCTCCGGTTAAACTCTACGTTTTCTTTAAAACGAAGTTGGCACTGGTAGTTTTTTACCTTCCCTGGTTCATCAGAAAACACCGCCTTGTATTTTTCATATATAGCGATTAGACGATCAGCCAGATGTGTTGGTATTTTCTTGTTATCGCTTCCGCACTGGAAATTCCGTATTTCTTGGATCTTAACTGACCATAAATCCTCTCCTCCATGATTGTATATTATGGGTTTAGAAAGAGGGCTGTTTCTTATAATATTAATTTTCCGAAGTTGTTGATGTATAGGGCTAGGAAGTATAGTTGTGCCTCCTACCAGATCTGCGGTCCATGTTACTCCGTCTGGGAAAAGTGATACTTTATTTAAATTAAGATCGATTACCGCCGAATATCTACGAAGAATATCGCAACCGACTAAGATGTCAAATGGTAATCCGGTGGCGATTAAAAATTCCATGTCTAAAGCTATATCACGGCTAACGACACTTAAGGAAACTTGCTTCCTGATGGTTTTATTCTGGCGGCCAGTTGCACCTACCAACACAATGTTGTTGACTGGTAACATTGGCAAAGTTTTACCACATGTACTCTGTATTCTCTCCAACTCATTGGAGTTTATTATTGAAATATTAGCTCCTGTGTCTATCATTATTTTAGCGGGAACTCCTTCCACCTCCGCTGTTATATAAATTATCTCATTATTACTGTTGCTGAGACTCTTCTCGTTCTCTTCCAAAAGTTCAGTTCGTATGTCTTTCAGATAATGGTTACTTATAATAGTGATGTTTTTATGCTGGTTTGCTTGTCGCACTTCATCCTTTTCTAACCCAGGAAGTATAAGCAGTAACGGGTCATCGTTGCTGATTACTGCCTCCTCTCGTTTAAAGTATTTTGGTCATTGTTTATGTTATTATTGACCGAGGCATCGTTCGGGAAACTCTGGTTTGTTTCCTGACGTTCTGTACCCTGGTTGATGTTTAACGCCCTGTTCTGTTGTCTGCCAAGATCTTCCAGGCTGGTACTTCGTCTTCCCTGTTCGTGTCTTGGGCCGTCTCGTTCCGCACTCCTCCATCTTCGGTCGGCGCCGTGGAAGCTGCTCCTCCTCGGTTGATAATATCTCCTGGGTCCGCGATCTTCTGCTCTTATAAAATTTACCCTAGGACGCGACACTCGGTTATTACTATTGCTATTATTGTTATTACTAAAATATTATTATAGTAATTTCGGTTAGGTGGGTAAGGTCTGTCACCATTATTGTTGGGATATGGATTTCTCTGACTGTATGGGACATTATTATTTTGTTGATAAAAATTGTTTCTATTATTTGGGTAGGGGTTGTTATTCCTCACGCCGTTAAAATTACCGTTAAACTGGTTATTACGCGGCTGGTTGTTAGGGCCGTCGTAATTATTGGGCTGGTTCCGGTTACTTGTATGGTTATTGCCGTTATTGGGGTAGGTAGTCGGCCTTGCTTCTGGTCTCTCATTTCTCTTCCTGCTCTGCCGATAATACTCCTCGTTCTCGTATCCCTCTAGTAACTCGGTCATTCCCTGGATCGTCTTGATCTGGCTACCTCTCCGGGCCCTGATAATGTCCTCATCATAGTGATACGATATCTTGTTCACTAAACATTCTTCTGGGATTGCTGGCTCAAGGTGTTTTGCCATACACACCTTCCCCAAGAAATATGCCGTCATACTGCTACCTAATTGTGACCTGTATCTTCCATTACAAATATTGTCACGGATCAAGTTCTGGGTGGTCTCAGACCAGTATTTTGTCTTAAACATTTTCCGGAACTGTTGGTAGTCGGAAATTTCACTCCGGTTGGCCATCCACCAATTATCTGTTATGTCTCGGAAAGACTCGTCTAATATCTCCCTGCTATGGCTCCATTGAGTAATCTTATGCTTGGTCAAATATTCTTCTACCCTTGCCAGGAACTCCATCGGCTTGCGTTTGTATTGCCGGAAGTTGAGCCACTCTCGGCTTTCGTTGACAGGTAATCCGGTGAAATGAGTTGGTCTGTTTCTTATTGCTTCCATCTCCTCTCGGCTTTGTCTCACCTGACCGGTGATACTGGCCACGGTCTCTTGTATATCGTTACATCGTTCTGTGACTTGGTCGCGTACTTTTCCGAATTCTTCTTGATTTTCCTTCCTCTGTTCTTCTACCTTCCTACGACTATGTTCTTCAATATTTGTGAACTTGATGTTCACCACTTCTTTAAACTCATGCACCTCCTTTTCGGTCTGGTTGCACTTTCCATCAATCTCTCGAATCTGTCGATTGACCATTATATTTTCTTCTTCCATCTTCTTATTCATCGCTTTTTTGTTAACAGTGATTTCTTTATTCAGTTCTTCTCGCAACAATTCCATCCTTTCGTCCAGTTTGTCCAAATTCTCCTGATTTACCTCCCTTAACTCTTCTCTTAGAATTTGATTGTCCTCTCTCAATTCTTCCAATTTCTCCCCCATCTTCTCTTCCAACTTCCTGTTGTCTTCCTTCAATTCTTCCTTCAACTGTCGGTTGTTCTTCTCTATCTTCTTCCTGGTTTCATCGATTTTCTGATTGGTGTTTTCAATTTTATTAATCAATTCTTCTTTAGTTGACTTGAATTCTTCCTTGAACGATTGGTTGTCTTCCTTCAATTCTTCTAACTTCTTCCCCATCTCTTCTTCCATCTTCTTGCTGTTTTCTTCCATCTTCTCTTCCATCTTCTTGCTGTTTTCTTCCATCTTCTCTTCCATCTTCTTGCTGTTTTCTTCCATCTTCTCTTCCATCTTCTTGCTGTTTTCTTCCATCCTCTTATTTGTGCTTTCGATTTTATTTCTTTCAGGGACTGGCTATCTTCTTTCCTTTCCTTATTACTTTCGTCTATCTTCTTGTCCATTTTCTTACTCAAGTCTTCCTTTGTAGAATCCAATTTCTTATTATTTTCGTCCAGTTTCTTGTCCACTCCTTCCTTCATTTGCATGAACATTTCCATTAATCTGTCCATTTTTGTTTCTTCAGTTGTCTTGGATTTCTCTACACGTCTTTCCTGGACATTGATTTCCCCTGTCTGAGTAGGCATTTCGGGTTGTTCCTCTGGTTGTACCGGTTGTTTTGACAACACCGGGGGTAATGACTCTTCCGCCTCCACCGGCGTCGCTTCTTTATTGTCCATTTCTATTTCTAATTCTTTTTCGGCCTCCGCCGCCCGTTTCTTAGATGTTGCACGTCGTTGCATTTTCCCTTGAAATTCTCTGGCTTTGTAGCTGTTGCCTAGCTCCAACTAGTGATTGGGCAGATTGTATTGGCCTTCCAATCGACTAATTAAAGCCCCTAAAGTTGTGCGCCAAATTGTAATAATAATAAAATAATACGATTTGAGTCTGTTGAGATTCTTAATTGGTGTGGCTCTCGACGTCTTACTGGCCTGAAACACTTCCTTAAGTTTCCCAGCTGGTCGAGTCTCAATGGCAGCAAGACCGGTCGAGTAGCGTAATGTTGATGAAGAAATATATGTTCAGCTTCACCGAAAGTCTCAAAACAAAAATTATTGTTTTGAAGAAAATTAAAAAAAAAAATTATGTTTATAAAGAAAAAATAATTAAAAAAAAAAATTTTTCTTTTTATTAATTAATTAATTATAATCAATTAATTAATATAGTGCTGTGAAGTTTTAAAAAGTGTAATGCTCTTCTGAAAAATTTTATTAAAGTTTTGGTATATTTTAAATAAACTATCACCACTCATAAGATTGTCTTCAAACCAATCGATACTTGTTTACCTTTTTATTTTTTTTTTTTAGGTTATCTTCACTTATAGGTGGTAAAGTCCTGGTGGATTATTAATTAGAATTATATTAGTGATAACTAGTAATATTTACGAAATAAAGAACTATTTAGTGTTGAAGAATATTAATGTTTTATTAATTAATAGCAATATTGACTCTTATCGATTATAATATCGATTCTCAGGATATCGAAAAAAATTACAAAGTATATTATATAAAATTCATACGGGGTTCTTTAAACAGCCAATTATTATCAAAGTCAGAGAAATCTGGCTAATATTTAAAAAGTATAACGTTACAACAAATTAATAATTATTACTAAACACAGACATTGAATGATAAATTTAAAAATAATATAATTGTTTTTCACCAACAGTTGATATGTGCACGGAGAGGCATTGGAATTGTCAAAGAAAGATGGCTGCCGTCAAGTTGATCAAAATGTCGCTCGTTCCTGCTTCGTTCCAAATAATGTATTTTCTGGCAGTATTCCTGTCTGGTGTCTGCAAATCTCTTGTTAAATGTTGTTTAGTGCCTGGTGTAATGTTTCTGGGTTGTATTTAGTGTATCCGTGTAATTATAAGTTCAAACACTTTTCCCTATTCCGACACTAATTTGGTTAATGTATTATTCAGTTTTCTGGTGTTTTGTGGTGTTTTTCGGAGTAGGTGTGTATTGTTTAGTGTTATTTATTGTTTCTTGATTGTTTCTGTTATAATGTGAGAGTTCTAGATGTATTTTATAAGTCACTCGTGATTTCACAATAACGTACTATTCACTCGCTTTATATGACCATTATAAGTTAGGTTAGGCACGTTACAAAACGTTTGTCATGTTAACCGTTCAAATACCAATAATTAACTAACTGTTTCCTTCAGTTTCAATTAAACTCTTAGCCCATATAATATTATCCTTAACATTGTTCAAATATATTTTCACATCCTGTGCACACTTTAATATTTCACTATATAAATGCCTAAACTTGGGTTATTTATCAATTTTATTCACTAGATGTTATTTAAATTAATCTTTCAGTTCATTCAGCTTATTTTCAGATTAAATAATGCCGTTTTATAGTGTTTTCTGTCCAAAAAATAGTAATTTTACTTTCAGTTTGGTATACTCTGAAAAGTCAAAACATACTTCCTGTCATTATGTAAATTCAGCCATTTTATCAGTTATATTTAATATTAATAATCCTATATTGTATTAAAAGGTTTATATTCCCTTATTTTCTTGTAATTAATTGAATTAGTTGTATTCTGAAACATTATTCTGGAATATATGACTCCCATGTCCAAATTTCTGAGTTTAGTCATTTTCATTTTTATTTATAATTCTGAATATAATTTATTAAAATCTCTCTAAATGGTATGTGCAATTATATGGCATGATCTCAAGTATATTTTGTCTAAACCCCTTTTGTTTATTTGCATTTAAATGAGCAATTTCTCTGTTTTGATGAAGTTTAGTTTCCATTCTCTGGCCTAGATTTTTTTTAACATTTTTTCCTTACAAAAACTTTACAAACAATATATGATGTGTGATACCCTCTCTGACTTTTACATACCGTATTATAAATTAAACATGTTTTCCAAATTACACAATAACAATTAGTATTGGTTACAATACAAATAACAGTCAAACAAATAAAGAATATCTTTAAATAAATGGTTGTCTTCAAGTCAGACATTTTACAACAAAATCCTTATTTCTAACATGGAAATATGGTTCACAGAAAAAGGTTTTTTACTAACTAACATCTTAATTACTTCCTACTATTTACAAGTAGTAATTATTTTTATAGTTCTGATGTTAGTTGTATCAGACCCAAACAAATGGCCTTATATCTAAAACATTTTTAAACATTCTTATACTATATACATAAAAACCTTATATCTATATTCTTATTTCTAACTATTATTATAAGTAGGATTCTACAGTTTTTATACCGTCTTTTACACATTGTCTTTGGGGAATTGTACCCTGTCATTAATAAATAAATAGCATAAATTGTTCAAAAAATATTATGAAATCTGTTTTTCTTTTTGCATATAAAAAAATGTTATTTTAAACAGATTTATGTCTTATGAACAACATAGTGTCACAGTACACATTTCAAGTCATTGAAAATTGCATATTTCATTGCATTCAATGTTTGTGATTGCCAAGAATGAAACACAAGGTTCATTTTCTATAGTACCCAAAACTATCACTGGTTCACTTTGCACTTTTATATCATGTTATTGCTAAATGGTCGTATAGTCTTTTTAACACAATAAATTGGTTAGCGTTTTTCAATGGAGATTTGTTCCATGGGTACTATATTATTGTTTCATCTTAGTTCACAGGCAACTTTTACTTTATACACTTCTCTCTCTTAAATTTATATACATGTGGTTTTCATTTCGTTATACTTTTATTTTTAAATATTTATTTTGGGGATATAGGGATTTGGGTGTCTTTTATAAGAGCATGACATCTTCTTCAGGATGCTGCCTTCTTCTTCTTTCATCAGTCTTCTTTTCTCCTGCCTGCTGGGATTGGTATCTTCTCCATCTTCTTCTTGATGCCATCAGGTTTCTTGGGATTTTCTCCATCTTCTTCTTTATTTTAGAAATACACCACCTGTATTGTTTGATCTTGGCTTATTTTAGGGTTTCTATTCTATTTATTCTTCCTCGTTGTGGGTTTGGTCGTATTCTGTACTGCTTGGTTATTCACTTTCTTACCTTCCTGGGTTATACCTTGAAAACCTTTGGTTATGAGACTGGTTTTGGATGACTCATCGCTAGTAACTCCTTTTATTTGAACTTGTATTTTCTTTATATAATAATGATTTCTTTCCACAGTTGCTATGAGTTAATCTATTTATATTAAACTTAATGCTTTCTTCCAAATTTAAATGTCAAAATTTGATTATTCTAATGATCAATTGCCATTCAATATTATGCATACATCTGTCACGCTACAAATTGAATGATAATTTTTGAATGAATTTATTTAATTGAAAGTGGAACGTTCTCACCAAATTGTCATCTGCTGTTTTACGAACTTCGCGCATCGCGAGTTCATCGATTTTTACCGGTCACATTTTGAAGTTGTAGATTAAACAATGCACTGTATCTAAAGAGTTATTTAACCACTTGTAGTGGTACAAAAGTTAAAATTCACTTTGTGTGAACGATTTGCTGGCCGGCAGCGATCACTGTTCCTAATGAAATGACACAGAGTCTTTGTTTCATATTTCTGAGGTGGGGTGAATCTACGTCACTCGTCTATTGTCTGTTTGTTTACAGCATCGTGTTGTTTACAAAAACAAATTCCTGGCCGCTGACGTCATAAAGGCTTGTCGCTTTTATCGCATTATTCGACATACTGTTTTTTGTGAGGCTTCACGTTTTTTTCTCTGAAACCATCCGAATCCTGGCAAATATTATATAGTCCACTCACGATATATTCATAAAGGTTATTAAATGTTTGTCTAATTTTGACCAAAGGAAGGAATACAATATTTCTGGTTTTTTATACCATATTTGGGTTGATTAAAAATTTGTACCATAATTGTACCATTACAGTCTGGCAGACAATGGTTAATGTAAACAGGTGTGTTGGATGTTTTGACTAATGTGTATAGCCAGGTGTGGAAGGTGATAACTGTTGTAGCTTGATGAATCAGTATCTTGAGCAAAATCTTATTGTGACATAAAAGAATTGAAGTTAATTTTTTGTTACAGACAAAATAATAATGAGGTAATTACTGTAACTTAGAGTTTGAGAAATTAAATAGAATTCAATTAATTTGATAATTAAAATAATTGAAAATATGATTTTAATAATGAACTTGTAATAATGAATTTAACTTTACTTTGAACTGGAATTATAAATTAAATACTAATTGATGTAAACAATGATTAAAATATTCATCTAAAATCGAAAACTGAAAGAACGTTCAAGCTGAGATAGCGTTTGGAAAATAAGATGTGCATATGACCATTCATGTAAATTTTTACATTTGACAATCTACGTTTTATGTTTTAACTGTAGATTCCCCACCTAAGTGTGGTCATGACCTCACCGGATCATGACCGTGAAAGTAGTTAATTGTAGCAAATCATAAATTTTACTTGATATAACCGGCTTGTGGTTTGTTTTATTTTGTCAACCCGGTGGTTTGTTAGACTTAGTAGGGGGGTTATTTTTGGGGGAATCTACCAAATTTTGGAACAGGTCTATTTTCACCCAGATAGGGGTGGTAGTCCATTAGGGGTGTATCCATCAAGAATAGTAGGTGTAACACTGAATTTTATTGTAACGCCGAAGCAAGGATGGGGGCGGAATAAAAGAAAAAATGTCCACCCCTTCCGCATCAGTCCTTGTGAAAGCAACTGGGCGCTACAGTCCAGGGGGGGAAATAGTGAGTGTGGATGGGGGTGACCCAGTTACAGGTCACGAGGGAGATGTGGTTTATGGCTAGGATGAGGCTGGAAAAGGCCAAGAAGCCTAGCGCAGAACACATGAATATGTAACGGGTATCAGGGGTTAAGGGATTAAACGGGGGGTAATAGAAAAAAAAATAAAAATTTTGATATTTTTTGTTGCCTGCCGTCAAATTGATGTTTTAAATTCTGATTGTATTATTGTTTAGGTGTATCAATAGTGTTATTGAATTATATTGTTTAGAATATATGTATAATCAAATGTTAGGATAAGGCAGTTCATGTTTTAATTAAATGATCCATTTATTTGGTTTTTTTTCTAATTATTAACAATAATGAAGAGCATTAATCAATTCAGGTAAAAGATTTTATTTTTTGATTTTGCAGAAAATAATGTAGAAAGAGCAATTTGATTTCAACTTAAATAGATTTTTGAATATAAGAATAAATTTTTTTGCCAGGACGTAGTAATTATAGGTGTATGTACGCGCCCAGTATTTGCCAAAGGCGACCCAGTGTGCATGAAAAGGGGGAACATATCGGTTGAGGATCTGGCGTGGTATAAGACCTGGGGTTTGGATTTTGGGGTGGCATGATAGAAGGGGAGGTGCGCTGTGGTGCGTGTCTGTTCAATTTTATGGTGTTGGGATCTCGTACAGAGAAGTCCAGTAATCTCGTTCAGATGCGGCCATAGTCACCAAACCAGGGGGGTAGTTTACCCATGATGTATAAGAACAAATGGGGGGTTATTGGCACCATATCCTCACCGGTCCTCTTAGGGGTTAGCAATGAGATTTCCTCTGTTTCGGCAGAAGATATCTCATTGGGGGGGTATTGTAATGGGGCGAATTAAAAGGGTTTTTTACTTTATTAATTTTGGTTTTCATTTTTCAAAACATTTTAAATTCATTTCATACATGTCTCCAGCCCTTGGTTGAATTTAACTCGCAGTCTAAACAAAGCAAAGGTACGCTGTAACTGTGTTGAAATATTTAAAAAGAATGTGTTGTCAACTGTAGCTCACTTCCTAGAACTTTGCGGTTGTGTGACATCCACTCACCAATGCATAAGCACCCACATCTGCGGAGCACCTAATCCACGCTAAATGAAAGTAAAAGCACCTAAATATCGTCGACGTACAGCACATGTAAATCCTGTGTGCCAGGTGTACAGCCACTAAAACTGGGACAACTAAGGCTGTGTGCGGCGACGAAATCTGTTCGCCGGCAAGGCAGTGATGTCCGTTCACATGTAACATCATCACATAAAGTTTCTTCCCAGTCGACTACCAACACAGACCGCGCGCGGTCGCCTAAAACTTTATACCCGGGTAAAATTTTGTTTCATCAAGTCGGCCGACTAACCAAGTTTATATCGAAGTTGTAAAGCAGTATAAAAAAGTGAGATTGACATGTAAAGCCATAAAATCAAGTGAGTTCGGAGTAAAAAATGAACTAACAACAGTTTGGACATAGTGCAAGAAATTTACAGGACGCGCCATGTGGTCGACAGTGACGCTGTTTCGGAAAGTAACACTATTCCTTTATACGTATTCTTATGTTCTATAAAAAGGGGTTTTAAAGGTCTGAATGTGAGAGTGTGGCAAGCTGGGTTCGCCTTGATTAATTAAAAGCATATTAGAATAAGAAAAATGTTTAAATAAATGTGCATGTTGTACCTGTCCTAAAAGGAGAGAAAGTTGAGTTCTAATTGAAATTTTATTTAAAAGGAAATAATTAGATAATAAAATTTTGAATTCCATCAACCAAATGAGTGTAGCGTACGTTTGTTGGGTAACCTGATAATCACACTTGCATCTTAACGTTCGTGTGCTGAACTCTGGGTTGGAGGAAGATTCAAAGGTAGGTGGAAGATAAAAATAATTTCAATTTTATGTATTTATATTTGTATGTATTAAAATGTAATTAACTTTACAACATCATCTCATCCTCAGGTATACAACCCGATCCCACCAAGATATCGAGTATAACAAATTTTCCCACACCCAGAAACCTTAAAGGGTTATAAGGATTTTTAGGGTTAACGGGATACTACAGAAGATTTCACCGTTGTATGCTGAGAGAACGCAACCTTTGTTAGAATTAACAAAGAATGGACCATACACACTGTTACGACAAGTTGGTAAACAGACGTTCATTGTGTATGACGACGCAAGAGGGAGAGAAGTAGGTAAATATCATGCCAGTTCTTTGAGGAAATTCCATTCATAAATAACTGGGTTACTAGGACAATTGAAGGTGAGCAGCGATTGAAGCGTATATACTCAACACCGCATCAACTCCACATACATGGGAGGGGAAATATTTGCTCAACCCACCAAATAAGAGTAAATTTGAAGAATCTCATATTCATTATTATTCACACATAAAATAAATAAATGTGTTTGTAAATAAAAATGATACCATATTATTTGTCTAATAAAAAGGCAGAGAAAAAAAATTTAATAAACCTATTTATTAAATTTTGTTTTTCTAAGCAGGTAAATAATCCAACAGTACAACCATATACGGTACTGTGCATTGCCAAAATAATTAAAATAATTAATAAAAATAAATAAATATATGGTTGATAAACACGATTCAGATTGCAAGCTGGATTGTTTAGAATATAGGGAACAGCATAGTTCATGCATGGACGCGCTTATCTGGCCACCTGTCGCTAGCTGTGTGTACATATGTATTTAATATGTGTGTGTGAAACCTGTCTGTTCCTGGACAGTAACAACCCCTATTCAAATGATGTTAGATTTTAAGTATTATTTTAATTATAAGAAAAATATGTACAATAATGTAAATCAAAATACACCAAAGTGTGTAGGAAATAAAGATGCACAAAGGGTTATAAAACCATGAGAAAGTGATGTAAAGTGAAATTACAATGAATTAAAAAATGAATAACTCTGAATAATTACAATAAAGAAGTGTAAGTTACATATAATAAACATATGAAAATTAGAGATCAATTGAGTATCGTGTAGTGTAAAACAGACTTCGTAATTCGTGAAGATAGGTGAAATTAGTGAATCGAACAAGAGTGGGAGTAAGGACGCTTTCGACAAACTCTGACAAGACAAATATTGTTCGGACAGGAGCTTTTGCACGATGTGGCTATAAATACCAGGTCGCGCTAATCAGCTCTCTTCTTCTTCATTCAACCGTTGCCACAGGAGGCTATGTCAGTCAGAAACGCTGTCTCGAATCTACAGTAAGCATCACAGGATAGACTGGAAGTCAAAGCAGAGGTTCTATGGACACACCTACAGCCCATGATGTGAGGAGAGACAACAATTAAGGAGTACTTGCAGTGGAATCCTGTAAGAGGACCCGAAGGACACGGGACCGAGGACCGAAGGAGGACACACCAATAATGACCACATCAAACGAGGTGATAAAAAGCCATATAATTACCTACAATTGAAAGACAATAATTAAAAACTATAACGAGAGACATTCGAACTGTTGCTATAAGTAATTAAATTGTACATAGTAGTGTAAAGACAGATTGTTAATTTAGAATAATATTTCATTTATGTCAATTAGGATTTGAATATAACGTAAATGCTATGAGATCAATATTTTATTTGAAATTGAAATAATTTAAAATAATTACTAAAATCTTTATTTGGTAAAACAAAATGCATATGCAGTAGAAAAAAATCAAATCAAGTTAAGATTAAAGAAATTTAAATAAAAGTAAATTCATTGTTGAAATAAATTGGTAAGCAATTGCAAAGATAACCACATTGAATGAGTAAGCCGAGACCAAAATATTTGATAGTTAAGATTAGATACGGTAATAAGATTTCTGTATACCATGTTTAATATAAATTGTCAACCAGAAGTCACATGCAAAAGATTCGCACAAGCGAAGAATAATGAGTTTTTCTATTTCCGAAATAAGTAAAGATGTTGTTCAATAAATAATGTAAATATTTAAAAATGTATTACACATTCTTATTACGATTACACCTAACATCATTGTTATGTTATATAACGTATACTCCAAATTGTGGGGTATAATTTATACATGCAAATCAAATAACATCATTGTTGTATTGTTATAAATTTGGCGCTCCAAATTTATTTAATCCCCAAATTAAATAAATTTGTTTTATGGATGGTTATTATTTAATGAAAGCGCAAATATGAATTTTGATTGTTTTATTATCACAAGCTTATAAACACAAGTATTAACAAGGATAGGTTATAACACACCAGTAGGTAACTTTACTGTGTAACAATGTCCATCCGTGTGTTCATCTATCAACAGTGTTGCCACTGCCACTTATATTTTCACTATATTCACGTTTATATTACCACTACACTACTCCCCTTCCAGCGACAGCGTTGTTATGCAATCGAGGTACCTTGCTGGAAAACGCACTTTTCTCCCAGTCGAAGTCTCACGTACTTTACCATAATCATGTCTTGTTGACGAAACTGGTGCTGGGAGACTTGTAGAAGTTGAAGATGCTTGGTGGGTCATCGTCGGAGATTCCACTGTAGAATCATAAATGCCGAAGGCTGGTTTTAACCTGTCCAGAGATATGTTTTTACTTTGTTCGTTGATTAGGACAGTGAAGAATTTTTCTTGGCGTTTGATGACTTTATATGGCCCTTTGTAAGGAGCTTGCAGGGGTTTTTTGATTCCATCATGTCTGATGAAGACATGGGAGCAAGCGTGTAAATGGGGATGAATGAAGATTTGGTTGTTGGTGTTATGCCGTATCGGTGCGGGTTGCAGTTGCCTTAAGTCCGCTTGGAGTTTCCTGACTATTGTGGTAGGGTCAATGTCTTTCGTTTCAGAACCAAAGAATTCACCTGGAAGCTTTAACGCTGTGCCATAAACGTATTCAGCTGGTGTTTTGTATATTCCTTCAATGATTGAGGAACGTAATCCTAATAAAACAGTTGGCAAGGCAATGGTCCATTTATCGCTGTCGTAGCATTTCAATGCACTTTTTATAGAGCGGTGGAAGCGTTCAGTTTTTCCATTCGCTTGTGGGTGAAAAGGTGTGGTTCTTTTATGCTTTATGCCGAAAAGGATGGTAAGATTTTGAAATAAACTGCTTTCAAATTGTCTGCCTTAGTCTGATGAAATGGTTTGAGGTATTCCAAACCTAGCGAACCAACCATCATATAATGTGTGGGCAATTGTTTCTGCTGTAATGTTTGAGATAGGGGATGCTTCCAGCCAGTTTGTGTATCTATCGATACAAGTTAGGCAATATAGGTTACCTTCTGAAGGTGGTAATGGGCCTATAATGTCTATGTTTATGTGTTGAAAGCGTTCCATTACTTCTGGATATCGTTCGATGCCTGTTTTAGTATGCCTCCAGATTTTGGAATTTTGGCAAGCTAGACAAGATTTTGCCCATAGTGCTGAATCCTTCACAAGAGATGGCCAGATAAATTTGTCTTTTAACATTGTTGTGCTTTTCCAGATCCCAGGATGAGCCGAATTGTGTACTAAACGAAATACTTTTTCTCTCATATTGTTTGGGATGAATGGTCTTGCCTTGTTTGTGGAGGTGTCGCAATAGATAGTAGTTTCTGTGTCTGGTAATTGAATAGCTATTATATGAAGTGAATGCTTGTCTGGATTGTTCAAAAGGTCTCGTAATTCATCATCATTCGCCTGTTTGCTACTCAGTTCTTCATAATTCAAACTATCTGGGACTGAAATTGTTTCTAACCGTGACAATGTATCAGCTACCACATTATTTTTTCCTGGTATGTGTCGTATGTCAGTGGAAAATTGCGCGATAAAATCTAAATGCCGTGCTTGCCTTGGAGACCCTTTTTCGGGTTTTTGTTTGAATGCGTATATTAGCGGTTTATGGTCTGTATATATGGTGAAGTTCTTTCCTTCCAGCATATACCGAAAATATTTAATTGCACTATAGATCACTAATAGTTTGCGGTCGTACGTGCCATAGTTCTGTTGACAAGGTGTTAGTTTATGTGAGTAAAATGCAAGTGGTTCTAAGTAATCTTGGCGAATTTGGTTGAGAGCAGCACCTATTGATGGATTGGAGGCGTCAACCATGAGTACTAAGGGAAGTGTAGAAGGATGTGCTATCCTGGTAGCATTGGCTAATTCTTCTTTGCAACGGTCGAATGCTTCCAAAGCGAGTGGTGTCCACTTGATTGTTTTTTTGCCTTGTTTATCGCCTTTCGTGAGGTCATGAACAGGAACTTGAGTTCTTTCTGTGTGAGGTTATTTGTTATTTGTTTTTCAAGCAATTCTAAGCATGTTTCAATATTATTGCTAGAGGATGTTTCCATGATAGAGCTGCTTTTTGTATGGGAAACAGTTTCTACTATTTTGTCTGCCATAATAGAAAGTTTGTCTAAATTATCTTCGCTAACAGCCAAAATAGCCTGTGCTTGACTAGGAAGACCGTCCATCCATAGTGATTTAAGAACGTCATCATTTAATTGATGACCGGCTAAATTGCACATTTCAAGTAATACTTCTGATGGCCTTTTATCTCCAAACTGTACGCCAGCTAGTACTTTTTTAAGTTTTAGATTTTCACTATCAGCAAATTGACGAATCAATTGTTCTTTCAAAGCTTTATATTTGTTTTCAGTAGGCGGATTTTCACTATCAGCAAATTGACAAATTAATCGTTCTTTCAAAGCTTTATATTTGTTTTGAGTAGGCGGATTTTTAACAATATCGCTTACCTTAGACAATACATCACTTTCTACTGTACCAATGATGCGGTAATATTTAGTTGCATCCTTAGTAATACCCAAGTTAATAAATTGTCCCTCGATTTGATTGAACCATATTTCCTGATCGGATCTCCAAACCGGTGGAAATTTCACTGACACCTTTGCTAATTCACTGGCTGAAGAATCACTATACGCCATTTCACAGCACACTTGTAAATGTTATAAATAAATGCACTGAATTAATTCACTTTATTTCACAAGATCACGTCAGTTACGTGTTCGAATCACGTCGGTGTCACCAAATATGGATGGTTATTATTTAGTGAAAGTGCAAATATGAATTTTCATTGTTTTATTATCACAAGCTTATAAACACAAGTATTAACAAGGATAGGTTATAACACACAAGTAGGTAACTTTACTGTGTAACAATGTCCGTCCGTGTGTTCATCTATCAACAGTGTTGCCACTGCCATTTATATTTTCACTATATTCACGTTTATATTACCACCACAGTTTGTTATGTTATAGCTCATACATCTGCTGTCAGTTGAAGCCCTGGGTTTATCAGCAGTTTTTAGCTTTCATTGATTCAGATTTCGGAAACATTTGTTCTCTGTATTTACTTTCAAGTTTAGATTTTTCTTCCCCATGAGAATTTTCATACACTGAACATGTCATACACTGGTCTTTTTTGGGTTTAAAGAAAGATAAATTAAAGTTATTACAAAAGATATCTCTGTATGTTGTTGAGGTAACAGATTCAACCCCTTCCTCCTGGCAAAGTGTTTCAAACAATCTGTGCCTTATCGAAATGTTTAAATTTTTGTCTAAATATTTCCTTTTAATCGATTTTCAGCAATAGTGGCTTTCAATGCATGGAAAGCTTTCAATATGCCTAATAACTCTGTCCAACGTTTCTTAGCTTGTTTTATTTGGAGGGACTTTACAACTCTCTTATCAGCTGATGCAAAATTTCCATATTCTTCCTGTCCAGCAAAAGCTGTTAGTACTGGTATATTAGAAATAGTTAAGGTATTGCAAAAAAACGTCTGCCAGACTAACTGCATTTCCTTCACTCTTTTCAAATTAGAATGATTTATAATTAGCTCGAAGCTTCACATATCTTTTGTAGGTCTTCGAGTATGTGGTGTACGGCTTCTGACATTACACAAAATGAATTCCTTTTGGCAGTCATAGTTTAATTTCCAGTAACCTCTGCATATGTTGGATCTATCATCCTCACTGAACTGCATAGTACACTTATACTTACACTTTGTACAGTCAGTTGGTTTTGGGAGTTTAGGTTTTTGTTCAGAACCTTTAATGCTTTTGTATGCCACTCCTTGTTTACATTTTTCTATTTCAACATTACATTCCGACATCTCAGGTTTACTTTTATGCCACCGTTTTCTGGGAGACCTTTTCATAGGTGATGCTCACTGGTTTGAACTAACACTTAAGGCTGAAAGTTCAGTCAGAATCTCATTACATGATTCTGTCAAAATCTCACCTCTGAAATTGGTATCTCTGTCACTGCCTACATTTTTATTACGTGTATGAATGGTTACACTAACGTCAAGACTTGGTTGGGCCTGTTCATCAGAACTTAAATCATTCCAACCAGGTTGGTAATTATCATCAACCTGCATAAAATTTACCAGTAATGACATATTTAATATGTCATCTGAATTTAAATCAGTGGTTATTAATGATCCTGATGTAGCATCTACCTGTATTGTACTTTCCATGATGTCTATGATGTTTTTTTCTAGATGAATCTAATGTTATAAAACCTGAAAAAATAAACATCAATTTTTATAAAAGTTTACAGAAATAAAAAAGTGTTTAGGCATACAAAATTAATGTTCTTTTGTTCAAAGATTTTGTAAAAAGTAAAACTGTACAGCTTTAAAAGGCACTTAAGAAATAAACAAACTCGTATCATACATTTAACAAAAATTGTTTAAATATCACTATAATATTGACGACTCGGAACACTAAGTTTTTTATAAGTAAAAACGTAAAGTTTTACCTTACAGCCTAAACCGGCTTTCACCTATAGAAGGCTTCATCAGAGGCTGTCGTTAGTAGCGCTGCTCGTCTTGTTGTTGGCGACGAGATAGTGTTTCGAAAGATTGAAGCTGTGTGTGTGTGGTGAGATGTGTTCGAATAATGCGTGCGATTTGAATTGTGTCTGTTCGTTTAGGATGTCGTTTTTATTTGTTTTTGTGTATTTGTATATTTCTAATTGTTCTAGAGTGTCTAGTTTTCGGCCTTTTGTGTGTACGTGTAGTATGTTCATGTTATTGTCGATGTTTTTATATGTGTGGTTTGCTTCAATGAGGTGGTTTGCGAAGGTAGATTCTGTAGTGGTGTGGAGTGCTTTTGTGTGTTCAATGTATCTCTGTTTGAAGCTACGTCCTGTCTGGCCTATGTAGAATTTACTGCAATTTGAACAATTTAGTTTATATACACCGGGTAGATCGAATTTGTTTTGTGCTTTGGGCGTGCGTTTTGATAGTGTGTGTTCTGTTTTGTTAGTAGTTTTATAAGCGATTCTGTATCCTGCTTTTTTGAATTTGTGGGCAATTTTTTCTGTTTGTTTGTTGATGTATGTTAGTGTTATGAATTTGTTGTTTTCTGTCTTTGTCTGTTGTTTGTTTTGTGTTTTGTGTAGGAGTTTATTGACTATTGTTCTGTCATAACCGTTAGATTCTGCTAGATATTTTATCGTGTTTAGTTCGTCTTTGTAGTCTATTTCATCTAAGGGGATGTTGTTAAGTCTATGTATCATGGTTCTAAAAGCAGCTAGTTTGTGTTGTATTGGGTGATTGGAGGTGTTGTGTATTAGTGTGTCAGTCGTAGTTGGTTTTCTGTATATACTGAATTTGTGCCTGTGTTCTAGTTTTGTGATGGAGAGGTCTAAGAAGTTTATGGTATTGTTGTGTTCGTATTCAGCAGTGAAGGTTATGTTTTTATGTATTTTGTTTATGTGCGTTAGTAACTGTTCACATTGTCTTTTGTTTCCCCTGTATAGTATTAGAATGTCATCAACGTATCTGTGCCAATATAGTATTTTATGTGAGTGTCTGTCATTGTTTGTGAGTATTTTTGTTTTTTCTAAGTGTTGGAGGAAGACTTCTGCTAGAATGCTGGATATGGGGGAGCCCATGGGTAGGCCATCGTTCTGTGTGTAGTATTTATTGTTATAAGTAAAGTAGTTTTGTTTTGTGATAATGTTCAGAGTTTCTGTTATTTCATTGATAAGTTCGTCTGGTGTGTTGTTCTGTTTGAGTTTGTTTTGTAGGATGGTGATTGTTTCAGAGATGGGGATGTTTGTGTACAGGTTTTTAATGTCAAAGGAGGCTAATGTGGCGTTATGGGGGATGTGTATGTCTTTTATTTTTGTTACTAGGTCAGTGTTGTTTTTTACTGCAATGTTGTTGTCTATTTGTGTGTGTTGTCTAATAATTTTGTCTAGATATTTTGCCAGTTTGTGTGCAGGGGCACAAACATCACCATCTCTGAAACAATCACCATCCTACAAAACAAACTCAAAGTGACGTCCGAGTGACGTTATAAAAGAGTCGTTATAAAAGACCCTTTTTAATCACTAGTAAGGAAGGAGAAATAAAAAAAATGATCTTTGCATTATTAACATTATTCGTGATATTTATTCTAAAGTTTACAAACTGCATTTCGTTTATACAAACAGCATGAAGAATATTTTAAAAGATCAAAAAGAAAGTACATGTAACTTACATTTAGGCTTACTGTCGAAAGTAATCCGTAATTTTCTTTTGAACGCTCCTTTCTGAAAAATAAATTCTTTCTGTTGTGCTGTGGAGATGCTGCGCTGCATTGAACGTGTCGTCAGACGTCTCTCTAAAGCAGTAAAATCGTGAAAGAGTTTCGGCGGCTCTCATTGCTTCCTGTACTGTCGGACAAACGATGTCGGCATCGTCCTCTTGCTCAGCATCTTCTTCAACACTATCTTCTGCTTCTATGTTTTTTACTTCCGCGATAATTTCTGCGTCACTCAACACTTGGAATGTTTCTACTTGGTCATCCACTGATGCATAGGAATCAAGTTCATTTCCAAATTCATTTACGTCGAATTTCTTAATCCACTCCGAGAGCGGCAAGTCGTCGTCTTCGTCATCATCAGGTAAATTTTCATGTACGAGTTGTGCTTTACTAAAGCATTTATTATCGTCTTCTGTGTTACACTCTTCCAAGAGTCGTCTAGGAATTGTATTGCATCTAAGAGTGAAATTGTGGCAGGTTGCGCTGTGTCCATACAGAAAATAATTTTTTTTTTAAGTTGCTTGCGGTAGTGCCACTGTAGGCTTCTAATGACGCCTTGGTCCATAGGTTGCAGGACACTCGTATAGTTGGCCGGTAAGAAGACCAGATTAATGTTTGTCAAATTTAACTTTGGATTGGCTGCACAGTTGTCAACTAGAAGTATGCGCGCGCACATATATATGTTTATATGAAATTTAGAGTAAAATATCTGAGAAATTTTTGATGCTATAACAGAGTAGTACAATATTTCGTGATGTTAAAACCGGGAATTTTTATAATGTTAAAGATATCAGTTTGACCGGACTTATGACAAAATAACACTACACCCGAGTTGACGTAACAGCCGAGGCCGTAATAACCAAGTTCCACTGTATATTATGATGCCTATATAATTTCTTTTAAAGAAACTATATTTTCTCAAGATCTTCATTTCGTTTATTTATTAAAAAGGTCAAAAATTCAAAGGAACTATACTTTTGTCATGGACAGAACATGTTAAGTCCATTGTTGTCAGGTATGAATGTAACTTAACACATAAGCATTGACGGAAAAGTAATAAAATATTCTTTAAAATCTTTATTGTATGATACCAAAATTGTAAACAAACTTATAACATAATTTTAATATTTCAACATATTGTGTATTGCAATATACATGTGTCTCTAATTTTTCTTTTGTTTGTTGGTTTCCTTTGCCTTCTTATATGGAAGATTTGTATAAAACTTTCTTGCGTCTTGACCACAAAACTCTTTCAATACTTATAGATCTTTATATTTTTCATATGAAATTGGCAGGGGCTCTGAAAATATACCACTGCATTGGTTATTTTTATAAAGCATAATTTTTGTTTACCATGTAAAAATTCTGATATTAAAAATAACTTACCATTATATGCTGATTGAGGCCATAAGAACTCTTCAGATCCTTGTAGTTGAAACTCAAGCTGTGTGTCTTGTAAGGCAGGATGTTCCAAATCTATTGGTACCCAGGCTCCGTTGAAAGTGGTCCTGTTTTTGAACATTTTGTCTTCTTTCACAACCAGAGCTTCTCTGATTGGCTGTGTCTTGAATGTACACTTTGATTTGTAATGGTCTTTCAAAAAGGTCGTCCAATCACATATAATTTCTTGTTCTACAGGAATGACTTTAAAAGGAGTTGGATTGACTCTTGCTGTTTCAAAAGCATTGACCCATTCACTTGGTACCTCAACTACAGTTTTTTTATTAACCAAACCAAAATTTTTATCACATTCCATATAAGAGTGTCCTCTTATTGGTAAAACTATTTTGACGCTATCCAGTCTCTTAATGGTATGAACAAGATAGTGGAGATACAAGAACACTGTATAATTTTTGTTTTGACCTGAGCATGAGTCACAGAAAATTGCAAGAACCCTTACTCTTTGATCAAGAACCTCACTCACATAATTACGCAAAAAACTGACCACTTCATTCGCTCCTTTGTTCCCTTCAGTATACGTATAGAAAATCGCATCACGGTTGGACAATTGGTGGATGTTGAAACTGTAAAATGATAATTGCCACCTGTAGTAAACGTCATTTGAACTAATGTTGGGCAATTGTAAGTTCTTTTGATAGTCCATGTAATAGCTTCTTGTTCAGCTACACTTTTACTTTCTTTTCTTGTTTTTCGTTTTCTACCGTAAAACGTAATAGCTCTTAATTTGTGAACCTGGTTTTCCCTAGTATGCGCTTTAGTTTTGTCTGTAATCTCTAGTTTTTCAGCCTCAGTGATTTTTTCTGAAACTTTTGCATTATAATTTTTTAATTCTGCATTAAATTTGTCACATGTTGCGCAGGTATCTGTACGTGGATACCCAAATGACAAGTTCAATTTGGTGTTGAATATTTTCCTGTAAGTCTCAAATGAAACTGGTAGTTGTGGGTAAGTCTCTTTGTACAACTCATGGCAATTTTTGATTGACAGTTCTTCTGAAAGGTAAATTCTGTTTGTCTTACCCTTGCCATAATGGCTTTTTCTTCCTTTAAACGAACCTATGTGGTTGATAATAGCTTCCTCTTTTTCTTTGGATAGTTTCCATGGCCGGTTAGCATGAGTGCCTCTTTTATCCTTAGGAGATTTTCCTGTTTCCTTCACAGCCAATTGTGTGGTAGCCAGTTGGCGTTTTTTTATTCCATGGAAAGCAATGAAGGTTTTTTGGCATACAGAAATTTCTCTAATAGTGCCATTTCGTTTGATTCTTACTATGTAACGGAAATAGCAAACGTGGGGATTCGAATCATCATGCCTAGGTCTCCTACGTGCAACAAGTGTTGTCAAATAAAAAGACTGATTGTTCCAGTTACCAAGTAAATTGAATTATTTGATAAGTTGTTCTCTTTCGTGAGGTTGAATAATTTTGAAACATTGAAACGTTGAACATTTGCAGTCACTCCCTAAAACATGACTCATTGCTTTAAGTTGCTTAAAAACACTACTCATTCTACTGCGAGATTTTTTCTTTTTTTTAGGTTCATTACCCCATGGCTTTTCATTTTCATCTCCTGATGATTCACTCATTTTATAGATCTCAATGAGACTGCACCACTTTTGCACTAACACTTAAAAAGGAGGAGAAACACTGCATAAACAAATGATGACAACCTCTCACGCGGGCACTTGCAACACAACTAACCTTGAGCTGCTCAGCTGCTGAACAACAATAATTATATAAAATTTTTATCAACAAAATATATACTTGGTTTGACTGCTCAAGAAATTTTATTTTTTCCTCTAGAATAGATTTTTATAAAATTATAATTAGGTACTTACATCTTCCCCAGGCTGCTGACAGTCTTCTTCTTGTCTCTCCTCTTCATCATCTTCAGGAAAAAATTGTCCTGGAAGATCTAGAGAGTCAGCTCCAGTCTAGGGACTTTCTGTACCTCTGACAGAAAGTTTAAGCGGTTGTAGTACCACAATGTTGGTACATATATCTCACTTGACCCCGAGCCAGTAATTTCACTGGCTTGAACTTTTTTGAGTTCTCGCAGGTAAGTGGTGCAGAGAGAATCTATTTTCTTCCTTACACTAGCTAAGTTTGCGCTACTGTCATATTTCTGAAAATTTTTTAAAAGGTCTGTTTGGGCTGCTTTTCGCGCAATCCTGTTTGCATATGACGCATCGCTGGAATCCCACAGACACCGGCTCTCTCTATAAACCTCAATGAATTCCACCAAGCCAGTATTGTCCATGGTGATAAAAAACTTAAACAATGAAAAAGATAAAAAACTTAAAAAGAGAGAGATAAAACGGAAGTTTGAATGAAGAAACGAAAACCTTCACAATTAAAACAAAACTGAACGAAAATCATAATGGAACAATACGTAAGTTTGTTTATAAAGTGAGTTTGTAGGATGCACTGTCGGACGATTTCCCCACTCACGATCCAACGCGGTAGGATGTTCGGTGGGGGAGACTCTTGTAGGATGATCGGAGAAGACTACAACATCCAACACGTCCTACATGTAGTCCCACACCCCATTCACGATCCAACGGTAGTCCGATATCGAATGTAGTCCTACAGGCTGGACCGTGAATGGCTTGCTTAACACCCCTTGCACCCGGTTTGTAAATGCTCGTTTAATCGACTGTGGTCTATCATAATCGTTGATGTTGCTCCTGACTACTATAATAAATTGTATACACATTTTATTTTGAATACATACATGATGAATTGACAAAAACATACATCAAAGCGACATCAGTTTTTTAGGCGTGCATTTGTTTATATGAACAATTTGAATTCGCGCGTGTAGTGGCCCACACTATGGCGGACTTCGTTTGCTTTAATTGTGCACGCCATTGGTGGGACTGTGGCTATCGCTTGAACGAGTTACTAACAGGGATCAAAACGAGCGTTGGTGAAACTGCAGTTAAGACGGTAGCGGTTAAAAATTATAGCACCAGTTAACGGGGTGTTAGAAAGAAAATTTACAGACATTCGTGAAACAGGGCTGTCACTCCCCCTCCCTTTTGAAAACAAAACACTATAAACAAAAATATTTATTTAACATTTTTTTACATAGTGTGTTCAACAGCGTAATTTCTGTTTGTTTAAAAATATTTACACAACAGAATTTTTACATTACTTTTAATGTTTTTGGTTCTGAGAGAACGTTCCAAGGCACAGAGTACGAATATATAAGGTCTGATACAGATGGCACAGTCCAGAAATGGACGGACTACGTGGTGTAATGGCGGTCGGCATTTATCTGTTTTGCGTTAGTAACTTGCGTGGTTAATAAGGTTCCAATTTAAGAGTGCAGTTTTGTTTGGTGTGTACAAAGTGAAGTGTGTTGCTAGTGCTTGTACTATTTATTAAATTGTTTATTTGGAGGTTTTCGAGCGAGTATGTGTTTGCATTTACGATAATGTACGAGAGTTGTAGCCACGCGGTTAGGGTCCGATTAAGACCTAACCGAATTATGAGGGCGTCATTAAAGTATTTTAAAATTCTTTATGTTTGCTGATCTTTATATATTAATATGATAGCTTTTATTATATTAAATAAGACTACACAAAGTTTTTACCAGCTTTTGTTTATGTAAACGTGAGAATTTTTGACCCGCAGGTTCTTACAACCAAGTAATATCTGCATTTTTAAGTTGAAATGTAAATCTCTATTACCAAGTTTAATACTTACTAACATAGTTTGATAATCGCTAGGAGTCTGTCCACCTCAATTCAACCAACAAGAAAAAATTGGACGGTGTAATGCAACACAAGTGTAAGCGCCAAAATCATGTTTTGAGAAAAATGCATTCAAAGTTATGGCAATTTAAAACTACTACTTTTTAAAATACAAAGCTAATTTTTGGTAATATTACATAAAATACACTCAGAATTTAGATAGGACAAAAAATTGCCAAATGTGTATCTAAAACAGGTTCTGTATACAAAAATGCCTCTTAACAAAGATTGGTTAAATTAATTAAATTTTAGTTGTTGGTTTATTAGAATTAAAACTTTAATAATAAATTAATGCACACACTCTTCATGAAATAAAAAAGTTATATTTTTATTATTGTACATTAACCATGTAGATAAAACAATGTTGTCATACTATACAATATCGTGTTGATAAAACAGTATAAATTATTTTCATTGTTCAACAACATATCGAAATGGATACCCTGTTGTTTTCTTTTGTCATTTGTTTCTTACAAAAATCTTCAAGAGTATCTTATTAAAAATCGTTGCGTACTAAACTTGGTATATAAACATCAGCATAACAGTTGCATGTTATACGCCCCTGAAAATATGTGCTTATACAGCATTATATTATAAAGTAATAAAAATAATGTACAGTACTCATTTTCTAACAGTCAACAACTGTTTTAGTACAGAACTTGCTATATTTCTTCAGTTGTAGTAATAAGTGTAAGCCTACAGTAACTCAGGTTTTAACATTTTTGGCAACATCAAAAAATGTATGCTTAATAACAATACTAAAAATAAAAATAATACCATCTACTGGGGTCACTTTGTGCCACTTTTTGTGTGCTTTTTGTACTGTTAATTATGTTTATAACAAGATACAACCTTTAGCTTTAATTTAATATAAAGTAATTGTAAATCTGTAATTATAGGATATAATTTTAGAAAATTTGTGGCACAATCTGACCCCGCAAGTTGGGGTGACTTTGTGCCAGCATATATTTCATGCGATTTTTAATAGCAAAATAAATGTGGCACAATCTCACACTAAGAAGGGGTCACATTATTCATATGAATGTTGAAGTCAAACTATGGGAAATGAAAATACTTTATTAAAGGCTACATATGTGGTAAATAAATGTTTGTAACACACAGTATTTACGGACAAGTCTTTATTAAGTCCTGTGTTACTACTCCATAGACCGGATGAGACACAACTATATCACTACCTTCATAAAAATACACAAAAACTATGTAACTATAAAAGAAAATAAACAAGTCTAGGCACTTAATAAGTGAAAAAATAAACTACAAACTAATTTGATTTTTGTGATTACAGATGTTAGGGTAAATGCAATTTATGGCTTTAAACAATTCCCTTCTAGATATTTGTTTTCCATACCAAATTTCATCTTTTCTTTCTGGCCAGTATTTTCCTGTCTTTTGCATTGCACTTACCCTAACATCCGTTTCATCCACGTTAGTGATCATACCTAGAAAAATTTGTTTATCATAACTAAAAGCTACAAAATCTCCAACACTTAAAGCTATACATTCATGTTTACTAGCGCCAGTATTCAAGTCTTTAGCAACTGATTCACATTCAGTATTTACATCATTTTCACAGTTTGATTCTACCCCCCCCCCAAACTGTCATTACTTTCATCATAATGCATAAAGTAATATAGTAATTGTTAAAAGTATGGGTAATTATCAGTAAATAAACAAATGATTTTAACTACAAAAGTGGATAATTTATTTATTGATAGCTAACATAAAAATCACTTTTCGGCCATGTTCAAAACAACCAAAAGACTGAACTTAGCCAAGAAGAAAACAACAATAATAATCATGTTGCCATGACATAATCATGTTGGCATCCTTGACTATATCATATAGAACTTATGTTCATTATATATCAGCTCAATAATTATTATGTATATGTGCTTATATAACTAAACTCTAAATTAATTATTTAACATTCACCCTGTTTATATATCATATATACATGTCAAAAAAATGTTTATCTTTCAAAGATCTTTTGTTTTTATAACTTTTTAATTACTTTAAGTCACTTATGACACTGCACATCACTGAACGATGTAGTTCGAATATTGGTCGAGCTAAAGGCTTCGTGAGAATATCTGCAGGTTGATTCTTCGTATTGATATATTCTAAATTAAATAACTTTTCTTCGTATTTCTCTCTAATATAATGATACTTTACGTCTATATGTTTGGTTCTCTTGTGTGATATACTGGATTTTTGATTAACTGAATCGCGTTCATATTATCTACGTATAAACTTGTATTCATTTGATGCAATATTCCAAGATCCTTAGACAATTTATGCAACCATACAATTTCTTTTACAGCTTGACATGCTGCTATGTATTCAGCATCTGTAGTAGATAATGCGACCGTTGCTTGACGTTTTGAATTCCAAGTTATAACATTTCAACCAAATTTGACTAGATATCCTGACGTAGATTTTCTAGTTTCAGTTTCACCAGCGAAATCAGCATCACTATATACCTTGAGATGATTATCACTGTTTTTCTCAAACTTGTTACCATACTTGACTGTTCCTTTCAGATATTTTAAAATTCTTTTTACCGCATTCCAGTGCGCTTTTGTTGGTTTTTCCAAGTATCTGCTAGCTTTATTGACCGCAAATGACAGATCTGGTCTTGTTCCATTCGACAAGTAAAGTAGACTGCCCACCGCCTCTATACGGTGCGTTGACTATTTCAATTTTGTCATTTTCTAGAATTGAGCCTAGCTCTGATGAGGATCTGCGGGTATCGTGACTGGATTTGCTGTATGCATGCGAAACTTTTCCATTAGTTTTTCAGCATATGCAGCTTGGTGCAAGAAAATAGACCCATCCTTTTGTTTTTCTATTTGTAATCCTAGAAAAGTGTTAGAGTTATCAATAGTAATGGGAAATTCCATACCAAGTGGTCCAGAGAAAAAATAATTGGTTGCTTGACCATCTCAGAAAAAATTTATATTTGGTAGGTGGATTCCCTGATGTTTTGGGGGCTCAAAAATATTTTTTTCAAATTTTTACTGTTTACCATTTGGAAATGGCGGCCATATTTGTTTTAGGCCGCACGCTATTTTTCGCGTTTGCAGGCATCTACGATTTCTTAAATTATACAGCAGTGGGTTGCCCTAGCCCTTTCAAATAAACTGCATTGAGTTCAGTACACTCTGGCCTACAAAATAAAACCATAATTACCTAGCTAGATGTATTTCTTAGTATATTTTTTACAGCTCAAAATTATTGGTCGTAAATTGGCAAAATTCAATTTTTGAAGGGTAATTTTTCAAAGAAGGAATAATTTCTCAGCCTTAATCTTTTTTGTGCTGTTACACTACACAGTATAGTTACTTTTTATAAAGTATTAATGGTGAGAAGCTTAGCCTTAAAAAATATGCCCTTTTAAAAAACCAATTTTTTGATTTTTTTTTCAAAGTTTCACCTACAATATCTTTGTTGGGGACCAGTTAAAAATCTGAAAATTGCACACATAAAAGGTCTTTATGATGTCAAACCTCAGTATAAATTTCAACTTTAAGATTCAACTGGAAGTTAGTAAAAAAAATTTTCAATTTGAGCCAAAAATACGTTATTTTCACGTCCGCGATATGTGGGCTAATAACAGTAGGTTTATGATTAAAGCATATCCAATCAAAGATAACTAATTATAATAACATAGGATTTTGAATAAAATGCAGGTTATATTGTTCTAATATTGTATAATGTTACATATAAAAGGCATAATGAAATTCAAAATTTTATAAAGTTACAAAATCAAC
Source organism: Magicicada septendecula (assembly GCA_034769895.1). Classification (NCBI taxonomy): domain Eukaryota; kingdom Metazoa; phylum Arthropoda; class Insecta; order Hemiptera; family Cicadidae; genus Magicicada; species Magicicada septendecula. The sequence continues at coordinate 390,281,812 of CM068374.1, read as the reverse complement.
TAGAAGTAAAATGTTTTTGATTGTCCCACTGAGCTTTGAGGGAATTTATCACGTAATTTAATTATCGGTATGGAGAACCATACATGACTTCCATATTCTAAGATTTAAATTTAAAATCATTTTCGAAATGAAATATTACCATAGAAACTACTTCTTTCTACTTACTGCTTCAGCCTTAACCACAGTACTGTGGTCACTAACGTATACCACCTCACGTTATCGCACTCGATTTTCACTGATGATGGAAGTCGATGGCATTGCCGAAACGTCTGGTTTTGTAGAAAACATTGGACTACGGCCAAATATCCCGGGAAGGAATTTTAACAAAAACTACTTCTTTGTTGCCGATAACGTATACATATATATAAAAAATATGCATAAAATTAATGGCTTGTATAAGTTAATGATTGATCTCCATTAAGTAGTGCTCAAGTTTCCAAAGTTTTAATATTATGATGTCCGTAATTAAAACATCAGAGCAGGTTTAGTGTGAATGAGGGTACACCGTGGACTAAAATTTTCAACATTTCCTATTGAGCGTTGCTTAGAGTAAAGCTGCGAATCTACAGTGTATGTTTCACAGAACAAACACGGGAAAAAGAAGGAGCGCTCCGAAGTCACTCATGGACCCTCAGCATCTTGCAGAGGGTTCATTCCCTAAAGACGAAAAGTCTTTAGGGAATCGTTCCTCTGTAAACACGTGCAGTTACACTGCCCAGCGATCCACAGGAAGCAAATTGATGTCCATTTTTTCGGCTTGCACGCGTTATGTTGGTGTGGGTTCGGCACTTTCCATTTAAAAAGCGTGCAAATGTAAGAAAATAAACATGAGTGAGGCCAGAAATAACGCGAATTTTGTGCGCGCGCGCGCGTGTGTGTGTGTGTGTGTGTGTCTTCCCTGCCTTTTTATTGCTGTAGTCATAATAATAAAATGGAAACGTAAACATTACATAACTGAGATATGCTTACCTGCCACGAACGATATATTATTTTATACATGTACGAGGTGTGTTCAAAAAAAGACCGAACTATTTGTGTAGCACGTCAACTAGCGCATAGAGCGAGCTGCAGAATTAAGTGCTGTTAGCGACAGGTTTTGACGCCTGAATGCCGTTTACTCTGTTCCGTCATGATCTTCAGTCTTCGAGCTACACGCGCTGTAGTGGGCACGGGCACACACCGTCCGGCGGATTTATAACGAAGTGAGAATGAAGATCTTAACACAACGTGTGTGTATAAAATTTTGCTGCTGACTTCGTAAAATCTTTACAGAGCTATTTCCATTGTCTTCCAAAGTTTTCATTACCATTTGCATTGGTACGCAGTTGTTGACCGATTTCAAAACGGGTCTCTTTCTGATCGTCGTCAACAAACACAGTAAGAATTTTTCAGTGATACGATACATTTAAATTTTTCTATCAAAATTTAATTTTACGATCTTAAATGGATTCTGTCAGAAAGTATCGGCATTTAAACGATGATTTACAATTACCACATCACGAGCTCTCTTCCCTTGATCTTCGATATCGCTTTGATCTGCACCGACCATTGTTTTTCCCTCTTTAAAAATTCTTAAACTAATCGTTCGCCTCACGCAGGCTTCCGCGTATGCTTAATTGAAAACCAGAATGTCTCTGAAAAGTTTTAACCTAGTTTTGCTGCAAAATTTCATACGCTTAGTTCTCGCGGTCTTTCTTAATCGCTTTGTCACTAATCCGCCGGCCATCGTGTGCACGTCCTGTGTGATATACCTCAAAGACTACTGCTAATAGCGGAACACAATAAGTGGTAGTTTGTTGTCAAAAACTATCGCTAGGTGCGAGCAAAGTCTGCGGCACGTCATTTGTGCGGATTGATGTGTTACTCAAAAAGTTTGGTCTTTTTATGAACACACCTCGTATATTAACTCATACATAATTTACATTAAAATGAAAAAATTATAATTTTATTGCCTGGCAACAAAATTATTTTATTTTTAACAATTACCATTGTTTGAAAAAGTTTAAATGCATTTTCAAGTACTTTACTGTTGTTAAAACGTAAAAGGTTGCAGGTAAACTACCCCTTCCCCGTAACCGATCTTCACCAAAATCGAAAATCCTTGAGATCTCTACAATTCAGGGACGTATGCAAAAAATTATTTGATTCTGTTTGAATTTGCAGCTTTTATCGTTTGCCATAGAAAATACGCTTGATAAAAAAACGTTGCAGGTAAACTACCCCTTCCCCTTAACCGATCTTCACCAAAAACAATAGGTCTTGAGTACTCTACAAATCAGGGCTGTATGCAAAAAAATATTTGATTCTGTTTGAATTTGCGGCTGTTATCGTTTGCCATAGAAAATACCCTTGTTAAAAAAACGTTGCAGGTAAACTACCCCTTTCCCTTAACCGATCTTCACCAAAAACAATAGGTCTTGAGAACTCTACAATTTAGGGCTGTATGCAAATAATCTTTTGATTCTGTTTGAATTTGCGGCTGTTATCGTTTGCCATAGAAAATACCCTTGTTAAAACATAAAACGTTGCAGGTAAACTACCCCTTTCCCTTAACCGATCTTCACCAAAAACGATAGATCTTGAGAACTCTACAATTCAGGGCTGTATGCGAAACATTATTTAATTCTGTTTGAATTTGCGGCTGTTATCGTTTGCCAAAAAAAAAAATTCCCTTGATAAAAAAAACCGTTGCGGGTAAACTACCCCTTTCCCTCAACCGATCTTCACCAAAAACAATAGGTCTTGAGTACTCTACAAATCAGGGCTGTATGCAAAAAATTATTTGATTCTGTTTGAATTTGCGGCTGTTATCGTTTGCCATAGGAAAAAAAATCCACACACACACACACACACACACACACACACACACACACACACACACACACACACACACACACACACACACACACACACACACACACACACACACACACTTTTCGAAAAACGACTTTTTTCATGTTTTGAGTGTAGTACAATCAGAATCTGCAATAATCTAGAACACGATTTTTTTTGCCATCACCATACTTCCATTTCCTTAAGGAATATGGAAGTAAAATCAATCAACTGACAACAAACAATGCCTTCTCACCTTCAATTAGTTTTTACTTAATTGTTCATTCATCTTTTGTGAAATTTCTTCGCATAGTTTGGGCGTTAGATTAAAAGTTCACCCAGTTACAGTGGTAAATTCCAGAGGAGTCAGTTTCTTCAGTATGTTTTTAATTGGCATCCAAACTTGGTCTTTTTCATTTTTTTTGAATGAGGGCCTTGGTCCTGGTGGGTGATAAAATGTAACATGCACATCTTGGTTTTGATTATTAATATTATCTACTTCCTCAATCCACCATTGTCCATCGTAAATACAAGCCACTACATCTTTATTTTGAAGTGTTAATGGTACAAATTTTCCAGTTGTATGTAGTTCACTATCAGGTGATGTTGATGTGAACTTACATTTAAGCAAATTGTCTGACTGCGGTATAAAACAATGAAAAGATCGAGTGCCTTTAATCTTCTTACAATTGTTGAATCTTTCTTCCAAGACATTGGCGTGAAGTTCTTGTATTTCCTCTGTTTTTACAAAAACATAGGTAATTCCTTTAAGATGTTCTTTACAGAATTTGAACATTTCCTGAGGTGTCAAGATCTGGTTCTCATACGTCCGCTGCAGACTAGCTTTTGTGACGGCTCGCTTTGTAGTACTTCCGATGCCATCGCACGCATTCTTCCCATGACATGATGCGAAAAATGCCACTCTACATCAAGTCCAAAATCTTCTTTGTGAAAGCACATGTTGATAAAATTCTTTTTGTTTTTGTATTGGCTTGCAGCCCCATCAGAGAAGTAGATCAGTTTCTTTATGGATGGGTGGTGCTCTTTTATGTAGTTTATTAGTTGTTGTTGAAACGCGTGCACTGTTGTAGTATTGTGTTCAAGATGGTCACTTATAACACAAAAACTATGACTCTTTAATTCATCTTGATCCTTATAATAAAATACAAATGGATGAACCGTAGCCTGTTTGTTTACCCAGTGGTGTCCCTGTACTTCATCTTGAACAACGAAGGGGTAATTCTCTGAAAAGTCAGCGAGAACTATGCATTAATTAACTGCTAAGATTTGCTTTTTGCCTTTCATAAACTTCCCTTGAGATTTTGAAATAAAATGATGCATTTTCAGATTTTCAAGTTTGGCAATTAGCATTTCAATAAACTCTTCTCGTGGTTTTATGATTGTCACCATTTCAGTTCTGTCTTGGATCACCCATTGTTTGTATTCTATATTGTCTGGCATTGAGTCGTCTTCAGATTCTTCAAACATGTCAAGTAAAGCCTGCTTGCCTGGACAAACTTCACATTTTCCCATCATACAATTGTAACTGTAAGTTTTGCATACAAGAACATCCAAAAGGTCTTTGTAATCAACCTTAAGATTGGCCCCAGCTATCATCAACTTTACGTTCTGGTGATACAAACAAACGCATACATTATGGGTGCCAGATGCTCCTGCAATAATACACCATTTTGGTCTCAACTTGCAGAATTTTGACCTTCCGATTTTAATGCCAGGATTTTCATTTTTGAATTCAGTAAATAGTTCATTTAAATTACACAGTATTAACCTTTTTTGTCTTTGAACCTTAGTACCATTTTCTTTCATTGAAATACAATCTTTTTTGCCAGGCATCAAACGGCTATTATTGTCATCTTCATAAAAACTTCTAACTTTTTTGATTGTGTTTTCATCTATCAAATTTGATGTGTTCTTGTTTTGTAATTCAGGTAAAATACCCTGTACTTTGACTAAGTGCCTTGTTAATTTAACTAAACTTTCTGACACTTGAAATTCATCGCTAATTTTTGCTCATCTCCAAGAGTTTGGTAGTAAACTGATAATCTTGATCTTGTCCACTTTGTATGAAATGGAACATTTAGTTTGTAGCTTTTTTATCAAATCATCATATTCAGTTATTAAATTTTCAGGATTTTCAACTGGTTCATTAGAAGGAATTTGCTTTTGAAAAGAAATTTCCAAATTCTTTCTAACTGTACTAGAAACTTTCTCAATTTTTGTTTTAAGGCTACAGATCTTTTTTTCCCTTAGTTTTCTAATTTTACAAGCAGGCGATAAACCTAGGATTTCACAAGCTGAATCTACTTTTTTTTTTAAGTTTCTGATAAGACGCTAAATTCTTTATCCGAACTATCACTATTCTCCTCTCTGTTAATTACAAATATTTTGGAATAACATGTTGGGCACAATGATTTTCCTGGTACAACCCTAACAAAAGGGCTTTGATTCTTTGAATAATGATCAAAAGTTATTTCTCGTAGACCTTTTATTATAGGCTTTTTATGTTTCTTGAAAGGGTCTGAGCAAGACTTGCCAAAAAGATGATGAAATTTTTTCAAGTATTTTATTTCGTGGTACTTACAAGTTGATTTAACCTCTGAGTCAATTCTCAAAGAAAACAACACTTTTTCTTCTTCACTATAATCTTCAATTAATTTAATGTCTTTAGAAAATACTCCATACACACTTTTAGAAAATACTCCATACACACTTTTATGACAAGCTTCATTAATAAGAACACCTATAGAACACTGAGACTCCATTTTAAAAGGTTATACAACTGTACACTTTAGAGTTGTGTCACTCATACAAGATGCACCTCAAATGTACCATACAAATCAATAGAATGTCCCAACACCTCAAAAATATTATTGTCTATGTTATTGCTCGCCGCGCACTGTGGACTTTGTCTGTATTTGTATAGCCGTATCGTATAGCGAATTTGACTGAAACTGTAACTGTTCATTTAGGAGGATTTCTTTTGTGTTTGTGTCCTTAAATGCCTTATATATTTCAAATTCCTCGACAGCACTCGTGTATCTCCCTTTCTTGCATATGTGTAGGGGTTGAAAATTACTTGCAAAGTCTGTATAATTATGATTATTGTCAACTAGATGACGTGCATAATTTGATGTTATTCTGCGAGGATCTTTTTTGGGCAGGTGTTCTCTAAAGCGTTTTTTAAACGCTCTACCCATTTGTCCAATGTAGAAACAACAACAGTCGCTGCACACAACCTTATAAACACCTGTCCTGTCTTCAACTGCTTTTGGGGGGTTTTGTCGAAGTATCTTACCAACGTTGTTACTGGTCCGGAACCCCATCCTAATGTTTACGTCTTTAAACGCGATGTATAAAATTTTTGGTAGGGTGTTACCATAGTACGATGTTATGTACCTAGTCCCATTTTCACTACCTTCGCGTATTTCTTTGTTACATTCCTTTTTTCGATGTTTTTTAATTACGTTGTGTATAATTGAGCGACTGTAACCGTTGGCCCTAGCTATATATTTAATTGTGTCAAGTTCTTCGTGAAAGTCTTCCTTTTCCATTGGTATGGACAGTAGTCTGTGCACGAAACTGTTATATGCCGCCATCTTTTGGGAGAAAGGGTGATGTGATTCAGCGTTTATTGTGATATCTGTGGTAGTTGGCTTCCGGTATATCTGGTATCGGAAGTTGCTATTTAGTCTTGTGACTGTCAAGTCGAGAAAGTTAAGCTTGCCGTTTACCTCCGTTTCAAGGGTGAACTGTATGTTCTTATTAACGTTATTCATGTATTTTTTCATATTTTCTATCTGCCGCAATGTACCGTTAAAAATTATAAAAGTGTCATCAACGTATCGTGTATACGATACTAACCTGTTGGAGAATTTATTTTTGTTACTGAGCAGATATGTGTTCTCATAATAGTTTAGGTATATATCAGCCAGCAGGGTTTGTGTATTTTCGGTTTGGCATTTCCATTTTTACCTTCAGTAAGCAGATTATGTAATCTGTTTTAACTCTTTTGTCAGGTACCCCATGCAAATTAAAAAATGCTTCATGGCAAACACACTGGTTAACATGCAATAATAAATGAAAGACTCAGATTTAAGATGGCTTTCTTCTTTTCTAGGACAATGGCGTTCAACTTCGTAGCATTCGATTAAACACTCCAAAAACAGAACGTGCTCATTTTTAGAATGTATATTAAAAACTTTGGAATTACATCTACTTGATTATCAGAAGTTATTTTATCAAAACATTTATTTGAACACTTGCATGGTGGGCCTGTAACTTTAACTTGTATAACCTGACCACTGTAGTACATGTTCTAACCCTTTAATTTTTGACATTTTGATTTTGTTTCTTTTATATTTGCAGGAATTAGAAACTCTTCTTTTACGACGAGATGAATGGTCACTATGCTCATTATTATCTGTCATTTCACTTACAGAAATTACTATAATTGTCACAGAACCACAATGTAAAATTCGCAACCATAACAAAAACAGCTGTCAGCAACAACAAAGCGCTAACTATCCATTTACTCACCTGATTGAGACAGTGCTGACATCTGTTGAGCGCAAAAAGGACAGTAACAACAGAACTAACTTCAATGGGTTAGTTGTGGAACCGCTACAGTCCTTTGCTACTACCAGTTGTAACATTAACAACTGAGAACTAAGTTCAATGGCTTGGTTGTGGAACCGCTACAATCCTTTGCTACTACCAGTTGTAACATTAACTGAGAACATAGTGCAACGACAACAATCATTTGCTAGTACCAGTTGTAAAATTACGAACTGAGAACATAGTGCAACGGCAACAATCATTTGGTACTACTAGTTGTAACTTTAACAACGGAGAAGATAGTGCAAAGACAACAATCATTTGCTACTACCAGTTGTAAAATTAACAACTGAGAAGTAAGTTCAATGGTTTGGTTGTGAAACCACTACAGTCCTTTGCTATTACCAGTTGTAACATTAACAACTGAGAACATAGTGCAATGACAACAATCATTTGCTACTACCAGTTGTAACTTTAACAACTGAGAACATAGCAGAAAGTCAACAATCATTTACTACTACCAGTTCTAAAATTAACAACTGAGAACTAAGTTGAATGGCTTTGTTGTGGAACCGCTACAGTCCTTTGCTACTAACAGTTGTAATATTAACAACTGAGAACATAGTGCAATGGCAACTATCATTTGCTACTACCAGTTGTAACATTAACAACTGAGAACATAGTGCAATGTCAATAATCATTTGCTACTACCAGTTGTAAAATTAACAATTGAGAACTAAGTTCAATGGCTTGGTTGTGGTACCACTACATTCCTTTGCTACTACCAGTTGTAATATTAAAAACTGAGAACATAGTGCAACGACAACAATCATTTGCTACTACCAATTGTAAAATTAACAACAGAGAACATAGTGCAACGGCGACAATCATTTGCCACTACCAGTTGTAACTTTAACAACTGAGAACATAGTGCTAAGACTACAATCATTTGCTACTACCAGTTGTAAAATTTACAACTGAGAACTAAGTTCAATGGCTTAGTTGTGGAACCGCTACAGTCCTCTGCTACTACCAGTTGTAACAGTAACAACTGTGAAAATAGTGCAATTACAACAAATATTTGCTACTACCAGTTGTAACATTTACAACGGGAACTAGGTCAATGGTGTGGTTGTGCAAGAGGAACAGTTGTTTTAACTACCATGATTTTAACATTAACAACAGAGAACATCGTGCAACGGCAAAAATCATTTGCTACTACCAGTTGTAAAATTAACAACTAAGAACTAAGTTTAATGGCTTGGTTGTGGAACGGCTACAGTCCTTTGCTACTACCAGTTGTAACATTAAGAACTGAGAACATAGTGCAATGGCAACAATCATTTGCTAATACCGGTTGTAACATTAACAACTGAGAACATAGTGCAGTGGCAACAATCATTTGCTACTACCAGTTGTAACATTAACAACTGAGAACGTAGTGGAATGGCAACAATAAATTGCTACTAACGGTTGTAACATTAACAACTGAGAACATAGTGCAACGGCAACAATCGTTTGCTACTACCAGTTGTAAAATTAACAACTGAGAACTAAGATTAATGTCTTTGTTGTGGAACCGCTACAGTCCTTTGCTACTACCAGTTGTAACATTAACTGAGAACATAGTGCAACGACAACAATCATTTGCTAGTACCAGTTGTAAAATTACGAACTGAGAACATAGTGCAACGGCAACAATCATTTGGTACTACTAGTTGTAACTTTAACAACGGAGAAGATAGTGCAAAGACAACAATCATTTGCTACTACCAGTTGTAAAATTAACAACTGAGAAGTAAGTTCAATGGTTTGGTTGTGAAACCACTACAGTCCTTTGCTATTACCAGTTGTAACATTAACAACTGAGAACATAGTGCAATGTCAACAATCATTTGCTACTACCAGTTGTAACTTTAACAACTGAGAACATAGCAGAAAGTCAACAATCATTTACTACTACCAGTTCTAAAATTAACAACTGAGAACTAAGTTGAATGGCTTTGTTGTGGAACCGCTACAGTCCTTTGCTACTAACAGTTGTAATATTAACAACTGAGAACATAGTGCAATGGCAACTATCATTTGCTACTACCAGTTGTAACATTAACAACTGAGAACATAGTGCAATGTCAATAATCATTTGCTACTACCAGTTGTAAAATTAACAATTGAGAACTAAGTTCAATGGCTTGGTTCTGGAACAACTACAGTCCTTTGATATTACCAGTTGTAACATTGACAACTGAGAACATAGTGCAATGACAATCATTTGCTACTACCACTTGCAAAATTAACAACTGAGTACATACTGCAGTGGCAACAATCATTTGCTACTACCAGTTGTAAAATTAACAAATGAGAACTAAGTTCAATGGCTTGGTTGTGGTACCACTACAGTCCTTTGCTACTACCAGTTGTAATATTAAAAACTGAGAACATAGTGCAACGACAACAATCATTTGCTACTACCAATTGTAAAATTAACAACAGAGAACATAGTGCAACGGCGACAATCATTTGCCACTACCAGTTGTAACTTTAACAACTGAGAACATAGTGCTAAGACTACAATCATTTGCTACTACCAGTTGTAAAATTTACAACTGAGAACTAAGTTCAATGGCTTAGTTGTGGAACCGCTACAGTCCTCTGCTACTACCAGTTGTAACAGTAACAACTGTGAACATAGTGCAATTACAACAAATATTTGCTACTACCAGTTGTAACATTTACAACGGGAACTAGGTCAATGGTGTGGTTGTGCAAGAGGAACAATTGTTTTAACTACCATGTTTTTAACATTAACAACAGAGAACATCGTGCAACGGCAAAAATCATTTGCTACTACCAGTTGTAAAATTACGATCTGAGAAGATAGTGCAAACAACAATCATTTGCTACTACCAGTTGTAAAATTAACAACTGAGAACATAGCGGAAAGACAACAATCATTTACTACTACCAGTTGTAAAATTAACAACTGAGAACTAAGTTGAATGGCTTTGTTGTGGAACCGCTACAATCCTTTGCTACTACCAGTTGTAATATTAACAACTGAGAACATAGTGCAACGGCAACAATCATTTGCTACTACCAGTTGTAACATTAACAACTGAAAACATAGTGCAACGGCAACAATCGTTTGCTACTACCAGTTGTAAAATTAACAACTGAGAACTAAGTTTAATGTCTTTGTTGTGGAACCGCTACAGTCCTTTGCTACTACCAGTTGTAACATTAACAACTGAGAACTAAGATTAATGTCTTTGTTGTGGAACCGTTACAGTCCTTTGCTACTACCAGTTGTAACATTAACTGAGAACATAGTGCAACGACAACAATCATTTGCTAGTACCAGTTGTAAAATTACGATCTGCGAAGATAGTGCAAACAACAATCATTTGCTACTACCAGTTGTAAAATTAACAATTGAGAACTAAGTTCAATGGTTTGGTTGTGAAACCACTAAAGTCCTTTCCTATTACGAGGTGGAAAATTAACAACTGAGAACATAGTGCAATGACAACAATCATTTGCTACTACCAGTTGTAACTTTAACAACTGAGAACATAGCGGAAAGACAACAATCATTTACTACTACCAGTTGTAAAATTAACAACTGAGAACTAAGTTGAATGGCTTTGTTGTGGAACCGCTACAGTACTTTGCTACTACCAGTTGTAATATTAACAACTGAGAACATAGTGCAACGGCAACAATCATTTGCTACTTCCAGTTGTAACATTAACAACTGAAAACATAGTGCAACGGCAACAATCGTTTGCTACTACCAGTTGTAAAATTAACAACTGAGAACTAAGTTTAATGTCTTTGTTGTGGAACCGCTACAGTCCTTTGCTACTACCAGTTGTAACATTAACAACTGAGAATATAGTGCAACGACAACAATCATCTGCTACTACCAGTTGCACAATTAATAACTGAGAACATAGTGCAACGGCAACAATCATTTGCCTACTACCAGTTGTAACATTAACAACTAAGAACTAAGTTTAATGGCTTGGTTGTGGAACGGCTACAGTCCTTTGCTACTACCAGTTGTAACATTAAGAACTGAGAACATAGTGCAATGGCAACAATCATTTGCTAATACCGGTTGTAACATTAACAACTGAGAACATAGTGCAGTGGCAACAATCATTTGCTACTACCAGTTGTAACATTAACAACTGAGAACGTAGTGGACTGGCAACAATCAATTGCTACTAACGGTTGTAACATTAACAACTGAGAACATAGTGCAACGGCAACAATCGTTTGCTACTACCAGTTGTAAAATTAACAACTGAGAACTAAGATTAATGTCTTTGTTGTGGAACCGCTACAGTCCTTTGCTACTACCAGTTGTAACATTAACTGAGAACATAGTGCAACGACAACAATCATTTGCTAGTACCAGTTGTAACATTAACTGAGAACATAGTGCAACGACAACAATCATTTGCTAGTACCAGTTGTAAAATTACGAACTGAGAACATAGTGCAACGGCAACAATCATTTGGTACTACTAGTTGTAACTTTAACAACGGAGAAGATAGTGCAAAGACAACAATCATTTGCTACTACCAGTTGTAAAATTAACAACTGAGAAGTAAGTTCAATGGTTTGGTTGTGAAACCACTACAGTCCTTTGCTATTACCAGTTGTAACATTAACAACTGAGAACATAGTGCAATGTCAACAATCATTTGCTACTACCAGTTGTAACTTTAACAACTGAGAACATAGCAGCAAGTCAACAATCATTTACTACTACCAGTTCTAAAATTAACAACTGAGAACTAAGTTGAATGGCTTTGTTGTGGAACCGCTACAGTCCTTTGCTACTAACAGTTGTAATATAACAACTGAGAACATAGTGCAATGGCAACTATCATTTGCTACTACCAGTTGTAACATTAACAACTGAGAACATAGTGCAATGTCAATAATCATTTGCTACTACCAGTTGTAAAATTAACAATTGAGAACTAAGTTCAATGGCTTGGTTCTGGAACAACTACAGTCCTTTGATATTACCAGTTGTAACATTGACAACTGAGAACATAGTGCAATGACAATCATTTGCTACTACCACTTGCAAAATTAACAACTGAGTACATACTGCAGTGGCAACAATCATTTGCTACTACCAGTTGTAAAATTAACAAATGAGAACTAAGTTCAATGGCTTGGTTGTGGTACCACTACAGTCCTTTGCTACTACCAGTTGTAATATTAAAAACTGAGAACATAGTGCAACGACAACAATCATTTGCTACTACCAATTGTAAAATTAACAACAGAGAACATAGTGCAACGGCGACAATCATTTGCCACTACCCGTTGTAACTTTAACAACTGAGAACATAGTGCTAAGACTACAATCATTTGCTACTACCAGTTGTAAAATTTACAACTGAGAACTAAGTTCAATGGCTTAGTTGTGGAACCGCTACAGTCCTCTGCTACTACCAGTTGTAACAGTAACAACTGTGAACATAGTGCAATTACAACAAATATTTGCTACTACCAGTTGTAACATTTACAACGGGAACTAGGTCAATGGTGTGGTTGTGCAAGAGGAACAATTGTTTTAACTACCATGTTTTTAACATTAACAACAGAGAACATCGTGCAACGGCAAAAATCATTTGCTACTACCAGTTGTAAAATTACGATCTGAGAAGATAGTGCAAACAACAATCATTTGCTACTACCAGTTGTAAAATTAACAACTGAGAACATAGCGGAAAGACAACAATCATTTACTACTACCAGTTGTAAAATTAACAACTGAGAACTAAGTTGAATGGCTTTGTTGTGGAACCGCTACAATCCTTTGCTACTACCAGTTGTAATATTAACAACTGAGAACATAGTGCAACGGCAACAATCATTTGCTACTACCAGTTGTAACATTAACAACTGAAAACATAGTGCAACGGCAACAATCGTTTGCTACTACCAGTTGTAAAATTAACAACTGAGAACTAAGTTTAATGTCTTTGTTGTGGAACCGCTACAGTCCTTTGCTACTACCAGTTGTAACATTAACAACTGAGAACTAAGATTAATGTCTTTGTTGTGGAACCGTTACAGTCCTTTGCTACTACCAGTTGTAACATTAACTGAGAACATAGTGCAACGACAACAATCATTTGCTACTACCAGTTGTAAAATTAACAATTGAGAACTAAGTTCAATGGTTTGGTTGTGAAACCACTAAAGTCCTTTCCTATTACGAGGTGGAAAATTAACAACTGAGAACATAGTGCAATGACAACAATCATTTGCTACTACCAGTTGGAACTTTAACAACTGAGAACATAGCGGAAAGACAACAATCATTTACTACTACCAGTTGTAAAATTAACAACTGAGAACTAAGTTGAATGGCTTTGTTGTGGAACCGCTACAGTCCTTTGCTACTACCAGTTGTAATATTAACAACTGAGAACATAGTGCAACGGCAACAATCATTTGCTACTTCCAGTTGTAACATTAACAACTGAAAACATAGTGCAACGGCAACAATCGTTTGCTACTACCAGTTGTAAAATTAACAACTGAGAACTAAGTTTAATGTCTTTGTTGTGGAACCGCTACAGTCCTTTGCTACTACCAGTTGTAACATTAACAACTGAGAATATAGTGCAACGACAACAATCATCTGCTACTACCAGTTGCACAATTTGCACAATTAATAACTGAGAACATAGTGCAACGGCAACAATCATTTGCCTACTACCAGTTGTAACATTAACTGAGAACATAGTGAAACGACAATTATTTTCTAGTACCAGTTGTAAAATTACCAACTGAGAACATAGTGGAACGGCAACAATCATTGGTACTTCCAGTTGTAACTGTAACAACTGAGAAGATAGTGGAATGACAACAATCATTTACTACTACCAGTTGTAAAATTAACAACTGAGAACTAAGTTCAATGGTTTGGTTGTGAAACCACTACAGTCCTTTGCTATTACCAGTTGTAACATTAACAACTGAGAATATAGTGCAACGACAACAATTATCTGCTACTACCAGTTGCACAATTAATAACTGAGAACATAGTGCAACGGCAACAATCATTAACTACTACCAGTTGTAACATTAACTGAGAACGTAGTGAAACGACAACAATTATTTGCTAGTACCAGTTGTAAAATTACCAACTGAGAACATAGTGCAACGGCAACAATCATTGGTACTTCCAGTTGTAACTGTAACAACTGAGAAGATAGTGGAATGACAACAATCATTTACTACTACCAGTTGTAAAATTAACAACTGAGAACTAAGTCGAATCGCTTGGTTGTGGAACCGTTACAGTCCTTTGGTAGTACCAGTTGTAATATTAAACTCTGAGAACATAGTGCAATGGCAATAATCATTTGCTACTACCAGTTGTAACATTAACAACTGAGAAGATAGTGCAATGGCAACAAACATTTGCTACTACCGGTTGTAACATTAACAACTGAGAACATAGTGCAACGGCAACAAGCATTTGCTACTACCAGTTGTAAAATTAACAGCTCAGAACTAAGTTCAATGGCTTGGTTGAACCGCTACAGACCTTTGCTACTACCAGTTGTAACATTTACAACTTGGGAACTAGGTCAATGGTGTGGTTGTGCAAGAGGAACAGTTGTTTGAACTACCATGTTTTTAACATTTACAACAGAACATCGTGCAACGGCAAAAATCATTTGCTACTATCAGTTGTAAATTTAACAACTGAGAACATTGTGTAACAGCAACAATCATTTGCTAATACAAGTTGTAATATTTATAAATTGGGAACTAGGTCAATGGTGTGGTTGTGCAATAGCAACCGTTGTTTTAACTACCATGTTTTTAGCATTAACAAGTGAAAACATCGTGCAACGGCAACAATCATTTGCTACTACCAGTTGTAACATTAACTGAGAACATAGTGAAACGACAACAATCATTTGCTACTACCAATTGTAAAATTAACAACAGAGAACATAGTGCAACGGCGACAATCATTTGCCACTACCAGTTGTAACTTTAACAACTGAGAACATAGTGCTAAGACTACAATCATTTGCTACTACCAGTTGTAAAATTTACAACTGAGAACTAAGTTCAATGGCTTAGTTGTGGAATCGCTACAGTCGTCTGCTACTACCAGTTGTAACAGTAACAACTGTGAACGTAGTGCAATTACAACAAACATTTGCTACTACCAGTTGTAACATTTACAACGGGAACTAGGTCAATGGTGTGGTTGTGCAAGAGGAACAGTTGTTTTAACTACCATGTTTTTAACATTAACAACAGAGAACATCGTGCAACGGCAAAAATCATTTGCTACTACCAGTTGTAAAATTAACAACTGAGAACTAAGTTTAATGGCTTGGTTGTGGAACGGCTACAGTCCTTTGCTACTACCAGTTGTAACATTAAGAACTGAGAACATAGTGCAATGGCAACAATCATTTGCTAATACCGGTTGTAACATTAACAACTGAGAACATAGTGCAGTGGCAACAATCATTTGCTACTACCAGTTGTAACAACAACTGAGAACGTAGTGGAATGGCAACAATCAATTGCTACTAACGGTTGTAACATTAACAACTGAGAACATAGTGCAACGGCAACAATCGTTTGCTACTACCAGTTGTAAAATTAACAACTGAGAACTAAGATTAATGTCTTTGTTGTGCAACCGTTACAGTCCTTTGCTACTACCAGTTGTAACATTAACTGAGAACATAGTGCAACGACAACAATCATTTGCTAGTACCAGTTGTAAAATTACGATCTGAGAAGATAGTGCAAACAACAATCATTTGCTACTACCAGTTGTAAAATTAACAACTGAGAACTAAGTTTAATGGTTTGGTTGTGAAACCACTAAAGTCCTTTCCTATTACGAGGTGGAAAATTAACAACTGAGAACATAGTGCAATGACAACAATCATTTGCTACTACCAGTTGTAACTTTAACAACTGAGAACATAGCGGAAAGACAACAATCATTTACTACTACCAGTTGTAAAATTAACAACTGAGAACTAAGTTGAATGGCTTTGTTGTGGAACCGCTACAGTCCTTGGCTACTACCAGTTGTAATATTAACAACTGAGAACATGTGCAACGGCAACAATCATTTGCTGCTACCAGTTGTAACATTAACAACTGAAAACATAGTGCAACGGCAACAATCGTTTGCTACTACCAGTTGTAAAATTAACAACTGAGAACTAA
Organism: Magicicada septendecula; assembly: GCA_034769895.1. Taxonomy (NCBI): domain Eukaryota; kingdom Metazoa; phylum Arthropoda; class Insecta; order Hemiptera; family Cicadidae; genus Magicicada; species Magicicada septendecula. The sequence continues at coordinate 390,265,152 of CM068374.1, read as the reverse complement.
GTTTAATGTCTTTGTTGTGGAACCGCTACAGTCCTTTGCTACTACCAGTTGTAACTTTAACAACTGAGAATATAGTGCAACGACAACAATCATCTGCTACTAGCAGTTGCACAATTAATAACTGAGAACATAGTGCAACGGCAACAATCATTTGCCTACTACCAGTTGTAACATTAACTGAGAACATAGTGAAACGACAATTATTTTCTAGTACCAGTTGTAAAATTACCAACTGAGAACATAGTGGAACGGCAACAATCATTGGTACTTCCAGTTGTAACATTAACAACTGAGAAGATAGTGGAATGACAACAATCATTTACTACTACCAGTTGTAAACTTAACAACTGAGAACTAAGTTCAATGGTTTGGTTGTGAAACCACTACAGTCCTTTGCTATTACCAGTTGTAACATTAACAACTGAGAATATAGTGCAACGACAACAATTATCTGCTACTACCAGTTGGACAATTAATAACTGAGAACATAGTGCAACGGCAACAATCATTAACTACTACCAGTTGTAACATTAACTGAGAACGTAGTGAAACGACAAAAATTATTTGCTAGTACCAGTTGTAAAATTACCAACTGAGAACATAGTGCAACGGCAACAATCATTGGTACTTCCAGTTGTAACTTTAACAACTGAGAAGATAGTGGAATGACAACAATCATTTACTACTACCAGTTGTAAAATTAACAACTGAGAACTAAGTCGAATCGCTTGGTTGTGGAACCGTTACAGTCCTTTGGTAGTACCAGTTGTAATATTAAACTCTGAGAACATAGTGCAATGGCAATAATCATTTGCTACTACCAGTTGTAACGTTAACAACTGAGAAGATAGTGCAATGGCAACAAACATTAGCTACTACCGGTTGTAACATTAACAACTTAGAACATAGTGGAACGTCAACAATCATTTGCTACTACCAGTTGTAAAATTAACTGCTCAGAACTAAGTTCAATGGCTTGGTTGAACCGCTACAGACCTTTGCTACTACCAGTTGTAACAGTAACAACTGTGAACATAGTGCTATTACAACAATCATTTGCTCCTACCAGTTGTAACATTTACAACTTGGGAACTAGGTCAATGGTGTGTTTGTGCAAGAGGAACATTTGTTTTAACTACAATGTTTTTAACATTAACAACAGAGAACATCGTGCAACGGCAAAAATCATTTGCTACTATCAGTTGTAAATTTAACAACTGTGAACATAGTGTAACAGTAACAATCATTGGTACTACAAGTTGTAACATTTACAAATTGGGAACTAGGTCAATGGTGTGGTTGTGCAATAGCAACCGTTGTTTTAACTACCATGTTTTTAGCATTAACAAGTGAGAACATCGTGCAACGGCAACAATCATTTGCTACTACCAGTTGTAACATTAACTGAGAACATAGTGAAACGACAACAATCATTTCCTACTACCAATTGTAAAATTAACAACAGAGAACATAGTGCAACGGCGACAATCATTTGCCACTACCAGTTGTAACTTTAACAACTGAGAACATAGTGCTAAGACTACAATCATTTGCTACTACCAGTTGTAAAATTTACAACTGAGAACTAAGTTCAATGGCTTAGTTGTGGAATCGCTACAGTCCTCTGCTACTACCAGTTGTAACAGTAACAACTGTGAACATAGTGCAATTACAACAAACATTTGCTACTACCAGTTGTAACATTTACAACGGGAACTAGGTCAATGGTGTGGTTGTGCAAGAGGAACAGTTGTTTTGACTACCATGTTTTTAACATTAACAACAGAGAACATCGTGCAACGGCAAAAATCATTTGCTACTACCAGTTGTAAAATTAACAACTGAGAACTAAGTTTAATGGCTTGGTTGTGGAACGGCTACAGTCCTTTGCTACTACCAGTTGTAACATTAAGAACTGAGAACATAGTGCAATGGCAACAATCATTTGCTAATACCGGTTGTAACATTAACAACTGAGAACGTAGTGGAATGGCAACAATCAATTGCTACTAACGGTTGTAACATTAACAACTGAGAACATAGTGCAACGGCAACAATCGTTTGCTACTACCAGTTGTAAAATTAACAACTGAGAACTAAGATTAATGTCTTTGTTGTGGAACCGCTACAGTCCTTTGCTACTACCAGTTGTAACATTAACTGAGAACATAGTGCAACGACAACAATCATTTGCTAGTACCAGTTGTAAAATTACGATCTGAGAAGATAGTGCAAACAACAATCATTTGCTACTACCAGTTTTAAAATTAACAACTGAGAACTAAGTTCAATGGCTTTGTTGTGGAACCGCTACAGTCCTTTGCTACTACCAGTTGTAATATTAACAACTGAGAACATAGTGTAACGGCAACAATCATTTGCTACTACCAGTTGTAACATTAACAACTGAAAACATAGTGCAACGGCAACAATCGTTTGCTACTACCAGTTGTGAAATTAACAACTGAGAACTAAGTTTAATGTCTTTGTTGTGGAACCGCTACAGTCCTTTGCTACTACCAGTTGTAACATTAACAACTGAGAATATAGTGCAACGACAACAATCATCTGCTACTACCAGTTGCACAATTAATAACTGAGAACATAGTGCAACGGCAACAATCATTTGCCTACTACCAGTTGTAACATTAACTGAGAACATAGTGAAACGACAATTATTTTCTAGTACCATTTGTAAAATTACCAACTGAGAACATAGTGGAACGGCAACAATCATTGGTACTTCCAGTTGTAACTTTAACAACTGAGAAGATAGTGGAATGACAACAATCATTTACTACTACCAGTTGTAAAATTAACAACTGAGAACTAAGTTCAATGGTTTGGTTGTGAAACCACTACAGTCCTTTGCTATTACCAGTTGTAACATTAACAACTGAGAATATAGTGCAACGACAACAAAATTATCTGCTACTACCAGTTGCACAATTAATAACTGAGAACATAGTGCAACGGCAACAATCATTAGCTACTACCAGTTGTAACATTAACTGAGAACGTAGTGAAACGACAACAATTATTTGCTAGTACCAGTTGTAAAATTACCAACTGAGAACATAGTGCAACGGCAACAATCATTGGTACTTCCAGTTGTAACTTTAACAACTGAGAAGATAGTGGAATGACAACAATCATTTACTACTACCAGTTGTAAAATTAACAACTGAGAACTAAGTCGAATCGCTTGGTTGTGGAACCGTTACAGTCCTTTGGTAGTACCAGTTGTAATATTAAACTCTGAGAACATAGTGCAATGGCAATAATCATTTGCTACTACCAGTTGTAACATTAACAACTGAGAAGATAGTGCAATGGCAACAAACATTTGCTACTACCGGTTGTAACATTAACAACTGAGAACATAGTGCAACGGCAACAATCATTTGCTACTACCAGTTGTAAAATTAACAGCTCAGAACTAAGTTCAATGGCTTGGATGAACCGCAACAGACCTTTGCTACTACCAGTTGTAACAGTAACAACTGTGAACATAGTGCTATTACAACAATCATTTGCTACTACCAGTTGTAAAATTAACAACTGAGAACTAAGTTCAATGGCTTGGTTGTGGAACAACTACAGTCCTTTGATATTACCAATTGAAAAATTAAAAACAGAACATAGTGCAGTGGCAACAATCATTTGCTACAACCAGTTGTAACTTTAACAACTGAGAACATAGTGCAAAGACAACAATCATTTGCTACTACCAGTTGTAAAATTTACAACTGAGAACTAAGTTCAATGGCATAGTTGTGGAACCGCTACAGTTCTTTGCTACTACCAGTTGTAACAGTAACAACTGTGAACATGTGCCATTACAACAATCATTTGCTACTACCAGTTGTAACATTTACAACTTGGGAACTAGGTCAATGGTGTGGTTGTGCAAGAGGAACAGTTGTTTGAACTACCATGTTTTTAACATTAACAACAGAGAACATCGTGCAACGCAAAAATCATTTGCTACTATCAGTTGTAAATTTAACAACTGAGAACATTGTGTAACAGCAACAATCATTTGCTACTACAAGTAACATTTACAAATTGGGAACTAGGTCAATGGTGTGGTTGTGCAATAGCAACCGTTGTTTTAACTACCATGTTTTTAGCATTAACAAGTGAGAACATCGTGCAACGGCAACAATCATTTGCTACTACCAGTTGTAACATTAACTGAGAACATAGTGAAACGACAACAATCATTTCCTACTACCAATTGTAAAATTAACAACAGAGAACATAGTGCAACGGCGACAATCATTTGCCACTACCAGTTGTAACTTTAACAACTGAGAACATAGTGCTAAGACTACAATCATTTGCTACTACCAGTTGTAAAATTTACAACTGAGAACTAAGTTCAATGGCTTAGTTGTGGAATCGCTACAGTCCTCTGCTACTACCAGTTGTAACAGTAACAACTGTGAACATAGTGCAATTACAACAAACATTTGCTACTACCAGTTGTAACATTTACAACGGGAACTAGGTCAATGGTGTGGTTGTGCAAGAGGAACAGTTGTTTTGACTACCATGTTTTTAACATTAACAACAGAGAACATCGTGCAACGGCAAAAATCATTTGCTACTACCAGTTGTAAAATTAACAACTGAGAACTAAGTTTAATGGCTTGGTTGTGGAACGGCTACAGTCCTTTGCTACTACCAGTTGTAACATTAAGAACTGAGAACATAGTGCAATGGCAACAATCATTTGCTAATACCGGTTGTAACATTAACAACTGAGAACGTAGTGGAATGGCAACAATCAATTGCTACTAACGGTTGTAACATTAACAACTGAGAACATAGTGCAACGGCAACAATCGTTTGCTACTACCAGTTGTAAAATTAACAACTGAGAACTAAGATTAATGTCTTTGTTGTGGAACCGCTACAGTCCTTTGCTACTACCAGTTGTAACATTAACTGAGAACATAGTGCAACGACAACAATCATTTGCTAGTACCAGTTGTAAAATTACGATCTGAGAAGATAGTGCAAACAACAATCATTTGCTACTACCAGTTGTAAAATTAACAACTGAGAACTAAGTTCAATGGCTTTGTTGTGGAACCGCTACAGTCCTTTGCTACTACCAGTTGTAATATTAACAACTGAGAACATAGTGTAACGGCAACAATCATTTGCTACTACCAGTTGTAACATTAACAACTGAAAACATAGTGCAACGGCAACAATCGTTTGCTACTACCAGTTGTGAAATTAACAACTGAGAACTAAGTTTAATGTCTTTGTTGTGGAACCGCTACAGTCCTTTGCTACTACCAGTTGTAACATTAACAACTGAGAATATAGTGCAACGACAACAATCATCTGCTACTACCAGTTGCACAATTAATAACTGAGAACATAGTGCAACGGCAACAATCATTTGCCTACTACCAGTTGTAACATTAACTGAGAACATAGTGAAACGACAATTATTTTCTAGTACCAGTTGTAAAATTACCAACTGAGAACATAGTGGAACGGCAACAATCATTGGTACTTCCAGTTGTAACTTTAACAACTGAGAAGATAGTGGAATGACAACAATCATTTACTACTACCAGTTGTAAAATTAACAACTGAGAACTAAGTTCAATGGTTTGGTTGTGAAACCACTACAGTCCTTTGCTATTACCAGTTGTAACATTAACAACTGAGAATATAGTGCAACGACAACAATTATCTGCTACTACCAGTTGCACAATTAATAACTGAGAACATAGTGCAACGGCAACAATCATTAGCTACTACCAGTTGTAACATTAACTGAGAACGTAGTGAAACGACAACAATTATTTGCTAGTACCAGTTGTAAAATTACCAACTGAGAACATAGTGCAACGGCAACAATCATTGGTACTTCCAGTTGTAACTTTAACAACTGAGAAGATAGTGGAATGACAACAATCATTTACTACTACCAGTTGTAAAATTAACAACTGAGAACTAAGTCGAATCGCTTGGTTGTGGAACCGTTAGAGTCCTTTGGTAGTACCAGTTGTAATATTAAACTCTGAGAACATAGTGCAATGGCAATAATCATTTGCTACTACCAGTTGTAACATTAACAACTGAGAAGATAGTGCAATGGCAACAAACATTTGCTACTACCGGTTGTAACATTAACAACTGAGAACATAGTGCAACGGCAACAAGCATTTGCTACTACCAGTTGTAAAATTAACAGCTCAGAACTAAGTTCAATGGCTTGGTTGAACCGCTACAGACCTTTGCTACTACCAGTTGTAACATTTACAACTTGGGAACTAGGTCAATGGTGTGGTTGTGCAAGAGGAACAGTTGTTTGAACTACCATGTTTTTAACATTTACAACAGAACATCGTGCAACGGCAAAAATCATTTGCTACTATCAGTTGTAAATTTAACAACTGAGAACATTGTGTAACAGCAACAATCATTTGCTACTACAAGTTGTAATATTTATAAATTGGGAACTAGGTCAATGGTGTGGTTGTGCAATAGCAACCGTTGTTTTAACTACCATGTTTTTAGCATTAACAAGTGAGAACATCGTGCAACGGCAACAATCATTTGCTACTACCAGTTGTAACATTAACTGAGAACATAGTGAAACGACAACAATCATTTGCTACTACCAATTGTAAAATTAACAACAGAGAACATAGTGCAACGGCGACAATCATTTGCCACTACCAGTTGTAACTTTAACAACTGAGAACATAGTGCTAAGACTACAATCATTTGCTACTACCAGTTGTAAAATTTACAACTGAGAACTAAGTTCAATGGCTTAGTTGTGGAATCGCTACAGTCGTCTGCTACTACCAGTTGTAACAGTAACAACTGTGAACGTAGTGCAATTACAACAAACATTTGCTACTACCAGTTGTAACATTTACAACGGGAACTAGGTCAATGGTGTGGTTGTGCAAGAGGAACAGTTGTTTTAACTACCATGTTTTTAACATTAACAACAGAGAACATCGTGCAACGGCAAAAATCATTTGCTACTACCAGTTGTAAAATTAACAACTGAGAACTAAGTTTAATGGCTTGGTTGTGGAACGGCTACAGTCCTTTGCTACTACCAGTTGTAACATTAAGAACTGAGAACATAGTGCAATGGCAACAATCATTTGCTAATACCGGTTGTAACATTAACAACTGAGAACATAGTGCAGTGGCAACAATCATTTGCTACTACCAGTTGTAACAACAACTGAGAACGTAGTGGAATGGCAACAATCAATTGCTACTAACGGTTGTAACATTAACAACTGAGAACATAGTGCAACGGCAACAATCGTTTGCTACTACCAGTTGTAAAATTAACAACTGAGAACTAAGATTAATGTCTTTGTTGTGCAACCGTTACAGTCCTTTGCTACTACCAGTTGTAACATTAACTGAGAACATAGTGCAACGACAACAATCATTTGCTAGTACCAGTTGTAAAATTACGATCTGAGAAGATAGTGCAAACAACAATCATTTGCTACTACCAGTTGTAAAATTAACAACTGAGAACTAAGTTTAATGGTTTGGTTGTGAAACCACTAAAGTCCTTTCCTATTACGAGGTGGAAAATTAACAACTGAGAACATAGTGCAATGACAACAATCATTTGCTACTACCAGTTGTAACTTTAACAACTGAGAACATAGCGGAAAGACAACAATCATTTACTACTACCAGTTGTAAAATTAACAACTGAGAACTAAGTTGAATGGCTTTGTTGTGGAACCGCTACAGTCCTTGGCTACTACCAGTTGTAATATTAACAACTGAGAACATGTGCAACGGCAACAATCATTTGCTGCTACCAGTTGTAACATTAACAACTGAAAACATAGTGCAACGGCAACAATCGTTTGCTACTACCAGTTGTAAAATTAACAACTGAGAACTAAGTTTAATGTCTTTGTTGTGGAACCGCTACAGTCCTTTGCTACTACCAGTTGTAACTTTAACAACTGAGAATATAGTGCAACGACAACAATCATCTGCTACTAGCAGTTGCACAATTAATAACTGAGAACATAGTGCAACGGCAACAATCATTTGCCTACTACCAGTTGTAACATTAACTGAGAACATAGTGAAACGACAATTATTTTCTAGTACCAGTTGTAAAATTACCAACTGAGAACATAGTGGAACGGCAACAATCATTGGTACTTCCAGTTGTAACATTAACAACTGAGAAGATAGTGGAATGACAACAATCATTTACTACTACCAGTTGTAAACTTAACAACTGAGAACTAAGTTCAATGGTTTGGTTGTGAAACCACTACAGTCCTTTGCTATTACCAGTTGTAACATTAACAACTGAGAATATAGTGCAACGACAACAATTATCTGCTACTACCAGTTGGACAATTAATAACTGAGAACATAGTGCAACGGCAACAATCATTAACTACTACCAGTTGTAACATTAACTGAGAACGTAGTGAAACGACAAAAATTATTTGCTAGTACCAGTTGTAAAATTACCAACTGAGAACATAGTGCAACGGCAACAATCATTGGTACTTCCAGTTGTAACTTTAACAACTGAGAAGATAGTGGAATGACAACAATCATTTACTACTACCAGTTGTAAAATTAACAACTGAGAACTAAGTCGAATCGCTTGGTTGTGGAACCGTTACAGTCCTTTGGTAGTACCAGTTGTAATATTAAACTCTGAGAACATAGTGCAATGGCAATAATCATTTGCTACTACCAGTTGTAACGTTAACAACTGAGAAGATAGTGCAATGGCAACAAACATTAGCTACTACCGGTTGTAACATTAACAACTTAGAACATAGTGGAACGTCAACAATCATTTGCTACTACCAGTTGTAAAATTAACTGCTCAGAACTAAGTTCAATGGCTTGGTTGAACCGCTACAGACCTTTGCTACTACCAGTTGTAACAGTAACAACTGTGAACATAGTGCTATTACAACAATCATTTGCTCCTACCAGTTGTAACATTTACAACTTGGGAACTAGGTCAATGGTGTGTTTGTGCAAGAGGAACATTTGTTTTAACTACAATGTTTTTAACATTAACAACAGAGAACATCGTGCAACGGCAAAAATCATTTGCTACTATCAGTTGTAAATTTAACAACTGTGAACATAGTGTAACAGTAACAATCATTGGTACTACAAGTTGTAACATTTACAAATTGGGAACTAGGTCAATGGTGTGGTTGTGCAATAGCAACCGTTGTTTTAACTACCATGTTTTTAGCATTAACAAGTGAGAACATCGTGCAACGGCAACAATCATTTGCTACTACCAGTTGTAACATTAACTGAGAACATAGTGAAACGACAACAATCATTTCCTACTACCAATTGTAAAATTAACAACAGAGAACATAGTGCAACGGCGACAATCATTTGCCACTACCAGTTGTAACTTTAACAACTGAGAACATAGTGCTAAGACTACAATCATTTGCTACTACCAGTTGTAAAATTTACAACTGAGAACTAAGTTCAATGGCTTAGTTGTGGAATCGCTACAGTCCTCTGCTACTACCAGTTGTAACAGTAACAACTGTGAACATAGTGCAATTACAACAAACATTTGCTACTACCAGTTGTAACATTTACAACGGGAACTAGGTCAATGGTGTGGTTGTGCAAGAGGAACAGTTGTTTTGACTACCATGTTTTTAACATTAACAACAGAGAACATCGTGCAACGGCAAAAATCATTTGCTACTACCAGTTGTAAAATTAACAACTGAGAACTAAGTTTAATGGCTTGGTTGTGGAACGGCTACAGTCCTTTGCTACTACCAGTTGTAACATTAAGAACTGAGAACATAGTGCAATGGCAACAATCATTTGCTAATACCGGTTGTAACATTAACAACTGAGAACGTAGTGGAATGGCAACAATCAATTGCTACTAACGGTTGTAACATTAACAACTGAGAACATAGTGCAACGGCAACAATCGTTTGCTACTACCAGTTGTAAAATTAACAACTGAGAACTAAGATTAATGTCTTTGTTGTGGAACCGCTACAGTCCTTTGCTACTACCAGTTGTAACATTAACTGAGAACATAGTGCAACGACAACAATCATTTGCTAGTACCAGTTGTAAAATTACGATCTGAGAAGATAGTGCAAACAACAATCATTTGCTACTACCAGTTTTAAAATTAACAACTGAGAACTAAGTTCAATGGCTTTGTTGTGGAACCGCTACAGTCCTTTGCTACTACCAGTTGTAATATTAACAACTGAGAACATAGTGTAACGGCAACAATCATTTGCTACTACCAGTTGTAACATTAACAACTGAAAACATAGTGCAACGGCAACAATCGTTTGCTACTACCAGTTGTGAAATTAACAACTGAGAACTAAGTTTAATGTCTTTGTTGTGGAACCGCTACAGTCCTTTGCTACTACCAGTTGTAACATTAACAACTGAGAATATAGTGCAACGACAACAATCATCTGCTACTACCAGTTGCACAATTAATAACTGAGAACATAGTGCAACGGCAACAATCATTTGCCTACTACCAGTTGTAACATTAACTGAGAACATAGTGAAACGACAATTATTTTCTAGTACCATTTGTAAAATTACCAACTGAGAACATAGTGGAACGGCAACAATCATTGGTACTTCCAGTTGTAACTTTAACAACTGAGAAGATAGTGGAATGACAACAATCATTTACTACTACCAGTTGTAAAATTAACAACTGAGAACTAAGTTCAATGGTTTGGTTGTGAAACCACTACAGTCCTTTGCTATTACCAGTTGTAACATTAACAACTGAGAATATAGTGCAACGACAACAAAATTATCTGCTACTACCAGTTGCACAATTAATAACTGAGAACATAGTGCAACGGCAACAATCATTAGCTACTACCAGTTGTAACATTAACTGAGAACGTAGTGAAACGACAACAATTATTTGCTAGTACCAGTTGTAAAATTACCAACTGAGAACATAGTGCAACGGCAACAATCATTGGTACTTCCAGTTGTAACTTTAACAACTGAGAAGATAGTGGAATGACAACAATCATTTACTACTACCAGTTGTAAAATTAACAACTGAGAACTAAGTCGAATCGCTTGGTTGTGGAACCGTTACAGTCCTTTGGTAGTACCAGTTGTAATATTAAACTCTGAGAACATAGTGCAATGGCAATAATCATTTGCTACTACCAGTTGTAACATTAACAACTGAGAAGATAGTGCAATGGCAACAAACATTTGCTACTACCGGTTGTAACATTAACAACTGAGAACATAGTGCAACGGCAACAAGCATTTGCTACTACCAGTTGTAAAATTAACAGCTCAGAACTAAGTTCAATGGCTTGGATGAACCGCAACAGACCTTTGCTACTACCAGTTGTAACAGTAACAACTGTGAACATAGTGCTATTACAACAATCATTTGCTACTACCAGTTGTAAAATTAACAACTGAGAACTAAGTTCAATGGCTTGGTTGTGGAACAACTACAGTCCTTTGATATTACCAATTGAAAAATTAAAAACAGAACATAGTGCAGTGGCAACAATCATTTGCTACAACCAGTTGTAACTTTAACAACTGAGAACATAGTGCAAAGAAAACAATCATTTGCTACTACCAGTTGTAAAATTTACAACTGAGAACTAAGTTCAATGGCATAGTTGTGGAACCGCTACAGTTCTTTGCTACTACCAGTTGTAACAGTAACAACTGTGAACATGTGCCATTACAACAATCATTTGCTACTACCAGTTGTAACATTTACAACTTGGGAACTAGGTCAATGGTGTGGTTGTGCAAGAGGAACAGTTGTTTGAACTACCATGTTTTTAACATTAACAACAGAGAACATCGTGCAACGCAAAAATCATTTGCTACTATCAGTTGTAAATTTAACAACTGAGAACATTGTGTAACAGCAACAATCATTTGCTACTAGAAGTAACATTTACAAATTGGGAACTAGGTCAATGGTGTGGTTGTGCAATAGCAACCGTTGTTTTAACTACCATGTTTTTAGCATTAACAAGTGAGAACATCGTGCAACGGCAACAATCATTTGCTACTACCAGTTGTAACATTAACTGAGAACATAGTGAAACGACAACAATCATTTCCTACTACCAATTGTAAAATTAACAACAGAGAACATAGTGCAACGGCGACAATCATTTGCCACTACCAGTTGTAACTTTAACAACTGAGAACATAGTGCTAAGACTACAATCATTTGCTACTACCAGTTGTAAAATTTACAACTGAGAACTAAGTTCAATGGCTTAGTTGTGGAATCGCTACAGTCCTCTGCTACTACCAGTTGTAACAGTAACAACTGTGAACATAGTGCAATTACAACAAACATTTGCTACTACCAGTTGTAACATTTACAACGGGAACTAGGTCAATGGTGTGGTTGTGCAAGAGGAACAGTTGTTTTGACTACCATGTTTTTAACATTAACAACAGAGAACATCGTGCAACGGCAAAAATCATTTGCTACTACCAGTTGTAAAATTAACAACTGAGAACTAAGTTTAATGGCTTGGTTGTGGAACGGCTACAGTCCTTTGCTACTACCAGTTGTAACATTAAGAACTGAGAACATAGTGCAATGGCAACAATCATTTGCTAATACCGGTTGTAACATTAACAACTGAGAACGTAGTGGAATGGCAACAATCAATTGCTACTAACGGTTGTAACATTAACAACTGAGAACATAGTGCAACGGCAACAATCGTTTGCTACTACCAGTTGTAAAATTAACAACTGAGAACTAAGATTAATGTCTTTGTTGTGGAACCGCTACAGTCCTTTGCTACTACCAGTTGTAACATTAACTGAGAACATAGTGCAACGACAACAATCATTTGCTAGTACCAGTTGTAAAATTACGATCTGAGAAGATAGTGCAAACAACAATCATTTGCTACTACCAGTTGTAAAATTAACAACTGAGAACTAAGTTCAATGGCTTTGTTGTGGAACCGCTACAGTCCTTTGCTACTACCAGTTGTAATATTAACAACTGAGAACATAGTGTAACGGCAACAATCATTTGCTACTACCAGTTGTAACATTAACAACTGAAAACATAGTGCAACGGCAACAATCGTTTGCTACTACCAGTTGTGAAATTAACAACTGAGAACTAAGTTTAATGTCTTTGTTGTGGAACCGCTACAGTCCTTTGCTACTACCAGTTGTAACATTAACAACTGAGAATATAGTGCAACGACAACAATCATCTGCTACTACCAGTTGCACAATTAATAACTGAGAACATAGTGCAACGGCAACAATCATTTGCCTACTACCAGTTGTAACATTAACTGAGAACATAGTGAAACGACAATTATTTTCTAGTACCAGTTGTAAAATTACCAACTGAGAACATAGTGGAACGGCAACAATCATTGGTACTTCCAGTTGTAACTTTAACAACTGAGAAGATAGTGGAATGACAACAATCATTTACTACTACCAGTTGTAAAATTAACAACTGAGAACTAAGTTCAATGGTTTGGTTGTGAAACCACTACAGTCCTTTGCTATTACCAGTTGTAACATTAACAACTGAGAATATAGTGCAACGACAACAATTATCTGCTACTACCAGTTGCACAATTAATAACTGAGAACATAGTGCAACGGCAACAATCATTAGCTACTACCAGTTGTAACATTAACTGAGAACGTAGTGAAACGACAACAATTATTTGCTAGTACCAGTTGTAAAATTACCAACTGAGAACATAGTGCAACGGCAACAATCATTGGTACTTCCAGTTGTAACTTTAACAACTGAGAAGATAGTGGAATGACAACAATCATTTACTACTACCAGTTGTAAAATTAACAACTGAGAACTAAGTCGAATCGCTTGGTTGTGGAACCGTTAGAGTCCTTTGGTAGTACCAGTTGTAATATTAAACTCTGAGAACATAGTGCAATGGCAATAATCATTTGCTACTACCAGTTGTAACATTAACAACTGAGAAGATAGTGCAATGGCAACAAACATTTGCTACTACCGGTTGTAACATTAACAACTGAGAACATAGTGCAACGGCAACAAGCATTTGCTACTACCAGTTGTAAAATTAACAGCTCAGAACTAAGTTCAATGGCTTGGTTGAACCGCTACAGACCTTTGCTACTACCAGTTGTAACATTTACAACTTGGGAACTAGGTCAATGGTGTGGTTGTGCAAGAGGAACAGTTGTTTGAACTACCATGTTTTTAACATTTACAACAGAACATCGTGCAACGGCAAAAATCATTTGCTACTATCAGTTGTAAATTTAACAACTGAGAACATTGTGTAACAGCAACAATCATTTGCTACTACAAGTTGTAATATTTATAAATTGGGAACTAGGTCAATGGTGTGGTTGTGCAATAGCAACCGTTGTTTTAACTACCATGTTTTTAGCATTAACAAGTGAGAACATCGTGCAACGGCAACAATCATTTGCTACTACCAGTTGTAACATTAACTGAGAACATAGTGAAACGACAACAATCATTTGCTACTACCAATTGTAAAATTAACAACAGAGAACATAGTGCAACGGCGACAATCATTTGCCACTACCAGTTGTAACTTTAACAACTGAGAACATAGTGCTAAGACTACAATCATTTGCTACTACCAGTTGTAAAATTTACAACTGAGAACTAAGTTCAATGGCTTAGTTGTGGAATCGCTACAGTCGTCTGCTACTACCAGTTGTAACAGTAACAACTGTGAACGTAGTGCAATTACAACAAACATTTGCTACTACCAGTTGTAACATTTACAACGGGAACTAGGTCAATGGTGTGGTTGTGCAAGAGGAACAGTTGTTTTAACTACCATGTTTTTAACATTAACAACAGAGAACATCGTGCAACGGCAAAAATCATTTGCTACTACCAGTTGTAAAATTAACAACTGAGAACTAAGTTTAATGGCTTGGTTGTGGAACGGCTACAGTCCTTTGCTACTACCAGTTGTAACATTAAGAACTGAGAACATAGTGCAATGGCAACAATCATTTGCTAATACCGGTTGTAACATTAACAACTGAGAACATAGTGCAGTGGCAACAATCATTTGCTACTACCAGTTGTAACAACAACTGAGAACGTAGTGGAATGGCAACAATCAATTGCTACTAACGGTTGTAACATTAACAACTGAGAACATAGTGCAACGGCAACAATCGTTTGCTACTACCAGTTGTAAAATTAACAACTGAGAACTAAGATTAATGTCTTTGTTGTGCAACCGTTACAGTCCTTTGCTACTACCAGTTGTAACATTAACTGAGAACATAGTGCAACGACAACAATCATTTGCTAGTACCAGTTGTAAAATTACGATCTGAGAAGATAGTGCAAACAACAATCATTTGCTACTACCAGTTGTAAAATTAACAACTGAGAACTAAGTTTAATGGTTTGGTTGTGAAACCACTAAAGTCCTTTCCTATTACGAGGTGGAAAATTAACAACTGAGAACATAGTGCAATGACAACAATCATTTGCTACTACCAGTTGTAACTTTAACAACTGAGAACATAGCGGAAAGACAACAATCATTTACTACTACCAGTTGTAAAATTAACAACTGAGAACTAAGTTGAATGGCTTTGTTGTGGAACCGCTACAGTCCTTGGCTACTACCAGTTGTAATATTAACAACTGAGAACATGTGCAACGGCAACAATCATTTGCTGCTACCAGTTGTAACATTAACAACTGAAAACATAGTGCAACGGCAACAATCGTTTGCTACTACCAGTTGTAAAATTAACAACTGAGAACTAAGTTTAATGTCTTTGTTGTGGAACCGCTACAGTCCTTTGCTACTACCAGTTGTAACATTAACAACTGAGAATATAGTGCAACGACAACAATCATCTGCTACTACCAGTTGCACAATTAATAACTGAGAACATAGTGCAACGGCAACAATCATTTGCCTACTACCAGTTGTAACATTAACTGAGAACATAGTGAAACGACAATTATTTTCTAGTACCAGTTGTAAAATTACCAACTGAGAACATAGTGGAACGGCAACAATCATTGGTACTTCCAGTTGTAACATTAACAACTGAGAAGATAGTGGAATGACAACAATCATTTACTACTACCAGTTGTAAACTTAACAACTGAGAACTAAGTTCAATGGTTTGGTTGTGAAACCACTACAGTCCTTTGCTATTACCAGTTGTAACATTAACAACTGAGAATATAGTGCAACGACAACAATTATCTGCTACTACCAGTTGGACAATTAATAACTGAGAACATAGTGCAACGGCAACAATCATTAACTACTACCAGTTGTAACATTAACTGAGAACGTAGTGAAACGACAAAAATTATTTGCTAGTACCAGTTGTAAAATTACCAACTGAGAACATAGTGCAACGGCAACAATCATTGGTACTTCCAGTTGTAACTTTAACAACTGAGAAGATAGTGGAATGACAACAATCATTTACTACTACCAGTTGTAAAATTAACAACTGAGAACTAAGTCGAATCGCTTGGTTGTGGAACCGTTACAGTCCTTTGGTAGTACCAGTTGTAATATTAAACTCTGAGAACATAGTGCAATGGCAATAATCATTTGCTACTACCAGTTGTAACGTTAACAACTGAGAAGATAGTGCAATGGCAACAAACATTAGCTACTACCGGTTGTAACATTAACAACTTAGAACATAGTGGAACGTCAACAATCATTTGCTACTACCAGTTGTAAAATTAACTGCTCAGAACTAAGTTCAATGGCTTGGTTGAACCGCTACAGACCTTTGCTACTACCAGTTGTAACAGTAACAACTGTGAACATAGTGCTATTACAACAATCATTTGCTCCTACCAGTTGTAACATTTACAACTTGGGAACTAGGTCAATGGTGTGTTTGTGCAAGAGGAACATTTGTTTTAACTACCATGTTTTTAACATTAACAACAGAGAACATCGTGCAACGGCAAAAATCATTTGCTACTATCAGTTGTAAATTTAACAACTGTGAACATAGTGTAACAGTAACAATCATTGGTACTACAAGTTGTAACATTTACAAATTGGGAACTAGGTCAATGGTGTGGTTGTGCAATAGCAACCGTTGTTTTAACTACCATGTTTTTAGCATTAAAAAGTGACAACATCGTGCAACGGCAACAATCATTTGCTACTACCAGTTGTAACATTAACTGAGAACATAGTGAAACGACAACAATCATTTGCTAGAACCAGTTGTAAAATTACCAACTGAGAACATACTGCAACGGCAACAACCATTAGTACTACCAGTTGTAACTTTAACAACTGAGAAGATAGTGCAATGACAGCAATCATTTGTTACTACCAGTTGTAATATTAAAAACTGAGTACTAAGTTCAGTGGCTTGGTTCTAGAACCGCTACAGTCCTTTGGTAGTACCAGTTGTAATATTAAACTCTGAGAACATAGTGCAATGGCAATAATCATTTGCTACTACCAGTTGTAACATTAACAACTGAGAAGATAGTGCAATGGCAACAAACATTTGCTACTACCGGTTGTAACATTAACAACTGAGAACATAGTGCAACGGCAACAAGCATTTGCTACTACCAGTTGTAAAATTAACAGCTCAGAACTAAGTTCAATGGCTTGGTTGAACCGCTACAGACCTTTGCTACTACCAGTTGTAACATTTACAACTTGGGAACTAGGTCAATGGTGTGGTTGTGCAAGAGGAACAGTTGTTTGAACTACCATGTTTTTAACATTTACAACAGAACATCGTGCAACGGCAAAAATCATTTGCTACTATCAGTTGTAAATTTAACAACTGAGAACATTGTGTAACAGCAACAATCATTTGCTACTACAAGTTGTAATATTTATAAATTGGGAACTAGTTCAATGGTGTGGTTGTGCAATAGCAACCTTTGTTTTAACTACCATGTTTTTAGCATTAACAAGTGAGAACATCGTGCAACGGCAACAATCATTTGCTACTACCAGTTGTAACATTAACTGAGAACATAGTGAAACGACAACAATCATTTGCTACTACCAATTGTAAAATTAACAACAGAGAACATAGTGCAACGGCGACAATCATTTGCCACTACCAGTTGTAACTTTAACAACTGAGAACATAGTGCTAAGACTACAATCATTTGCTACTACCAGTTGTAAAATTTACAACTGAGAACTAAGTTCAATGGCTTAGTTGTGGAATCGCTACAGTCGTCTGCTACTACCAGTTGTAACAGTAACAACTGTGAACGTAGTGCAATTACAACAAACATTTGCTACTACCAGTTGTAACATTCACAACGGGAACTAGGTCAATGGTGTGGTTGTGCAAGAGGAACAGTTGTTTTAACTACCATGTTTTTAACATTAACAACAGAGAACATCGTGCAACGGCAAAAATCATTTGCTACTACCAGTTGTAAAATTAACAACTGAGAACTAAGTTTAATGGCTTGGTTGTGGAACGGCTACAGTCCTTTGCTACTACCAGTTGTAACATTAAGAACTGAGAACATAGTGCAATGGCAACAATCATTTGCTAATACCGGTTCTAACATTAACAACTGAGAACATAGTGCAGTGGCAACAATCATTTGCTACTACCAGTTGTAACAACAACTGAGAACGTAGTGGAATGGCAACAATCAATTGCTACTAACGGTTGTAACATTAACAACTGAGAACATAGTGCAACGGCAACAATCGTTAGCTACTACCAGTTGTAAAATTAACAACTGAGAACTAAGATTAATGTCTTTGTTGTGCAACCGTTACAGTCCTTTGCTACTACCAGTTGTAACATTAACTGAGAACATAGTGCAACGACAACAATCATTTGCTAGTACCAGTTGTAAAATTACGATCTGAGAAGATAGTGCAAACAACAATCATTTGCTACTACCAGTTGTAAAATTAACAACTGAGAACTAAGTTTAATGGTTTGGTTGTGAAACCACTAAAGCCCTTTCCTATTACGAGGTGGAAAATTAACAACTGAGAACATAGTGCAATGACAACAATCATTTGCTACTACCAGTTGTAACTTTAACAACTGAGAACATAGCGGAAAGACAACAATCATTTACTACTACCAGTTGTAAAATTAACAACTGAGAACTAAGTTGCATGGCTTTGTTGTGGAACCGCTACAGTCCTTTGCTACTACCAGTTGTAATATTAACAACTGAGAACATAGTGCAACGGCAACAATCATTTGCTGCTACCAGTTGTAACATTAACAACTGAAAACATAGTGCAACGGCAACAATCGTTTGCTACTACCAGTTGTAAAATTAACAACTGAGAACTAAGTTTAATGTCTTTGTTGTGGAACCGCTACAGTCCTTTGCTACTACCAGTTGTAACATTAACAACTGAGAATATAGTGCAACGACAACAATCATCTGCTACTACCAGTTGCACAATTAATAACTGAGAACATAGTGCAACGGCAACAATCATTTGCCTACTACCAGTTGTAACATTAACTGAGAACATAGTGAAACGACAATTATTTTCTAGTACCAGTTGTAAAATTACCAACTGAGAACATAGTGGAACGGCAACAATCATTGGTACTTCCAGTTGTAACATTAACAACTGAGAAGATAGTGGAATGACAACAATCATTTACTACTACCAGTTGTAAACTTAACAACTGAGAACTAAGTTCAATGGTTTGGTTGTGAAACCACTACAGTCCTTTGCTATTACCAGTTGTAACATTAACAACTGAGAATATAGTGCAACGACAACAATTATCTGCTACTACCAGTTGCACAATTAATAACTGAGAACATAGTGCAACGGCAACAATCATTAACTACTACCAGTTGTAACATTAACTGAGAACGTAGTGAAACGACAAAAATTATTTGCTAGTACCAGTTGTAAAATTACCAACTGAGAACATAGTGCAACGGCAACAATCATTGGTACTTCCAGTTGTAACTTTAACAACTGAGAAGATAGTGGAATGACAACAATCATTTACTACTACCAGTTGTAAAATTAACAACTGAGAACTAAGTCGAATCGCTTGGTTGTGGAACCGTTACAGTCCTTTGGTAGTACCAGTTGTAATATTAAACTCTGAGAACATAGTGCAATGGCAATAATCATTTGCTACTACCAGTTGTAACGTTAACAACTGAGAAGATAGTGCAATGGCAACAAACATTAGCTACTACCGGTTGTAACATTAACAACTTAGAACATAGTGGAACGTCAACAATCATTTGCTACTACCAGTTGTAAAATTAACTGCTCAGAACTAAGTTCAATGGCTTGGTTGAACCGCTACAGACCTTTGCTACTACCAGTTGTAACAGTAACAACTGTGAACATAGTGCTATTACAACAATCATTTGCTCCTACCAGTTGTAACATTTACAACTTGGGAACTAGGTCAATGGTGTGTTTGTGCAAGAGGAACATTTGTTTTAACTACAATGTTTTTAACATTAACAACAGAGAACATCGTGCAACGGCAAAAATCATTTGCTACTATCAGTTGTAAATTTAACAACTGTGAACATAGTGTAACAGTAACAATCATTGGTACTACAAGTAGTAACATTTACAAATTGGGAACTAGGTCAATGGTGTGGTTGTGCAATAGCAACCGTTGTTTTAACTACCATGTTTTTAGCATTAAAAAGTGACAACATCGTGCAACGGCAACAATCATTTGCTACTACCAGTTGTAACATTAACTGAGAACATAGTGAAACGACAACAATCATTTGCTAGAACCAGTTGTAAAATTACCAACTGAGAACATACTGCAACGGCAACAACCATTAGTACTACCAGTTGTAACTTTAACAACTGAGAAGATAGTGCAATGACAGCAATCATTTGTTACTACCAGTTGTAATATTAAAAACTGAGTACTAAGTTCAGTGGCTTGGTTCTAGAACCGCTACAGTCCTTTGCTACTACCAGTTGTAACATTAACAATTGAGAACATAGTGCAAAAACAACAATCATTTGCTACTACCAGTTGTAAAATTAACAACTGAGAACTAAGTTCAATGGCTTGGTTGTGGAACAACTACAGTCCTTTGATATTACCAATTGCAAAATTAAAAACAGAACATAGTGCAGTGGCAACAATCATTTGCTACAACCAGTTGTAACTTTAACAACTGAGAACATAGTGCAAAGACAACAATCATTTGCTACTACCAGTTGTAAAATTTACAACTGAGAACTAAGTTCAATGGCATAGTTGTCGAAACCGCTACAGTTCTTTGCTACTACCAGTTGTAACAGTAACAACTGTGAACATGTGCCATTACAACAATCATTTGCTACTACAAGTTGTAACATTTACAAATTGGGAACTAGGTCAATGGTGTGGTTGTGCAATAGCAACCGTTGTTTTAACTACCATGTTTTTAGCATTAACAAGTGAGAACATCGTGCAACGGCAACAATCATTTGCTACTACCAGTTGTAACATTAACTGAGAACATAGTGAAACGACAACAATCATTTCCTACTACCAATTGTAAAATTAACAACAGAGAACATAGTGCAACGGCGACAATCATTTGCCACTACCAGTTGTAACTTTAACAACTGAGAACATAGTGCTAAGACTACAATCAATTGCTACTACCAGTTGTAAAATTTACAACTGAGAACTAAGTTCAATGGCTTAGTTGTGGAATCGCTACAGTCCTCTGCTACTACCAGTTGTAACAGTAACAACTGTGAACATAGTGCAATTACAACAAACATTTGCTACTACCAGTTGTAACATTTACAACGGGAACTAGGTCAATGGTGTGGTTGTGCAAGAGGAACAGTTGTTTTGACTACCATGTTTTTAATATTAACAACAGAGAACATCGTGCAACGGCAAAAATCATTTGCTACTACCAGTTGTAAAATTAACAACTGAGAACTAAGTTTAATGGCTTGGTTGTGGAACGGCTACAGTCGTTTGCTACTACCAGTTGTAACATTAAGAACTGAGAACATAGTGCAATGGCAACAATCATTTGCTAATACCGGTTGTAACATTAACAACTGAGAACGTAGTGGAATGGCAACAATCAATTGCTACTAACGGTTGTAACATTAACAACTGAGAACATAGTGCAACGGCAACAATCGTTTGCTACTACCAGTTGTAAAATTAACAACTGAGAACTAAGATTAATGTCTTTGTTGTGGAACCGCTACAGTCCTTTGCTACTACCAGTTGTAACATTAACTGAGAACATAGTGCAACGACAACAATCATTTGCTAGTACCAGTTGTAAAATTACGATCTGAGAAGATAGTGCAAACAACAATCATTTGCTACTACCAGTTTTAAAATTAACAACTGAGAACTAAGTTCAATGGCTTTGTTGTGGAACCGCTACAGTCCTTTGCTACTACCAGTTGTAATATTAACAACTGAGAACATAGTGTAACGGCAACAATCATTTGCTACTACCAGTTGTAACATTAACAACTGAAAACATAGTGCAACGGCAACAATCGTTTGCTACTACCAGTTGTGAAATTAACAACTGAGAACTAAGTTTAATGTCTTTGTTGTGGAACCGCTACAGTCCTTTGCTACTACCAGTTGTAACATTAACAACTGAGAATATAGTGCAACGACAACAATCATCTGCTACTACCAGTTGCACAATTAATAACTGAGAACATAGTGCAACGGCAACAATCATTTGCCTACTACCAGTTGTAACATTAACTGAGAACATAGTGAAACGACAATTATTTTCTAGTACCAGTTGTAAAATTACCAACTGAGAACATAGTGGAACGGCAACAATCATTGGTACTTCCAGTTGTAACTTTAACAACTGAGAAGATAGTGGAATGACAACAATCATTTACTACTACCAGTTGTAAAATTAACAACTGAGAACTAAGTTCAATGGTTTGGTTGTGAAACCACTACAGTCCTTTGCTATTACCAGTTGTAACATTAACAACTGAGAATATAGTGCAACGACAACAAAATTATCTGCTACTACCAGTTGCACAATTAATAACTGAGAACATAGTGCAACGGCAACAATCATTAGCTACTACCAGTTGTAACATTAACTGAGAACGTAGTGAAACGACAACAATTATTTGCTAGTACCAGTTGTAAAATTACCAACTGAGAACATAGTGCAACGGCAACAATCATTGGTACTTCCAGTTGTAACTTTAACAACTGAGAAGATAGTGGAATGACAACAATCATTTACTACTACCAGTTGTAAAATTAACAACTGAGAACTAAGTCGAATCGCTTGGTTGTGGAACCGTTACAGTCCTTTGGTAGTACCAGTTGTAATATTAAACTCTGAGAACATAGTGCAATGGCAATAATCATTTGCTACTACCAGTTGTAACATTAACAACTGAGAAGATAGTGCAATGGCAACAAACATTTGCTACTACCGGTTGTAACATTAACAACTGAGAACATAGTGCAACGGCAACAATCATTTGCTACTACCAGTTGTAAAATTAACAGCTCAGAACTAAGTTCAATGGCTTGGATGAACCGCAACAGACCTTTGCTACTACCAGTTGTAACAGTAACAACTGTGAACATAGTGCTATTACAACAATCATTTGCTACTACCAGTTGTAAAATTAACAACTGAGAACTAAGTTCAATGGCTTGGTTGTGGAACAACTACAGTCCTTTGATATTACCAATTGCAAAATTAAAAACAGAACATAGTGCAGTGGCAACAATCATTTGCTACAACCAGTTGTAACTTTAACAACTGAGAACATAGTGCAAAGACAACAATCATTTGCTACTACCAGTTGTAAAATTTACAACTGAGAACTAAGTTCAATGGCATAGTTGTGGAACCGCTACAGTTCTTTGCTACTACCAGTTGTAACAGTAACAACTGTGAACATGTGCCATTACAACAATCATTTGCTACTACCAGTTGTAACATTTACAACTTGGGAACTAGGTCAATGGTGTGGTTGTGCAAGAGGAACAGTTGTTTGAACTACCATGTTTTTAACATTAACAACAGAGAACATCGTGCAACGCAAAAATCATTTGCTACTATCAGTTGTAAATTTAACAACTGAGAACATTGTGTAACAGCAACAATCATTTGCTACTACAAGTAACATTTACAAATTGGGAACTAGGTCAATGGTGTGGTTGTGCAATAGCAACCGTTGTTTTAACTACCATGTTTTTAACATTAACAAGTGAGAACATCGTGCAACGGCAACAATCATTTGCTACTACCAGTTGTAACATTAACTGAGAACATAGTGAAACGACAACAATCATTTCCTACTACCAATTGTAAAATTAACAACAGAGAACATAGTGCAACGGCGACAATCATTTGCCACTACCAGTTGTAACTTTAACAACTGAGAACATAGTGCTAAGACTACAATCATTTGCTACTACCAGTTGTAAAATTTACAACTGAGAACTAAGTTCAATGGCTTAGTTGTGGAATCGCTACAGTCCTCTGCTACTACCAGTTGTAACAGTAACAACTGTGAACATAGTGCAATTACAACAAACATTTGCTACTACCAGTTGTAACATTTACAACGGGAACTAGGTCAATGGTGTGGTTGTGCAAGAGGAACAGTTGTTTTGACTACCATGTTTTTAACATTAACAATAGAGAACATCGTGCAACGGCAAAAATCATTTGCTACTACCAGTTGTAAAATTAACAACTGAGAACTAAGTTTAATGGCTTGGTTGTGGAACGGCTACAGTCCTTTGCTACTACCAGTTGTAACATTAAGAACTGAGAACATAGTGCAATGGCAACAATCATTTGCTAATACCGGTTGTAACATTAACAACTGAGAACGTAGTGGAATGGCAACAATCAATTGCTACTAACGGTTGTAACATTAACAACTGAGAACATAGTGCAACGGCAACAATCGTTTGCTACTACCAGTTGTAAAATTAACAACTGAGAACTAAGATTAATGTCTTTGTTGTGGAACCGCTACAGTCCTTTGCTACTACCAGTTGTAACATTAACTGAGAACATAGTGCAACGACAACAATCATTTGCTAGTACCAGTTGTAAAATTACGATCTGAGAAGATAGTGCAAACAACAATCATTTGCTACTACCAGTTGTAAAATTAACAACTGAGAACTAAGTTCAATGGCTTTGTTGTGGAACCGCTACAGTCCTTTGCTACTACCAGTTGTAATATTAACAACTGAGAACATAGTGTAACGGCAACAATCATTTGCTACTACCAGTTGTAACATTAACAACTGAAAACATAGTGCAACGGCAACAATCGTTTGCTACTACCAGTTGTGAAATTAACAACTGAGAACTAAGTTTAATGTCTTTGTTGTGGAACCGCTACAGTCCTTTGCTACTACCAGTTGTAACATTAACAACTGAGAATATAGTGCAACGACAACAATCATCTGCTACTACCAGTTGCACAATTAATAACTGAGAACATAGTGCAACGGCAACAATCATTTGCCTACTACCAGTTGTAACATTAACTGAGAACATAGTGAAACGACAATTATTTTCTAGTACCAGTTGTAAAATTACCAACTGAGAACATAGTGGAACGGCAACAATCATTGGTACTTCCAGTTGTAACTTTAACAACTGAGAAGATAGTGGAATGACAACAATCATTTACTACTACCAGTTGTAAAATTAACAACTGAGAACTAAGTTCAATGGTTTGGTTGTGAAACCACTACAGTCCTTTGCTATTACCAGTTGTAACATTAACAACTGAGAATATAGTGCAACGACAACAATTATCTGCTACTACCAGTTGCACAATTAATAACTGAGAACATAGTGCAACGGCAACAATCATTAGCTACTACCAGTTGTAACATTAACTGAGAACGTAGTGAAACGACAACAATTATTTGCTAGTACCAGTTGTAAAATTACCAACTGAGAACATAGTGCAACGGCAACAATCATTGGTACTTCCAGTTGTAACTTTAACAACTGAGAAGATAGTGGAATGACAACAATCATTTACTACTACCAGTTGTAAAATTAACAACTGAGAACTAAGTCGAATCGCTTGGTTGTGGAACCGTTACAGTCCTTTGGTAGTACCAGTTGTAATATTAAACTCTGAGAACATAGTGCAATGGCAATAATCATTTGCTACTACCAGTTGTAACATTAACAACTGAGAAGATAGTGCAATGGCAACAAACATTTGCTACTATCGGTTGTAACATTAACAACTGAGAACATAGTGCAACGGCAACAATCATTTGCTACTACCAGTTGTAAAATTAACAGCTCAGAACTAAGTTCAATGGCTTGGTTGAACCGCTACAGACCTTTGCTACTACCAGTTGTAACAGTAACAACTGTGAACATAGTGCTATTACAACAATCATTTGCTACTACCAGTTGTAACATTTACAACTTGGGAACTAGGTCAATGGTGTGGTTGTGCAAGAGGAACAGTTGTTTGAACTACCATGTTTTTAACATTAACAACAGAGAACATCGTGCAACGGCAAAAATCATTTGCTACTATCAGTTGTAAATTTAACAACTGAGAACATTGTGTAACTGCAACAATCATTTGCTACTACAAGTTGTAACATTTACAAATTGGGAACTAGGTCAATGGTGTGGTTGTGCAATAGCAACCGTTGTTTTAAGTACTATGTTTTTAGCATTAACAAGTGAGAACATCGTGCAACGGCAACAATCATTTGCTACTACCAGTTGTAACATTAACTGAGAACATAGTGAAACGACAACAATCATTTGCTAGTACCAGTTGTAAAATTACCAACTGAGAACATACTGCAACGGCAACAATCATTAGTACTACCAATTGTAACTTTAACAACTGAGAAGATAGTGCAATTACAGCAATCATTTGCTACTACCATTTTTAACCTCATCCTCGGTGATCTCTGGCGAATCCTCTTCCACAGTACTATTCTCTGCTCTTCGGATTATTTGCATGTCCGCTTCAGTGTAGCCCTGTGGGTCAGATGGAAGCAACGAGTCCAGCAATTTTCCGTCAGGAACCAATATCGTGTTCAATTACATCTCTAAATTTCATAGTTGATATCAGCAGCTCTTTTTTACTCTGACCTCTAACAACTCAACTTTATAGGGCATGCCCCACGGATCCCGATTTCCCTCTACGGTGATAAATTTTTCCCAGGCATCCTTTTTCTCCTGTCTTACCATAGCAAAATATCTGTTACACGCCGCTGTATACCTGTTTTTTCTAACATCCCTATCCTCTGCTGGACCAGCGTTAATTCTCCTCCTTAGTCTTCTAACGTTGCGTCTTTCCAACTCTAAATCCCTGTCCCACCATGAGACAGTTCTTACCTCATTACTTTCACTGGGTATCGCCTCCTCTGCCGCAGCTACTATCGTAGTTGTAAGGTCGACAACCTCCGCCTCGTAAGTCCCCATCCGCTGCATATGGTTGCATCATCCTGTCATTTAGGCTATTTGTAAATTTATCCCAATCCGCTTTTCTAATAGCAAATCGCCCTTTTTCAATTATGCCTCTCCTATCCCGTGTAACTCGTAAGCTCTGAAGCGTATAAATAATTAATCTGTGATCGCTGTTTCCTTCATTTAATACCTTCCAATTTTCTATCTATAAATTTTCAGTGCACAAAGTGATGTCTATATTTGTCTCAGCGATTGCCCCCGGCACCCCGGGAAATGTGGATAATTCCCCATCTATGTTACAAATATTTAGCACATTTGCCATTATAAACGCTTCAAGCTTCTCACCCCTGCTGTCAGTGGACCTATCAAACCAAAGTTCCGATTTCGCGTTCACATCTCCAGCCAATATAAACCTTTTTCCATGCAGATCTAACATAGTCCTTTCCCAATGCCTGATATGTATCTCAATATCATCCCTATACTGGAAATACGAACTCATCATGTACGCTTCCCTATCTCCTGCTATTACCTTGACACATACATGATGCTCTCCTGACAGCTCTCTGACAAATAGCCCTTCTATTCTATCATTGGTGATAACTATGGCTGCTTTTGGTCGTTCGGACGCATAATAGACCCTATACCCGTCGAGGTGCGGTATACGCCCTCCGCACGAATATGGCTCTTGAACCAGAACAATGTTTACCAGCGCTCGAAGATAAATTGGACATTCCCTTGTGCCGCATCTATGACTTGCAGGTTTCTTTGCTGCCTTGCATACTACACAGACTGGGGCCTGCTCTTTCTTCTCGCAATCCCTAAATGCGTGCCCTTCTTGCCCACAATGCGAGCATATCTGCTTTCCCTTCCCGGTGCAAAATTTCTGGGTGTGCCCATATTCTTGGCACATATAGCATCTTGCCACAGCTAGGTAGTCTGTCACCCGACAGGACGCAAAGTCAATATAAATTCGTTGCCGGCTGATTAATTCATCTCCGATCTTAGGCGGGCACTCCACCAGCCAGTTGCAGACGTCCTCATTCTTGCGGCCCGTTCTGAATCTGAACTTGACTTCTTCTTTAACTTGCCTCTCTGTGATGCCCGCATCGTCTAAGTTTTGTTTATATAAACACTTCCTAAGTTCATCCTCGGTCAAGTCGGTGTCTACATCAAATATTTGCACCATCGGCATTCTCCTGCTCGGCTCAACACACTTAATTGCCGGTTGTGTACGAGCGACTTCCTTGATCCTGTTCACTGTTTTTGCAGACCCTGCTTCCACCGCGACTCCCCCCTTTTCTCACTTTCCTCATGGCCCTAATCTGCCATCCTTCATCTTTAGGCTGGATCATGTCTTTAATAACTTTCTGTGTTTCCTCTGAGTCTTCTTTAGCCTCGTCAGTTGGATATACTAGGACGGTTTTGTCCATCGGTTTCGGGATTACTTACTTTTTATCAATCCTTGGGCTAGGTGCCCCGATCGCTTCAGCAAAAGTCTTCTTAGTTAGTAATTCCCTTGTTTCTAATTTCTTTCCAGTAATTGGCCTTCCAACTTTGCTACCGAACTCGCAGTTGTATATTCTCCTGCTCTAACTTCCCGAAGAAACTCAGTACATGCTTTGCCGCTGTTTTATTTACTTTATTACTTTCATTGAATATAAACTCCTCGAGGTCTTGTCGTATTCTGGCGTATACACCGCTATCCTCTTCACTGTCATCGTCCCTTCGCCTCTTAGAAGTTCCAATCGATGCCACAGAGCCTCGCCGTTCCCTGGCCGGATCCTGGCTTCGTTGAAGCTTCTTTTTCTTTGTCTTCTTCGTTGTCGACTGGACGGCTTGGCGTGGACCTGGTCGATAGGACGATGCCGAAGAGTCTGACGCTCCTGCCGCGGTGGGCGGCCTGGAGCCTTCGCTAGTCGCATTAATTGCGCGCAGTGCCAAGCGGTCCACACTGGGCGCAATGCGGTCTTTGGATGACGACGCTGGAGTTCCCGCCACTTCTAGCGCCGGCCCTGAGGGATCCGAACCCCCTGCGCGGTAAGGCTTGATCCTTGTGGACTTCGCCATGGTGCAATCCTTAAAGGCGATTCTGCCAGCCTGAGGTTCGCAGTAGGAAACGCTGACTGCTCCTGTGTGTGCTGCCGTTGACCCACTAGGGGTTCATCCGCCACCACACTTCGGGCCTGGTCCTGCTGCCGACCAGGCCCATCCCCCGGACCAGTACTCGGATTACCTTCGAGCTGCTCCGGAGTCCCCCTCTCTCATTTGCTTGTCCGACCCAGTCTTCCACGGGGGTTGAGTACCGCCGTCTCCGACTGGGTTGCTCGGCTTAACAGGGCCCACCAACGGATAGGGGAGAGTAGGAGTTGGGTGGCGAGGCTAGTGCGGGTCACTTGCGAGACTCGCATATGAGACGCTTCACACCCCTTGAGGCCCTAGTGGATAGGAACAGGTATTGTCGGACCGGCATTGCTGCCGAACGGTACCAACGGGGGCGAACCCCGACATGACCCGTAAAGCGCCCGGGTCTATCCACTATACAGCGACACCACAACCAAAAGTCGGAGCTCGGAAAAAACCCCTGCCCCACACTCGCCAGATCAGTGTCTACGGCGGGAGAACGACCTTCCCCCGGATGTTGTAGGGGAGTGACACACTTAGCCGCTCCTAGCTACTGAACCTAAGTCCAGCCGGTAGGAACGTTGCCCAGCGGGGACCACGAGGAGATGGTGTCACCGGCTTTAAAGCTCAGGTCGTTATTAACTTCTGCCTGGTCTTGGCTGCGTTCCTTGCTGAAGGTCAGTGCAGATGTGTCCGCTTCCATTGCAATGTGCTTCTGCAGAAGTTCTTGAAGGCCGGAAAGGTGTCGGCGTGCAGGAACGTGTCTGATGTTGGTGGGCACATCTGGTGTGCTGTGGTGACTGCTGTGCGCAGGCTGCTGCGGAGGCGATCATAGTGCGGACACTCCATGATGATATGCCAAGGAGTGTCAATTCCGCCGCAGTCACACAGGGGTGAGTCTCGGAGAGATCGTTTATGGAGATACGACGCAAATTCCCCGTGGCCAGTCAGAAATTGCGTCGTCCAATAATCTGCCCCAAGCCATTTGCTCGTCAGGCGGCGCCTCACATGCGGAAGGAAGGCGTACGTGTTTCGTCCTTCTTCCGCCTGGTCCCATCGACGCTGCAATTCCGCCACAAAATGGAGTTTAAGTCTTCTGGAGACTTCTTGGTGACTGGTACAGGTGGTTAGGTCCAGCCCAGCCAGCTGTCGATGTCCCTTCTTGTATTGGTGGACCATGTAGAGAAGTCGCAGCTCCAGATCCAGAGGCAAGACTCCGGCGATGACCTGAAGGGCTGGTGTGGAAGTGGTCCGGTAGGATCTGTCGTTGGGCCGTATTGATTTGGCGAGTACTCCGGACATCAATCCTATCACCCCATGCCCCTACTGCGTAAGAGGTCATGGGCAGGAAGATCGAGTGATAGTATGTGTCCAGCGTCGGGCAGGTGAGTCCCCATTCAGTGGCCGCCAACTTAGTGAAGGCCGTGAACACCTTGTTCCCCTTGTCCTGTATCATCCTTATGTGGGCAGATAATGTCAAGTTCCTGCCCAGCCAAATGCCAAGGTATTTGGCCGCTGGTACGGATCGGATGGGAGTTCCACGCAATCGGACAAGGGGCGGGCGATCCCGGAGAATCCCTTTGAGGAGGGTCTGCTCCGTCTTCTGGGTGGAGAGCTGGAGATGATTTTCTCCACACCAAGTGTCCACGAGGTCTATGGCTCGTTGTGCAGCTGTCTCCAGGTGAAGCCTGCTATTGGCGGCCACGAGGACTATGAGGTCGTCTGCATAGGCAACACTCTCTACGTCGTGGGCGGAGAGTCTCCTGAGGAGGGAGTCCATATGTACGTTCCACAGGTCCGAGCCCAGGATGGATCCTTGTGGGCAACCCCGGGTGACGGGTTTGCCCGCGGTTTGAAAATTGCCTAATATGCGTACTCGGCGACCTTGGAGATAATCCACGAGGAGGGTCGCGAGGTCCAGCGGGCAGTGTCTGTGTGCTAGTTCCGCCAGGAGCGCCGGCTACCATAGATGGTCGAAGGCGGCTTGGACGACAAACAGGATGCCCAAGACGTATTTCTCCGTACTTGCGTGTATAATAGTACGAACTTGGAGGATGACATCAATCGTGGATGTCCCCTGACGGAAACCGTACTGCCTAGGTGACGCAAACTGCGGATCCCGGACGATGGGCTGTAGACGTAGCTTCATAAGGCTTCTAATGTTTTCCCCAGTAAGGACAGGACCAGGTCCTATCAACACCCTCGGCCCCCATGGGCGCGGAGTCTACTTGAAATTTAACTCTAAGAGCCCGACGTTTTTATGGTCGGTACCCCTCGGGTTAGGAGACATGCAGTTCTATACCCTCCGTGGGGTTCGGATTATCCACTATCTAGGATTTTTCAGTACGCTTGAATCCCCCCGGGATCTCCTAAGAGTTCCCGGAACGATACAGCAGCACCGAAACCACATACCACCTCGAGTCCAACACCAATATGGTCTGAGGGCCCGACACAGCCAGGCCCCCATCACATACCCGACCGGTACAGGAGACGGGCGTACCCGCCTCCTGGGGCCCCCCGATCTCCCGAGGAGTCAGTTTAGACCCTTCGTTCAAGAAAGAAAGATCTCCCACTGACCAAAGGTCGACCTCGTAGCAAGCTACTCAGTCTACCAACGGCGGCCAAAGGCCAGCCTTCCAGGTCTGCACACCCGGCGGCCTTGGTGGAGGCGTTCTGTCGTGCACTAGCACCCCCTCTACTTACCCTCCCGTGTATTCCTGTGTGATCAGATATTTACCCGCTCCCAGGACAAAGGGCCTTTTGCATTTTATCCGACCACACAGTTCTTCTTCCCCGGACTCTGAAATCTCTCACTATTTACAAAATTCCTCCCCCCGCCCCCTTAGGACGTTCGTTATTCTTCGAGTCCCACTGTTGTCACTGACCCACCCTACTCTACGTCCTCTCTCTTCCCTCTCGCACCAATGCCACTTCCTTAAACCAGTCGACTAAGATCGGCGTAGAATTTCCCTGAGGTCTAATCTCATCCCGATATCCATCAATTTCATCCTAAACTGAGATCGACTATTTGCTATCTCTGTGCAGTCATAGATCACGTGTTCTGGAGAGTCAACTACTTTACACTTCGAACAGAACTCGTCATCTCTAAATCCAAACCTCTTTAAATACGTCGCAAAATTACCATGCCCGTCAAAAACTGTCACATAATGAGTCACATCAGGTCTCTTCTTCAATCTTTCCGACACGTCAGGGAACAGTTGATGTGTTCTTCTTCCTGTGTCCCACCTTACCTGCCATTTCCTTATGGCTTCTCGTCTAACTAATACCCTATTCCCTCCTCTTCCAACTCTTATATAACTGTTCCCTTTCCAGGGCTTTTAAATCAATCGGCATTACCCCTGCCAACACTGTTAACGCTTCCCTAGACACTATCCTGTACCCTTTCGTGACTGCAAGTAGCATCGTTCTCTGCGCTCTCAAAAGGATATCGGCATATATTAGTTTCATTTTTTCGGCCCATACAGGAGCTCCATACAGCAGAATCGCTTCACCAACTCCTTTATATATCGTTATCAGCGCCTTATAGCCATGTCCCCAGTTCACCTTTGCTGCTCTCTTCACCATACTAAACGTTTTAACTGCTTTCTCCGATACGTACTTCAGATGTGGAACAAAACTCAGCTTTTCATCTAGTATTACTTCTAAGTACCTGAACTCTTTCACGTATCCGACCGATTCACCCTTCATTTTTATTGTCGGCGGCCTTTGTGCCTGTGCCCTATATCCCGCTTTTTTATACACTCTTTCTCTTTTCACTAGCATTGTCTTAGTCTTTGCCACGCTGAGTTTCAATTTATTCTCCTCACACCAATCATATATCAGGTCACAGGCCGACGACGCTTTTCTCTCCAGTTCACTTCTGGATTTTGCCTCACTAACAACATACCGTCATCGCCATACGCAAAGAGCTGGCACTCTCTGGGCAAACGAAGTCTCAAGAATCCATCAAAAAGTACAATCCATAACGTTGGTCCCAACATTGAACCCTGTGGACAGCCTTTCGTTAATCTTTTCTCTTGACTACTACCTCTGAATCTTAATATTGCGAGCCTGTCCCTGAAATAATCCTTTATAACCTCTAATTCCTTCCCTCTTATTCCAAAATCCTTTAATTGTACTACTATCTTGGGCCACCAAGCATTATCAAATGCACCTGCTATGTCAAGAAAAACGGCTGCCACATAATTTTGTCTTGAAGTCCTAATCTTCTCCATCACTTCTATTAATGCCCCTTCCGTACCTCTTCCATGTCTAAACCCATATTACCTATCATGAAGTTTCCTACCTTGTTCCAGGCTTCCCAAAATTCTTTTGTTGACAACTTTCTCGTATACCTTTCCCAGTACCGGGAGCAATGTTAAAGACCTGTACGACTTCGGGTCCTGCGGATCCTTTTCTCCTCCTTTATACAAAATTTTAACTACACCTATCTTCCATGGAGCAGGGTACCTACCTTCCCTTAGCGATCTATTCATGAGGTCCAGGACTTTGTGCCTGACCACAGGCCATGCTTTAATCCACATTTCTACCGTTAATTCATCATAACCTGGAGCTTTTTTCTTACCCATTGTCGATAGTGCCATCCATACCTCTTCCTCCGTTATCTGCTGGCTATCCTCCGTTGCTCCAATTTCTTCCGATTGCCGTCTTATTTCCGCTTGGCTCTGCGTTGCTTCAGCACTATCGTCCGGCAGCAGCACGTGCATCAGCTTCTTCGCTAACTGTTCTACGTCGTGTTCGTACTCGTTACCAAATTTCATCGACGAAATTAACAGTTCTTTCTTTCGCTTATCAACCAGCATTTTATAATGCTCCAATGCAACCAGGAGGCCCGTCTGTTATGAAATGTTCTTTGAAATACTTTCTGGGGAATATTAAGAGAGGTGGAATGCTGTTACCAGCGGCATTTACGCCATGGATTACTGTGACCAGATTCCCACGTTCAGCCGAAGTAGCGGATCCTACTTGTTTTACTCCCTTCTCTGCAATTATTTTGCATGGACGCTGTACTGTGGTCACACCTGTTTCGTCTAGGTTCCACACTTGATGACAGCGGAACCCATACTTATCGTAAAGCCCACCAAGGTTATTAAAAAATTCAGTCACATTATGGTTATTGAAGCTTGTCATGCGGCTAAGGCTAGTAGGTTCTGGTTTTCTAAGGCTGATATAACTATTTCACTTAAGAAATCCTAAAAGCCAGTCCTTAGTAGACTTTTTATTTTCATACCAGTTAGATGGCATTAAAATTTGATTTTCTTTTGCATATTCAAATGCTAATGATTTTACATCTGTTGTTGAAAGTCCAAAAAATATCTTAGATGAATGCTTAATATATTCCGCCAATTCGTTTTCCTGATCATCGGAAAAAATTTGTCTAGGCTTAGCGTAGCCTGATTTGATTTCTAAATGAGACTTCCCACTTTCAATTTTTTTACATACCTGAATAATGTCATAAAATTTATGTTGTAAGCCTCGGCAGCCATTCTTATTGAATATCGTTGTTCTGACACACTTTCAGCAGCTTGCTTCAGTACATCTGGCGGTGTCTTCCCTCTGTCGGTTTTCCGCTTGTAGTTTCTTACCATTTTCTCTACAAACCAAACACAATCTATTAATAAACAGCCAAACTATGTATAATTAAGGTTTATGATCACACATGTGAACGTTAATATTCTAATTCCATACATTATTATAAACAACAACTTTTTTGTAGTTTGTAAATTAGACATCATAAAAATGGTTACTCAAAGTATACAAACAAGTTCATATAAGTAAATGCAGAACAGAAAAAAATAAATACGTTATTTAATGAACGTAATTATTTTGAAATCTTCAGCTGGTGACAAGTGTGCAACTTCTGAAATGAACTCCAGATCTTAAAGTGCCCTGAAAAGTGCCTACTTTTAATGTCCTCGATATGCATATTATCAAGTGCACAATATTCTATTAAATACGCATGCGTATTATTTCAATAACAATATAATAAATTATAATATATAACATTTTAAATGTAAACTTTAGGTTGAAATAATATTCACCTCCGTATAAAAACATGGGTGGGGCATGTTGTTACAGTGTAACAATGTGCCCCCAACATATAACAACTTGCCCCACCCGATGCCATTTTACTAAAAGCATATTTTGTCAGAAATTATTCAATAAATTTTAATTCTGTTAGAATGTATTTACTATACTAATATTACTTAACGTGTAGAATAATGAACACTTACTTACCTTGTGAAACGGCTCTGAAATATAGATAAATTGAAGATGACGAAAGGTAACTCTGAGTACGAAGAAACACAAAAAATGTCTTCTCAGCTCGACCACACAACTCACAATGACGCCAGTTGAAAACACGGTGAGGAACCACGTGACTGACCGTAGGGAAGGGACAATAGCTCGTTTCCACTTCCCGGAAAATTTTAAATGCGTTTGTAACAACTTGCCCCTGTAACAACTAGCCCCACCCTCCCCTATGACGATTTCTCTTAACTCGCGTCACTTGAAAACTTATACCTAAGTTTGAGTTGCCATATTTGTTTAGTGAAAGTAGTAACACAAATTCTTTTTACGTCATTGTAAAGCTTATGTTTTTCTCTACAAAATACGTCTTTTCACAATTTTTTTTAGAACCATTGAAAACAAAGTCTCGAGCAAAAAACGTCTGAGCGCGCCGAAAAATTAGCGCGAAAATGCCGCAGGAGCGGTCCGGACAACAAATATGCATTACGTCATTTTATCGCGTTTTGCAAGAAAACTATCAATTTTACGAAAATAATCAATAGAACCATTTTTGTGCAAAATTTCTTGCTCTTTCACATAAACTTTGTTTTTTTATATTAGGACAAATATTTAAAAAGTTAATTAAAAAATAAAATTTTTGTAATTGTTATTAACTATAAATAAAAAAGTCCAGGGGTGGGGATGCAAAGATTTTTTAAAAACGTATTTTATATGTATTTTCATTGTGCAAAGTTTGATCCATGTTTCATTTTTTGTGAGGTCAAATGACTGAATGACTGCTCTAATGGTATGGCGTTGATTGGCTCTGTTGCTGGATTGTGTAGTGTAACCTTGATAGTGAAGAGCTGCAACCGTTTGATTCTTAATATTGGAAATGACCCGAAGAACCTCCATTTGGAATTGAAGCCATTCATTACTATCAAAATTCTCTGTATGCGGCAGCAGACTGTGATAGAAGGACATTTGGGAGTTTGGTTTCTCAGGTTCTGTTTTTCCCAATGCCTTTAAAATCCTCAAATCTACTTCGTCTGTTTTCTTATGTTTCCTTCGTGGTTGAGTATTGGAAAGAGCTTTTTCCTTTGTTCCAGTTGTTAGGCTTACTTCATGTTCTGTGTTCTCAGGAGGTTGTTGCCAAGAGCCATCGGTTTCATCCTTGTTCTCTTCTTCTATGATGAAACTGTCTGTAGTCTCTGTTTTTTCGTATATTTTTTTTTAAGAACTTGAGTTCGTCGTTAAATGTTTTTTCTTTTTTTGCTAGCTTGTGAGCCACTAGTTTTACTTTCTTTTGCCCTCTTTTCAGCCGTGGCGAAGGCGTCACGTAGATGTTTCCATCGTTTCATCACTTCCTTACCTAAAAAAGAAAAACATTAAGTACCGTCTACATTAGCTACGTAAAAAATAAAATAATAATTTTTTTCTTATTTAGAAATTAAATATTTTTTTCGTTTTTCAGATATCTAGCAAGTGGATGTACTTTCACCGACCTTCATTATCCCTTCAGAGTAGGAATCTCAACAGCAAGAGTGATTTGTCAAGCACTGTGGAAAGGTATGCAAAGCGAGTGCATACCTCCCCTTACAAAAGAAATGCGGGAATCAGTAGCAAATGGATTTGAACATGCAGCAAACTTTCCCCATTGCATAGGGGCAGTAGATGGGAAACACGTCCGCATCGTGAGTCCAATAGAAAGTGGGTCTATTTATTTTAATTATAAAGACTACGATTCAATTGTGTTAATGGGCATTGCAGATAGTAAGTACCGTTTTGTTTTTGTGCATATTGGTAGCTATGGAAAAGACTGTGACTCGTCGGTTATTAAACAGACTCAGCTGTGGAAATCAATAGAAAGCAGTTCAAAAAATCTACCTGATGAGAAGTGCCTACCAGGCACAGAAAGTCCGAAAGTGCCATATTTTTTTGTTGGTGATGCAGCATTTGGGCTACATAAACATTTGCTAAGGCCTTATGCTGGGACACATTTAACAGTCGAAAAGAGAATCTTCAACTATCGATTGTGCCGATCAAGAAGGTACATAGAATGCGCTTTCGGTATCCTCAGCAACAAATGGAGAATATTCCATCGACCCTTAAATGTCCAACTACAATTTGCTAATGACATTGTTAAAGCCTGCATTATGCTTCATAATTATGTTAGGGATAGAGATGGATAGATGATTGAGGATACAACGTCAATTATAGGGCTGGAAGATATTCAAGGAGAGAATACTACAAGAGGAGGCCTCAAAGCAAACAATGTGAGAAACATTCTATGTAAATATTTTGTTTCAAGTGTAGGAAGGGTTTCCTGGGAGATGTCCAAGATATAAGGACATTCTGATCGCCATGACATCGACAACAGATAACTGTCAAATGGGCCGCTTTCTTATTTAACACAAGTATTCCAACAGAAACCTTTTTTTCTTCTCATAATTTTTATTTATTTGTAAAATATTGTAACACTAGAAGTAAGTTACAAGCATAATAAAACTTCTTAAAAAACGTGATATTGTTACTAATTTTCCAATAATGTTTATATTTTTACAAATAAAACATTTAATATAATAGCCCACCATGGTTGTACAATAATAAAAAAAAAAAATAATAATTAAATCCAGAAACGCCTGCAATGTGAGTAAAGATCCTGTGCCACTACAGAGTGTGAGCACTGCGACTTCTAGAATCTCAAAATCGAATTTTTTCTAGTACGTGAGAAAGTATGTACTTACCAAAATCATTTCTCTCTTTTTCTTCCAACACATCAAAGTCGCTACGAATTCGCAGGCAAACTTCATGCCAAGCGTTTCTGGTAGCGTCTCTGTCCTTGAATATGTCGAGGGTTTTATCCCACAAAACAGGCCTTTCTTGGATTAATGAAATTAAAATTTCATTATTTATATCTAGGTCACTCATGTTTAAAATAGAAAAAAAAACAATTAACAACTGTACACTCACGAAGGTTTAACTCACTCTGAACAAACAACTCTAAACGGTAGAAAAACAGCTGTGTGTGTGTAAACGTGCATCTGGCCACTACTTGGTCGGTGACGGTAAAACTACCGTCGACTCCAGTGGCAGTCGGTGGTTGCACAGCTACCGCCAACGGCAAATTGACAGCCCGTTTATTTTTCCGTTTAATGTGTAAGCTCTAATTTACTTCAGTGCGCTACTGTTGGAACGGCGGCGACGGTCAATTCTCCGCCGCGGAAAAATCCGCCGTGTGTGTAACCGGCCTTAGCCCATCCATTCCCGGCGCTTTTCCTTTTCTACACGCCCACATTGGTTTCCTAACCTCATCTCCATTTGTCTGCACCTGTCTCGCATTATTGCGATGGTTTGCATTCTGCAGTCTTACCTCCCTGTGGTAGTCGGTATCTTCATTTTCCCTATCATCGACTACCAGGGTCTCTAAACAAGTTCCTAACAGCTGTTCTCCAGTCAACTACTTGGTGACCTCCCACCATGGTCATCACATCCTTGGGTCTGATCTTTTTCGATGTGAGTTTATACACCAAGTTCCAAGGATCCCATTCTGTCTCTACCTTCACAAACCTTTCCCAACTTTGCCACTTGTGTCTGCGAATCTCCCGCTTATACTCTTTCAGGAGACGGTTGTATTCTACTCTTCGACTCTCTCTTTCCTCCACGTCTCGACACCTTTTAATACTTTTCCTTAGCCTGTACACCCTTCTTTTCAAAACTGTCAAGTCGCCGGTCCACCAATTTACTGGTTTAATTATGGACTTACCCCTGGGGATGGTGGCATATGCTGATCTCATTATGCCTGCTGTGACTGCCCTAACCTGGCGTACCAAATCCCTCCGACTTGTGATTACTACATTCTCCGCAAACCGGAACTCTGCGGACAGTCTTTGTCTGTACACCTCCCAATCTGCTTCTCTGAGGCGGAACTTCATTTCATGGTCTCCAGTAGCCCTACTCGCCCTTCCTGTGGCTATATATATATATATATATATATATATATATATATTCTATAACTTCATCCCCACCTGTGATCCAATCCTCATGGATTCTCCATTTCCTTGTATGGTCCCTAAGGTCAGCTGTTGTCAGGGTGAGATCTATATAACTACTTCCCCGTACGTTACTGAAAGTGGGTCCCTGTCTCCCGTCGTTTATAATGGCAAGGCCCTGCAACTCGATCAAGTCTAACAGCTGATCTGCCCTTCCATCATTTATACAATCTCCCCACCTGCCTGACCTTGCGTTCGAGTCCATGCATATTATGATTCTCTGGCTTCTCAAGACTCTCAGTATTCTCTCTAGCCTATCAATATAGAGTGCAATTTCCTCAGTTGGTCTACAATACATACTTACCACATATACACTACCTTATCTTTCTTCTGATATTTCTACTACCACGCAATACTCATCACAGAGAGACGGCATCTTTACTCCTACTCTGTCATTTAGAACCACTACAGCTGCCCATACTTTCTCTCTATCTCGTTCCCCTGTTACGATTCTCCCTCTACATCCATACCCGGCTACCCGTCCTCCAGCCAGATAAGGTTCCTGGAGAGTGAGTATGTCCGCATTCACACATCTCCCATTCATTCTCAACTCAGCAGCCACGCGCCGTGCCCATCAGCGTTTAGCTGTAGTATTATAACCATTTATTTGTACGCCGTCCTCCCCCATTTCCGCTTCTTATATAAATCAACGCTCTTCCACTCTATCCCACCAACAGGGTGCTCTACGTCCCTAAACCCCGGACCTTACACAGAGAGCGCATCTGATCCCACTATCGCTCTCGGGACATGCCACCGCGTGATGGCCTTCCTCTCCACACTTCCCGCATGTCACCACGCTTCTACAGACCTTACCAATGTGACCTAATCCCTGGCATTTGAAACATCTGGTGACTGCCTCATACTCTAACTCGACATGCCCTAAGTCCTGCATATATTCTTCCCGCTTGGGTCAGTCTTTCGTATAGTCTAGGGAATACTGACACGACCCATGGACGTACTCCATCTCTTTTTCGGCCTAGCTGAAATTGAGGGATAAACTCTGCTCTGAAATCATCCTTACTGAACCCCGCTGTAACGCCCTTCATTTTTACGCCAGACCGAGGTAACCATATCGAGTTCTCTATCCACGTCGTATACAATCACCCTTGGCACCGTTCTAGGCTGGGTAGCCCCTGGTACGCATTTGAACCCTAAGTTGACCAGACCCGTGTTGTGTTTGATTTGAATCACATCGTCCGCATCATGGACTTCTACCACATACCTCTCCCCCATGGTCCTAACTGCCTTCACCTTGACCTTCCCCGTTTTTGGGTCCAGACACCTGGTTCAGCTCGCTCCTAGCCTGACCTATTTTCATGCTTTCCGGGGGTTCAACTAACACTATAGGGCTCCTGTTTCTGCTTTTGTTCCTGATGTTTTTGGCCCTTTTTCTTCCCACTACTTTACTCCAGGGAGGTTCTACTCTTTCCATCTGATGATTCCCTTTCCCCGTCTGTTGTTACTACCGGCCTGTGATTCTGAGGTCGGGCTCCCGCTTTCTTTGGGATTGCGCCCGCCTGTCCATTCTCTCCTACCTTGGGGTACTTCCTCTGATACTCCACAGACCTATCCTTCCCCCTTGCTCCTTCTACCTGTCTGGGTGGGAGGGCAGTCTGTCTACTGCCGGACCTATTCTTGTTGTTAGTCCTGCTGGGATCCCTTTTCCCCCTAGCATCTAAACCCTTCCCTTCAGTACTCTGCTGTCTAGTCCTGGATTCTAACTTACCTATCGTATCATTTATCCTTTTCATCGTATCAGCAGCTACCCTGGTCTTCTCTGTTTCCCTTGCCTCTAACTGTTTTAGGGTCTTACTCATTTCTCCCCAGACAGCTTCCCCTGTTGGCAACTCTTTCTCTAACTCTCTTTCCCGTTCTAGTTTCCTAACCTTGTATTCCAGCTTTTCTACTGCCTCTGATAGGGATTTCACCTTACTTCTTTCTGCCTCTTAACTGTTTCCTGGCCTCCAACAAAGCCTCATCCTGCCCCATATACCTGTCCTTAATGTCCAAAGCAAGTTCCATAATTGTCTCCCTATGGATTTGGAACGTTTTCCCACATTTTTCTTCTGAAAAGTTGTTATGCAGGTAAAACATCAGCTTTGATGTTTGGCGATCTACTTTCGCTGCCCATTTTTCTGGGTCAAATTTCTCTCTTTTTCCTAACACTACCTATCCTTGACGGCCCTTCGCCTGCCGTTTCTCCTTCAAGCGGCGCGCGACCATTTACTCCCACACCCTCGTCGTTGATGCTTAAAACTAAACTATTCTCGATATTCATTCGCCTAAAGAATCCCTTCCCGGACGGGCTAACGTCCCCCTGCCGAAGCAGGAGGACGCCCGAGGCTTCCCGGCTACGGGCGCCAGGGTATACCCTCCTCACATGCTTGACAGCAGAGGCCCCCAGGTCCCCAGGGGAGCGTCCATATGTGTTTTTTCCCCGGAATGGACATCGGGTACTCCACTATCCCCCCTACTAGTCCAGGGGCCGGTGCTTGCCAGCCGCAGCAGCGTGCGATCCGGACGCAGTATGACGCCAGCAAGGGAGGTGAATCTTTTTGCTATCAAGGCTTGCGAGCACTTCCAGAGAAACTCAACTGGTGGTGATATGCACGTTTTCTCCTTCCATCAGTGCTGATGCCTCCGAAGGAAGGGTTTCCCCCATCGCTATATAGCAGTGCATATCCGAGTGGGGTCCTGGGCGCACGGAAAGCCACCTGCAATGAGAGGTGATAGCTGAAACCGATAGCCCCCGGGGAGGTGACTATCCCCGGCCACTCTTAGGGGTCGTTACTAAGTCGCGAGTTCCTCGCGCTTTTCACGGGTGTGTTTGTGTGTGGGGTTCACCCACCGGCTTTCGCCTCTTGGCTACTGACCAGTGAAGAAAGCCCTGGTTCCCAACAAACTGGCGTTACCACCGGATTAACCACCCAGGGCAGCTACTACACCAGGGACGCATAAAAACCAGCCTGGTTCCGGTTTCCGCCGGCTATTCGGGTTCGCTACTATCAGTAACTATTTACCAGGGACGACAACCTTGGCTCCCTTTCGCAAGACACTACTAGGCTAAGTGGCGCACCCCTTGCCTTTCGCGTGGTGACAATCCACATTTCCCAACTCATCAGTGTCGTTGACACTGAAGGTCAGGGTGCCCCCTGTGCTCGAAAGCAGTGCATGTCCAGGCGAGGGAAACTATTTCCCCTCACCCACAGGGGTCACCACGGGTCGTGCAGGCCAAGGCCTGCTCCCCTCGTGACGGAATGGTGTGTTTCGGGTTCACCGTCCGGTTTCCCTAATGGGCCCCCTTGGGTTACTTTCCAGGGAAGAGGGCCCTGGTTCCGTCTGTGGGACGTCCTCTTGTTCTTGCCGCCCGGGGCCGAGACGAAGACATGGGGGGGGGGCTTTTTGGCAGCCCTCGTGAACGCACTCGTGATTGGAGGGGGACGTGAAGTGTCTCCTCGCTGTGATGATACCGCTTGAGTCCGGCCCTTCTTGGAGCGTCCTCTCGTAGCTCGGCGTCGTGCTGCAGGTTGCTGCTGCTCCTTCTGTTTCTGTGGCTGCCGCTGCCGTCTGGGGGGGTTTCCCGATAGGGGGAAACTCTTCATGTCTGGAAGAAGTCGAGGCCACGACTGCCGCATAGGAAGATGTCTGGGTGTTCCCTCCGGAGGTCTCCATGGAGGTCATCCGCTTCTTTAAATCCTCGACGTCCGCCGTG
The DNA here is from genome assembly GCA_034769895.1 of Magicicada septendecula. Classification (NCBI taxonomy): domain Eukaryota; kingdom Metazoa; phylum Arthropoda; class Insecta; order Hemiptera; family Cicadidae; genus Magicicada; species Magicicada septendecula. Next base: position 390,221,519 of record CM068374.1, on the reverse strand, counting down.
AGGTGAAGGACGGCCTCCGTGACTGTGTCAAAGTAGCCGCGGATCTCCGCCAGTGTCTCCACTGGGACGAATCCGTCGAGTGTACCCAGAATGGCCTCGAGTCTATTCCTGGCCTGCGGTAGGACCTGGTGCAGGGGTGGTCTTGTCTTCGGTGGTGTAGACGTCTCTGCAGGAGCTGGTGCTGATCTGCGCACGCTGACACCTGGGGCCGGCGAGTCCGATTCCGACTCCGACGACGTGGGCGAGGAGTAGGAGGACGTGGACGTGTAGATCTGCTTCTTCTTACTCGTCGCTGCTGGTGTCTGAGCTGGCACCGACGGAGTCCTGGGCACTGGTTGGTGCTGCTGCGGCGCTGCCTTCCGCCGTCCCTTACTTCTGGTGGTCGTGGACGCCTCGGATTCCAGTCCTTGGGGTGGTCGACTCATAGCCGTCTTCTTCTTCTTCTTCTTTTTGGGCGTCGGCCTGACGTCTCGTCGAGGTCTGGTAGATACCTCGGAAGAGTCCGACTCCTCAGCAGGGTGGAGTTGCCGAGGATCTTCACTTGTCGCCTTAGTTGCGCGTGGTGCCAAGTGGTCCACACCATGCGCAATGCGGTCGTTGGATGACGACGCTGGAGTTCCCGCCACTCCTAGCGCCGGCCCTGAGGGATCCGAACCCTCTGCGCGGTAAGGCTTAATCCTTATGGACTTCACCATGATGCAATTCTTAAAGGCGATTCTGCCAGCCTGTGAGGTCGCAGTAGGAAACGCTGCTTAAAACGGTTACCACATCTACGGTTTTAGGTCGTTACTTAAAACGGTTACCACATCTTTTGTAGCGTGCAGTCGTACAATGGTTGTGGACAAGTTCGGGAGACATCAAAGCGCCGTGAGCGTACGACAAGAAACAAAAATACAATTACGCGATACTGTAGGATTTAAGATTACGAATGATGGGCATATAGATGTTGAAAACAAAAGGATCCGCAATCTGAACGAACCGGATGCAGCAAAGGATGCTGTATCCCTGACTTATATGCAAACACATTGTCTGCTACTCGATGATGAACGTTAAAGGGTGTAGATTGAAAAATGTTGATACTCCTGTAGACGTTAAAGACGTAGTCAACAAATATTACGTTGATGACAACTGTATACAACACTCGAGTCAAGAGAGAGGTGAGGTCATCGATGCACGAGATCGATTGGTAATCAACGTTCGAAGTCCGGAACAAGCGACTGATGCGGTCAACAAAAACTACGTAGACTTGAGCACCATTAAAAAAGTATCGAACAGCTATTTGTTTGGGCAGAGCTGGTTGTCGGGAGTGAGTTCACCGATTTTTTTTTATGACGCGGTTAACTTAAAGTACATGTTCCGGAACACCGTTAGCTTGGGCGAAGAAGGTGTTTTCAAAGCAGCGGAAAAGAGAATAACAGACGTAGCGGATGGTTTTGCGGAGAGCGATGCTGTTAACTTACAACAATTAAATGACGTGAGACGATACGTAAAGAGCGAGATGTATAAAGTCGCTAAAACATTTCAGTATCAACTGGACAACTACTTATTGAAATTGTCTAAGCCACGTAGTTCAGAAGACGAGTGGACACTCGACACGAAGGAAATAAAAATGTTAATAGATGAATACGATAAAAACACAGAAGAGAAAGACTGGAGATCGGTTTACGATGTACAACAACGTTAAGAGGAAAAAGGGGTGGGGCGTCGGAAACGTGCTTAAAAACGTTGTACCGTCCGTTGTTTCGTCAGTTATCAATCGCGCGGTGGATGCACTACCTGTCGAATTACATCTGCCGGGTTACAGATTCTGTGGACCAGGCACGAAACTCGAAGAAAGATTAGCGCGTGGTGATCGTGGAATCAATCAACTAGACGAAGCCTGTCGCGAACACGACATCGCTTACGCTCAATACAAAGACAACGAAATTAGACGTATTGCAGATCGTAAACTCGCGGAAAAAGCGTGGGGACGGGTAAAGGCTTTGGATTCGGGTATCAGCGAACGAGCTTATGCGACAGCAGTTGCAGCGGACATGAAAGCAAAATCAGCAATAGGAAGCGGCCGACGTCGTAAAAATAAAAAGAATGTGAGTAGTCGTGGTCGTGGTGCTGGTGGTGGGATGAAGAAGAGGAGGAAGAGAACTGTCCGAACCGCTAGGAAGAAGAAGAGAACTGCGTCCGGATTGTATCTACGTCCGTACCGAAAAAACTAATTCACATACCGCTCCGCCCGTTGTCCGAAGATGAATTACGTGTATACGCAAAAAAGCTAAACATACCGTATTTTAGAGGTGTTTACATGCGCAACGCATTACCGGATACAGCGCCGTGGAAGAACGAAAGCGTCATCGTAAATTTGGACGACGAGAGCGGACCGGGAACCCACTGGGTATGTTACAAGAAGCGTGGAAATCGAGTACACTATTTTGACGGGTTCGGTAAATTTACGTCCACCTCTCGAGCTGATGCAATATTTTGGTGATACAGCCGACGTTCGTTACAACTAAGAACGGAAGCAACCTCCTAACACGGTCATCTGCGGTCATTTATGTTTAGACTTTTTATCGTCTTCTGATCAGTAAACTTCAGCATGTCGTCGCTAACGGTCACCGTGACGGGTACCGACGCTGCGAATCTCGTGTGTAACTTTTTCCCACCTCTCGAGTTATACGGTGAATGGTACGTTGGTCTGTTGGATTTTACATCGTATAATTCAATACCAACCGTTACAGAAGGAAAAAATAATTAATTTCCAGTAAAAATTTCCAAGGATCAGTGGTCCGTCATCAAGTTGCCTACCGGCACCTATGAAATCAGTGATATCGAAACGTATCTGCAGAAACAGTTAGGCGAGAGAACAATCAGTTTACGTCCAAACAACAACACATTAAAGTGTGAAATTTACTGTAAGCATGTCATCGACTTTTCGCATACACCGAATACCATTGCAAGTATGTTAGGATTCAAGGAGAATCAGCAGCTGGAAGCGTATAAAACACGAGTCGAACGTACCCGTCGACATAATCAAAGTTAACACCGTTCACGTACGGAGTAATATCGTACAGGGTGCGTACAAGGACGGCCAGGACCAGCAGACGTTGCATTCGTTTTATCCGACCGTGGCACCAGGTTTCAAAATAGTTGCAACACCGACAAACGTAATATACTTATCGGTAAACGTACAACGCGTTGACAACATAATTTTGTCTCTCGTTGATCAGGACGGGGATTTAGTCGATTTTCGCGGTGAAGTTATCACGATACGTCATCTGAAAATATGGGATTGTATTTCACGTCACCTGTAAAAAGGGAGTGTGTACGAAAGAAACATGGTAGTCGGTGTTCAACGTTAAAGCGATTGACATCAAGGAACAAGCGTTTCTTACTTTCACTTGGATTCAAATTATACGATTAAAATAATGTCGGGTGAAATTCTAGCTATCGAACGAGGAGCGGCTTTCGATAACAGAATCGTTGAGTTCGAATATCGTACGCACGCACCGTATGCTTCCACCCAGTACGGCAACAACGATGAAATACGTATACCCATCCAACAACAGGATGTTTTCACTTTACCGGCGGAGAGTTTTCTGTACATCGAAGGAACATTGACCAAGGTTAACGCTACCGACACAGCGTTGAACGTGAAATTAATCAACAATGCAATGGCTTTCTTGTTTGAGGAGATCCGTTACGAAGTGTGCGGTGTGGAAGTGGATCGTACGAAAAACGTTGGAATTACGAGCACTGTGAAATTGTTACTATCGAGCAATGAGCATGAAAGAAAGCATCTAATCAATGCAGGATGGGTGACGACAACCGACGAGTCGTTGACAGTACACGAGAGTACCGGTGATTTTACGTTTTATCTTCCGTTGAAAATGCTACTCGGTTTCAACGAAGACTATACACGCATCTTGCTGAACGTTAAGCAAGAATTGATTATGTTGCGTACCTCTACCGATCAGAACGCAATGGTGCTAAAAGAGGCAGGTGCAACTGCAAACGGTAATCTCGTAATAAACAAAGTACACTGGAAGATGCCCTATGTGCGCATGTCAAACAAGTACCGAATACCGCTATTGGAGCACATCGAGGAGGATCATGAACTGGTGATACCGTTCCGCAGTTGGGAATTGCACGAGTATCCCGTTCTACCGACGACAAATCGACATTCGTGGACCTTGAAGACATCGTCACAGTTGGAAAAACCACGGTATGTGATACTGATATTTCAGACGGACAGAAAGAACAATATAGCGAAAAACGCGTCGGAATTTGATCACTGCAATTTAACGAATGTCAAGCTATTTCTGAACGATAAATACTATCCGTACGATAACCTGAACCAGGATATCAAAGAAAAACGTTACGCACTGTTCTACGACATGTATACACGTTTCCAAAAGTCATACTATGACCGTCGCAACAGAACGCCTCTTTTGTCACCTAATGAATTTATAACGAAAGCACCGTTGTTTGTCATCGATTGTTCCAGACAAGAAGAACCAATCAAGCCGTTGATGTGCGTTTAGAATTTGAATCTAGTAACAATTTTACGGATAAAACCACCGCTTAAGCTTTGATTATTCACGATAGGATAGTACAGTACACAGGGTTGTCGAATACTGTTCATCGTTTGTCATGAAAACTTGTTCTCCCCTCTACGAGTTTATAAAGATAGGTATTAGCGATCTCTAGCTTGCAACAACCTCAGTCCATTTCAACGATGGAAGGTGACTGTGACAGCAGCAGCAGGAGCCATTGTGAGTATAACGTTTACTTGTCTCTTGCATATCCGATCAACTCGTACTCTAAGTTCGTTACAGTCGGACTGTTTAAAGAACTCAACTATGAACCGGGTGTTTTGTTTACAAACGGGAAAACGAAACTTATATTACTTGATTTTTCTGAGTGGAATTACTTGATGATCTTTCGTGAACAGTTACTATCCAGTATGTTATTGTACGAAGAAGGTGAAAACCGTGAAAATAAAAAGACTGTGATGATCAGTCATCACTTTGGGAAAACGTTTGTTCGGATTAACGGTAGTAAGAACGAAACATTTGTTTTCACAGAACCCGAGTGGATGCGTTTTGGTTATTTATTAACCGTACTAAAGAAATATTCGCTTGTTTTATGATCAAGATCACTTCAAATCGTACATTAATCAAGTAGTAGCCAAGGGGTGTTATGTACCACCATCCTTCTTTTTCCCCTCGTTTTTTCGATTGGAAAGCACTCGTCACGACCAACAGCTAACATTTGATCGTCTTTACGATGAACTGGTGTTGGAAGGAAAAGTAGAGGGGAATTTCAAAAAATTAACGTACTCGATGCGGACATGTGTCACACGGAAAAATGAACTTGAATAGGATGGTTATTGCCGAGTTTGAAGCGTTTCGCGGTGACAAAAATGAATATGTAATCAAAGAGTTCGTTACAGTTGACATAACAACCGGACGTTTTGTTATCGTGTTGTTCGCTCCACCATACGAAAGTGCACGACTGCACCAGAAATTCCGTAAAATCAGTGACTGGATGGAAACACATTACCACAGGATACGATGGAACGATGGTAATGTACCGTACAAGAATATGGTACGCATCGTTGCAGACATTTTTTCAGATTATCCTGTTGTCTATACAAAAGGGTTTGAGAAGGCAACTTTCTTACGACAGTTGTATCACCATGGTAAGGTGATTGACTTAAGCGATATTCAAGCACCTGTAGTCCTAGATCCTTTGTACCCATCATACAATGTCCTGTTCCTCATCGTCAACTCGTTACCACTCCCCCCTTACACTGTGCATTGCGCAAAGCTTTGTTTTATGCAGAATGGTTGCGGCAACGATATAAAATATAGTCGGTTGTGAACATGTTTTCATCATGGTGTTGGTGTGAATGCTACGTGGCAGAAATGACCATAAACGTAGAATTAGGTACCGTAGTGTGTGCGTGTGTGCTAACCTTGATTACGTCACTGTCGCGGTAGAAATACTCATAAACGTAGTCCTGGTAGTTCGAGACGGGTCACTGGCACGGTAGGTATACCTGTAAACTCGTCAAGGACCAGTATGGGTGTGAAAATTACTCATTACGGTACAGCAAATGTGAATACGCATCATGTATGAACAACATATTCACCCGATAAAAAAATAAAAAAAAAATAAAAATAAAGTAAATAAATAAAAAATATATGTAAGGTAGGGTGGGGCAAGACCGACCTAGGTATTGAAAAGTTGAAGTTCGAATTTGTGTGTGGTCTATAAAATGTAATGAGTAGGAATGTTTTTTTTTTGTGTTTACAAGCTTATTATATTCTAATTTGGATTCACTATTCCTTGGATGGATAGTGTACATACATTTTTTTATATTCATAAATGCTTGTTAAGATGACGTTAGTCTGCTCTTGCCCCTTGCATATGGGGCAAGTGCATATTGTGCTGTTATTACTCATATATTGCTTTACTATAAATAGGAGGCTAGTGCAATACAATCTTTTAAATGTTTAGATTACTTGCTAACAGAAATCTATGAAGTGTAACCCGTTAACTTGCTACAAACTTTCAAATGAAGGAAAAATGAAAGACCATTGAACCAGAAAGAGCTTTAACTTATAATTGTTATAAAATCATATAAATACAAAAAATCAAAAAAGTACAATAAATTGCCATAAAAATCATAGTCATAAAATTAAAAAAATCCAAAACATTTTCACGGAAAAATAAATGTTTATCTTCGAAAATATAAAGTTAGAAAGTTCTTAAGTTACCTTAAAAGAAATCTTACACCTTAAAAATCATATTAACATAAGTTAATTAACTTAAATGAAATTTAAACAAAAATTAAAAATAAAATTAAGTTATTTTAATTTAAATTTCACAATTTTAAGTAAGTAAGGTTTATTATTAAATTAAAATAAATTACATATATGAACTGTAAAAAGCATAAATTTAAAAACTTTTAAACTATTAATTAAAAAATAATAATAACAAACGATCAAAATTTCAAATAAAGTCAATTTACAAAAATTAAATTAAATTAAAATTTCTCTTTTTACAATTCACAAACATTCACTGATTTACTAAATACATATTCATCGTATTTGCTAACTTTAACAATTTTTGGCGTTTCAAGTTTTTCTAAAATTTCACACATTATTGAACATGTATCACTTTCTTTTAACCTAAACTCAAACGGATTTTTTAATTTTCTCAAACAAGTAACTTCAGCTTCTTAATCACATATTATTTCAGTAATACAACACACATATGTATAAATTTTCTTTTTCCCCGGAAATTTCGCCAGAACAAAATCCCCTTCGTGGATATCCAATAAGTTTACATCATTTTGTTTGTTGTTTTCTGACTGTTTTGGTTCCACAGATTTATTCTGATGTTCATTCGGGTTCATAATATTTTCTAAGTCATCATCTTCCGAGTCATTAAATTCTGAAAAACAGTTTTCACTCTCATCACTTTTCCATGTTTCAGTATCGCTTTCGTCTGAACTACTAATCTCGTATTTTTTAGATTTTTGTACTTTTCTCTTGCTTGATGATTTTAGTTGCTTTTTGGAAGCCTGAGGTTTATTTGTAATATTTTCTTCCATAATAATCTGTTCAACTTCTTTCTGTGTTATTACTTCAGCTCCTGTGCAAACTCGTTTCCGTTTCTGTTGACCTAAAGGCTTGTCCCGTTTAGTTGACTGGAGTAGCAGCTCTTCAAAAGACGTCTTATAAGTTTGCGTATTTGCAACAGGCGTGCTGGGCATATTTAGTATCTGAGGCACATCATCTGAAATTTTACTACAGTTGCCTCCTTGATTTAATGTATTATTTTCAGCAAATGTTTCAACATCTACCGTAGCAGCTACTGGTTCAACTGGGAGGAAACCTTCAGCCTTGCTACTTTCCCATCGCTTCAAAGCTTGAGGTCAAATCTATCTTTTGGTATAACATTTTTCTGAAATGGGCAAATTCCAGCTTTCACGAAACCACTGGCAAGTAATTCTGGTGTTGTTTCAGTCCAGATTTCACCAATTAATTTTGAAAATATAGATTTGGGAATTTTTGTACCCACATTTCTTCTTTGCCATTCTACCAATTTAGCATCCCAACGTGACTTAAGCGATTTAAAAACAGATAGATCTAAGGGCTGCAACAAGTGGCTAGTGTGTGGTGGAAGTTTTAATATGGTAACATCATTATTCTTTGCAATTTGGATTACATCTAACCCAACGTGTGTTGTATGACCACCATAAATAATCAAAACTGGGCGTTCCTCCCCAATTGACGTTAAAATACATTTCTGAAAGTAGTTTTTAAATACTGTACTTTCCATCCAGCCCTTTTTTGTAGCTGCATACATGGTACGCGGATACTCAGTACCTGCTGGTGCAAGCCACTGATCCCACGTTTTTTCCTTTAAAAATAATTAATAGTGGTGCTTTGGCCCCACTTGCACTGCAACACATTACAACTGTGGTGTCTTTGCCTGGGACGCTAGTGGTGCGAGTTGCAGGAATTCCTCGTTGTCCTACAATTTTAGTCTTTAAAGGGTCCGAACAAAAGCTACTTTCATCCAGATTCCATATCTGACATGGTTTGTTTTCCAACTTCAGATCCTGTAATGTTTTTTCAAGTAAATCAAAATATTCATATATAACGAATGGATCTAAACATTTTTTTCTCGCATATTCCACAGTTTGTGGAGTTTTTATGGAAAGTTTGTGCCTACGTTTAAAGTTTAAAAACCAGCCCTCTCCAGGAATACCGTTTTTAAATTGCGTTTTAATATTATTGCATCTAACGTAGTCAGCAACAACATTCAATACCTCTCTCCTTGACAGGCCAAATCCCCATTTCTCCACAGTACTAATCCCATCAGCAAGGACTGTTTCTTCTTGCAAACGAATATCCGTAGGTCTGCCATAAGAATTACTTTTCTGCCCTCTTCTACCCTTAACATGATCTGTTAATGTATTTTTTGGAATGTTGTATGTTTTGCTGGCTCTGTATATTGTTAACTGACCTGTTTTTACTAATTCAATAGCCATTTGTAACGTTTCTTGATTGTACGCACTGCCTCTATTACTTTTACGCACATATGTACGTACCATATTCACGTTCCTAGAAAGAGAAGAAAAGGAATGTGTAAGTTTTCTTGATATTTTATGACTTGAGGTAAGTTCGCACTATAGACTACACTCGAGGCAAGTGCGTACTATAGGTTGCACTTCCCCCTCCTGATTGAACTGCACTAGCCCCAAAGGCAATATGTGATGGGGAAAGTGCAGCCCATACAAAAATACATAATTTTAATGAAATATCCATAAACTAAAAAGTAGCGTGTTAAAATTTGTTGAAATGTAATACTACTCACCAAATTTTAAAGTTCAAACTTCAGTTTACCAACGTATTATTTGCAATTCACTTTTCTACTGTTAACTTGACTTTATAGGTTAGACAAAAGCATTTACGCGCCAACGACTCGCAACTCGAGAAACAACTGAACTGTTGACGCAGCACGCAAGAACCGACTGGAAACCTAGTTACTATGAAACACAGTAGGTAGCAGCACACTACCGATCAGCGTTACAGTATTATAGCCAGAAGATGCCCTTGCCCCACCCTACCTTACTGCTTTTATACATTGGCTTAGCATTGCATAGTGTAGCTTATCATTATCTACCACTGTATTAGTCAATAGTACAGCGATAGATAACGTGGAGTAGGCCTGCTTTACGAATCTGTAAAGTTGGGGAAACCACGTTAAAAAAAGCGTAGCGGTCTCTCATTCGCCTCTGGCCGCTAGGAAGAGGATGAGAGGTAAAAAATAAAAGTATAAAAAATGTTTATTTATTTTTAATAATAAATAAACTTATATTGTGCTATTATGGTTTTACACAGGACAACAGTAGATATCACTCGTCCACCTCATAGTTGCAAGGAAGAGACGAGAAGTATAAGTACAAAAATAATTACAGTTAAACGCCAACGGCCCCTTGGTGTAGTGGATGCATGCCGGTTTGGAGTACCGGAGGTCCCGGGTTCAAATCCCGGAGGGGCCATAATTTATTGTTTTGCGGAAACCAACTGTCTCGCCTCGCAGTCGAACATATACGTCATGTGGGGGTACCCACCTTTCGGGTACCCCCATCCGTTGATTTAAACATTTCGAGTGTTAAATTTTGGACACCAAAAATTTCGGGTAACCCCATCCGTTGATTTAAATATTTCGGGTAACGGTACCCGATGGACCATATCACCAAATTTCGGTACCCGATGCCCCCCAAATTTCGCGTAACGGTACCCCCTCCCCCGTCAAGAGTTTAGACATGCAGGACTTGTTTTAGGGTGTACCCCCCATCCGTTGATTTAAACATTTCGGACACCAAAAATTTCGGGTAACCCCATCCGTTGATTTAAACATTTCAAGTACTAAATTTCAGACACCAAAAATTTCGGGTACCCCCATGCGTTGTTTTAAACATTTCGGGTGTCAAATTTCAGACATCACGCCCTCTACGTCGTCGTCGACGTCACATGCAACCAGCTATCATATCCACTGTGACAGAACCCAGCTGCGTAGCCTCCTGTTTCGTCATAACCAGTGTTTTATACATGCGTCATGTGGGCGTACCCACAAATTTCGGGTACCCCCATCCGTTGTTTTAATCATTTAGGGTACCAAAATTCTGACATTAAAAATTTCGGATACCACGCCCTCTGACGTACCCACTTTTCAAATTTCGGGTACCCCCCCCATACGCTACAGAGAGAGAACGATTATTTTGTTACATCAAAATAAACCAGACCGGTCGGGGAAGCCATGAACCATAACGCGGAAGTGTTTTAATATTCGGACACCTGCTGCCAGGGCCTCTGTGTGATGTCATGAACTGGAACCCGGTTAGGGCGTACTACCCACCTTTCGGGTAACGGTACCCGATGCCCCCCAAATTTCGCGTAACGGTACCCGATGACACGTCGTACTAACATTGCCTCTGTGCGTCCAGGCCTTTTGTGTCGGCAACCACCGAATTTCGGGTACCCCCATCCGCTACACATTGTTTTCGGCTACCAAATTTTGGACATTCAGAAACCAACGTCCAGGGCCTCTGTGACGTCATGAAACAGGTTTTAGCCATGCAGCGCTCGGATCCCGGACGTCTGGCAACCCTACATTGTGGGAACAATTAACGGATCATTGCTAATTTAAAGGCAATATTTTCACTTCAGTTTAACTGCAGTGTATTGAACCTGAAATTTTCGGTCGTTATAACTTGTAAAACGGGGAATACTGAATGTGTAGAATGAAAGCAGTCGAGTATAACTTTTATATATTTGTTAAAAATAATACATAACTATAGAGTATTAGTAAATTGCAATTAACAATGCTATCTTAAGTGGTTTTTATTTGTCACCTGACCCCGACCTAACCTGCACTCAGGGGCTCGCCTATACGGACTGGGTGGTTTCCATCTTCTGGTGAGTGGTTTGGTTTTGTGTTACCGTTGTTAATTGGGATAACGATACGGCTATCACACGCCGTCTATCCCGGGATGTTTCGAATTCTCTTCAGACTGTGTTTCAGACTCTTGTTGCATATTATACTTCAGAACTTGTAAAAGTTCCTTTTCAAAAGTTCTGATTTTCGTTTCTTCGGCAAACGTGAACACTGTCTTACAGGTACGTTATATTCGTCGGACGTACTATTTGCATCAAGTTCAGCAGTGTGATCGGGAGGCTCAGTTTGACTTTCCGAATGATAACCATTCATGTTTCCCAAGGTTCTGTAAAAAGAACAGATAAGTTCTAGAAAACTTTAAAAGAGTAAAATACAATATAACCGCTAACATTGTCGGTGTTCTACATTTTTTACTTAAGTAGTTTAAGCTTGTATTAGGCCAAGTTACCAAAATTATTCATTTTATAATATCTGAAAACCACTGAGAGTATTTTAGCCATGATTTGTTTTGTCAAAGGAGTAGATCTTTGAGTCCTATTTGTAAAAAAAACATTAAGTTAATTAAACAGTTAAAAACTGAAATCTGGACCTGAAATGGTTAATAGGGTAAACTTGGTGTTTGCAAACAGAAAACGTATAGTGATAATTTATTATTATTACTAAGTGAATCTGGTGACTTTCAAGGAATATAGCCTATATTAAGTTAGAAGCTGAATAAAACTAATTATCATTATTAATGGCTCAGAATAATCTTGTTAGATGGAGCACAAAAGGTTCCATTACTTCATGTCCTACCTCCAAATTCTACAAAGGAACCAAAATTTAACTATTATTTTTAATGAAATGGTAGATAGTAAAATATAAATTTAACATTACAGAGATGGTTGTTATTTTGAGTTACTGTATCAACGAAAGTCAAGACGACATAACAAAAACTAGGTGTGTTTGAGAGTTTTTACGAACATTTTCCATCGTTTCAGTGTAGGATATATTACACGACGATTCGAGATATGAACCTATCTCGTACTCAGCTGTGAAGTAACTTGTCTAAAACATACAACGCACACAAACATTGCTGTAACTGGGTTGCCACAATTAAAGCCGAACAAAAATCGGATTATCAAAACATAAAAAATACGGAAATTGAACTACAGAGCTGTTAAACCAAGAGTTTATTCTCTGCTCCAACGATGACAAATGCCCGTAAAAACTCTAAAACAAAATGAAATTCCCCATCGTCAACAATGAACTTCAAACAACTAATGATAGTGTATTGTTGCGTTTATAATGCACTTTATCTTTTAAAATAACATTGAATTCTTATATAAATATCGAACTACAGTTACAAAACGAACACTACAAACATTTTTTACTCTTACTTTCTTTGTTCGCAGCAAGGCTAGAGAAAGCTCATTTGCTTGTGATATACATAGGGTTTTCTTGGTTTACTTGCATCTCCACTTTTCCCTACTTCACTTTTAATGCTTTTTAAGTAACCATCTTTCATACTCTTCCACCGCTTCTGTACTTCTTTTCCTGAAAAATAAAATAAATATGTAACTGCGTGAAAGTGTTTGTGTGTGCGTGTGCGCATGCGTGTGTTTGTGTTTGTTCGCATTTGCGTATTGTACAGTGATAGTAATGCAATGATCAGTTTACTGCAGGTAATTTTAAAATCGTGCATTTATTTAATGTTGTCTTAATATGTGCTCGCCTGACAAGTCTTTTGTTACAGATATTTAGTAACTGGAAATTCGGTTCGCTCACTGCATTTCGAATTTTTAATTGGTGTTCAACTATTTCCAATGCCATTCGAGAAACATGCTCAGCTATTTGGGAGGCACTGAAAGAAGAATACATGAAAACGCCAAGTACGGAAGACTGGAAGAATATTAGTGAGAAGTTTGGTAAAAGGGCCAATTTCCCTAATTGCGTAGGGCCGTTGATGGAAAGCATGTTAGAATCGTAAAGCCGTGGGGTACAGGTAGTGAATATTTCAACTACAAAAAGTTTTTTTCTATTGCATTAATGGCTGTAGTTGACAGTGATTACTGTTTCAGATACATTGATTTAGGCTCGTTTGGGAATGAAAGTGACTCAAATATACTGAAATCCACAAATTTGCGGAAACTTTTGTATGATAAAACTTTAAACTTACCACAACCCGAACCTTTATCAAATTGTCAACAAGGATTATCATTGCCGTATGTATTTGTAGCCGATGAAGCTTTTGGAATGTGCGAAAATTTAATGAGACCTTATCCTGCAAAAAAATTAAATAGAGATGAAAGAATTTTTAACTATAGACTATCAAGAGCGCGGCGCTTTGTTGAGTGTGGATTCGGCATTTTAGCAAAAAAATGGCGGATTTTCCATCGCCCACTCGATGTTAGTATTGATATGGTCGACGAAATCATTCAAGCTTGCTGTGTCCTTCCGAAACACTCGGCGCTAATAAGGTTCACTGCCAGCAGTATTGTACAGATACTCGACCAGGGACGCTGGAAACCCTGGCTCCCGTTCACTCCCGCTACTCAGGTTCATTGCTATCAGCAACTACTTACCAGGTACGACACCCCTGGCTCCCTTTCGCAAAAACGTTACTAGGCTAAGGGGCGCACCCCTTGCCGTTCGCGTGGTGACAACGCACATTTCCCAACCAACAGTGCCGATGCCACTGTAGGTCAGGGTATCCCCTGTGCTCGAAAGCAGTGCATGTCCGATGGGGGGGGGGTCGTGGACCTTGGAAGGGCACCCGCTATCGGCGGTGACCACCAACCAGGGGACCCGGAGGAAAATTTCCCCGGCCACCCACAGGGGTCACCACGGGTCACGCAGGTTGAAACCTGCCACCCCGTGGCAGAGTGGTGTGTTTCAGGTTCTTCTTCCGGTTTCCCAATTTGGGTCTCCTTAGGTTACTTGCCAGGGAAGAGGACCCTGGTTCCCGAAACACTCGGCGCTACTAAGGTTCACTGCTCACAGTATAGTGCAGCTACTCGACCAGGGACGCTGGTAACCCTGGCTCCCGTTCGCGCCCGCTACTGAGCTTCACCGCTCTATTGTATTAGCTACTAACCATGGAAGGCAGCCCTGGTGCCGTTCGCAAGGCACACACTTTTAGCCTGATCCATCAGCTCCAATCCAGCCGAAGGAACAGTTACACCCCCGCGCGACGTTTGACGCAGTGTGTACCGAGAGAGGACGGCAAAAGTTGGGACCATCTGGAATAGCGGTATAGGCCCCAATTATTCACCTCTGGGGAATATGCCCCCCCACATGGGGAAGTGGATAGGGACATATATATATATATATATATAATAAGTTTAACAAGTGTGTTCCAAGGACCTAGTCCTATGTACACCCTTGGCCCCCATGGGCGTGCAGTCTGCTTTACAAAGTATAACGCTGACTGAGCGCCCTACGTTGTTATGGTCAGTAGTCCTAGGGATGCGAGACTTGGAGCTCTATTCCCTCCGTGGGGTTCGGATTATCCACTATCTAGGATTTTTCAGTCCACAAGCATCCCACCGGGTTCCCGGAACGATACCGCTGTACCGAAACCACAACCGCAAACACCAAATATGGCCAGAGGGCTCAACAAAGCCGGGCCCCCTATCTTACCCGACCGGGGCAAGAGACAGGCGTACCTGTCTCCTGGGGCTCCCCGGTCTCCCGAGGAGTCAGTTTAGACCTTCCGTTCTTTGAACGCAAGGCCTCCCACTGACCAAGGGTCGACCTCGTAGCAAGCTACTTCGTCTACCAGCGGCGGCAATAGGCCAGCCTTCCGGGTCTGCACGCCGGGGGCCTTGGTGGAGCCCATCTGTCGTGCACTAAGCACCTACCTCTTCTTACCCAAAGTCCGATTCTGATGAACTTATTCTGTCCCACCATTCACTGAAAATATTCTCTAAGTGTCACTTGTGAACAAATATGAAAATTTTCTAAGTCCAATTCCCTCTTAGTAGGGAGATTTCCCTGTCTGTAGGAAAAGGCGCCAAGCCACGTAGCCTCCCTAACCTACAAAACCACTAGTTGCCTGCCGTTTGCAACCATCTATATGGGAAAGGCGCCAAACCACTTAACATATTCTAACTTATACTAATTACTAAATTAACCGCCAATTTACCATAGGCCAACTAATATGGCTACTACTTTTTTCAGTCAGCTGTTTTCTTGAAAATTCACCTACTACCGTACTAATTTATTAAATACACTAACAAAACCTAATTTAATGTTCAACAGTATAGTCCGTAGTATCCTATTATTATTTCTAACTGTGTCTATTGTCCCTAAACACTAATAGCTACTAATAACACACTACAACTGTTTATCCACTGTTCATTCCTATACTAAGCCTATCCTATAATAGTCTATTTTTATATGTCAAATAATTAATTAACTAGGTCACTCTCCTACCTTCTACCGTCACAGTTTTATACCAAGTATATTATTTTTCACTTCTATCACAAATTATTCATAAGTATCTCTAAAAATACCACTCAAATCTGCAATAAACTACGAGGACAAAGATAGCACGTGTTTCCACCATCAACTGGCAACAACAAGTGGATAGGGACAGGTATTGTCAGGCCGGCATTGCTGCCGCACGTTACCAACAGGGACGAACCCCGACATGAACCAGGGGTCTATCCACTATGCAGCGACACCACAACCACAAGTCGGAACTCGGAAAAAATCCCGCCCCACACTTGCCAGGTCAGTGTCTAAGGGCGGGAGAATGACCTACCCCAGGTGTTGTAGGGGAGTGACACACTTAGCCGCTCTTGCGGGCTGGATCAGATCCAACCGGCAAGAACGTTGCCCAGCGGGGACCACGAGGAGGTGGTGTCACCGGCTCGAAAGCTCAGGTAACTTCTGCCTGGTTTAGTCTATTTTCAACTGTGTTTTATCAGTTGAGGCGCATGCGCTTCAGTCGTAGAGCACTGCTGCAGAAATTCTTGAAGGCCGGGAATGTGTCCTTATGGAGAAACGTATCCGACGTAAGTGGCCACATTTGCCGTGCCGTGGTGACTGCTGCACGTAGGTCTTGTCGGATACGGTCATATGTCGGACATTCCATAATGACGTACCATGGGGCGTCGACTCCGCCGCAGTCGCAGAGAGGAGAGTCCTGCAGAGATCTCTTGTGCAGGTAAGATTTGAAATCCCCATGGCCGGTTAAGAATTGCATGGTCCAGTGGTCTGTCGCAAGCCATCTACACTGCAATCGGCGCCTCACGTTAGGTATGAAGGCGTACGTGGTGCGTCCTTCTTCTGCTTGGTCCCAGCGGCGCTGCCATTCCTCTATGAAGCGGAGCTTGAGGCGTCTGGATGCTTCACGATGGTCCCTACAAGTAGTGAGGTCCATCCCCACTAACTGCCGATGTCCCAGCTTGTAGCGGTGCACCGTGTACGCGTACTGCAGCTCGAAGTCTAGTGGCAGTACTCCGGCGATGACCTGAAGGGCTGGCGTGGACGTTGTTCTGTACACCTTTGTTATCTTTATAAGGATTTGTCGCTGTGCTGAGTTGATTTGGCGAGTTCCCCGCACATCAAGTCTGTCACCCCATGCCCCAACTGCGTATGAGGCCATGGGCAGGAAGATGGAGTGGTAATTCAAGAGTGGGGGGTATGTGAGCCCCCACTCAGTGGTCGAGAACGCAGTGAACACCTTGCGACCCTTATCCTGGATCATCCGTATGTGGGCAGAGAGGGTCATGTTTCTGCCCAGCCAAACTCCCAAATATTTGGCCGCTGCGACGGTACGGATGGGGTTGCCCCGTAGCCGGACAAGGGGTGGGCGATCTCTCAATATGCCCTTCAGTAATATTTGTTCAGTCTTCTGCGTTGAGAGCTGTAGATGATTTTCTCCACACCAGGTGTCCACTAAGTTGACCGCCTGTTGGGCGGCGTTCTCGATTTGGATCCTGCTGTTGGCTGCTATGAGGACAATAAGGTCGTCAGCGTAGGCGACGCATTCACAACATTGTTGGCGGAGAGTCTGCGGAGAAGGAAGTCCATGACCACATTCCATAGGTCCGGGCCCAGGATGGAACCTTGTGGGCAACCCTGTGTGACAAGTTTGTGAGCGGTTTGGAAGTTCCCCATGATTCTGACTCGGCGACCTTGCAGATAATCGACCAATAGGGTCGCGATGTCCAACGGGCAGCTTCTAGTCTCCAATTCCGCCAGGATGGCTGGCCACCAGAGATGGTCGAAGGCCGCTTGGACATCAAACAAGATGCACAAGACATATTTCTCAGCTCGGTGGTTTATGATCGAGCGAACAGCGCTTATGGCCTCGATCGTGGAGTTCCCCTGACGGAACCCGAACTGCCTAGGGGACGCAAACCGCTGATCCCGAACTATGGGTTGTAGTCGAAGTCACATCAGCCTCTCCAACGTTTTCCCCAACAAAGGGAGGAGGCAAATAGGTCTATAGGAAGTAACCTCCTTAGGGTCTTTCTCCGCCGACTTTAGAAGTGTTTCGAATGTCGCCCAGCTTCCATATGCCGGGGAAAACACCTTGAGCCAGGCAGCCGTTGTAGAGTTCTGTAGCTACCGCTGCGAAGATGTCGGAATCTGGTAGCTTGTATAGCATTTCTGGCTCTATGAGGTCATGTTCAGGTGCTTTCCCTTTGTGGTTTTGTTCAACGGCATTGACGACCTCATTGCAAGTCCAGCGTCTGGTTTCCCTGGACCTGTCGAAGGGGAGTCTCGCCAAATCTTGGATGAGTATGTCCAGGTAGGACACCAGCGTCGGGAATGAGCGCGTCCAGGAGCGCTGTGGAGGTGTCCACCCAAGATGACGTGAAAACATTGCGCGCCGTCCTGAGGTTTACCAGCGCTTTCTCCGGCGTGATACGGACCCGAAGTAGTTTGTAGACTAGGCCGTATGGTGTCTCGTTCCCGACGGTGGTGACAAAGGTCCGCCAGCTTGTCACTTTGGCCTTGTAAATCTGCTTGGCATATTCTCGCCTGAGACGCCTGTATTCTCTGCGCCGGACTTCCTTGAGGGGAGGATCCCTCGTCCTTTGGGCGCAGCGGCGCATGTGTCCACACCTTCTCTTCCACTGAGTCAGCTCCGGCGTCCACCATGGGACGGATGTAGGGAACTGTGTCTTCTTTGGGATGGATGCCGCAGCCGCCAGTTGAATTGCCGTCGTCACCTCGTTTTCCAGGGTGATCACGTCTTGCGGAGCTCGTATGGTGAGGTCTGCATCCATCAGATTATAATATTTTACATAATAATTGACAACCTAGTCGAAATGGCAGAGAAAAATACGAATGCAAATTTATGTGAGAGTGTAGCGGGGGAGTCAATATTAAACGTTACTTCATCACATTTTTTAAATTTCAAAAACAACATAATATGTTTTTTCCACATACTACAGTCCTCTCCATCAAACACTGGAATTATAATGTCATTGTTCTTCGCCATTTTCTTTGTATCGCAGCATGCGACAGCACTAAAAAAAAAGATACTCACTTAAACGGCATTCTTGACCACAGATTTAGTAAACCACGGACCTCTGCTACCATGTTAAAGCGTGGAATAAAGAAATAGAAGAGTTTACACTGTGTAATAAAGTTTATTAACCTATATTCGAATACATATTAAATACGCAGTGCTACGGTGCGTGTGTCACTTACGGCGTCTTACAACAAACTAAGAACTCTCTCAGATACATACTTATACATGCTCACGCGCTCATGCGCATTACATATCCTGTACAATATAAATGTATTACATATATTCAACAACAACAAACGACGTTTATGTAAACAAAATGGCTTCTCAAGGAACAAAATATAGTTTACTCAGTGTTGCCAATCTGTATTTGTAACAAAATTAAAAAATTACCAACTTTATAATATTTCCCTCTGTCATAAAAATTCATAAAATGAAATCCTGTATTTTACGGGAATGAGAGCTAACTAAACGTTTTAAACATCATATTCGTTTATTTCACATCAAAATGAATAGGAATTAACTATGTTTGACTCGGAAAGATTTTGAGTGTAGACCAGTGTTATCGGTTGTGGAGATCTCGATGTTATGTCGAGTGTGCTTTTGGGATTCTTGTTCGGCAATAAACGGCGAATCTTCCATCGGCCTATTAATAATGTAGCTCCTGATTTTTGCAGCTGAATTATCAAAGGCTGAGGATACTACAACAACTGGACTGGAAGATTTACCAGGAGAAAGCACAGCACGAGGTGGCCTTCAAGCAAACACTATCAGAAACATATTAAGCAAATATTTTGTAACAAGTGTTGGAGTCATTCCCTGGCAAATGACTAATATATGAGTAAGGAAGTAGCCTATCCACCACTTTCACAAAGTACAGTACTTTGTATTTAAACATGATTAACAGACTAAACTTAAGAGTGAAATAATTGTTGACATATGTACAGATATAGAAGATATAAAAATTAAAATATGTGAAAACTCACCGAATTCATTTTTTCCCTTGTCCTCCATATCTTAAAATCCTTATTTAGTTCACAGCAGACGTCTTTCCATGCATTTGTCGTTGTAAATGTGTAATGTTTCGTCCCATAGCACTGGTCTTATTTGTAGCAATGAAATAAGGATTTCATTATCAATATTTTCAGCCATACTTAAAAAAAAAAAAAAAATAGAATAAAGCCGCGTTTACACTATATAGCTGTGCTACAAGTTCGTAAAAATGACACTCAATACCAGCTATATAGCTCATTTTTAGGGCTATATAGCTGTCAAGGAGCTATCCGTCGGTTGTCGGTAAACATCAAAGAAAACATAGGTGCACTTTTGTCTGTAGCAGAGCTATTGCAGCTCCCCCTACAATCCGCCTTTTCCTTATTTTCGGCATCATTTGTGCTGTTCGAGTGGAATAGTGCGTATCGAAACTTTGTTGTGATCGTTGTGGTTTGCTTTACACGTTGTAAAATAGAAAATTTACTCAGTGGTTTTGAGTGGAATAAAGAAAATGTTTCAAAACTCATAGAGCTGTTTAGAGAGCATCCAGTACTATGGGATTCCAAGCATTTTGAATATAAAATGAGGAACAAAAAACAAGACGCTTGGAATGAAATTGCCTTAGAAATGAAGTTAGACAGAAATGAAGTTGACAAGAAAATGCGATGTCTAATCGGTCAATACCAGCGAAATTGTAAGAAATCTAAAAAGAGTGGTTCTGGAGCAGATGAGGGTGAACCAACATGGTCTTTTTCCACATGTTCCATTTCTTGAAGGACAAGTGCAAACCCCGAAACTTGTGTGAAGCTGGTAGCTTGAATGAGTCTCAAAATAGCCAGGTAAGAGGAGCTACTGTCTACGTTTAGTATGCCTATCCAAAACGTAACTAAATAACCTAACCTCCAATCAATTTTACTAAATTAAAAATGTAACTGCATCAAAAGCGATTGTTCCTAGCGTAATAAAAATCGAATAATAGGTGATTACAACAGTAGGTAGGTAGACTACATACAGGGTATTCTGTCCAGGTTGTCTAATACTTAAACTTAAGCGATTACTCATCAATATTGTTACAACACAAAAAGCCACCACAATACCAGGGAAAAACCTATGAACCAACTATGTTTAACTAATGAAAATAAAATGACTATGACGAGACAAATGACTATGGCCCAACCCAAGTGATTGACCCAATAAAATGAAATAAAATGAGAAGGTAAATGAAAAGGAAACAAACAAATAATAAAGAAAAGAAAATGAGAAATATTACATTCATATGATGATGAAAAAGAATCAAACCAATAATAAATGTAAATGATAAATATTAAAAGCAAATAAAGTAATAACAATTAAAGTACACTAACCAAAGAAATAGATATTAAATGTTATGAATAACTCTATAATGATATGAAACTTGTTAACAGTATAACTAATAATTGTGAATAAAACAATAAAAAAAACCCAGAAGTGAGAGATAGGTAGGGAGTGAAGGTGATTAAGTGAGAAAGAGAAATTAATATTAGGGAATACCCACTAGTAACACTCAAGTACCATAAAAAAGTGCAAAGTGCCAGTGTAAACCCGAAATAAATATAAAACCCTACAGATAGGTGTAGACAGCTAAAACCAGTGATAAATACCACAGTTTAATGGTGAAAAGTGCCAGAGAATAAGAATATTATTGTTATTAGAATTAAGAGTGATTGTAGATTAGGAATACAATGGTATTCAGGGTAAAAATCCCATGATGATTCAAAATATTAGTGTTACCATAGTTAGGTAGAGAAAAAAATATATAGTAAAGTTTAGAAGAAAAATATACTAAAAAATACAAGTGCAAAATAAATAAAACATCCTATGTTCAAAGGGATAATTAGTAAGATAAAATAAATGGTGTTATAATGTTAGTCACCAAAATAATTAAGAGTAAACTAAATATAAACAAGATTACCATAGTAACTGTTAAAAGATTTGTTCAATTAAGTTTATGAGAAGGAATATGGCTGAAAAAGTATACAGACCATAAACCTAGATTTTGTGTTATGTTATATAAGTAATAATAAATAATAGACAAGCCATGAGTGTGTAAGGTAATGGGAACATACAATTATTATAAAACAACCCAAATCAATTCAAAAAGTAAAGGCAAATTTTTAAAAAGAAACTTTTTATTGTGAAAACAAGATGACAAGTAACATCATTTCTTTACATAATCTCCCTCAACTTCTATGCACTTGGTCCATCTCTTGAAAAGCTTCGTAATTCCGTCCTGGAAGAAGATTTGTGGCATCGTGCACAGCCACTCGCGCACCGCCTCCACAACCTCGTCATCCGACGAAAACTTGGATTCACGCAGGTGCTCCTTCATCGGACCAAAAAGGTGAAAATCACTTGGAGCTAGGTCAGGGCTGTAGGCGGATGCTCCAGCAGCTCAAAACAAAGATCTTGAATGCACTGGATCGTTTTTCCCGCAGTATGAGGACGGGCATTGTCCTGAAGCAAAAGCACACTTTTTGAAAGTTTTCCTCGCCTCTTTGTTTTGATTTTGGGTTTCAGATCTCGCAGTAACTCACAGTAGCTGTCACTATTCACTGTTTAACCTTTAGGAGTGTAATGAATTAAAAGTTTTTTCATATCCCATATGTTACTTTCATATCCCAAAACACTCATCATCAACTTTCCTGCAGAAACTTGTCTTTTGAACTTTTTTGCTGTAGGCGAGGATGGATGTTTCCACACCATACTCTGCCGCTTACTCTGTGGTTCGAATTGATGGACCCACGTCTCATCAACGGTTACTATGCGACTGAGAAACTCTTCTCCTTCCTCTTCTAAACGCCTTAAATGTGATTTCGAAATTTCCAAACGTTTCTGTTTGTGCTGGTCTGTCAGTCGATGTGGTACCCAACGAGCACACACTTTGCGATAATTTAGTGATTCGTGGATTATTGCAACTGCTGAACCGTGGCTAATGTTCAACGCATGCGCAATATCAATTTTGACACGACGATCATCATGAATCATTCGCTCAACTGTCTCTATGTTCTTGTCCGTCTTCGAAGTGGATGGCCTACCTGAACGCTCTTCATCGCAGATAGATACACGACCATTTTTAAAGCGATTTATCCACTCATAAATTTTGCGTTCACTAAGACAGCTCTCACCGTACTGCTGCTGCATTCTGCGAATAATCTCCGCAGGTTTAGTCCCTTCAGAGTGCAGAAAACGTACGACTCCCCTCATTTCTTCCTTGGTGCACACGGACAACGGGGCACTCATAATAAAATGCCCTGAATCACTACGAATGGAGCTGAGCACTGAAACAACACAGCTAAAGAACAAAAAAACTTTGAGGTTATGATATGTCATTGTTCAGTCAGTGCTGCCATCCATTGCAGCAGGGAAAATAAAATTTGCCTTTACTTTTTGACTTACCCTGTATAAAAAATGGCAATATAGATAAGTAAAGAGATAAATTCTTACAAACATAATAATACTGGAAAGGCAATTAGAAAATAATAGGCCATGATTTTGTAAAGTAGTGAGAACATACAATTATAAAACAACCCACATCAATTCAAAAAGTAAACAAGTCATAAGTGACACCAAGCAAAACATATGTAAAGGTAAACTAATCTTTAATTTGTGTAAAATAAGAAAATATAGCCAATTATTACTTAGGCCTAGAAAATGCCTAACTGTATAAATCCAAAATCAACAAATTATAAGAAATTAACTATTGTATTAGAAAATCTAGGGCAAGTAACTAGTTAAGTACAATTAGTGAATCATATTAAGATGTAAAAGTTAAATTAAGAACATAAAATAAGAAAGAAATGTAATTACATAATATTAACATTATTGTCAAAACTGTAATACATAAAGAAACCCAGCTTTGTGGGATGTCAAAATGATCTTTGAAAGAAAATATAAACAGTTGTGATAATATCTCATACATAGATAAGAAGACAGATGAATAATAGTAATCAGAATATATTTAGTCATTTTGAATTAAAATTCAAATATTATAACAATAGATACAAATGTATACAGCCAATGAGAGACAGGCAGTTGCCATAACAACCGAACGCTATTTATTATTATTATTCCGTTAAAAATTGTTAGTTCATTATTGACGCTCAAGGCCCATAGACGCCAAACCGTAATCGACTCAATTTTAATTTAAAACAATAAAAAAGCAATCAAAATTTATAACATGAAGACGCAAGAAGTCTGATGAAGAACTGGTCCATTCAGCAGAGGCCACAGACCAGATTAATAAATTATAAATTAATTATTTAGACCAACGTATCCGAAAAAGAAGCCAGGCTTAAATAAATTCATAAATGATGGAAGATTGATGACCAAAAGGACCCAACCTATTTCGAACTGAGTAACTATTCACACTATTTCAACCGATTTGATAAGTATTGCTGAATTACCCGAATTTATGGAATACATTCTTATTAACTTTTTCTCACAACACAATTAACTCTCACTACGAACTGATTAATCAAATTTCTTTCAAGGATTAATTTCATAAAAAACTAAACTTGTATGAAACCAGAAAATAACCTGGGTAAAAAATTACGAACTTTTAACACTTCAGGAACGAATTGTAATTAAACCTAATAGTATATAAGTACTATCAATGTGAGGTAGTGTACTTTATTATAATCATATTAATATTTTTTCGTAAGCAAAAGAACTCAGTTTTAATGAACGATAGAAAAAATAAACATTTGTCGGCGTCATGTCGAAGTAAAATTGTTCTAAACCAACTTTCGCCAACCTGAGAAATATTGTCTTTTTATTGCCAGAGCAACATTCTTTAATAACCCTATATCATTTTGTATAATACTGAGTAACAGCTAATTACAAGGTAATAAACTAGTACAGAGTTGTAACCACCGTTCTTTATTTCATAGTAAATTGCATTATATGATTTGTGTACTTTAGCGATGAGCGAAATTAACGGCAAGCGCTAGACATCGGCAACTCGGCGAACTACCAGCGAGATTAATAAACCCGCAAATTGCGGGGGTAATTCGAATCAGCCATACCGTCTAGAACGACCGCTCGATTTTTACATTTTTAATTGTTTTTGTTTAAACAATTTGGCGCCACCCGGGAATTACAATTAAATATTAAAGGAGAGGTAAGGTTCACACTCGCGAGTACTGGTAATTCATGAGATCGCGACGGACATCGTCAGCGTAACAAAACGTAAAGTAACGACTACAACGTGTGAGGCGAACACACGTAAAATACACTTTTACAGAATACATAAGGCGACAGAGTCTTCTCGTTACAAATTGACGTCCACAACGTGTGGCTTTAAGAGAGAAGGACGACGTCGCGTTACAATATGAACAAAAAATATCCTGTGGACATAGGTCTAAAAATGCTTAGATTGGCGTTATAGAATGACGCGATCTACTGTGTCTATCGCCTCACGTTGTATGCGTCAATTTATAGAAAGACGAGATCGTCGTCTCGTAAAATCTTGTTCTCAGGGTTATTAATTATTATTATTGAAGTTTGGGTTTATTATAGAATCTCGTTGTTTGTTTTCTTATTATTGTTGAAAGCTCGTTTTTTATTATTAAGTTTTGTATTAGTGATTTATTCCACCCAATCAATCTATTATTGAATCAGGTCGTGAATAAATCGGTTCACTTACTCTTTTTATCGTCGTTTAATTAATTTGGTTTATATGGTTTAAAATGTTTTTTTAATTAACTCTCTTGAGTTCGATTCTCTGGAAGTTACGTTGACTCTTTTATTATCAACTGTGGTGAGTTGCTCAGTATTCTCCTGTATATACACTAACATAAACATAACATAGACATGACATTTACTATCAGTTATAATGTGTAGCAATGTATTGGATGGTGTGGTTGGTAAAAATCATTCCATTTGAATGTCCGCTTTTGACTGCTGGTACCAACCGTCTCTGGTTTCTCACTAAGCTGTATTTCTATTGTTTACAATAAAAGTCAACACTTTTAAAGGTTCATTAAACAATGGTTGTTTATTCAACTCAAGAAAAATTAATATTTGTTACAGTGATATGGTTTATCTTCCTTTTGTAAAACAATTAAAATAGAACATGGACTCTAAAACATTTAAAATCTCAGGATGGTATGACTGCATTTGGCAAGTCGAATATTTTTCATTAGTAAACAAATAGGTTATAATGTTTTATAAAAATCGTAGTAGGTTCTTTGAGTCTGCAAAATACACATATATCATAAAAAGTACTACTATAATAATAAGTAGACAAAACATAAAATCATTTATTGTTAATTTAATATAATATAAAATATGAACTCATTGTTAGTCATTGAGGTTAATAACGGTTCATGTAACCTGGTTTATTTAAAATTGGTTAATTATGTTTCTTTGATGCATTATGGATTTAGTATGTGATAATAATTATTTAAATTCAGTGTCATTGTTCTGAATAATCTCCTAGATTGGATGTAAATAACACAGGTAAATTAAATTCATTTGATGCAATTAGGTTACACTCTTTTGTGACCCTAAGTTCAATTATTATACTTAAATATAAAACATTCTTACATTCTTAATGGTCATGGTTCAGTTTCCCTTCATTGATCATTCAATGTCTTTTCTTGTGCTAATACAATTTAATCATACAAAGAATTAAAATTGTCGTTATTAAAATCGTTCAATTTTATCATTGTCTATCTGACTTTTCTAAGTTCCCTTCCTTTTGGAATTTGGGCAATTTATCGATTAATTCAAATTAATTCGATTCGCTACTAGCGTTCTTTAAATTACTAATTATTTGACAAGTATAGTATAATGGTTATTTGCATTGTTACTTGCGTAACGGGTCATTCCAAGAATTAACACTTTTTATAACCTTTGTAATTAATTAATATTTTTTAATTAATTAATTAATTTTAATAAATACACTGCACTCACTCCTATACGCATATACTCCGTAATAGTTCACTTAAAAATATACTGCACTTCCTTCTTATGTTGTTCTAACCTCCATTCAAAGTTTGAGGTTAGTTGGTGTGTTTACAGCTGTTGGCTGTCAAACCACGTTTTCTGGACGATCGACTTGCGTGTAGTCGCTTTCGTTGCTGGTAAAATACTGTCTGTAGTTTCTCGGTCGGGATTCTTCACTTCGTATCTTTTATAGGCTCTGATTGGTTAATAGTTTTTAATTCGTTTACACTCGGTGGGCTTCATTAAAACAGACGCTTAAAGTCGCGTCAGTAGGCTGGTGTCAAGATTATGAATTTTTGGTTCACCGACTCACGCGCAAGGGCTCAGCACTTCTCAATTATTTTTTACAAGTCAAATATCTTATTTATAATTGCACTGACGTTATTTTTATTATCCCCATTGTTTCTATTTTTTGATGAGTATTTTGCATACCCTCATCATATAGTTCAGATTTGGGGTTGCTGAAATCGCACTTGGTATAAACACATAGTGTCCATTAAGCTATTAAATACTTTAAATACATTGTTTTTATCCCATATTTTGATGGTGATAACGTATCCTTATCGTATTATTCACTTTTCCCTTAAGATTATGTATTAATAATTACACAATGTCTATTTTCATAGGTTTAAGTCCTATGCCTATTGTAATACATTTTGTTTATTAATTATATTATACTAATTTTAACATTTAATTACATTCTATTATGGCCTGTGCATACTGCATTGGTCGTTGTCACTACTGATAGTGTCCTTTTTCCTTATATCATGGTTTTATTACCTTTACTATGGTTTGTCAAGTATGTTTACTATATTTCATGGGGTTACATTGTTACATGACTTGTACTCTTTTCATATTACTCTCATTGTTCTTTAAATGACTCTTATTATAGTTTTGATAGCATTGTTCTGATTGTGCAGCAGTTCATTCTGCATTTATACTGGTTATTACCTTGGTTTAGATGTTATTAAGATTAGTTGCAGCTAGTTGTTAACATAGTTTTATTATTATTATTATTGGTATTTAGGTAGTTATACTTCTTGAATTTACTCAATTGAATAGTATTCTGCCTCACTCAATGTTGTTAGTTGAGTTCCTACTCTTTTATAATAAGTTTACAAGAGTTTTGTTACATCAGGCATCTATGCTATGACAAGCATATAGTTATATTGAATTACATTAATACAGCTTTTATATTTACTTATTACATTATCTATGGTATACAAAACGTTCTTTATATCATCTAGTTACTTCACATAATAACACATTTTGGTTTAACATTGTTTTGGCTTTGTTTTTCTCCAGTTTTAGTTAAAACTGGTAGCCCAGATTAGGTTATGTTACATACTAGGTAAGCAGTAATGGGTTGCTGTTGGTTTTGTATCTCTGCATTATATTTGATTGATTTGCTTTCATTTAATGCTGGTACTTTTATTGTCTTAATTACTGGTAATTAGTGGTTTTTTTTCTAACATCAATTCCACTTTACAACTGGTTATTTATATTTTGGACATAGTCTTCTTTTTATGTCTACACATCATTTAGCTAATAACGTATCCTGTTATTATTCATTCTCTTTGATATTCTTTATTTTCAATAATTAATTCTTATTGATTATTGTTTATATTACATGGTCAAGGAATGTATTCATTAAACGGGTTTGGGTCAGTGTTGATTTTATCTTACAGCTTAGGGATTTATATCGTGATTTATTTCATTTCTTCTTTCTTCTTTCTTTTATAATAATTCTTTCATAGGTTTATGTTAGTTCATTATATTTCATTTTATTTCCCTTTTTGTGTCTGATCTGGATATCTTTCTTCTTCTCTTCACTGATCTCTCTCTCACTCTTAGTTTATACATGGTGTTGTTTCCACTTGTTTCCTTCTCATGGTTTGATAAGTTTCTTTCTTGAAGTTGTCTTCTATGGGTTTCCTCCCCACTGTTTGTTCTTTTTTCTTTCTTGTATTTATTAACGTTGTGTCCTCCTCACTGATTCTTCTTACTTCTTGTTTCCATTGTGTCCTTCTCACTGATCTATTGGGTAAGGTATGTAAGTCGTCGCGTTGTTAGTCTTCTTTATCTTCTTTATTTGCACATTAACTGGTAGTTCCTTTGTTATTGTGATTCACTTGGTTTAACTTATGATACTTTGTCTTTCTTATCGATGATTGTATGTCTGACCTTGTATGTATTCTTAATAGTAGTGGCTTCAAATTATTTTTGGTACGTTGGTGTAGGTAGTGTCATATGTACCATTACAGCGTATATCTGTATATTTTTTTTTGCTGAATTTGTTATAAACTGCGAAGTACTAAGAATAAAACTTAAATGTTTTACAGAGGTTTACATGTTGTTCCCTTCCTATAATATATTTAAACACTTAAAATCTATAACGTGCTTACGTCTTTGACTTTTCGCATATATATATACAAATCTAGGAATATAATGTTCACTCAAATGACTCTGAACTGAATCAGATCATCATTCGACAGGCGTGACTCTGTCTTGCCTCGCTATGGCTTTATCTTTTTGGACTTGAGAATCCATTCTTCCGCATCCACTCTGCTGTGCCAACTATATCTTCAGGTCGCTTAGTCAACGCGTTGACCTTCTTCAGACTTCCGTCCTCTTGCCTCTTCCATATAGTGACTTCGCTAGCTCTTTTGACGACAATGTCCTGCTTTAGAGCCGCGTGTAATCTCAGAATGGTAGATAGTTTGCGGCGTAATTCAGCTGTCATATACCACCGGTATCTCTCAGCTAGACATCCTTCGCTGCTATCGTACTTGTACGTTGTATACTTTTGCAGCCATTGAGTTACTTGACATACACTGTGATATGTAACAGTGCTTATAGCAACGTGCTTGCCGCACGCCACGCATCTGTGTCCACCTTCTTCGTATGGGAACACGACCGTCAAGATCTCTATTGGTGTCAGCCTCGCTTCCGACATAGCAATAGCTAACGCCTGCTCTGGATCATGGAGAATCCTTTGTAGCGCTGCTTCCTTAACACGAGCATTCAGCTCTAATTTAGCTTTTGCTCTGTGTGCTGGATTGCTTGCGAAAATCATATGCACCAGGTTTTTGACTTGCGCGCACTATCAAGTTTTAGTGTGCTATTTATTGGTATATAGCTTGTGGATAGACGACTTATGAATTGTTTCGACTCATTGGTGTCAGATGGAGTTTACCCATAGTCCACCTTCTGGATCAACGAACCCCTTGGCGTCAACCATCAACTTTGCTACTTCATCGGACCGTTCTTTAATCCACTTATCTTTGAGTACTATGGCTAAATATCTTCGCGCCAGCTGCACTCTCTTGCGATCTCTAGTGTTGAAGAACACGCTCTTAGTTCTTTCTTGGATATGTACATGAACTGTCTCGATATCACCAATTTTCAGCAGTTCACTGATTTCTTGTATTTTTGCGCTTTGCTGTGCTTCATGTCTTGTAATGTATGCTTCCCATTGCGCAATCGCTTTCTGGGTTGGCTGCGGTATCTGTATCTTTTGGCCTGCACTCGTCTCCACTTCTTCAACAAATTTTATGACTCTGAAAGGTAGGCTTGGCAATTCGTTTGATACTTCAACTACTCGCTGCACTTTCGCATCTTCATTACTTGCGATAAATTCATCTAGAATAGCTTGTTCGCTTGATGTTTGGGATGACGTTGCTACTAGGACTCTATCATAAATTGATATACAATAATCCTGATACTCTTCGTCCGACATTTTGCAAACATCGATCACCTGTACATCTTCTTGCTTCATTATTCCACCGAATATCTCTTCAAAATCGGAGAAACTAGCCATTGTAGACGTATAGTTTTTTATCCTCTGCAGGAACCAGACTATCAAACTGGGTTTGTTTTATATTATTAATTTTGTACTTTTATCGTAAAAGTAAGGTTTTCTTAGATACATTTCATCTACAGGACATCATATTCATGAGTGTCATCCCCTGAATTTTAGACGACCTTTTTGAACTCGCTGTATAAAATACTGAGTCAATTAAAGACACAAATTTTATTTTTGTAAATCATGATTAACATACGGTACCAAACTATTACAACTGGTTAAGTGTAAAAAAATTCCTCAAAAAGTATCCTTCACCCCAAATCAGTAGCTTTCACAAGTGGACTTCAATACAGCGCTTGGAACACTTATTTCTTAAGCATAGTCATTTTGCCAAGACACAGATCCTTCAATACTTGTAAAATATCGTGTAGGTTCCTGTCTTATCTCTGAAGTCAGCACTGAAGCTTTTCTCGGGACGCGTTTTAAGCGAAGTAATATTCCTTCAAGCATTCCATCGATTCTCCACTGTCCCGGTGTAAGGTCGTGTGTCATGGGATGTTCTACATCGAAAGTGCCTGGTGGTGTGTATGTTGCGTTTGATGTGTCGCTTCTCCTCAGGAAATTGTGCAGATATGTGGCCGTCAGTACAAGTTTTTCTGCTTTCTCAGGTTCCAGTAACATTGGGTTTCGCAGAATACTAAAAACCACTGATAGGATCCCAAAAGCATTCTCTACAACTCTCCTGCCTCTTGACAAACGATAGTTGAATATCCGTTTGTCTGTCCCCTTATCGTGCGTGCCTGCATATGGTTTCATGATCCACGGTTTCAAGGGGAATGCGTCATCAGCAATCTGAACGAATGGAACTGGGTATTTTCCTCCAGGCAGATTACGTGGCTTTGGTGTGTTTAGCCTCGATTTTTCCATCATCTCTTTGAATGTTGTATGTTAGAACACTCCTCCATCTGACAATCTTCCTTGGCAACCAACCGCTATATACGTGAAACAGTAGGTCGCATCCACTATAGCAAAAAGGACAATGCTAAAAAACCTTTGTAGTTAAAAAAAGTCACTTCCTCTATTTATAGGAGCCTGAATCATAACATGTTTGTCATCCATACTGCCCAGACAGTAACTTCAATATTCCATAATTGTCAACTTGACAGAACAAATAAATAGACCAAAGACACGTGGCAACAATGACCTTTAAACCATAATAAATACACATGTTCTTGACAAGCAGGTAGCAATTAAGCAAGGTCAGAATGTAAACAAACCCTGGCGTGTTACACAACAGACTGCATTCCTTATCTCTACTAGATTATCGCTCATTCACAGAATTACCCTACATATAACATTTATACCTGAATTGACATTTTAAATAAAGCTACACATTCGTACATCCTATATCCTGACATTTATTTACGTTTGTTTATTGATTTTTTTGTATAATGCTTTCTCAGCGATGAAGCATGAATTTTTCCAATCGCACGGTTAGTGTTGGGGTTGGTTAATATGAACGTATTCTTTCCAACCTGCTCAGATAGGGTATAAGGACCCTTGTATAGCCTGAAAAACTTCGCGGCTGTGTTCTCCTCCCTTCTTCCAACATTCAACGTTCGCAACAGCACTCTCTCCCCAGTCTTGAAACTCACCAGCTTATGTTCGGCATTAAACTTTTCCGTGCGCACTTTTTAATGCGTCGCCTCGCCTCAAGTTTCTTTATTTTGACTGGTATCGGCACATTCTGAGTCGATATCCTTTCGATGTGCCCTTCCCAGATCCGTCCTGGCATCGCTCCCGTTTGGAGTTCATTTGGGGTATATCCTGTAGTCGAATTGTAATTGCCATTTATGGCAGATTCGAAAAATTCCAGGAATTCCGGCCATTTACTCTGGTTAACATTTGTTAAGAATTAGTGTTTGAAAATTTGTTTGAAAAAAAAATGGTCAGAGTTAATGTTTGAAAATTTAATATTGTAGTGGAATTAAATTGGCCAGGATGAAGAAAATAATGATGAGTAAGCGGACTGTAATTTAATACCTTTATTGTGCATAAATGTTACAATTTAATTTAGAATTTGAAAGGTTAGCTAAGCCTTGTACGCATCATGAAGTCTGGAAAATCGCATTAGGTCAAAAAATGTTATACATTATAGAAGTGAGGCGCAATTACGCAACACTTGAAGCTAGATAAATGAAATGATTTAGGGCCTAAGTCCTACATAATAAGTCGCGACATTAAAGAATTAAGATGACACCCGAAGCAACAAGCGTAAATCACGTCTGCTGCGTTCGGACGCTCGGAGCACTGTAACGTCATGTTTGCCGAAGCGAGCATAGTTGGACTATGATCAGATTAACCAACCTTTCAATTATACAATTCCCACATTAAATACCAACATTACTGTCCATAACTGCCCGCAAAAAACCGAACGATTTTTTGTAATACATTTTTAACAATTTATATTATAAAGAAAACACAAACATGTACGTTCTTACTAATAGATATCAACCATCAGTAGGTTGTTTTGATCAAACATTAAACTGCTCAGAGATAAAACCTTAATAATAATGTTAAGGTTAAACAGGCCACAGTTGGCTTGCAAAGTGATTTATACATGAGTATAAATGTGCATGAATTAGCAGAGATGTATACAATACAAAACATGAATAATGAATAATCTGCTAATGCTTGATAATGAATAATCGGTGACTCAACCCTTGATGGGTCAGATACAAATTGCAAATATTTTATGCAAGTCATGATTAACAGTCCAAGCCAGTCAAGGCCAGCTGATTTATACATAATAGTATTGAATGTAAAATGAATAGACAAGATTATTACAAAAAGTTATATGCATGTAAAAACATAGTTTAGCATAACGCTGTAGTATAATAATTAAATAGTGCATGCTATACCAAACAATTGCAAGAATGCACAAATAAATTGACATGCGAAAATAGATTATACATTGTTGAATAGTTACAAGTATATAAACATAATAACATGTATGTCATAATCACAAACATGAATAATAATATATGTGCAATACATGATCGTAAAATACAAATACAAAAATGTGTAAAAATATATGCGTGGTGCATAATCAAAGACAATAGATGCGGGTACAATAATATGTTTTACATAGATACAAAATACATGATAGATACAATAGAAATATGTGTGTTGCATAATTACAAAATACATGAATACAAGGCATAAAATACAATATAATAGTATAAGTGACAAATACAGTAAATGTGTTCATACAAAAATGTAATGCATGTGTTGAGCAATTACAAGTAACACATAAAATTCATAGAATAGTGAAATAGCAATGCACAAGTATCAATAAAAAATGTGCAGGAAATATGCATACATGGTTTGTATAGTTCCAAATCCATGTGAATATTGTATAACAAAATCTATAACCTAAGAACCAATACCACCAATAGACATGATATATAAACCACTACCAATAGCAAATATGAGTATACGAGTATACAAAGGACATAGTATATGTCTTACAAAATTATCAATACATGTAAATACAAGAATAAGTAAAGTATACCACAATGACAATATAATAAGTATAAATATAATAAGATAGTGCATGTTTGTACAATTACAAAATACATGCGAATTTTATATATGAGATACACTATAATGCAATATCAACATAAAAATGTTTGTGACAGCACATATCACCTTAATTGAAGTCGGCCAAACTATCAAACAATTAAGTAATGAAAAGCTCGTGGCCAGGTAAAACATAACGTTGTGCTAAGTAGTTACATTGACATCGTGTCTAGGCCTCGTCCTGCGCTGGCAACAAACATAACTTGTGAATTGGTCTGCGAAAGGTGCCAACAGGCGTACGAATGTCAACTACCCTAATTAAATTGTCTGGTCCGGGAAATGTGGCTGTGATTACCCCAAATTTCCATGCCAATGGAGGCAAGTTATCCTCGATTAGCAGGACCAGGTCACCAGTGGAAACGTTTTTTTTAGCGAACTTCCATTTGTGACGCTGTTGCAATTGGTGTAGGTAGTCGCGCGACCATGCTTTCCAAATAGCTTGGACAAACTTCTGGAGAAGTTGCCAACGGCCGAGACGAGAGATGGCAACGTGTGACAAGTCAGGATCAGGTATTGCCGTTAATGGAGCACAGATTAAAAAATGGCCGGGGGTAAGTGGCACTGGATCGTTTACATCCGATGAAACGGCAAATAATGGACGTGAGTTTAGACAGGCCTCTACCTGTGACAAAACCGTAGTAAACTCCTCGAACGTGAGTATGGACTTGCCGACAACGCGGCGCAAATGATACTTCAAACTTTTTATACCGCTCTCCCATGGACCACCAAAATGAGGTGACGATGGAGGAATGAATGACCACTTAATACCATGAGAAGTTGCAAATGATTGAATTGTTAAGGTGGCATCCTTGTTATGCCAGAGATTGTAAAGGTCATGCAAGACGTTGCGGGCCTTCCTAAAGTTCGTGCCATTGTCAGAATATAACTGGCTAGGTATGCCCCTACGGGCCATGAAGCGACGTAAGGCAGCTATAAACGCATTGGCCGTGAGGTCGGAAACCAATTCCAAATGAATGGCCCTAGTGGCAAAGCAAATGAATAGAGACACATATGACTTGGACAGAGTCCTAGATCTCTGCCCGCCATGACGGATCATGAAGGGACCACCATAATCCACTGCGTAGAATAAAAACGGCCTGGAAGGAGTAACCCTGGGAGATGGCAAAACACCAAGCCTTTGAGCTTGATATTTGGTATTAAATCTGAGTCATTTGGCGCATCTACGAATGATGGAAAGAATCACTATCTTGGCGTTAATGATCCACCAGCGTTGACGAAGTGAATGATGGACAAGTTGAGCACCAGCGTGGAGAAGTCGAATATGCTCACTCTCGATAATAAGGCGAGTGATGTGAGCCGATGGATGTAAGACAGTAGGATGCTTATTATCATAGGGTAGTTGCGACTGCTGTAGACGTCCGCCGACACGTATGATGCCAAACTTATCAAGAAATGGGTCCAGAGAAGACAGTTTACTCCTAATAGAGACAGAAGCGCTATTTCGAAGGCAATTAAGCTCAGTAGCGAAATGGATCGCCTGGGATTGCTTTATGAAAAAGTTAAGAGTAGAATGAATTTCGGTAGGGGTAAGAACTCCCGAAATATTCTCTGCCTTTGAGGGTCTAGCATTTTTGATAAATCGAAAGCAATAAGTGTACACGCGGGTCAGTCGGTGCAACGAGGAAAAGTCCTTAGAGAGATCAATAGGTAAGGTAGAAATTAGAGAAAGCTTGGGGGTTTGTTTCTCCTCAACGGAGCAATCAGGAAGCGGCACATTAGAAGGTGAAAAAACATTGGGTTCAGAAGATTGAGACAGACAAGCGGGACCATGCCACCAAAGCGAACAATCGCGCAAAACGTCAGGGTGACATCCTCTAGAAATAATGTCAGCAGGATTATGTTGCGAATCAATATGATGCCATGTGTGGGTTTCAGTGAGACGCTGAATCTCAGCAACACGATTAGCGACGTAAGTCTTCCACCTAGAAGACTGAGCATGAATCCAATAGAGAGATACCATGGAGTCGGAGTATAGGTGTACGCTATTGACAAAGGAATGGAGAGCAGGGGTGACATTGAATAGAAGTCGCGATAACAACAAACAAGCACAGAGCTCATTGCGGGGTAATGACACCTGTCGTAGTGGAGCCACACGAGATTTAGAACACAAAAGGTGACAAGAGGCCATTAAATCTTGATAAATAACTCTAATGTAAATGCAACATCCATAACCCTTTTCAGAGGCATCCGCGAAACCATGTAATTCAACTAGCTTGGTCTCAGACTTGCTACGTATAGAGCGTGGAACAATAATTTCACCAATTAAATACAACTTATCGCATAATGAACGCCAATACGAATATAATTGCTCAGAAATTGGCTCATCCCATCCAAGATTGCACAACCACAGTTGCTGCATAAACTGTTTATAAAGGAAAACAATGGGACCAATGGGTCGTAGATACCCGCTATAATTGACAGGATTCTCCTCTTAGAAATACTTGACTCAGCTGGAAATGACTTGATGTCAAACAAGAATAAATCTGCAGAGTTGTTCCAAAGAATGCCCAACGTACGCACATTGCCTTGTTTGTTTAATGGAAGTGATAAATTACTATGCTCAGTGACCACATTTGGTTCATTTGATGCCCATTTATGTAGAGTAAAGCCATATTGAGTCAACAACGTACTTAAGTCAGATTTTAACTTGATCAGATTAGAAATGGTGTCTGTACCGGTCAACAAATCGACATAAAAATCATTAATTATAGCTGAAGCAGCGTCAGGAAAGGAAGATTCATTATCCTTACCAATCTGAATAAGGCAGCGAGTTGCCAAGAGTGAAGCGCTAGCAGTACCGTATGTTACAGTTCGCAGCACGAAATGTTTAAATTGTTCAAGCGAAGAAATCACGCCATAGAATACGTTGGTAATGACAATCGTTATCAGACACTAGAATTTGTCGATACATCTTCTCGATGTCAGCGATTAGAACATAATTGTGTATACGAAATCGCAAAAGAATGGAGAAAAGATCTTGTTGGATATTTGGGCCCACTAACAAAATATCATTGAGAGATAGACCATTGGTAGTTTTAGCCGAACCATCAACAACGACGCGAAGCTTCGTCGTGGAACTAGAATTTTTTAAAACGGCATGATGAGGCAAATAGTAGGTATTTGAAACCTTGGAATCAACAGAACAATCGTCAACCAGCGTCATGTGGCCAATATCCTTATATTCCTGTATAAAATTTGCATAATCACGGGCAAGCTCAGAATCACGCTTGAACCTGCGTTCTCAACTTAAAAATCTCGCTTCATCGGTAGCATAGGAATCACCCAGCTGGGCATTATCAGACACGAATGGCAGTGAGACGACAAATCTACCTTCATTATTACGATGAGTAGACTTAACAAAATGTTCTTCGCAAACTGAATCGTTAATAATGGGTGCATTATCAAGGACGGTTTCAATCTCCCAAAACTTCTCAAGAGACGCTAGAATTTGATCATCGTTGTTTCTTGCCAAGAACGAAACAGCAGGACCCTTTGAATGACAATGCTTAGGCAAATTGCCTGCTAGAGTATAGCCTAACTTAGTTTCTTGTATAACAGGAAAGTTAGGACCACGAACATATTTGTTAGCATGAATCAAGTCAAAATAAAACTGCGCTCCCAACAGTGTCTATGTCAGCTGATACATTAAAATGTGGGTCAGCAAGGAAAATATTATCTGGGATATTAAAATGTTTTACGTCAAAAGATTGTGCTGGAAGTTTGTGGGTCAACGTAGATAAGACTGCGCATGGAGCATTAAAAGTAAACCTTTGATAACGAGAAACAATACGAACTGATACCAAATTAGTAGCGCAACATGTTGCATTATTAATACCTGAGATTGGTATATCAGATTTAGTTAAGTTAAGTTGCAATTTTTTTGCAAATGATGCAGTACAAAAATTAACTTGAGATCCTGCATCTAACAAAATTCGTGCAAGTTGCCTGTTACCAGCGCGGTCGATGACGAACACGACGGCTGTAGATAAGATAACATTGTTTGCTGATTGCAGTTTAAATGAACAGTAATTACTACTGCTGGCAGAACTGTGTTTTAACCCATTATTTATATGAAGCAATGAATGGTGTCGTCTGGAACAGATCTTACATGACTGTTTGACCTTGCAATTAGGTGAAATGATCTGGTCTCAAACAATTAGTGCAGCATTTATGCTTTAATATAAATTGCCCTCGTTCCGATACGCTCAAATCGCGAAATTTGTCACACATAAATAGGGTGACTTGCCTTGCAGCATGGGCATGAATAATTATTTGAAATAGAATGATAACTTAAATGCAGTGCTGCCAGCAGAGTTTCGTAACTTAGGTTTTTCAGACTTATTATTAAATTTTAAAATTGGTTTGTTAAGCTGCTGTCCAGCTTCTATCGGTAACGTGTTTTCTAATAATTGTCTACGGGCATTTAGAAACTGTATAAAACTCTAAAAATTAGGAAGATTTTCAGAATGTATAGATTCTTTCCATAATTCAAATGTGGAATGATCAAGTTTTGTTGACAATAGCTGTATAACAATGAGTTCAAATGAATCCACTGACAATTGCATGGCTGTCAGAGAATTGACAGAAGACGTTATTGTATTTATAAATTTGCTAAGCTCTGTACAGAGTCCTTGGTTGTAGACTTCACTTCTAATAAATTTTGAATGTAATATTTAGCTAATATGAATTTATTGTCATCTCTAGCGGACAGCAAACTTAACGCTATTGAATAATTTTCATTACAAATAGACAAAGCCTTGATTAAATCTAGTGGTTCATTTTTGAGAGATGAATATGGTTCATTTTTGAGAGATGAATATAAGTAATGTAATTTTTGCACTGAAGTTAAGTCAGATCTAGCATGTACCAAGTCTAAAAATATCGAGTAAAAGTGCTGCCATTCGAGAATGTTGCCTGTGAAGCAGGGCAAACTTATAGGTTTTAATTGAATTGTTACTGCTTAATGTTTGAGATTCAGTCTGGATGTTGAAAGTGTCTATTAGTTGTAAGATGTTAGCCTCGGTTGAATATAAAAGCTCTTCAACCTCGACTCTATCGTCTTGGGCAGCATTTATGTCTTTAGAAATTAATTCTATCTCAGACTGGACCTCATCATATTTTATTGATAAACTCTTTAAACTTTCTAGTCTCACAGTTAGAAAATGTTTGGTATTACTATTTTTATCAAAATTAAGTACTGCGGAATTGATTCTCACTATGGCAGACTTTAAGCCGCCTCTCTTTTTAACCAACACTCTTAAGCCTTCTTCCGTCATTTTACGCACCTTTTACTGATGGCGTTGATGTCGTACCTTCGGTGAGATGTCTTGCAGCGTTGAGGCCGTGGAGCAGATGGTAGAGACACGCACGGACTGGATGGATGACTGCTCTCAACTTGGAACTGCTCAAAACCTGGCGTGTAGGCGTTAACACGTGGATTTTTATGTACTGGTGTTGTCTATGAAGCTCAATGGTGACGACGAAAGAAATTATGAATAAATCCCGACACGGTCGGATCAGTGAACATACTGAATCGCCCGTGATGGCCAGAAATTGGAGTAAAAAAGTGATGAGAAGCCGCTCGGTAAGGTATAAAGTTGTGAAAGAAGGTTAAAATGATGAATCCAGGCGCGGAGTGACCAAAAAAAATGGTCAGAGTTAATGTTTGAAAATTTAATATTGTAGTGGAATTAAATTGGCCAGGATGAAGAAAATAATGAAGAGTAAGCGGACTGTAATTTAATACCTTTATTGTGCATAAATGTTACAATTTAATTTAGAATTTGAAAGGTTAGCTAAGCCTTGTACGCATCATGAAGTCTGGGAAATCACATTAGGTCAAAAAATGTTATACATTATAGAAATGAGGCGCAATTACGCAACACTTGAAGCTAGATAAATGAAATGATTTAGGGCCTAAGTCCTACATAATAAGTCGCGACATTAAAGAATTAAGATGACAGCCGAAGCAACAGCCTAAATCACGTCTGCTCCGTTCGGACGCTCGGAGCACTGTAACGTCATGTTTGCCGAAGCGAGCATAGTTGGACTATGATCAGATTAACCAACCTTTCAATTATACAATTCCCACATTAAATACCAACATTACTGTCCAACATTACAATATGTCCGGAATAATCGTCCCAACTCCGTATTGACGCGTTCAGCCAGGTTTCCTTGCGGTCTCCGAATCGCTGTCAGTACAGTCTGGACACCGTGTTTTTCAATCTCAGAGTGCCACTTGGTGTTCGTAAACTGTTTAAACTGATCTGATAGTATTTTTTTTATGTGTCCATTTTTCGGTATGTATTTATTTAATACGATGTTCACTACAGCCGATGTTGTCGATCTACCGATGGCGTACAGGCTGACATGCTTGGTGAAGGCATCGTTAGAAACCACAAGGTTCTTCATCCCACGCGCCGCCCGCGGAAGTGGACCTAAAAAGTCAATGCAGACTAGGTTGTTTTTATTCCTTGCCACAATGTTACCCATTTCTACCTGGGTATGTTGGTTGGGATATTTCGCAGTTTGGCAGGCGTGGCATGTGCGAAGTATGGCCTTTACTTTCCTGGCCATATTTAGCTATACAAAATCCTCCCGCATTGCTAGGTAACATTTATAAGCCCCGCATGTGCTAGGCTCTCGTAACACATCGAGGTAAGGTCTTCCACCATCGCGTCAGGCACCATGATTTTCCAACCCCCATTAACAATTTTATACAGGACGTTTTTATATATCTTGTATCTGGGGTTTTCTTGGATCCGGATCGCGTTACTGATCTGGTTTAATTTGGTGTCCCGTTGCTGTTCCGTACCATATTTTTTAACTTGTTCTTAAGACTATCTTCTATCTTGTATTTAACAGCCAGAATTTGTACTTCTTTATTATTTGAAGCATGTCGCTCTTCCATTACCGGAGAGTATCGGCTTAACGTGGCCGCCGTTTTGTTCTCGCTGGCCTTGCAGTACTTAATCGTAAAGTCATATTCCTGGATGGCCATGATCCAACGGGATATGCGAGCATTATCCAACTTGCAGCGCAGCATGAACGATAAGGCCTGGTTGTCCGAAAGGATTTCCAAATGTTGCCCAACCTGGTAGTAACGAAACTTGGTGATGCAGTATACTATGGCCAAGATTTCCTTCTCCGAGGTGAAGTAGTTGCGTTCAGCCCCTTTTAGTGATCTACTGCTGTGAGCGATCACTTTGTGCTCACCCTTTTCATTTCGTTGGTTAGAGTACTCCTCCGATGGCATAATCCGAGGCGTCGCAATTTAAGACATACGTGCCCTCCTCGGGATGGAATACGTGAAGGTTTCTGCTGTACAGGTCTTTGGTTGCGTTGAAGGCATGCTCGTGACGCTCCTCCCATCTCCATTTTGTATTCTTACGTAGCAGTTCCAGCAACGGCTCAATCGTTTCAGAATACTCAGGAGTAAAACGTCGGAAATAGCCCGTCAGACCGAGGAACGCTCTGATGTCCTTAGGTTTCCTGGGGTTCGGGTACTCCATGATTGCTTGTATTTTTTCAGGATCAGTTGTTATACCATCCGCCGAAATTATGTCCTAAAAATTTAATCTGCGATTTACCAAACTCGCACTTTTCAAGGTTAAGGGTCAGGTTAGCGTCTTTTAATTTTTGAAATACGATTTCGAGGTGTTGGATATGCTCTTCGAAAGATTTAGATATAATCAAAATATCATCCACGAATACGCTAACAAAATCTTCCACCTCAGGACCCAAAGCTAATTCCAAACACCTGACCATGGCGGCTAAACTTGTTACTAATCCAAAGGGAACTACTTTGAATTGGTAGCATTTATTCCGATACAGAAATGCTGTGTACTTCCTTGATTCTTTAGCAATGGGAATCTGCCAGAATCCACTTTTAAGATCGAGGCGGGACATATTTAACCCCCTGGCATTTAACGAACAGGTTCTCCGCATTCGGAGCACAGTCATAGCATTTTTTTGTAATGGTGTTAAGGTTCCTCATGTCAAGACATAACCTAATGTCATTATTCTTTTTCTTGACAACTACCATAGGGTTCAGAAAGTTGCTATCTCTGCGTTCTATCACGCCACTCTCAAGCATGTCCCTGACTTCTGCATCAACTTGCTGTTGATAGTGTAGAGGGATGGGGTAAATTTTCCGCACAAATTTATTCTCATCAGTGATTTGAATTTTGTGCTCGTATACATTTGTTGTGGTCGGTTTACTTGAAAATACCGACCTGAATTTATCTAGTACATGCTGTAGTTTATTTTGCTCGCCGCCCGTTATCTTACTACTGTGGGTCAGTGAGTTATGTGTTATCTTATCGGCTTGTTAACAGCCGGTCGGGCTAATGTATACGGCTCACATACGGACCCCTCCCCCTCCTCCCTACCCCTGCGTCCCAATCTGATACAGTATCGATTATTATTAACTGTACACCTCAACGTTTTGTTTGGAAAATCAATGGTAGCGTCCAGTTTATTTAATGCATCCACTCCCAAAATAATATCATATACAAGTTTTTTAATAATAAGTACTATGATTTCTATTTCTACTCCCTGAATGGATATTGTTATAAGTGCTTGTTTGTCAACCATCTGTGACTCACCCGTCGCTGATTTTATAATTTTGTGATTTACCGGCAGAATCGGGATTTTTTTAAAATGGTTTTTGTGCCTCAATAGGAACCGCTTGTCCAACAGCAAGATTTCTGCGCCGCTGTCGAACAGTACCTCACCAACACAATGTTGATTTTGGCATCGACTATAAGGTTGGTGTCATTTTCAACACTAATATTTTCCTCACATTCATTGCTATCATCATTGCAAACTAAATTATCCCTGATTTCTGCAGGATATAGGCCAGACACAACAAATTTATTCTTACAACTAACATTATTCACACTCGATTGATTGAACTGCTTTTTACTGTTGGATCTGATTTTTGAAAATTCATTCGTATTCTTATGCGTATTATTTACTTTGTTGCATGGACCCACGCCGTGCAGCCTTACACGTTTTTTGACTGCTCTACATCTGAATCATTTTCCGTCACTACTGCTACCTTGTTGCTCTTAAATTTCTGAGTTGTATTTTTTACTTGTTTTATGTTGTAGTGATTGTGGTTGCTTTGTTTGAGGTTGATATTGAAAATGTTTTCGCGGTGTTTCATTACTGTTACTACCATTACTCTGATTGTCAATACCCTCCCATTTTGTGAGCAATAAGAGTAGCTCTTTCTTGCGATTGTACCCCTTGTGTAATGACGGGAACTTGTATGCCGCGTCCGAAATGGTGTGCCAGTTTATTGACCATGTCCGGTTCCGTTAAGATAGGTTCTAGGTATTTAGCCCTTGATATTAATTGAATTACGTATGATTCTTTGGAACCTTTGGTACTGGAATATTTCCCAAACTCCAGTTGCACGCGGATCTTCCTCTGGACCTCCTCATTCCAGTATCTAACCCTGAAATGCTTTACCAGATCTTCATATGTGCTGATCTTATCCTGGATGACAGAGAACCACTCCGCCGCAGTACCCTTTAGTCGCCGTA
Source organism: Magicicada septendecula (assembly GCA_034769895.1). NCBI lineage: Eukaryota > Metazoa > Arthropoda > Insecta > Hemiptera > Cicadidae > Magicicada > Magicicada septendecula. The sequence goes on along the minus strand of CM068374.1, from coordinate 390,177,571 downwards.
CTACAAAATTAATTTTGTCGGCCTCACTTAAATTGTCCCCAATCGCTTCCAGATTCCGTTGGCAAACTTTAATGAAGTTCATGGGGTTTTCATTTTCTCGTCCAAAGAACTTCATCTGCGAATTAGCGTCGTCCAAGGTCTTGTAGACATATGTAGTACAGTTGAGCGGTGACGATGTATTTTGATAGACACACTGTATTATCTCGAGTCCAGGGTTCCTGTATCAGCAGGACGGTAGCTCCGACGGTAGTGGCGTGTTGTCGAAGCTCCGACGTTGCAGCCTTGTCCTTCCCCAGGTTATGCTGAAGAATAACCAACCGGCGGGAATCAGCCATAATGAGTCCGACTCAGTTCACGTTGAACTGCCCGTTTGTAAGTGGGGCAGTCCCTGCTCTGAACGCCATGAGCAGCCTCCGAACCTCCAGCGAGACCGATACGATCCAGTGGCATGTAGTGTCGCCCTTCTGGATTTGCTGCCTGGGGATAAAGGCCGCCTGGAAATCAGACCAGGCGATGTCGCTGACCGCAGGGTTCTGCCGCCACACTGCGTCGGTGAGAGCATCAGCCTCAACGTCCGTCGGGACTTCATAAATGATGACCCGCGGTGACTTCAGCGTATGGCGGGGGGGGCGATCCGCAGGCCACTTGCCTGAAGTCCCTGGTGGGCCCGTAGTTTCTCCAGGTCCCCCGCAGAGTTCATTTCGAGTACGAGCCTGCCTCCCGCTGTCTGCCGCAGGTTACGGACCCTGATGCCATCACGGGTCGGGTTGACGGATGTCATCAGCTTAGAGCGGAGGTCGGCGGACGTCTGCTTGGTCTGGAGCCGAGACAACGACGGTGTACTTCGGGGGGGGGGGGCTTTTTGGCAGCCCTGGCGAACGCACTCTTGATTGGAGGGGGTCGGGAGGTGTCTCCACGCTGTGAAGACGCCGCTGGTGCCCTGCCCTTCTTGGAGCGCCCTCTCTTAGCCCGGCGACGAGCTTCGCGTTGCTGCCGCTCTTGCTGTTCTCGAGGCTGTGTACGTGGCCGCCGCTGCCGTCTGGTAGGTTTCCCGAGGGGGGAAACTGCAGGCCTGGTGGAAGTCGAGGCCGCGACTGCCGCATAGGAGGTCGTAGGGGCAGTCCCTCCGAAGGTCTCCATGGAGGTCATCCTCTTCTTCAGGTAAAGTTTAGTCGTTGTAGACTTCCCCATAGTGCGATACTTAAAGGCGATTCTGCCAGCCTGTGGGTCGCAGTAGGAAACACTGACTGCTCATGTGTGTGCTGCCGTTGACCCGCTAGGGGGTTCATCCGCCACCACACTTCGGGCCTGGTCCTGCTGCTCCCCAGCCTGGTCCCACGGACCAGTACTCGGATTACCCCCGAGCTGCTCCGGAGTCCCCCTCTCTCATTTACTCGTCCGACCCAGTCTTCCACGGGGATTCAATACCGCATTCTCCGACTGGGTTGCTCGGCTTAACAGGGCCCACCAACGGGTAGGGAGGAGTAGGAGTTGGGTGGAGAGGCTAGTGCGGGTCGCTTGCGAGACCCGCATATGAGACGCTTCACACCCCTTGAGGCCCCAGTGGATAGGGACAGAAATCTCTAAGGATGACGGAGATGTTTCAAGCCTCTGCTTATACCAACCCGGCTCTCCGTCGAGCGGGTAGGTCTGTTGTTCTGAACGCTGACCAGACGCCTGACGATGTTTTGGTCAGTACCCTTGGGTTTGAGACGTGCAGCTCTAACCCTCCATGGGTTACGGAATATCTACTATCTAGGATTTAACAGCAGATAGGTGAATCCAACTCCACCGCACAAGGCGGACACAGAGTCGACGACCCACAGCCGAAACCACAGACCAACCTCGAGTCCAACACCAATACATCGAAGATGAGCCCGGGTTGCCTCGGACCCACCCCCGATGCCGGCCGGGGCGCAGACAGGGCGTACCCTGCCTACGGGGCTCCCTGACCCCCGAGGTGTTGATTTAGCAAAGCCATGGCAAGCCCTGACCCGCCTCCCATCAACAACGGGTCGGCCTCCCATTCTGGGAGACCTACCAAAGGCAGCATTACGCCACCATTTCGGGTCTGCACACCCGGGGCTTTGGTTGGCCCTTGCCTTGGCAGTTTAAAGGGACTGCCAACCCTGTTTCTCTCCTACACCATTATGTCATCCGGCCTTTTTCTAGGCTTCATGCCTTTTAATAAAGGTACCGGGCGTCCCTCATGAGCTAGACTCTGTCACGTACTCTCCCGTACTTTGAACCCGTTCAACTTGTCGAGCACAAGGGGCGCAGACTGGTTGCCTCGTCTTATGTTGACATAGGCGGGTGGAGTGATGGCCGGCGCAGTGTACGCAGGTGTCCATATTATGTGAGCAATGCCGTGCCACATGCCCGTAATCTTGGCATTTGTAACACCTTGTGGCCACGAGGTAATCAAGTACCCGGCAGCGCGACCACAAGGCGAAGATGCGTTTGGCTGTCCTCAGCTTATCCCGAACCTCCAGCGAGACAGAGACGATCCAGTGGCAGGTGGTGTCATCCTTCTGGATCTGCTGCCGTGGAATAAAGGCCGCCCGGAAATCCATCCAGGCGATGTCGCTAACCCCAGGATTCTTCCGCCACACTGCTTCGGTGAGAGCGGCCGCCTCGATGTCCGTCGGGACATCATATATGATGACCCGCGGCGACTTCATTGTCGGGGGGGGGAATCTGCAGGCCACTTGCCTTTAGCCCCTGGTGGGTCTGTAGTTTCTCCAGGTACCCCACAGAGTGCATCTCCAGAACGAGCCTGCCTCCTGCTGTCTGCCGCATGTTACTGACCCTGATGGCGTCGCGGGCCGGGTTGACAGACGCCATCAACTTGGAGCGGACTGCTGCTGCCGTCTGCGGGACGTCCTCGTGTTCTTGTCCGCCCGGAGCCGAGACGATGACGATGTACTTCGGGGGGGGGGGGCTTCTTTGCAGCCCCTACGAACGCACTCTTGATTGGAGGGGGACGGGAGGTGTCTCCTCGCTGCGAAGATGCCGCTGAAGTCCTGCCCTTCTTGGAGCGCCCTTTCTTAGCTCGGGGTCGTGCTTCAGGTCGCTGCTGCTCTTTTTGTTTCCGTGGCCGCCGCTGTCGTCTGGGGGGTTTCCCGATAGGGGGAAACTCTTCATGCCTGGAGGAAGTCGAGGTCACGACTGCTGCATAGGAAGACGTTTGGGCGGTCCCTCCGGAGGTCTCCATGGAGGTCATCCTCTTCTTTAAGTCCTCCGTAAGGTGTAGGACGGCCTCTGTGACTGCCTCAAAGCATCCGCGGATCTCCGCCAGTGTCTCCACAGGGACGAAACAGTCGAGGGTGCACAGAATGCCTGGAGCTTGTTCCTGGCCTGCGGTAGAACCTGGTGCAGGGGCGGGATCGGTGTCTGCGGTGGTGTAGACGGCACTGCAGGAGCGGGTGCTGGCCTGCGCACGCTGACACTTGGGGCTGGTGATTCCGACGACGTGGCAGAGGAGGAGGAGGACGTGGACGTGTAGCTCGGCTTCTTTTTCTTACTCGTCGCTGTTGGTGGCTGAGTTGGCACTGACGGAGTCCTGGTTGGCTCTGCTGCTGCGGCGCTGCCTTCCGCTTCCCCTGACGTCTGCTGGTCGTGGACGCCTCGGATTCCAATCCTGGGGGTGGTCGACTCGGAGCCTTCTTTTTCTTCGTATTGGGTGTCGGTCTGATGTCTCGGCGAGGTCGAGTAGACACCTCAGAAGAGTCCGAATCCTCGGCAGGGTGGAGTTGCCGAGGATCTTCGCTTGTCGCATTAATTGCGCGCAGTGCCAAGTGGTCCACACTGGGCGCAATGCGGTCGTTGGATGACGACGCTGGAGTTCCCGCCACTCCTAGCGCCGGTCCTGGGGGATCCGAACCCCCTGCGCGGTAAGACTTAATCCTAGTGGACTTAGCCATAGTGCAGTACTTAAAGGCGATTCTGCCAGCCTGTGGGTCGCAGTATGAATCGCTGACTGCTGCCGTTGACCCGCTAGGGGTTCAACCGCCACCACACTTCGGGCCTCGTCCTGCTGCCGACCAGGCCCATCCCCCGGACCAGTACTCGGATTACCTCCGAGCTGCTCCGGAGTTCCCCTCTCTCATTTTCTCGTCCGACCCAGTCTTCCACGGGGATTCAATACCGCCGTCTCCGACTGGGTTGCTCGGCTTAACAGGGCCCACCAACGGTTAGGGGAGAGTAGGAGTTGGGTGGAGAGGCTAGTGCGGGTTACTTGCGAGACTCGCATGTGAGACGCTTCACAAGCCTTGAGGCCCCGGTGGATAGGGACAGATGGTTGGGGCCGAAGCCCCACATTCCCTCCACCGCCCCTCGAGCTCTTAAGTCACTGAGACTTATAAGGCCAAGGCTTCTGACACCGAGATTTCCCTAACAGGTCCTCTTCTTCCAAAATGTCCTTATCGGTGCTGTTCCGACCATCTTATCTGTCCCGCCCCCCTAATTTAGAGGTTTGGCGAAACTATTCCATTCTTTTTACTGTCGTGCTTTAACCCCCTACCCTCTTTAGCTCGTCCTACTTTGCGGGCAGTTCTAACAAAGACTCAGGGTTCCAGCACAGAATTTCCTGACGATCTTCATGGGGGTGTGCTTCCCATAACTCCACAATCTCTCTTCCACATAAGCTGGACATTCTGCCAGCACGTGCCACGCAGTTTCTTCTACACCAACTCAACAAGTGCTACACCATGGTTCAGCAACTAGTCTAAAAGACGCCAATCTTGCATTAAAGTTTCCATGTCCAGACAGAAACTGCGTGGCATAATGATTCGTGTTCAACTTAGTTTTCATTCTTTCCCATATATTTGGGATAAAGGAGAAAGTGGTGCGTCCCTTTCCACTCCTGACTCCCTTTCCCCATCCCTTTCCCTTTTCTGACTCCTCGGGAGATCGGGGGCCCCAGGAGACGAGTACGCCCGTCTCTTGCCCCGGTCGGGTATAGACGGGGGGCCTGGCAATGTCAGACCCTTCGGCCATATTTGGTGTTGGACTCGAGGTGGTTTGTAGTTTCGGTTCGGCGGTATCGTTCCGGGATCCTTTGGGATCCCGGGGGGCTGCCTGCGGACTGTAAAATCCTAGATAGTGGATAATCCGAACCCCACGGAGGGAATAGAGCTGCACGTCTCGCAACCCAAGGGGTACCGACCATAACAACGTCGGGCGCTTTGTCAGCGTTATTACAATTAGACTCCTCGCCCATGGGGGCCATGGGTGTAGATAGGACAATGTCCTCGGAACACACATGTAAAACTTATATGTATATATATATGTTCTCCCAGTTTCTCTGCCAGTTCTCCAGAGTCTCATTTCGTCTATTTCTTTTTGATACCTCTTTGTGGATTCCCTCTTGTATGTCATATCTTATGTTTATTCTCTCTTTAATAAGCAAGTCAATGGGTATAACCCCAGCTATAACAACATTCGGATCATAAGATATCGTCCGATAAGCTTTATTTATCATAATCAAGATCTTCCTCTGGGTTTGCAACAACAGTTTACGGGTTATCGCCGTGCGTAGGGCACTTGGCCCCCACACTTCACAACCATACGTCAAAAGTAGTACAGCAATCCCTTCATATATTCTCTTCAACGAGAGACAATCGAGTCCACCACTCGTCCTGGTAAGGGCAACCAGCCCCAGGAATACTGTCAATACTTTTCTAGTTTGCTGCACCACATGTTCTGTATAGATCATCTCCTCTTGGATTAGCAAACCCAGATACTTCACCTCACTGGACGATCTGACTTGCTCATTATTCAAAGCCAATCTAGGCCGTCTCTCCCGATGAAACTTGTTCTTGAGCATCATCGCAGTGGTCTTATTAGCTGAAAACTCCAGCTTAGCCTTCTTGCTCCAATTGATAACTACTCCCAGTGCTCGATTGGCCTTAAGCTCATGGTCTGTTCTGGATCTTCCATCAATGACCAGCATGGCGTCGGCTGCATAAGCGACCAAACTCCGAACACTGAGTATAGCGTCTATTGTGCTTCTTCCTTTACGGAATCCAAACTGTGCGTCCCCAAAAAAGTTTGTCGATTCCAGGAAGGCTTCCAATCTGAAGGCAATCAATCTTTCTGCTATTTTTCCCAGCACGGGCAGCAGGGTTATTGGTCGTTACGACTTCAGATTTAAGGAAGATCTTCAGTACTCCTCTTTTCCAGCTGTTCGGAAACTTGCATGTATAAAACATCAAATTAACAATGTTTAATAGGAGGAGTCTAGTTCTAGGCAATGTTCTCTTGACTATCTCCGCTTTTATGCCGTTCAGACCCGGCGCCCAGCCGTTCTTTTGTCTACGCACTGCTTCCTCAAGCTCATCGGGAGTCACTTCTTGAACCACTTCCGATTCCCCAAGCCTGGCTGCTGCCATATTTCTAATATTTATATTTTCATCATCTGTACAGTATCGTCAGGGAGCAAGCCCGTCAAGATGAACATGCATATGTCCTCAGGTTTTGTTAGGACAGTATCATCAGACCGCATCGACACCATTTTTGTTTTGGTTTTTAGCTTATTGGCCAAGATCTTATAGGCCAATCCCCAGGGATCTGTCTCCCCAGAGAGTTGCACGATCCTCTGCCAGTATTCTCTTTTTGCATATCTAATATGGTTGATATATGCAGTTCTAGCTCTTATAAACGCTTGCCTGGCCTCCCTCGTGCTGTTATGCTCGGCACGCAGTCGGCTTCTCTTCCTCTTCCAGATCCTCCCGAATCTGATCTTCTGGGCTCTCGCCAAGTCGAGTTCTCGATTCCACCAGGCGGCTAATTTGGGTTTCTGGGCAACATGTCTGGCAGAGTCTGCCACTGCTCTATGGAGAATCCCTGTCAAAGAAGCAACTTGCTCCGTGAGGGTCATCACATCAAATCTCAACTCCCCAAGATCGATGAGCACGGCCGCATCGAGGTAAAGTGGATAGGGACAGGTATTGTCGGACATGACCCGTAAAACGCCCGGGGGTCTACCCACTATGTAGCGACGCCACAACCAAAACGTCGGATCTCGGAAAAACCCGCGCCCCACACTCGCCAGGTCAGTGTCGAGGGCGGGAGAACGACCTTCCCCAGATGTTGTAGGGGAGTGACACACTTAGCCGCTCCTAGCGGTGGGACCTAAGTCCAGCCGGTAGGAACGTTGCCCAGCGGGGACCACGAGGAGTTGGTGTCACCGGCTTGATAGCTCAGGTCGTCGTCTGTCCGTCTGGTCTTGTCGAGAGTCCAGATGAGGCTATTGGAGTTGCGTCCTCTTCCAACGTAAAAGGCTTCGGCAGAAGTTCTGGAATGCCGGAAAAGTGTCTGCGGAGAGGAATGTGTCTGATGTAGGTGGCCACATTTGGCGAGCCGTGATGACTGCTGTCCGGAGGGGGCCCCGGAGGCGATCATATGTGGGACAGTCCAGGATGATGTGCCATGGGGTCTCGATGCCGCCGCAACCGCAGAGGGGATAGTCCCGTAAGGATCGTTGATGGAGGTAGGTCGCGAAATCCCCATGGCCAGTCAGGAATTGCGTGGTCCAGTAGTCCGCCGCAAGCCATGCACACTGCAGCCGGTGTCTGACGTTGGGAAGAAAGGCGTATGTGGTTTGCCCTTCTTCAGCTCGGTCCCCGCGGCGCTGCCATTCCTCCACAAAATGGCGCCTGAGACGTCTGGAAGCCTCGCGACGGCTGCTGCAGTGAGTGAGGTCCATCCCGACTAGGTGTCGATGTCCCAACTTGTAACGGTGGACCATGTAGAGGTGCTGTAGTTCCAAATCCAGCGGGAGAACCCCCGCAAGGACCTGAAGGGCCAGTGTAGACGTGGTCCTATACGCCTTCGTGGTTTTCAGCAAGACTTGCCTTTGGGCGATATTGACCTGACGAGTACTCCGGACATCTAGTCTGTCGTCCCATGCCCCAACTGCGTAGGAGGCCATGGGGAGGAAGATGGATTTATAATACGTGTCCAGTGTGGGGGAGGTGAGGCCCCATTCTGTAGCCGCCAGCTTCGCGATGGCTGTGAACACCTTAGCGCCCTTGTCTTGAATCATCCGTTTGTGGGCAGAGAGAGTAATTTCTACCCAGCCAAATGCCCAGGTATTTGGCCACTGTGACTGCGGATGGGGTCACCTCGTAGACGGACAAGGGGCGGGCGATCTCGAAGTATCCCTTTCAGGAGGACCTGCTCCGTCTTCTGTGTAGAGAGCTGTAAATGGTTCTCCCCACACCAGGTGTCCACTAAATTGACGGCTTGCTGAGCGGCTGTCTCCAGTTGGAGTCTGCTGTTGGCGGCCACTAGGACGATGGGATCGTCAGCGCGAGGCGACTCTTTCGATATTGGCGGCGGAGAGTCTGCGGAGAAGAGAATCCATCACCACGTTCCATAAATCCGGGCCCAGGATGGATCCTTGGGGGCAGCCCTGGGTGACGGGTTTGTCAGCGGTCTGGAAGTTTCCCAATATGCGGACTCGACTGCCCTGTAGGTAGTCGACCAGGAGGGTCGCAATGTCAAACGGGCAGTGTCTAGTCGCCAATTCCGCCAGGAGCGCCGGCCACCAGAGATGATCGAAGCTGGCTTGAACATCGAATAGGATGCCCAAGACGTATTTGTCCGCTCGTCTGTGCATCATTGGGCGGACGGTGGCGATTGCATCGACCGTAGATGTTCCCTGGCGGAAACCATACTGCCTAGGGGACGCAAACCGCTGATCCCGAACTATGGGCTGGAGGCGTAGTTTCATCAGTCTCTCTAATGTCTTCCCTAGTAAGGGAATGTGACAGATAGGGCGGTAAGATGAAACCTCCTTCGGGTCTTTCTCCGCCGACTTCAAAAGCGTGCGTATATCGCCCAGCTTCCAGATGTCTGGTAAAACACCGTGAGTCAGACAGCCATTGAACAGTTCCGTGGCTACCGTGGCGTAGATATCCGACTCAGCCAGTTTATGGAGCATTTCCGGTTAGTAGTATAAAAGTGAGTGTACGAGAACACTTCCGGGTTCCGAACGGAAACACTACCGGGTTCTAGTTCATGACGTCATAGAGGCACTGGCAGCTGGTGTCCGAGCTGTCCATGTGACGTCACTGTTTTGTGTGTGTGTGTGTGTGTGTGTGTGTGTGTGTGACTGAAACACTTCCGTGTTCCAGTTCATGACATCACACAGAGGCCCAAGTCGCTGGCGTCCGCATGGCTAAAACCTGTTTCAAGACGTCACGGATGCCGTGGTTTCTGCATGTCCAAAATTTGGTAGCCGAAAACAATGTGTAGCGGATGGGGGTACCCGGAATTCGGCGGTTGCCCGGACGCGCAGAGGTGATGTCATCGGGTACCGTTACCCGAAATGTTTAAATCAACGGATGGGGGTACCCGAAATTTGTGGGTACGCCCTAACCGGGTTCCAGTTCATGACAGAGGCCCTGGCAGCTGGTGTCCGAATGTTAAAACACTTCCGCGTTCTGGTTTATTTTGATGTAACAAAATAATCGTTCTCTCTCGAAATTTTTAATGTCAGAATTTTGGTACCCTAAATGATTAAAACAACGGATGGGGGTACCCGAAATTTGTGGGTACGCCCACATGACGACGACGTAGAGGGCGTGATGTCTGAAATGTTTAAATCAACGGATGGGGGTACCCGAAATTTTCGGTGTCTGAAATTTAGTACCCGAAATGTTTAAATCAACGGATGGGGTTACCCGAAATTTTTGGTGTCCGAATTTTAACACCCGAAATGTTTAAATCAACGGATGAGGGGGGTACACCCTAAAACAAGTCCTGTATGTCTAAACTCTGGACGGTGGGAGGGGGTACCGTTACGCGAAATTGATCGATTAAAATTTGGGACAATAGGTACATGACGGGTTCCGAAATTTGGTGATTAATGACATCCCGCCACGGTTCCTCCGGTACTCAAAACCGGATATTGTATTATTATAATGTTTATATTGTGTTAATATAAAACAGATGCATCGATTTGAATACTGTTTAGAAAACATATTCTTATTATGCGTTACTAAAATTGTTAACTGAATAAATATATTTACTCCTGTGACGATTCGATTCAAACAGCATCTAAGCTGGTACAAGCGGTGTGTGTGTGTGAAACACTGCCACGTTCAGTTAATGTATTCAAAGAGGAACTGATAGCTGGCGTCCGTGTTTTATAAAGCTGTGTGTGTGTGTGTGTGTGTGTGTGTGTGTGTGTGTGTGTGTGTGTGTGTGAGGTTGACGTAGAGCTGGCTCAGGCAAGCTGTTGTAAGTTGCAGCGCTATAAAAACCGGTTTCTTTGCTGTTACATTCCATGTGAGAGACACATCTCTACTGCTTTTGCGCTTATTCAAGTATGATAGGAATAATTGTTTTGTATAAGGGGTATAATAATAAAAATAACATAGGTTATAGTTTATATATATAAGTTTTAATAATATCAAAAGCTTTTACAATGAAATCATAAGCTATAAGTTTTTTCTCTCTACACACACACGTTCTATATTCACAAGACAATTATAATTGCGCAAAACATACGCGCTCTCTCTATATACATAACTAAACAAAATAGACACTTTATCTACATATATATATATATATATTTACATAATTATACAAAATAATCTTTTTTCTCTCTCGCTTTCTCTCTCTTTTGCAGCCTTGAAGGTTCTCTCTCTCTCTCTCTCTCTCTCTCTCTATATATATATATATATATACACACACACACACACACATAATTAACAAAATAATAATTACATTTACTACAACAAAACAAGCCTTATATGTCTAACAATAATAATAATAATAATTAATAACATACAATATTACAATGTTGATGTGTAATATGTTAATAATAACATACTAAATGTAGACACACATCAAATGATAATTAATATGGTGTTAACTACATGTGTAAAATGGTACACCAAAACCTTGAATTCAACTCTTTTAGTATTTTAGATAATAACAGAGGTAACAACGCTTATAAAGCGCACATCCAGTGGAATTATGCCTTAACCAATTACATTTTTTGTCAAAATAATTTTTTAAAACAATTGTTCTTCAGAGTGTAAATTCTCTCCACTCACAAGCACTCAGAATGTTACAGTGGTCAACATGTGGTGAACGACATACATCTCCCAGGCATTCTTTCAACTGTTCTTCATTTAGGTCGACATCGACGTCGAAAATCTGTACCATTGGTCTGCGCCTACTTGGTTCAACGCATTTAATGGTAGGTTGCGTCCTTGCCACTTCCTTAATCTTTTGCACGGTTTTTGCCGATCCGGTTCCACGGCAACACCACCTTTCCTAACTTTACGTATGGATCGGATCTGCCACCCCTCTTCCTTCGGTTTCAGAATATCCTTCAGCACTTTTTTTGTTTCCTCTGAATCCTCCTTCTTTTCATCAGTGGGGTAAACAAGCACAGTCTGGTCCATAGGTTTTGGGATCACCTCTTTCTTTCCAATTTTTGGCCTTTGTGGCCCCAACCACATCAGCAAATGATTTCTGCTTAGATGCCATCTCTCTGGTCTCGATCCTCCTTTCAAGAAGCTGTCCCTCTAACTTAGCTACTCGCACACGTAGTTTGACATTTTCAGCCTCTAGCCGTGCAAAACTTGCAAGTATATTCTTGGCCGCAGTCTTACTGACCTTATTATTCTCATTGAATACGTAGTCCTCCATCTCCTGCCTTATCTTCAAGTATCCTTCATCTTCCTCCACATCCTCTGCATCCCGTCTTCTCTTTGATCCACCATCCGAAGTCACTGAACCTCTCCGCTGCCTGTCTTCGTCTGTTTCCATCGCTTCTCCTGAACTCATTTATAATGTATACAAAAGAGATAACGAACAAAAAAGAACAGACATGAGAAGAAAAAAAAAATTCCACTGAAAAAATTTTTCCAAGTCTTTTGGCGGGAAAATTAAAAACTAAACAAACCAATAAATAACTGTACTATAATACTTATATCCCTAAATAATTGAAAAAAAAAACAAAATCAAAGTCCCCGGTACCGTCCTTGTACCGTAAAATTAAAAACAAAAATTGTAAACAAACAAAATATTTCCAAGTTTTTTCCCTCAACTGAGGGAAAAATTCCCACACTCTGGCTAAATTGCTTTTATGTGTTCCTTGTTTTATAGGTTACCGAATCAGCTCCCAAAACAGTTCACCAACTCAGTTCGGTTCACTAATTGAATCACTTGCTGGTTTTTTGGTTAGTCCGCTTTTTAAGCGGGAAATGTACGTTTCCAATCCACCAAAAGCCAACTCACAATGTTGACACAAATCAGCTGATTTATGTCAAATACTTATTCTTAAAAATGTTTCTATTTCGCTATATTTAATTGTTTTTATGAATACTAAGCTAATACTAACTGTTCTATTATACTTATAAAATGTTTATATACGCTTAAAAAGTCTTCAAACCTACCCTAAAACCTTAAAATTACCTAATTTAACTAGTGTCTATTGCACGCCTATCCTACCCTATCCTACTAATACACAGTTCAGCACTTTAGAAAAATCCTATTTTATAACTCTCCCGCACTTCTTACCTTATATAAGGTATCGTCCTCTTCAGAATCCTTTACTGTACACTTCACGACACTTTACAAGTTGAAAAGCTAACAAAAATCCACTCTTACAACATTAAAACCGCAGAGCGATTTAAACAACGTCTTCTTTGCACAACCTTGCACAAACAAGTCCAAGTGGATAGGGACACATGGTCGGGGCCGAAGCCCCACATTCCCTCCACCACCCCTCAAGCTCTTCAGTCACGAGACTTATTGCTCAAGGCTTCTGACACCGAGAATTCTCCAACAAGGTCCTCTTGTTCATTCTTCAATTGTGCCGTCCGACCATGTTGTACTGTCCCGCCACCCTAATGTAGGGTTAGGCGAACCTATGCCAATTCAATATTATTATTCTGCAACTATTCCTCTGCCCTCTTTAGCTCTTCCAACTTTTCGGGTTACTCTAGAGAAGACTCTGAAGAATTCTGAGTTCCAACATAGAATCTCCTTTTTATCTTCACCGAGATGGGACTCCCAAAATTCCACCAATTCTTAGCGTTCTTCGATAAAAGCAGGGCACTCCGCCAACACATGCCACGCTGTTTCTTCAATCCCTACGCCACATCTGGCGCACCAGGGGTCCTCCACTAATCGAAAACTTGCCAATTTCGCCTTAAAGTTTCCATGGCCAGACAAATATTGCGTGGCATAGTAGTTCGTATTTAACTGCAGGTCCATTCTTTCCCAGATATTCGGGATAAACGAAAGGTCTCCCTGCCTTTAGTGCTCTGTTCCCATCTACGTTGCCATTCGTTCAGAGTCTCTCGTCTTCTATTTCTTTTACTCACACTACGTATTGCGCCAACTTCCATATCTTCATGGATATTAATCCTTTCTCTGATTAAAAGATCCATTGGGATCACACCCGCAATCACTAAATTAGCATCGTGTGAAATTGTACGGTAAGCTTTATTCACCATAATGATAATCTTTCTCTGGGTCCGTAACAATAACCTTTTCAATCTGATATTCCTCAGGGCCGTGTCACCTCACACTTCGCAACCATATGTTAACAGAGGGACAGCAATTCCCTCATATAATCTCCTTAGTGCCAAGCACTCGAGACCTCCTGTGGTTCTTGTAAGGGACATCAGTCCCCTAAACGTAGCAATTACTTTGTTAGTCTGCTGTTCAACGTGCTGTGTAAAGATTATTCCCTCTTCCACCTGAAGACCCAGGTACTTAATAGTATTCTTGAACTCAATCAGAGTTCCATCCATGAATATGCGGGGGCGTCTCCCCCGATCGAATCTATTCTTCAGCATCATTGCCGAGGTCTTCTCGATTGAAAACTCGAGTTTGGCCTTTTTACTCCACCGCGTCACAACCCCCAGCGCACCTGCAGCTTTCATTTCTAAATCAACCCTGGACCGTCCTTCAATCAACAGCATCGCGTCATCTGCATAAGCAATCGCGTGCACGTCATTCCCGAAATCCTGTATCAGAAAATCTTCAAAGATTATATTCTAGAAAATGGGTCCTAAAATTGAACCCTGAGGACAACCTTTTGTTAACATCTTGGAATGACGTGCACCCTCGAATTCAAAAATGACTTCTCTCTCAGCTAGATAACTAGTTATCAACCTTAAGATATATCCAGGGCAATTTATTCGCTGTAGTTGATCCAGCAAAAAAGGCCACCAAGCATTATCGAACGCACCAGAGATGTCCAGGAAAATTCCCAGCACATACCAGTGCACTGACGCATTAACATGTCTCTGTACACTGAGAATTGCACCCGTCGTGCTCTTTCCCGAACGAAACCCAAATTGGGATTCTCCATAAAAATTTTGACCTTCAAGAAAAGTTATCAACCTTCCGGCAATGATGCGTTCGGCAATCTTGCCCAAAACCGGCAACAAGGTCACCGGTCTATAAGACTTCAAGATCTGCGGATCCCTGTCATTAGACTTTAAGAAAACTTTTAACTCCCCCTGTTTCCAGATCTTCGGAAACTCTCCAGTAGCAAATATCGCATTTAGCGTATCCAGCAGGAGGAGTTTTATTCTATCCATAGTTCTCTTAATAACTTCCGCTCGGATACCGTCCAGACCCGGCGCCTTGCCACTCTTCTGCATCTTTACAGACTTATTTAATTCATCGGGAGAGACCAAGACCCTCTCTTGTATTGTCACATGAGCTGCTGCCCGTTGCCTGATGACTGTATTCACCTCTTCATCTGTAGCAACGTTATCATCAGGGAGCAAGCCCTCCAGAAAGTATTTACAAATCTCACTAGGTTTTGTGTAAAGCACATTGCCCGACCGCATTGAGACCATCTGAGTCGGCTTCTTCAGCCTATTGGCTATGATCCTATAAGCCAAGCCCCACGGATCAGCTTCCCCCGAAAGCCGCACTACCTTCAGCCAGTATTCCTTTTTCGCATAGCGAATTCGGTTAATGTATTCAGTTCTAGAATTAACAAATAGCCGTCTGGCCACCATCGTAAATTCATGGTCCTCACCAAGACGATTTCTCGTCCTCTTCCAACGTCTCTCCAATCTGTTTTTATTGACACGGGACCGGTCAAGATCTCCATTCCACCAGGCGGTTAATTTCTTGTCATGTTTTTCAAATTTGGCGGAGTCCAGCACGGCCCTCCGAAGAATCATCGTTAGGGAGCCCACTTTTTCTGATAACGGCATTTCATCATAGTTCTTCAACTGTCCAAGATCAGCAAGCAAGCACGCATCGAGAAGACACCAGTTCAAGTCCCTCGGTCTGTATTGTACTCTCCTCAGTTCCTGACAGCGGATTTGTTCCCTCGTTATGTCCAAATCATACGTAATAAGTCTATGATCAGATAATGACCAATCCGTATGGACCTTCCACATAAGGATCTTCTGTGTCAACGATCCACTGCCAAGAGTAACATCAATGTTACTACAATATCCTCTAGTATTTTCAAACGTACTCGCTTCACCTGGACAGTTGAATATCTCCAAATCATGAAGAAGTATAAACGTTTCCAATTCTTCACCTTTCTCATCGGTGTTGTCGTTATACCATAACACCGATTTGGCGTTAGCGTCTGCCGCTATCAAGATGGGTTCTCCTCGAAATGTATTAATGACTCTATCGAGATGGTTAAGATGGGCTCAATGCGATCTGCATACTTAAAATAAGCATTCACCAATATAATATCATAGCCTCCCAGACTCAGTCTCAATACTGTACACGTGGGGTTGCAGCAATCTTGTATCAACACAACATTAGCTAGACTGTCTTTTATTACAATCTCCGACCACATTTCCACATCCGCAGGAACACCACAAAGGGCACGATAGCCAGGCCACGCCAAAGGTTTCTGATACGGCTCCTGGATGAACAATACATCCAGTCGCCGCAGTTTTACGATTTTCATAAGCTCACACATTCCACTGAAACTTCTTGCCATATTTATCTGGCCGAGTTTAAGCACCATAATCTACTTTTTCCAAGGCTATTCTACAAGCGCGTTCATATTCAGTGCAACCCTTTGATCCCGTGGAATGTTGGTAGTCTTTCTTAGCAAGTTTACAATTGATGCATGTGGCCTGTTGATCTTTCTTGTTGCAATCCTTCACATCGTGCTCCCCTGTACAATGACTACACATTTGCTTCCCACGACAGTGCTTTGATATGTGACCATACAGCAAACATTTGTAGCATCTGACTACAGGATTGTAGTCCTTGACACGACAAGACTGCCACCCCACGAACAGACGATCTCTACGCCTCAGTACATTTCGCACTCGTGATGAGCATTCTACCACCCAGTTCGTCCTGGTATCATTAACATTTCTATTTTTATATTTGTGAACACACTTGAACTCCTTTAGGAAATCATCCCTGGGAACCAAGTCTTCCACATTCTGTGTTATAATGTCATCGATTATCTCCTGCTCACCACGATCTGCGTCCACATCATATATCATTATTTTTGGGCATCTCTTTCGAGGTGCCTCAACCACCAAACCCTTAGATTTAAGGGCCTCACAATCCTGGAGCACCTTCAATTGCTCCACTTTGTCAGTCTCTACCATAATCCCCCTGGCGGTCTTCACAACTCTCCTGACTCTGATCCCCAAATCCTTGGGTTGGATCGTAGTTTGGATCACCTTTTTGACTTCCTCAATATTTTTCGTTTCATCTGTACTCTTAATGAAGACCACTTTAGGGGGTTGTATTATTTTCTTAGTCCCAGTTATTTTAGGGAAGGCCGAGACTTCCGCATAAGATCTGAGCCTGGGAAACTCACCATCTTCTTTTCTTGGGACAGTACCCATCATTTTTAAAATCTCTTCTCGGCCCTCGAGCCGTCCTTCCATCCGAATGAACTTCTCCAAACCAGACAGCAGCTCTGACATCGTACCCATTCTCATTTTAAAGTCATTAATTTGCATGACTGTGAGCTTCTTGCTCTTCCATTGATTCACCGCCCACTTCGTCATATATTCCATCATGGAATTCAACTGGGCAAACTCACTCTCATTCTCACTAGAAAAACCTGGCTCGACTGTAGCCTCTATGCCAGCAGGCTCCTCTGGGTCACCTACCACCGAAGTCCTCTTTGCACGAGATGTCCCCTGCGTCCCTGGACTTACCTCTTTCCGTTTCTTAGTTTGAGATGACCGATCTACATCGCTGCTCTCAGTAACAGACTCACCTTCAGTATCCATTGGATCCACTTTTGTCATGTCCTGTCGGGCCGACGACCTCTGTACCTTCGCCGATCTCTTAAAGGGATCGTCCTCCTCCTTATTACCACTCATTATTTTAAGCAATATCCACAAAGAAAATATAATCAGAAAAGTTTTACAAGTTAAAAAACACTAAAACAGTCTTTGTATATATATAAAAACTATATATACACAAATAAAGTTTGTCACTTTAAGGAATGTCCACTCGCTAATTGTTTACAACGTCAACGGATTCACACGGCAGTCCCTATTCTACCACCAAATCGCGTTTACCGCCGTTTAGCCACCTCAGGAGCTTATGGCGGGGCACCGGTCCACGACTGATCGCCTGAAATGTTTCTAGCCCCCACCTCGTAGAGGCGGCGGAGCCCTTACTTTCACACACACAATTACCCTAATCGGATTTTATTGTTCCACAGTTCAACATACACTCACTCACAACGTTTATATGCAATGTTCTGGCACACTTAGTGATCACAATACAGGCACTATAAATTCACTCACATACAGTAGTAAGACGACACTTAACTACCGGGCACAGGGGCCAGTGGATAGGGACAGAGTCTCTAAGGATAACGGAGATGTTGCAAGCCTCTGCTTATACCATCCCCGGCTCTCCGTCGAGCGGGAGGTCGATTGTTCTGAACGCTGACCAGACGCCTGACGATGTTTTGGTCAGTACCCTTGGGTTTGAGACGTGCAGCTCTAACCCTCCATGGGTTACGGAATATCTACTATCTAGGATTTAACAGCAGATAGGTGAATCCAACTCCACCGCACAAGGCGGACACAGAGTCGACGACCCACAGCCGAAACCACAGACCAACCTCGAGTCCAACACCAATACACCGGAGATGAGCCCAGGTTTCCCCGGACCCACCCACGATGCCGGCCGGGGCGCAGACAAGGCGTACCCTGTCTACGGGGCTCCCCGACCCCCGAGGAGTTGATTTAGCAAAGCCAGGGCAAGCTCTGACCCGCCTTCCATCAACAACGGGTCGGCCTCCCATTCTGGGAGACCTACCAGAGGCAGCATTACGCCACCATTTCGGGTCTGCACACCCGGGGCTTTGGTCGGCCCTTGCCTTGGCAGTTTAAAGGGACTGCCAACCCTGTTACTCTCCTACACCATTATGTACTCCGGCCTTTTTCTAGGCTTCATGCCTTTTAAAAAGGTACCGGGCGTCCCTCATGAGCTAGACTCTGTCACGTACTCTCCCGTACTTCGAACCCGTTCAACTTGTTTGTGCTTCCCGTATTTATTCCTAACTGTTACACCTCATGTAACCTGTGATCCTCTCTCATCCTCCCTATTTCCGCAGCCACCTCGTTGAATAGAACTACTGCCTCCTTACGCCGACAAATCTCCCTAAAATCTAACCTGACTCCTATTTCACTCAGTCCTTCTACCAATTTAACCCTTTGTTCTGCAAACATCCAACAATCGTACAGGAAATGTTCCGGAGTATCTGGAACCTTACACCACTTACACTGATCCGTCGCACAGAGTCCAAACCTATATAGATAACTCCTAAAGTTTCCATGTCCTGTAAGGTACTGAGTTCCATAATGGTTAAATTCCAGCTTGATCTTAATCCTTTCTTTCACGTCAGGTATCTTTAAATAAAGGGCCCTACCTTTACTACTATTATTCCACCGGTCCTGCCAAATGTTTATTGATTCGCCCTTTATTATTTGTGCCCTATGTCTTCCATTCCTCTTGTCCCAATATAATTCCCTCCTCTGTTTTGCCAACAGGTCTATCGGCAGCACCCCAGTCAGCACATTCAGTGCTTCCTTCGATACTGTCCTGTAGCCTCTACAGATTGTAAGCAGCATCAGTCTTTGTGCTCGCAACAAAATCTCAGCATACGTAGACAGACTCATCTTGTGAGCCCAGACTGCCGCACCATATAACAGTATCGATTCCCCTACACCTCTATATAGAGTCGTAAGAGCCTGACCTCTAAATCCCCATTCAGTTCTAACCACACGGCGTATCTTCTGGAAAGCTGTAGTTGCTTTATTTGCCGCCTGCACCAGATGGTGTCTGAAACTTAGTTTTTCATCAATAATAACTCCAAGATACGTATGCTGTGTCACCATTACTAAGTTACGTCCTTCCATTTTGACTACCGGTTTTCTAGCTAACGCTCCCTTAAGTAGCATCGCTTTCGTCTTTTCCGGACCAATTCTTAATCTGTTCTCCCTACTCCAGTTCTCTATGACTCCCAATGCTAGGTTCGCTTTCCGTTCTAACTCCATTCTAGAGTTAGCGCTAACCAACAAAAGCCCGTCGTCAGCATACGCATAAGTTCGGCACCCTATCGGCAACTGCAGTCGCAAAAATGCATCAAATAAAACTATCCAAAGTGTCGGTCCTAGCACCGACCCCTGCGGACATCCCATTGATAGCAGCTTTTCTTTTTCAACATTTCTAAACCTTAATATCGCATACCTATCATTAAAATAGTCTTTTATGCAACCAAATTCCTTACCCTTTACTCCAAAGTCCTCCAGCTGGACTAAAATCCGTGGCCACCATGCATTATCAAATGCTCCAGCAATGTCCAGGAAAATACCCAGTACGTGCTTGTCTCTCTCATTACTCACATCCTCCAGTACGTCAACAATCGCATCTTCCGTTCCTCTTCCAACTCTGAACCCATACTGTCTCATGTAACTTGCTCTGTCCTTCCAATACATTTAAGATTCTTTTGTTCAGCAGTTTTTCAAATACTTTCCCCAATACTGGTAACAAAGTAAGCGGCCGGTAAGACTTCGGTGCCTGAGGGTCTTTCCCTAACCCCTTATATAACACTTTCACAATTCCAATTTTCCAGTGCTTGGGAAATTTACCTTCCTGAAGAGCTCTGTTCATAATTGCAGTGATTCGTCCTCTCACTGTATCCCACGCTCTACAGAGGATTTCCACCTTCAAATCGTCGAATCCTGGAGCTTTTCTCTTTCCCATTGAAAACAGTGCACTTCTTACCTCTTCCTCATTAATTTCCGGCGAATCCTCTTCCACAATACTCATTTCAGCTCTACTAATTACTACCATGTCGGCTTCTGAGTAGCCCCGTGGGTCAGACGGAAGCAACGAGTCTAGCAACTTTTCCGTCAGCATACCAATATCGTGTTCCGTTTCATCTCCAAATTTCATTGTTGATATCAGCAGCTCTTTTTTGCTCTGACCACTCACAACTTTATAGGGCATGCCCCACGGATCCCGATTTCCTTCGACGGTGATAAACTTTTCCCAAGCACTCTTCTTCTCCTGTCTTACCATGGCAAAGTATCTATTACGCGCCGCTCTATACCTGTTTTTACGTACTTCCCTATCCTCTGATGGTCCAGTATTTATTTTCCTCCTTAGTCTTCGAACGTTCCTCCTTTCAAACTCTAAGTCCCTATTCCACCAAGAGACAGTTCTTAGATTGTTGCTTTCTCTGGGTATCG
Organism: Magicicada septendecula; assembly: GCA_034769895.1. Taxonomy (NCBI): domain Eukaryota; kingdom Metazoa; phylum Arthropoda; class Insecta; order Hemiptera; family Cicadidae; genus Magicicada; species Magicicada septendecula. The sequence goes on along the minus strand of CM068374.1, from coordinate 390,156,863 downwards.
ATTCTTCTGCCGCTGCTACGATCGTAGTTGTCAGGTCGACCACTTCCGATTCTAAATCCTCATGTGCTGCAAACGGTTGCATCATTCTATCATTTAGGCTATTTGTAAACTTCTGCCAATCTGCTTTCCTTATGGCAAATCGTCCTTTTTTCTCTAAATTCCTTCTATGCCTATTAACTCTTAAGCTTTGAAGCGTGTATATAATTAACCTATGATCGCTGTTCCCTTCGTCTAAAACCTTCCAATTCTCTACCCATACATTTTCAGTGCACAATGTTACATCTATGTTAGTCTCAGCGATCGCCCCCGGCACTCCAGCAAAAGTTGATAACTCCCCATCTGTGTTGCAGATATTCAATGAGTTAGCCATAATAAACGCTTCAAGCTTCTCACCCCTGCTGTCAGTGATCCTATCAAACCACAGCTCAGATTTAGCGTTCACATCTCCAGCCAATATAACCCTTTTACCATGAAGTTCTAGCATAGTCCTTTCCCAATGTCTGATATGCACTTCGATATCCTCCCTACACTGAAAATATGAACTCATCATGTATACTTCCCTATCGCCAACTATCACCTTTACGCATACATGATGCTCTCCTGACAGCTCTCTAACAAATAGCCCTTCGATGTCGTTGTTAACAATTACAACAGCTGCTTTTGGTCGTTCCGACGCATAATAAACCCTATACCCGTCGAGATGCGGTATACGCCCTCCGCACGAATACGGCTCTTGTAACAGAACAATGTCTATGCTTCTATCCTTAATCACAAAATTCAATTCTTCAAGGCATATACTTGAACCTTGGACATTGATCTGCCCGACTCTTATTCCTCGTGTGTGTGGTTCTCTAGTGTCCATTGTATTGCGTCATGGAGACCTTCCTGATTAACGCACGAAGGTAAATCGGACATTCCCGTGTTCCGCACCTATGATTTGCGGGTTTTTTCGCTCCCTTGCATACCACACAGACTGGGGCCTGCTCTCTCTCTTCTCGCACTCCCTGAAGGCGTGTCCTTCCTGGCCACAATGTGAGCAAATTTGCTTACCCTTGCCCGTGCAAAACTTTTGGGTATGGCCGTACGCTTGGCACATGTAACAACGGGCGACGGCCAGGTAGTCGACAACTCGACAGGAGGCAAAGTCGATATATACTCGCTGTTTTGTAATGAGCTCGTCTCTGATCTTAGTAGGACATTCGACAACCCAATTACAGATTTCATCATTGCGTCTGCCAGTTCTAAAACGAAATTTAACTTCCTCCCTCACTTGCCGTTCTGTAAACCCGGCGTCTTCCAAGTTTTGTTTGAAAAGGCATTCTTTCAGCTGTTCTTCATTTAGGTCGATATCGACGTCGAAGATTTGTACCATCGGTCTGCGCCTACTCGGTTCAACGCATTTAATGGTTGGTTGCGTCCTGGCCACTTCCTTAATCTTTTGCACGGTTTTTGCAGATCCGGTTTCCACGGCAACACCACCTTTCCTAACTTTACGTATGGACCGTATCTGCCACCCCTCTTCATTCGGTTTAAGAATATCCTTCAACACTTTTTTTGTTTCCTCCGAATCTTCCTTCTTTTCATCGGTGGGGTAAACAAGCACAGTCTGGTCCATAGGTTTTGGGACCACCTCTTTCTTTCCAATTTTGGGCCTTGGTGCCCCGACCACATCAACAAATGATTTCTGCTTGGATGCCGTCTCCCTGGTCTCGATCCTCCTTTCAAGAAGCTGTCCCTCTACCTTAGCTATTCGCACACGTAGTTTTATATTTTCGGCCTCTAGCCGTGCAAAGCTTGCCAGTATACTTTTGGCCGCAGTCTTACTGACCTTATTATTATCGTTGAACAAGTATTCCTCCATCTCCTGCCTAATCTTCAGAAATCCTTCATCTTCCTCCACGTCCTCTGCATCCCGTCTTCTATTTGACTCTCCTACCGAGGTCACTGATCCTCTCCGCTGCCTGTCTTCGTCCGTTTCCATAGCTTCTCCTGAACTCATTTATGATGTACAAAAGAGATAACGAACAAAAAGAACTGACATGAGAAAACAAAACAAAATTCAACTGAAAAAATTTCGAAGTCCGAAAATTTTTCCAAGTCTTTTAGCGGGAAAATTTATAACTAAACAAACCAAATAAATAACTGTTCTATAATACTTATATACCTAAATAATTGAGAAAACCAAGAAATCAAAATCCCCGGTACCGTCCTTGTACCATAAAATTAAGAACAAAAATTGTAAACAAAGAAAATATTTCTAAATATTTTTCCCTCAACCGAGGGAAAAATTCCCACACTATGGCTAAACTGCTTTTATGTGTTCCCTAATTTTATAGGTTACCGAATCAGCTCCCGAAACAGTTCACCAACTCAGTTCGGTTCACTAAATGAATCACTTGCTGATTTTTTGGTTAGTCCGCTTTTTAAGCGGGAAATGTACGCTTCCGATCCACCAAAAGCCAACTCACTATGTTGACACAAATCAGCTGATTTGTGTCAAATACTTATTATTAAAAATGTTTCTATTTAACTATATTTAATTGTTTTTTGTGAAACTAAGCTATTACTAAGTGTTCTATTATACTTATAAAATGTTTATTTACGCTTAAAAAGTTTTCAAACCTACCCTAAAACCTTAAAATTACCAAATTTAACTAGTGTCTATTGCACGCCTATCCTACCCTATCCTACTAATACACAGTTCAGCACTTTAGAAAAATCCAATTTTATAACACTCTCCCGCACTTCTTACCTTATATAAGGTATCGTCCTCTTCAGAAACCTTTACTGTACGCTTCACGACACCTTACAAGTCGAAAAGCTAACAAAAAACCACTCTTACAACATCAAAACCGCAGAGCGATTAAACAACGTCTTGTATGAACAACCTTGCACAAACAAGTAGTGGATAGGGACAGGTAGTGTCGGACCGGCATTGCTGCCGTACGGTACCAACGGGGGCGAACCCCGACATGACCCGTATGACGCCCGGGTCTACCCACTATCCAGCGACGCCACAACCGAAAGTCGGAGCTCGGAAAAACCCCCGCCCCACACTCGCCAGGTCAGTGTCTAGGGCGGGAGAACGACCTTCCCCGGATGTAGTAGGGGAGTGACACACTTAGCCGCTTCTAGCGACTGAACCTAGGTCCAGCCGGTAGGAACGTTGCCCAGCGGGGACCACGAGGAGGTGGTGTCACCGGCTCGAAAGCTCAGGTCGTTATTATCGTCTGCCTGGTCTTGGCTGCGTACCACACTGAAGGTCAGGACATATGCGTGCGTTTCCACTGCAAGGCACTTCGGCAGAAGTTCTTGAAGGCCGGAAAGGTGTCGGCGTGCAGAAACGAATCAGATGGCGGCGGCCACAGTTGGTGTGCCGTGGTGACAGCTGTACGCAGGTTGCTGCGGAGGCGATCATAGTGCGGACACTCCATGACGACATGCCAAGGAGTGTCGATTCCACCGCAGGTACACAAGGGTGAGTCTCTGAGCGAACGGGCGTGGAGATACGACGCAAAGTTCCCGTGTCCGGTCAGAAACTGCGTCGTCCAGTGATCCGCCACAAGCCATGTACACTTCAGACGGCGCTTCACGTCCGGAAGGAAGGCGTACGTAGTTCGGCCTTCGTCTGCCTGGTCCCATCGTCGTTGCCATTCCGCCACAAAGTGGCTGTGGAGTCGTCTGGAGGCTTCCCGATGACTGGAGCAATCGGTAAGGTCCAGCCCGGCCAGCTGGCGATGGCCCTGCTTAAAGCGGTGAACCAAGTAGGCGAGCTGCAGCTCCAGATCCAGAGGCAAGACCCCGGCGACGACTTGAAGAGCAGGAGTGGAGGTGGTGCGATACGCCTTCGTGACCTTCAGGAGGACCTGACGTTGGGCCGCGTTGACCTGGCGGGTGCTACGGACATCTATGCGATCACCCCACGCCCCTACTGCGTAAGAGGCCATGGGGAGGAAGATGGCACGATAGTATGTGCCGAGCGTCGGGCAGGTGAGTCCCCATTCGGTGGCCGCTAGCTTGGTGAAGGCCGTGAAGACCCTGTTCCCCTTATCCTGTACCATCCTGGTATGTGCAGATAGTGTGAGGGTCCTGCCCAGCCAAATACCAAGGTATTTGGCCGCCGGTACGGATCGTATTGGAGTCCCGCGCAGTCGGACAAGGGGCGGGCGATCCCGGAGAACCCCTTTGAGGAGGGTTTGCTCCGTCTTCTGAGTGGAGAGCCGGAGATGGTTTTCTCCACACCAAGAGTCCACTAGGTCCACGGCGCGTTGAGCAGCGGTCTCCAGAAGAATCCTGCTGTTGGCGGCCACGAGGACTATGAGGTCATCCGCGTAGGCCACGCACTCGACGTCATGGGCGGAGAGCCTCCTGAGAAGAGAACCCATGACTACGTTCCACAGATCCGGGCCCAGGATGGACCCTTGGGGGCACCCCCGAGTGACGGGTTTACCCGCAGTTTGAAAGTTGCCGAGAATTCGCACTCGGCGACCCTGGAGATAATTCACGAGGAGGGTCGCGAGGTCCAGCGGGCAGTGCCGGAGCGCCAGTTCCGCCAGAAGCGCCGGCCACCATAGATGGTCGAAAGCGGCTTGGACATCAAACAAGATGCCCAAGACGTATTTCTCCGCGCAGGCGCTGATGATGGTTCGGACGTGGAGGATGGCATCGACCGTAGATGTCCCCTGGCGGAAGCCATACTGCCGTGGTGATGTAAACTGCGGGTCCCGGATGACGGGCTGGAGACGTAGTCGCATGAGGCGCTCCAATGTTTTCCCCAGTAAGGGGAGAAGACATATGGGACGATATGAAGACACCTCTTTCGGATCTTTCTCCGCCGACTTCAACAAAGTCCGGATGTCGCCGAGTTTCCATGCGTCAGGGAAGACACCTTGTGCCAGGCAGCCGTTATAGAGCTCCGTGGTCACTGCCGCGAAGATATCGGAGGCAGCCAGCTGGTGAAGCATTCCTGGCTCAATTAAGTCGTGTCCTGGCTCCTTCCCTTTACGATGCTTCTCCGCCGCGCAGTTGACCTCATTACAGGTCCAGCGTCTGGTGTCTCTGGACCTGTCGAAGGGGAGTCTCGCCAGATCTTGATGTAGTGTCCAGTTCGGTATCTCAGGTGCGTCGGGAATGAGCGCGTCCAAAAGGGCCATAGAGGTGTCCGCCCAAGAGGACGTGTACACATTGGGCGCCGTTCGGAGATTGGCCAGCGCTTTCTCGGGCGCAATACGGACTCTCAGCAGTTTATAAACGAGTCCGTACGGCGTCTCATTCCCGACGGTGGTGACAAAAGTCCGCCAGCTAGCGATCTTGGCCTGGTAGATACGCTTGGTATATTCACGCCTGAGCCGTCGATACTCCCTGCGCCGAAGGTCCTTCACAACAGGGTCCCTCGTCCGTTGGGCGCACCTGCGCATGGCACCACACCGTCGCTTCCATTGAGTTAGCTCGGGTGTCCACCATGGAACGGATCTCGGGAAGAAGGTCTTATTTGGAATGGATGCCGCCGCTGCCTGTTGGATGGCCGCAGTCACCTCGTCCGCGAGCGTGTTGACGTCATGGGGGCTTCGCAGAGTAAGCTCCGCATCCATGAGCGCCAGCTCGGCGTTGCGAATGAAGGTAGTCCAGTTTGCCCGCTTCAGGTTGAATCTGGTAGACCTGACCAGCCGGGTGGTAGTAGGCGCCTGAAGGACGAGTTCCAAGACGACGTGGTCGCTAGTGGTCCAATCCTGCCGCACCCTCCAGGCGTCGAGCGCCGGCCACAGGCGGTGGCTAATCAGAGTAACATCAATGTGCGACGAGCCCCTGGAGGAAGAGAATGTGGGCAGTCCGACTTCATTCGCGATGCTCCAACTGGATGCGGAGACGAAGTCCTCGAGGAGGCGGCCGGAAGCATCACTGCGGTCGGCCCCCCAAGCAGGGGACTTGGCATTGGCATCCATTCCCACGATGACTGGAGTGTCGCCAATCTCATCGTGGATGACTTGCAAGTGCTGTAGACGCCTCAGGAACTCAGCCTGGGGAAGTGCCGGCGGGAAATACATGCTAACCAAACATGTATCCCCTAATTCCGACGTAAGCCTGACAGACGCAATCCTGATGACTGAGATGCGTCAGGACTACAACGTCAAGGCCCCGCTCCATGACAACGATACAGGCCCTGGGTCGAACTTCTGAAGTGCCCACTATGATTTGGTTGGAAGTGGGACCAAGTCCGCACACTGTGTTGTCCCGAGTCCAGGGTTCCTGTATCAGCAGGACGCTAGCTCCGACAGTAGTGGCGTGTTGTCGAAGCTCCGACGTTGCAGCCTTGCCCTTCCCCATGTTGTGCTGGAGAACAACCAACCGGCGAGATTCAGCCATACTGCGTTCTACTCAGTTCTCGCTGAACTGCCCGTTTGTAGGTGGGGCAGTCCCTGCTTTGGACGCCGTGAGCCGCCTTCAGCTTCCGTCGAGCACAGGGGGCGCAAACTGGTTTCCGCGCCTTGTGTCGACATTGGCGAGTGGTGTGTAGGCCAGCACAGTGGCCGCAGGTGTCCGTGTCAGAGGCGCAATGCCGCGCCACATGCCCATACTCCTGGCATTTGTAACACCGAGTGGCGACGAGGTAATCCAGGACCCGGCAGCGCGACCACAATGCGAAGATGCGCTGGGCGGTCCGCAGTTTGTCCCGCACCTCCAATGAGACCGAGACGATCCAGTGGCAGGTAGAGGCGCCTTTCTGGATCTGCTGCCGGGGAATGAAGGCCGCCTGGAAGTCAGGCCAGGCGATGTCACTGACCGCAGGGTTCTGTCGCCACACTGCGTCGGTAAGTGCTGCAGCCTCGACGTCCGTCGGGACATCATAAATGATGACCCGCGGTGACTTCAGCGTGGGGGGCGGGGGGCGATCCGCAGGCCACTTGCCTGAAGACCCTGGTGAGCTCGCAGTTTTTCCAAATCCCCCGCGGAGTTCATCTCGAGGACTAGCCGTCCTCCCGCAGGTTTCGGACTCTGATGCCATCACGGGCCGGGTTGACAGACGACATCAACTTCGATCGAAGCTCAGCTGCCGTCGGCAGAACGTCTGGTTGGTCCGGACCGTCTGTAGCCTAAACAAAGACGGTATACTTCGGGGGAGGCTTCTTTTTAGCCGCCCTGGCGAACGCACTCTTGATCGGAGGGGGTCTGGAGGCGTCATCACGCTGCGAGGACGCCGCTGGAGCCCTGCCCTTCTTTGAGCGGCCTCGCCTGGCCCGGCAAGGAGCGTTGGGTTGCTGCCGCTTCAGTTGTCCGAGGGACTGCTTCCGGGGCCGCCGTTGTCGTCTGGCGGGTTCCCGAGGGGGGGGAAACTCGGCAGACCTGGTTGACGTCGAGGCCGCGACTACCGCATAAGAGGTAGAAGGGGCAGTGCCGCCACGGGTCTCCAAAGAGGTCATCCGCTGCTTAAGGTTGTCCACATCAGCCGTCAAGTGGAAGACTGCTTCCGAGACCGCCTCGAAACATCCGCGGATCTCCGCCAACGTCTCCACGGTGACGTACCCATCCAGGGTGCCCAGAATCGTTTCGAGCCTGGTCCTGGCCTGCGGTAACACCTGGTGCAGGGGTGGGCTGGTCTGCGGCGGAGTAGACTGCACTGCAGGTCGAGCGGGTGCTGAACAGCGCTCTCTGATACTCGGGGCAGACGACTCCGACGACGGGGCCGATGAAGAGGAGGCCGACGACGTGTAGATCGGTGGCTTAGGCTGCTTCCCTCTCCGCGCTGTGGACAGCTGAGGCGCCGCCGACGGAGTCTTGGAGACTGGTGGGCTCTGCTGCTGCTGCGCTGCTGGCTGCTTCCTTGGACGTCTGGGAGCCGTGGGCGGCTCGGATGGCGAGTCTGGTAGCGGGCGCCGCCGAGCTGCCTTCTTCTTCTTCTTCTGCTGCTGAAGCTTGGTTGGCGTCTTGATGGGTCGACGTGACCTGGTCGACACCGTTGACGCAACGGACGAGTCCGTATCCTCGACGAGGTGAGTCCGCCGAGGATCTTCGCTTGTCGCATTAATCGGCCCCGCTCGAGGACGACGATACAGGCCCTGGGTCGAACGTCAGTGGATCCCACGATGATCTTGTTGGAGGTGGGACCGAGCCCGCACACTGTGTTTTCTCGAGTCCAGGGTTCCTGTATCAGCAGGGCGCTGGCGCCAATAGAGGTCGCATACTGCCGGAGTTCCGATGTCGCAGCCTTACCCTTCCCCAGGTTATGCTGCAGGATTACAAGCTGGCGGGGATTATCCATAATCCACCCTCCGAAGTTCCAGGCGGACTGCCCGTTTGTACGTGGGGCAATCTTTGCTCCTGACATCGTGCGTGGCCGTGAGCTTTCGCCGGGCGCACACGGGGGACCGAGATTTATAACGACATCGAGTCGTTAGATGATGTCCGGCGCAGTGGCCGCAGGTGTCCGTGGTGTGGCTACAGTGTCTCGCCACGTGCCCGAAATCCTGGCATTTGTAGCACCGTGTGGCCGCTAGATAGTCGAGGACTCGACAGCGGGACCACAGGGCGAAAATGCGTTGAGCAGCTCGGAGTTTGTCCCGGACTGCCAGGGAAACGGAGACGATCCAGTGGCATGTAGCGTCGCCCTTCTGGATTTGCTGCCTGGGGATAAAAGCCGCCTGGAATTCAGACCAGGCGATGCCACTGACCGCAGGGTTCTGCCGCCACACTGCGTCAGTGAGAGCCTCCGCCTCGACGTCCGTCGGGACATCATAGATGATGACCCGCGGTGACTTCAACGTGGGGGGGGGGCGATTCGCAGGCCACTCGCCTGAAGTCCCTCGTGTGCCCGCAGTTTCTCGAGGTCCCCCGCAGAGTTCACCTCGAGGACGAGCCTGCCTCCCGCCGTCTGCCGCAGGTTACGAACCCTGATGCCATCGCGGGCCGGGTTGACGGACGTCATCAACCTCGAGCGGAGCTCTGCTGCCGTCGGCGGAACATCTGATTGATCTGGACCATCCGGAGCCGTGACGAAGACGGTGTACTTCGGTGGGGGCTTTTTAGAAGCCCCGGCGAACGCACTCTTGAGTGGAGGGGGTCTGGAGTTGTCTCGTTGTGCAGACGCCGCTGGAGTCCTGCCCTTACGGGAGCGCCCTCTCTTAGCCCGGCGACGAGCTGCGGGTTGTTGCTGCTCCTGCGGACCTTGGGGCTGTTTACGCTGCCGCCGTTGACGTTTGGGAGGTTTCCCTAGGGGGGAAACTCTGCCGGCTTGGTAGAGGTCGATGCCGCGTAGGAGCTAGAGGGTGCAGGTCCTCCAAAGGTCTCCAAGGAGGCCATCCTCTTCTTCAGGTCGGCCACATCAGCCGTCAAGTGGCAGACCGCTTCTGTGACCGCCTCGAAGCACCCGCGGATCTCCGCCAAGGTCTCCACGGGGACGTACCCATCTAGGGTGCCCAGAATCGTCTCGAGCCTGTTCCTGGCCTGCGGTAAAACCTGGTACAGGGGCGGGCTGGTCTGCGGGGGAGTAGACTGCACTACAGGACGAGCGGGTGCTGAACGTCGCTCTCTGACACTCGGGGCAGACGACTCCGACTCCGAATCCGACGACAGCGCCGAGGAGGAGGCCGTCGACGTGTAGATCGGTGGCTTAGGCTGCTTCCCTCTCCGCGCTGTGGACGGCTGAGGCTGCGCCGACGGAGTCTTGGAGACTGGTGGGCTCTGCTGCTGCTGGTCGCTTCCTCGGACGTCTGGGAGCCGTGGGCGGCTCGGATTGCGAGTCTGGTAGCGGGCGCCTCCGAGCTGCCTTCTTCTTCTTCTGCTGGACCTTGGTTGGCGTCTTGGTGGGTCGACGTGACCTGGTTGACACCGTTGACGCAACGGATGAGTCCGTATCCTCGACGAGGTGAGTCCGCCGAGGATCTTCGCTTGTCGCATTAATCGCGCTCAGTGCCAAGTGGTCCACACTGGGCGCGATGCGGTCGTCGGATAACGACGCCGAAGTTCCCGCAACTTCTGGCGCCGGCCCTGGGGTATCCGAAACCCCTGGGCGGTAAGAACGAGTCTTAGAGGACTTGCCCATGGTGCAATGCTTGAAGGCGATTCTGCCAGCCTGTAGGTCGCAGTAGGAATCACTGACTGCTCCCGTGTGTGCTGCCGTTGACCCGCTAGGGGGTTCATCCGCCACCAAACTTCGGGCCTGGTCCTGCTGCCGGCCAGGCCCATCCCCCGGACCAGTACTCGGATTACCTCCGAGCTGCTCCGGAGTCCCCCTCTCTCATTTGCTCGTCCGACCCAGTCTTCCACGGGGATTCAATACCACCGTCTCCGACTGGGTTGCTCGGCTTAACAGGGCCCACCAACTGGTAGGGGAGAGTAGGAGTTGGGTGGAGAGGCTAGTGCGGGTCACTTGCGAGACCCGCATATGATACGCTTCACACCCCTTGAGGCCCCAGTGGATAGGGACAGAAATCTCTAGGGATAACGGAGATGTTGCAAGCCTCTGCTTATACCATCCCCGGCTCTCCGTCGAGCGGGAGGTCAATTGTTCTGAACGTTGACCAGACGCCTGACGATGTTTTGGTCAGTACCCTTGGGTTTGAGACGTGCAGCTCTAACCCTCCATGGGTTACGGAATATCTACTATCTAGGATTTAACAGCAGATAGGTGAATCCAACTCCACCGCACAAGGCGGACACAGAGTCGACGACCCACAGCCGAAACCACAGACCAACCTCGAGTCCAACACCAATACATCGGAGATGAGCCCAGGTTTCCCCGGACCCACCCCCGATGCCGGCCGGGGCGTAGACAAGGCGTACCCTGTCTACGGGGCTCCCCGACCCCCGAGGAGTTGATTTAGCAAAGCCAGGGCAAGCCCTGACCCGCCTCCCATCAACAACGGGTCGGCCTCCCATTCTGGGAGACATACCAGAGGCAGCATTACGCCACCATTTCGGGTCTGCACACCCGGGGCTTTGGTCGGCCCTTGCCTTGGCAGTTTAAAGGGACTGCCAACCCTATTTACTCTCCTTCACCATTATGTACTCCGGCCTTTTCCTAGGCTTCATGCCTTTTAAAAAGGTACCGGGGTCCCTCATGAGCTAGACTCTGTCACGTACTCTCCCGTACTTTGGACCCGTTCAACTTGTTTGTGCTTCCCGTATTTATTCCTAACTGTTACACCTCATGTAGCCTATGATCCTCCCTCATCCTCCCAATTTCCGCAGCCACCTCGTTGAATAGAACTACTGCCTCCTTATGCCGACAAATCTCCCTAAAATCTAACCTGACTCCTATTTCACTCAGTCCTTCTACCAATTTAACCCTTTGTTCTGCAAACATCCAACAATCGTACAGGAAATGTTCCGGAGTATCTGGAACCTTACACCACTTACACTGATCCGTCGCACAGAGTCCAAACCTATATAGATAACTCCTAAAGTTTCCATGTCCTGTAAGGTACTGAGTTCCATAATGGTTAAATTCCAACTTGATCCTAATCCTTTCTTTCACGTCAGGTATCTTTAAATAAAGGGCCCTACCTTTACTACTGTTATTCCACCGGTCCTGCCAAATATTTATTGATTCGCCCTTTATTATTTGTGCCCTATTTCTTCCATTCCTCTTGTCCCAGTATAATTCCCTCCTCTGTTTTGATGAACATGATATCTCCGTGATATCTCCCTCCTTATTTCAGATGAACTGGCGCCAAGACGCTTGGCTCATTAATATGTAAAAACTAGGTTATGAGCGTCGATATCATTATGGCACGGAACATGGCTGAACTACAAGTCTAAACACTTTGACCTAATTGTTTTTTCGTTAAATTATATTGAAAACCACTTATTTTTCGTCTTTTAGTTCTTGAAAAATATTAATACTTATTTAATCAAGGTTTATTTAATCAAGGTTTATAAATAAATATAAAGTTCCTAAACGGCCTATACCTTACACTATTACAAACTTAAAAATGTCCTGTCATTTCAATGTTATTATCCTATGCTAAAAAGTGTCCTTTTTCACTTACTAATAACTAATAAACAAAAAACCTCTCCTACCTTCTCAAGTGATATTCAGATACAAAATACCACAAAGTCTATCCTCTACACACTCAACTTCAATAAACTCCTTAACAAACCACTTTAAAACACTAATAACGCAGAGCTAACTTGAACACGTCAATCCACCTTCAAGGGCTTTGGTCGGCCCTTGCCTTGGCAGTTTAAAGGGACTGCCAACCCTGTCACTCTCCTACCCCATTATGTATTCCGGCCTTTTTCTAGGCTTCATGCCTTTTAAAAAGGTACCGGGCGTCCCTCATGAGCTAGACTCTGTCATGTACTCTCCCGTACTTTGAACCCGTTCAACTTGTTTGTGCTTCCTTAAACTAATTCCTAACTATACCACTTCATGAATCCTATGCTCCTCCCTGATTCTTCCTATTTCAGCCGCAATATCATTGAAGATATCCACCGCTACTTTTCGTTGACAAATCTCCCTAAGATCTAATCTGACTCCTATCTCACTCAGTCTTTCCACCAGTTTGACCCTTTGCTCAGTAAACATCCAACAATCATACAGGACATGTTCCGGAGTATCAGGTACCTTACACCACTTACATACATCCGTCGCACACAATCCAAACCTATTTAGATAGCTCCTAAAGTTCCCATGTCCTGTTAGAAACTGAGTGCCATAATGATTAAATTCCAATTTGGTCCTAGTCCTTTCTTTAACGTCAGGAATCTTTAAATAAAGGGCCCTACCTTTGATACTATTGTTCCACCGGTCCTGCCATATATTAAACGATTCGCCCTTTATATTTTGTGCCCTATGCCGTCCATTTCTCTTGTCCCAATAGAGATCTCTTCTTTGTCTCGCCAAGATGTCGATCGGCAGTACCCCAGTCAACACTTGTAGTGCATCCTTCGATACTGTCCTGTATCCTCTACAGATTGTCAACAGCATCAGTTTCTGCGCTCTCAACAGAATTTCCGCATATGTAGACAGGCTCATCTTGTGAGCCCAGACTGCTGCACCATATAACAGTATCGACTCCCCTACACCTCGATAAAGAGTCGTAAGAGCCTTTCCATTAAATCCCCATTCAGCTCTAACCACACGGCGTATCTTTTGGAAGGCTGCAGTTGCTTTATTCGCCGCCTGTACCAAGTGATTTCGAAAGCTAAGTTTTTCGTCAATTATCACACCAAGATACGTATGCTGTGTTACCATTTCTAAGTTTCTTCCATTCATTTTTACTACCGGTTTTCTAGCTAATGCTCCTTTCAGTAGCATCGCTTTCGTCTTTTCCGGACTTATTCGTAACCTATTATCTCTACTCCAATTCTCAATTACCTCCAAAGCTAGGTTTGTTTTCCTTTCTAACTCCATTCTGGAGTTAGCACTAACCAGTAATAGCCCGTCATCAGCATACGCATAAGTTCGGCATCCTATCGGCAACTGCAGTCGCAAGAAAGCGTCGAACAAAACTATCCAGAGTGTCGGACCTAGCACCGACCCCTGTGGACATCCCATTGTTAGCAGCTTTTCTCTTTTCACATTCTTAAACCTGAGAATTGCATATCTTTCATTAAAGTAATCTTTAACACAACCAAACTCCTTACCCTTTACACCAAAGTCCTGCAGCTGGACTAATATTCGTGGCCACCATGCGTTGTCAAACGCACCAGCAATATCCAGAAATATACCCAGCACGTACTTTTCTCTTTTGGTTCTAACCTCTTCTAGTACGTCTACAATTGCGTCCTCAGTTCCTCTACCAACTCTGAACCCATACTGTCTCTCATGCAGCTTGTTCTGTCCCTCAAGCACATTTAAGATTCGCTTATTCAGAATTTTATAAAGTAAGACTTTGGTACCTGGGGGTCTTTCCCTAACCCTTTGTACAGTACTTTAACAATTCCAATCTTCCAGTGCTTAGGAAACTTTCCTTCCTGTAAAGCTCTATTCATGATAGCTGTGACTCTCTCTCTAACTGTATCCCACGCTTTACAGAGGATTTCCACCGTTAAATCGTCGAATCCTGGAGCTTTCTTCTTACCCATCGAAAACAGTGCACACTTGACCTCTTCCTCGTTGATCACCGGTGAATCCTCCTCTACTCTACAGTTGTCCGCTCTTCTTATTATTTCCATATCTGCATCTGAGTAGCCCTGTGGGTCAGTCGGAAGCAGCGAGTCTAGCAACTTTTCCGTAAGCATACCAATATCGTGTTCTATGTGTCCTTCAAATTTCATTGTAGATATCAGAAGCTCTTTCTTAGTCTGACCTCTCACAACTTTATAGGGCATGCCCCACGGATCCCGATTTCCTTCAACGGTGATAAATTTTTCCCAAGCACTCCTTTTTTCCTGTCTTACCATAGCAAAGTATCTGTTACGCGCCGCTCTATACCTATTTTTTCGTACATCCCTATCCTCTGCTGTACCAGTATTAATTTTCCTTCTGAGTCTCCTTACATTCCTCCTCTCAGATTCTAACTCCCTGTTCCACCAAGAGACAGTTCTCAGTTTCTTGCTTTCTCTGGGTATAGCATCTTCAGCCGCAGCTACTATAGTAGTTGTCAGGTCGACCACTTCCGCTTCTAAATCCACCTGCATATGGTTGATTCATCCTGTCATTGAGGCTATTTGCAAACTTGTCCCAATTTGCTTTCCTAAGGGCAAAACGCCCTTTTTCTCGTTGATATCTCCTGTCCCTGTTAATTTTTAAGCTAAGAAGCGTGTAAACTATTAACCTATGATCGCTGTTGCCTTCATTTAATACCTTCCAGTCTACTATCCTTACATTTTCCGTGCACAAAGTAATATCTATATTATTCTCAGCGATTGCCCCCGGCACCCCAGCAAATGTAGATAATTCCCCTTCTGAATTACAAATATTCAACACATTTGCCATTATGAACGCTTCTAGCTTCTCACCCCGGCTGTCAGTGGTCCTGTCATACCAAAGTTCGGATTTGCGTTCACATCTCCAGCCAATATAACCCTTTGTCCATGCAGTTCTAACATAGTCCTTTCCCAATGCTTGATATGTATCTCAAGATCATCCCTATACTGGAAATATGAACACATCATGTACACTTCCCTATCTCCTACTATAACCTTTACGCACACATGATGTTCACCTGACAGCTCTCTTACAAATAGCCCCTCAATGTTGTCATTTACGATGACTATCGCTGCCTTCGGTCTCTCCGACGCATAGTAAACCCTATACCCGTCGAGGTGCGGTATACGCCCTCCGCACGAGTATGGCTCTTGAAGCAGAACAATGTCCAAGCATCTATCCCTAATTACAAAATTGAGTTCTTCCAGACATATACTGGAACCCATAACATTGATCTGCCCGACTCTTATGCCACTAAGTTGTACATACGTGGTATCCATTTAATAATTCGTCATGGCCACCTTTCTCATCAGTGCCCTTAGGTATATGGGACACTCCCTAGTGCCACACCGATGATTCGCTGGTTTTTTCGCAGCTTTGCAAACGACGCAGACTGGGGCCTGCTCCCTCTTCTCACAATCTCGGAAGGCGTGGCCTTCTTGTCCACAATGAGAACAAATTTGTTTTCCTTTGCCCGTACAAAATCGCTGAGTATGGCCATATTCTTGGCACATGTAGCACCTTGCTACCGCCAAATAATCCGTCACACGACAAGAAGCAAAGTCAATATAGATGCGTTGACGACTGATTAGCTCGTCTCTTATTTTTGGTGGACACTCCACCACCCAGTTGCAGATGTCCTCACTGCGGCGCCCCGTCTTAAATCTAAATTTGACCTCGTCACGCACCTGTTTCTCGGATATGCCCGCATCCTCAAGATTTTGTTTATACAGGCATTTCTTTAGCTCTTCTTCTGACAGGTCATTGTCTACATCAAAGATTTGCACCATTGGTTGCCGTCGACTAGGATCCACGCATTTGATATTTGGTTTAGTACTAACGACCTCCTTGATTTTATTTATAGTTTTGACGGAGCCCGCCTCAACAGCAACACCACCCTTCCTCACCTTGCGCATTGCCCGTATTTGCCATCCGTCCTCTTTTGGTTTAATAATTTCTTTTATGGATTTTTTGACCTCTTCTGAGTCTTCCTTACTTTCATCTGTCGGATAAACTAATACTGTCTTCTCGATTGATTTTGGAACAACTTCCTTTTTCCCGATCTTGGGCCTCGGTGCAGCAGCGACATCAGCAAATGTTTTGGCTCGCGCCGTTTCCCTGGTTTCCAGGCGCCTCTCCAGAAGTTGCCCCTCCAGCTTGGCCACTCGAACTCGCAGGTTAATATTTTCCTGTTCCAGGCGTGAGAAGAATCCTAGAATATTCTTGGCAGATAACTTGTTGATTTTATTGCTGTCATTGAAGAGGAATTCCTCAAGTTCAGACCGTATTTGCACGTAGGTACCATCAATGGCTCCATCTTCATCATCCCGACGTCGCTTTGAAGCCCCGGTAACGGATCCTCTCCGTTGTCGTTCGTCTTCAGTCTCCATGGCTTCCCCAGAAGCCATTACTTGCTGTATTTACAGCAAACAGATATCAAAAATAAAAGAAAAACCATGCAAAGTACAATACAAGTATACACAGAAAGAAAGAAAAAAATTTTTCCAAGTCTGAAAAATAGGAAGCTGGACTATAATCCGTGGCCACCATGCATTATCAAATGCTCCAGCAATGTCCAGGAAGATACCCAGTACGTACCGCTACCGAGTAGCGTACGTACCCAGTAGTGGATAGGGACAGAAATCTCTAGGGATAACGGAGATGTTGCAAGCCTCTGCTTATACCATCCCCGGCTCTCCTTCGAGCGGGAGGTCAGTTGTTCTGAACGCTGACCAGACGCCTGACGATGTTTTGGTCAGTACCCTTGGGTTTGAGACGTGCAGCTCTAACCCTCCATGGGTTACGGAATATCCACTATCTAGGATTTAACAGCAAATAGGTGAATCCAACTCCACCGCACAAGGCGGACACAGAGTCGACGACCCACAGCCGAAACCACAGACCAACCTCGAGTCCAACACCAATACATCGGAGATGGGCCCAGGTTCCCCGGACCCACCCCCGATGCCGGCCGGGGCGCAGACAAGGCGTATCCTGTCTACGGGGCTCCCCGACCCCCGAGGAGTTGATTTAGCAAAGTCAGGGCAAGCCCTGACCCGCCTCCCATCAACAACGGGTCGGCCTCCCATTCTGGGAGACCTACCAGAGGCAGCATACGCCACCATTTCGGGTCTGCACACCCGGGGCTTTGGTCGGCCCTTGCCTTGGCAGTTTAAAGGGACTGCCAACCCTGTCACTCTCCTACCCCATTATGTATTCCGGCCTTTTTCTAGGCTTCATGCCTTTTAAAAAGGTACCGGGCGTCCCTCATGAGCTAGACTCTGTCACGTACTCTCCCGTACTTTGAACCCGTTCAACTTGTTTGTGCTTCCTTAAACTAATTCCTAACTATACCACTTCATGAATCCTATGCTCCTCCCTGATTCTTCCTATTTCAGCCGCAATATCATTGAAGATATCCACCGCTACTTTTCGTTGACAAATCTCCCTAAGATCTAATCTGACTCCTATCTCACTCAGTCTTTCCACCAGTTTGACCCTTTGCTCAGTAAACATCCAACAATCATACAGGACATGTTCCGGAGTATCAGGTACCTTACACCACTTACATACATCCGTCGCACACAATCCAAACCTATTTAGATAGCTCCTAAAGTTCCCATGTCCTGTTAGAAACTGAGTGCCATAATGATTAAATTCCAATTTGGTCCTAGTCCTTTCTTTAACGTCAGGAATCTTTAAATAAAGGGCCCTACCTTTGATACTATTGTTCCACCGGTCCTGCCATATATTAAACGATTCGCCCTTTATATTTTGTGCCCTATGCCGTCCATTTCTCTTGTCCCAATAGAGATCTCTTCTTTGTCTCGCCAAGATGTCGAGACACTTATTCACTTTATTATTATCATTGAAGATGTATTCTTCAAGATCCTGCCTTATCTTGGCATATACACTAGTGTCCTCTTCACCATCATCCTCATTGTCCCTTTTATTCGCATCATCTCTTCTTCTCTTTGATGATCCCAGTGACGTGACTGATCCCCTCCTACTCCCCTCGCCCGTGTCCATCGAATCGGCCATAGTGACAGCGATAGGGTTAATCTCGTTAACAGTGGATAGGGACAGCGGGAATCTCGTTAATCCGTTGATGAGCATCATATCCCCTCCGCACGAATATGGCTCTTGAAGCAGAACAATGTCCAAGCATCTATCCCTAATTACAAAATAGTGGATAGGGACACATGGTCGGGGCCGAAGCCCCACATTCCCTCCACCGCCCCTCAAGCTCTTAAGTCACGAGACTTATTGCTCAAGGCTTCTGACACCGAGAATTTCCAAACAAGGTCCACTTGTCCATTCTTCGCTGTGCCGTCCGACCATGTTTACTGTCCCCCCCCCGTCATGGGGGTTTGCCGAACCTAAGCCTCTTTCATACTTGCTGGTCAACTATGCCTCTGCCCTCTTTAGTTCTCCCAACTTTCCGGGCAACTCGACAGAAGACTCTGAAGAATTCCGGGTTCCAGCACACTATCTCTTTCCTGTCTTCTCCAGGGTGTGCTTGCCAGAACGCCACCAGTTCCTGGCGTTCATTTTCGAAAGCAGGGCATTCCGCTAATACATGCCACGCAGTCTCTTCCGTCCCTTCTCCACAAGTATGACACCAGGGATCCTCTGCAAGTCTAAAACCCTCCAACTTAGACTTAAAGTTGCCGTGGCCTTTGAGGAACTGCGTGGCATAATGGTTCGTATTCAAATTCACTTGCATCCTTTCTATTACACTTGGGAAATATGAGAAAGTTTCTCTCCCCTTCGTGCCCTGCTCCCATCTTCTCTGCCATTCGTTCAGAGTCTCCGTTCGTCTACGCATTCTGCTTATACTCCTTTGTTCTCCAGCTATGACGTCATAATATACCTGTACTCTTTCTGTGATTAGCAGATCTAAAGGAATCGCACCTGCGATAACATAATTGGCATCGTATGATACCGTGCGATACGCTCTATTCACTAAGAGCAGGATCTTTCGCTGGGTCTTCAGGAGCATTCTTCTCAGGTTCTGTTGACGTATGGCCCTTTCTCCCCATACCTCACATCCATAGGTCATCAGTGGAACAGCAATTCCTTCATAAAGCCGTCGTAAGGCTAAACATTCTAAGCCGCCACTAGTCCGAGTAAGCGATAATAGCCCTCGGAATGTTTCAATGACCTTCCTTGTTTGCTGCTCCACATGATGTGTATAGACCAATCCTTCTTCTACCTGAAGACCCAGGTACTTTAACTCATCAACACATTGTATAACGACATTATTCATTACTATGCGTGGTCGTCTCCCCCGATCGAAACGATTCCTCAACATCATTGCCGAGGTTTTCGCAGTCGAAAACTGCAGCTAGGCTCTACTGCTCCACGCCTCAACTGTTCTCAGCGCCCTAGCCGCTCGGGTCTCTAAATCCACCCTAGATCTGCCCTGAATTATCAACATTGCGTCATCGGCATACGCCACCACGTGCACGTCATCACCAAAATCCTGGCTCAAAAAGTCCTCGAAAATAATATTCCACAACAAGGGTCCCAATATCGAGCCCTGTGGACACCCCTTAGACAATTCCTTGGTATGACGTGCACCCTCAAACTCAAACATGACTCGACGCTCTGACAGATAGCTCTGCAATAGTTTCAGTAAATAACCAGGGCAGTTTATCGCATGGAGTCGTTCCATCAAAAAAGGCCACCAGGCGTTGTCGAATGCACCGGAAATGTCTAGGAAAATTCCCAGTACATACCGGTGCAATGATGCTTCGACTTTTCGTCGAACGCTGAGAACAGCATCGATGGTACTCTTTCCACTTCGGAAACCAAATTGCGCATCTCCATAAAATTGTATGGAGTCCAAATATTGCAACAACCTCTCGGCAATGATTCTCTCGGCTATCTTACCGAGAACTGGCAACAGGGTCACCGGTCTGTAGGATTTCAACTCTTGCGGGTCTCTGTTCTTATCTTTCAGAAAAACCTTAAGTTCCCCCTGCTTCCAGACAGTTGGAAATCGGAAGACTGTAAACATCGCATTTAGCGAATCCAACAGGAGGGGTCTAATTCTGCTCATCGTTCTCTTCACGACCTCCGCTCTAATCCCATCCAGACCCGGCGCCTTGCCACTTTTTTGTTTTCGAACCGCCTTATTCAATTCTTCGGGGGAGACCCGAACCACCTCGTGAACCACCACTGGAGCTGCTGCCCTCAATCGTGTGTTTCGATTGTCAACTGAATCATCCACCAAGGTGTCATCTGGTAGTAAACCTTCCAGAAAAAACTGACATATATCATTCGGAGCCGTCAATACTCCTTCTCCTGACCGCATCGAGACCATTTGTGTGGGCTTCTTTAGCTTATTCGCCATAATTCTGTAGGCGAGCCCCCACGGATCATCATCTCCCGAGAGCCGCACAACCCTCAGCCAATGCTCTTTCTTGACGTACCTGATCTTATTTGTGTACGCCGTACGAGCAATCACGAATAACCGCCTGTCCCCAGTAGTAAGAGCATGATCCGCTCCGAGACGATTCCTCAATCGTTTCCAACGTCTTTCACATCTGGTCTTACTTGATCGAAATCGATCAAGTTCGTCATTCCACCAGGCGGCTAATCGTCTCTCCTTCAGCTTATATTTGGCTGAGTCCTCCACGGCCCTCCGAAGTATCCTCGTAAGCGAGTCCACCTTTTCCGACAGCGGCATAACATCATAATCTCTTAACTGCCCGAGATCCGTTAGCACACTCGCATCTAAGAGACTCCAATCATAGTCTCTGACTGTAGACTTCCTAGATTCCCTAGGCACCTGGTAACGGATATGCTGGCTCATGTCAATGTCGTACGTTATCATACGATGGTCAGATAACGACCACTCTGAATGGACTTCCCAATCTGTAACCATTCGCTCCAGCGATCCGCTACCAAGCGTGACATCAATATTACTACGTTGTCCGCGAGTGTTCTCGAAGGTGCTAACTTCACCCGGACAATTGAACACTAACAGTTCATGAAGAACGATGAACGCCTCCAACTCCTCACCTTTCTCATCCGTAACAGGATTGTGCCAAAGCACTGATCGCGCATTGGCATCAGCCGCTATCAAGGTCTTCTCGCCACGGAACCTCCTCAATACCATCTCTAAGTGATCAATATGCGTCTCAATGCGGTCAGCGTACTTAAAGTAAGCGTTTACCAGAATTATCTGGGAGTTCCCCAAGCCAAGTCTCACAACTGTACAAGTGGGGGTACAGCAGTCCTGTATGAGCACCACATCCACGACGTTGTCTCTTACCAATGTTAATGTCCACATCTCATCCTGGGGCGTACCCCAGTAAAAGCACGGAAGCCTGGCCAAGCCAAAGGTCGTTGATACGGCTCCTGGATACAAACAATATCCAGTCGCCGTTGCTCTATGATTTTCTCGAGCTCGTTCATGCCACCATAACCTCTGGCCATATTAATCTGTCCCAACTTAATGGCCATAATCAACTTTTTCAAGGGCTATCCTGCAAGCTCGCTCGTACTCCGAGCAACCCTTGCTCCCCGTGGCATGTTTAAAGTCCTTTTTCACAACCTTGCAGTTGATACAAATGGCCGGCTGGTCTTTCTTACTACAGTCCTTAACATCATGGTCACCAGTACAGTGTTGACACACTTGCTTGCCTCTACAGTGCTTAGAGATGTGTCCATACATGAGACACTTGTAGCAACGTACAACCGGATTATAATCTTTAATCCTACAGGACTGCCATCCCACAAACAGTCTGTCTCTTTTTCTAAGTTCATTACGGACTCGTGGCGAACACTCCACAACCCAATTTGCACGAGTATCTTCCATGTTTTTACTTTTGTACTTATGTACACATTGGAATTCTTTTATAAAATCTTCCTTACTAATTACTACATCATCAACATTCTGGGCATACACATCCTCGATAATTTCTTTCTCTTCCCGTCCTCCGTCCATGTCATATATCATGACCTTTGGACAGCGTTTCTTAGGTGCCTCTATCACAAGACCTTTCGTCTTCAGGGCCTCGCAATTTTGCAATTGTTCTGCCCTGTCTGTTTCAATCATTACTCCCCGGGCCGTCTTTACCACTCTGCGCACCTTGATCCCCAAATCTTTGGGGTTGATAGTTGTTTGTATCATTTTCTTTACTTCTTCTATATCTTTAGAGTCGTCCCGACTCTTTATAAAGACGACCTTCGGGGGGACTGGTTGCCTCTTGGCACCCGTAATCCTCGGGACCGACTGAGCGGCCGACACCTCAGCGTATGAGCGTGTCCTGGGGAACTCCCCCTTATCAGTGCTAGGAGCTTCCCTCATCAACTCCAACATTTCTTTTCTACCGTCCAGGCGACCCTCCAGCCTGATTTGACGCCTTTCAATCCCGGACAGCAGCTCCGTTAAGGTGTTCATATTTTTCTTGACATCATTTATCTGACTAATCGTCAGTTTCTTACTCTTATACTGTGATTGCGACCAACGCAGCATATCACTTATTATACTATGACATTGTTGGAAGGGCGTACCCTCACCAGACTTACCATCGTCCGACTCCTCCACGGACATGTCTGAGTCACTGTCTGCATGACTTACCTTGAGAGTTTTTGAGGTCCCCGGAATACCTGGGCTGATTTCCTTCCGCTTCTTCTGCGGCCGGGTTCCTCGGTCAGTCTCCGACTCAGGCGGTGACTCATTGGATTCCACCATTTTCGGGACGTCTCTACCAGCAGGCGATCTCTGCAGCTTTGAAGACCGCCGAAACGGATTATCCTCTTCCCTATCCTTACCGTTTTTACCACTCATTTTAATGAGAAATTAAAAACAGGAACACAAATTATTACACACTTTTAGAAAGAATAAAAATACGATGTCTATACACTGATTCTGTTTGGATGTATATAGAAAACCACTATATACATACAAAATACAGCCTACCACTAAAACAAGTGTTCACGCACTAGAATGTTTTAGCAACGTGTCACAAAAGATTAACAAAAAGTTCACAAGTCCCAATCTACCGAAGAAACGCGTTTACGCCGTTTAGCCAGACCCAGGGGCTTATAGCGTGACCCGGGACCACGACTAACTGCCTGGACTGTTACTAGCCCCCACCTCGGAGAGGCGGCGCAGCCCTTACTTCCACGCACTCACACTGGCCCTATACGCAATGTTATAAGAATCCAAAGTCCAACACACACACAAGCACCAACGTCTATATGGCAATGTTCTAGCGCACTATTAATCACAATTCAATCACTGTCATACAGTAGCAAGACGACACTTGACTACCGGGCACATGGGCCAGTGGATAGGGACAGAAATCTCTAAGGATAACGGAGATGTTGCAAGCCTCTGCTTATACCATCCCCGGCTCTCCGTCGAGCGGGAGGTCTATTGTTCTGAACGCTGACCAGACGCCTGACGATGTTTTGGTCAGTACCCTTGGGTTTGAGACGTGCAGCTCTAACCCTCCATGGGTTACGGAATATCTACTATCTAGGATTTAACAGGAGATAGGTGAATCCAACTCCACCGCACAAGGCGGGCACAGAGTCAACGACGCACAGCCGAAACCACAGACCAACCTCGAGTCCAACACCAATACATCGGAGATGAGCCCAGGTTTCCCCGGACCCACCCCCGATGCCGGCCGGGGCGCAGACAAGGCGTACCCTGTCTACGGGGCTCCCCGACCCCCGAGGAGTTGATTTAGCAAAGCCAGGGCAAGCCCTGACCCGCCTCCCATCAACAACGGGTCGGCCTCCCATTCTGGGAGACCTACCAGAGGCAGCATTACGCCACCATTTCGGGTCTGCACACCCGGGGCTTTGGTCGGCCCTTGCCTTGGCAGTTTAAAGGGACTGCCAACCCTGTTACTCTCCTTCACCATTATGTACTCCGGCCTTTTTCTAGGCTTCATGCCTTTTAAAAAGGTACCGGTCGTCCCTCATGAGCTAGACTCCGTCACGTACACTCCCGTACTTTAAACCCGTTCAACTTGTTTGTGCTTCCCGTATTTATTCCAAACTGTTACACCTCATGTAACCTATGATCCTCTCTCATCCTCCCTATTTCCGCAGTCACCTCGTTACATAGAACTACTGCCTCCTTACGCCGACAAATCTCCCTAAAATCTAACCTGACTCCTATTTCATTCAGTCCTTCTACCAATCTAGCCCTTTGTTCAGCAAGCATCCAACAGTCGTACAGGACATGTTCCGGAGTATCAGGAACCTTACACCACTTACACTGATCCGTCGCACAGAGTCCAAACCTATATAGATAACTCCTAAAGTTTCCATGTCCTGTAAGGTACTGAGTTCCATAATGGTTAAATTCCAACTTGATCCTAATCCTTTCTTTAACGTCAGGTATCTTTAAATAAAGGGCCCTACCTTTACTGCTGTTATCCCACCGGTCCTGCCAAATATTTATAGATTCGCCCTTTATTATTTGTGCCCTATTCCTTCCATTCCTCTTGTCCCAGTATAGATCTTTCCTTTGTTTTGCTAACAAGTCTATCGGCAGCACCCCAGTCAGCACATTCAGTGCTTCCTTCGATACTGTCCTGTATCCTCTACAGATTGTAAGCAGCATCAGTCTTTGTGCTCGCAACAAAATCTCAGCATATGTAGAAAGGCTCATCTTGTGAGCCCAGACTGCCGCACCATACAACAGTATCGATTCCCCTACCCCTCTATAAAGAGTCGTAAGAGCCTGACCTCTAAATCCCCATTCAGTTCTAACCACACGGCGTATCTTCTGGAAAGCTGCAGTTGCTTTATTTGCCGCCTGCACCAAATGGTGTCTGAAACTTAGTTTTTCGTCAATAATAACTCCAAGGTACGTATGCTGTGTCACCATTTCTAATGTTCGTCCTTCCATTTTGACTACCGGTTTTCTAGCTAATGCCCCCTTAAGTAGCATCGCTTTCGTCTTTTCCGGACTTATTCTCAATCTATTCTCCCTACTCCAGTTTTCTATAACTCCCAATGCTAGGTTCGTTTTTCGTTCTAACTCCATTCTGGAGTTAGCGCTAACCAACAAAAGCCCGTCGTCAGCATACGCATAAGTTCGGCACCCTATCGGCAACTGCAGTCGCAAAAATGCATCAAATAAAACTACCCAAAGTGTCGGTCCTAGCACCGACCCCTGCGGACATCCCATTGATAGCAGCTTTTCTTTTTCAACATTCCTAAACCTTAAAATTGCATATCTATCATTGAAATAATCTTTTATACAACCAAATTCCTTACCCTTTACTCCAAAGTCCTGCAGCTGGACTGAGATTCGTGGCCACCATGCATTATCAAATGCTCCAGCAATATCCAGGAAAATACCCAGTACGTACTTATCTCTCTCGTTGCTAACATCCTCCAGTACGTCAACAATCGCATCTTCTGTTCCTCTACCAACTCTGAACCCATACTGTCTCTCATGCAACTTGTTCCGTCCTTCAAGCACATTTAAGATTCTTTTATTCAGAATTTTCTCAAAGACCTTCCCCAATACTGGTAACAGAGTCAGCGGCCGGTAAGACTTAGGTGCCTGAGGGTCTTTCCCTAACCCCTTATATAACACTTTAACAATTCCGATTTTCCAGTGCTTGGGAAATTTGCCTTCCTGAAGAGCTCTGTTCATAATTGCAGTGATTCGTCCTCTCACTGTATTCCACGCTCTACAGAGGATCTCCACCGTCAAATCGTCGAATCCTGGAGCTTTTTTCTTCCCCATTGAAAATAGTGCACATCTTACCTCTTCCTCATTAATTTCCGGTGAATCCTCTTCCACAATACTCCGTTCGGCTCTACTAATTACTACCATGTCAGCTTCTGTATAGCCCTGTGGGTCAGACGGAAGCAACGAGTCTAGCAACTTTTCCGTCAACATGCCAATATCATGTTCAGTTTCATCTCCAAATTTCATTGTTGATATCAGCAGTTCCTTTTTGCTCTGACCACTCGCAACTTTATAGGGCATGCCCCACGGATCCCGATTTCCTTCGACGGTGATAAACTTTTCCCAAGCACTCTTCTTCTCCTGTCTTACCATGGCAAAATATCTATTACGCGCCGCTCTATACCTATTTTTACGTACTTCCCTATCCTCTGATGGTCCAGTATTTATTTTCCTCCTTAGTCTTCGAACGTTCCTCCTTTCAAACTCTAAGTCCCTGTTCCACCAAGAGACAGTCCTTAGATTATTGCTTTCTCTGGGTATCGACTCTTCAGCCGCAGCTACTATAGTAGTTGTAAGGTCGACCACTTCCGATTCTAAATCCTCCTGTGCTGCAAACGGTTGCATCATTCTATCATTTAGGCTATTTGTAAATTTTTGCCAATCTGCTTTCCTTATGGCAAATCGTCCTTTTTTCTCTAAGTTCCTTCTATGCCTATTTATTCTTAAGCTTTGAAGCGTAAATATAATTAACCTATGATCGCTGTTACCTTCGTCTAAAACCTTCCAATTGTCTACCCATACATTTTCTGTGCACAATGTTACATCTATGTTATTCTCAGCGATCACCCCCGGCACTCCAGCAAAGGTTGATAACTCCCCTTCTGTGTTGCAGATATTCAATGAATTAGCCATAATAAACGCTTCAAGCTTCTCACCCCTGCTGTCAGTGATCCTATCAAACCACAGCTCGGATTTAGCGTTCACATCTCCAGCCAATATAACCCTTTTACCATGAAGTTCTAGCATAGTCCTTTCCCAATGTTTGATATGCACTTCGATATCCTCCCTATACTGGAAATATGAACTCATCATGTATATTTCCCTATCACCAACTATCACCTTTACACATACATGATGCTCTCCTGACAGCTCTCTAACAAATAGCCCTTCGATGTCGTTATTAACAATTACGATAGCTGCTTTCGGTCGTTCCGACGCATAATATACGCTATACCCGTCGAGATGCGGTATACGCCCTCCGCACGAATACGGCGTTTGGGTGTGCCCGTACTCCTGGCACATGTAGCAACGGGCGAAGGCCAGGTAGTCGACTACACGACAAGATGCAAAATCAATATAAACTCGTTGTTTAGTGATGAGTTCGTCCCTTATTTTGGTGGGACACTCGACGACCCAGTTGCGTATTTCGTCGTTCCTCCTGCCGGTTCTAAAACGGAATTTGACTTCTTCCCGGACTTGACGTTCAGAAAACCCAGCGTCTTCCAGATTCTGCTTGAACAAGCACTCTTTCAATTGTTCCTCGTTCAGGTCTATATCCACGTCGAAAATTTGAACCATCGGTCTGCGCCTACTTGGTTCGACGCATTTGATGGTAGGTTGCGTCCTGGCCACTTCCTTTATTCTTTGGACAGTCTTCGCCGATCCAGTCTCCACGGCAACTCCACCCTTCCTTACTTTCCTCATGGACCTTATCTGCCACCCCTCTTCCTTTGGTTTTAATATGTCCTTTAAAACTTTCTTCGTTTCATCTGAGTCGTCCTTTTTCTCGTCAACGGGGTAGACGAGCACAGTCTGGTCCATTGGTTTAGGGACCACCTCTTTTTTACCAATTTTGGGCCTTGGTGCCCCGACCACATCAGCAAAAGTTTTCTGTTTTGCAGCCATCTCCCTTGTCTCCATCCTTCTTTCTAGAAGCTGTCCCTCTAGCTTTGCTGTTCTTATTCGCAGTTTCACATTTTCAGCCTCTAATCTCGCAAAGCTGGCCAAAATATTCTTTGCCGCCGTTTTGCTGACCTTATTGTTGTCATTAAAGAGGTACTCCTCCATCTCCTGCCTGATCTTAAGGTACCCTTCATCTTCTTCCGCGTCCCGTCGTCTCTTGGAACCTCCAACCGAGGTCACTGATCCTCGACGCTGCCTATCCTCGTCCGTCTCCATTGCGTCGCCTGCACTCATTTTTTAAGTGCAAAAAAATTAAGCAAAAGAACTAACATAAGATGACAATAAAAACAATGTTCAAGTGAAAAAATTTCTAAGACCGAAATTTTGAATACCACAAAAAATCAAAATCCCAGGTACCGTCCTTGTACCTCAAAAATTAAAATCAAAAATGTAAACAATAAAAATTTTTCTAAGTTCTTTTCCCTCAACTGAGGGAAAAATTCCCACACAACTGCGACACTGCTATTATGTATTACTTGATTTAGTGGTTACGGAATAGAATCGTGAACTAGTTCACCAACTCGGTTCGTGAACCGAACGAACTAAATGAATCACTATTTGTATTTTTTAGGTTATTCCGCTTTTTACGCGGGAAATGTACAGTTCAGGTCCACGAAAAGCCAAACTACTGTGTTGACACAAATCAGCTGATTTGTGTCAAATACTTATTGGTCAAAAATGTTCCAATTTAAGTATTTAATTTGATTTTTATGAATCTAAACTATTACTAATTGTTCTACTATAACTATAAATTGTTTATTTACTCTTAATGAGTCTTCAACCTAGCCTAAAACCTTAATATTACCTAGTTTTCAAGTGTCTATTTCACTCCTATCCTATCCTATACTATTAATGAACGGTTCAGCACTGTAGAGAAAAAATCCAATTTTATGCGCTAAACCCGCACTTCTTACCTTACGCAAGGTATTATCCTCTTCAGGATCCTTATCTTCACACTTCACAATACTTTACTCGAAGAAAAGCACACATAAAACCACTATTATAGCACTAAATCGCAGAGCGATTTTAAACCACGTCTTGTTGCAACAACCATGCACAAACAAGTAGTGGATAGGGACAGGTATTGTCGGACCGGCATTGCTGCCGAACGGTACCAACGGGGACGAACCCCGACATGACCCGTAAGACGCCCGGGGCTATCCACTACACAGCGACGCCACAACCAACAGGTCGGAGCTCGGAAAACCCCCGCCCCACACTCGCCAGGTCAGTGTCTAGGGCGGGAGAACGACCTTCCCCGGATGTTGTAGGGGAGTGACACACTTAGCCGCTCCTAGCGACTGAACCGAAGTCCAGGCGGTAGGAACGTTGCCCAGCGGGGACCACGAGGAGGTGGTGTCACCGGCTTAAAAGCTCAGGTCGTTGTTGTCTGTCCGCCTGGACTTATCGAGTAACGCAAAGGCAGTTGCAGAAAGGCGTATGTGGTCCGTCCGTCGGTAGTTCGACTCCAGCAGCGCTGCCGTGCCTCCACACAAGCGCCGGAGGTTATGCTGCATGAGGACAAGCTGACGGAGATTAGCCGTAGTCCACCCTGCGAAGTTCCAGGCGGACTGCCCGTTTGTAAGTGGGGCAGTCGTTACTGCGGACATCGTGCGTGGCCGAGAGCTGTCGCCGGGCGCACGGGGCGCACACTGGGGACCGTGATTTATAAGGACACTGGGCCGTTTGATGAGGACCTGCGCAATGGCCGCAGGTGTCTGTGGTGTGGCGACAATGTCTCGCCACATGCCCAAAATCCTGACATTTGAAGCACCGTGTGGCCGCTAGGTAGTCTAGGACTCGACAGCGGGACCACAGGGCGAAGATGCGCTGAGCAGCCCGGAGTTTGTCCCGGACTGCCAGGGAAACAGAAACGATCCAATGGCAGGTGGTGTCGCTCTTTTGGATTTGATGTCTAGGGATGAATGCCGCCTGGAATTCCGGCCAGTCGATGCTACTGACTGCCGGGTTCTGCCTCCACACGGCGTCAGTAAGCGCCTCCGCCGCGACGTCCGTCGGGACATCGTATACGATGACCCGCGGTGACTTCAACGTCGGGGGGGGGGCGATGCGCAGGCCACTCGCCTGAAGTCCCTCGTGTGTCCGCAGTTTTTCGAGGTCCCCCGCAGAGTTCATCTCGAGGACTAGTCGGCCGCCCGCCGTCTGCCGCAGGTGGCGAACCCTGATGCCATCGCGGGCCGGGTTGACCGACGTCATCAACCTAGAACGGAGTTCTGCCGCCGTCGGCGGGACATCCGGTTGATCCGGGCCTTCCGGAGCAGTGACGAAGACCGTGTACTGTGGTGGGGGCTTTTTATAAGCCCCGACAAAGGCACTCTTGAGTGGAGGAGGCCTGGAGGTGGCCCGTGGTGCAGGTGCCGCTGACGTCCTGCTCTGCCGAGAACGCCCTCGCCTGGCCCGGCGACGAGCTGCTGGTTGTCGCTGCTCCTGCTGTCGTTGTGGCTGTTGACGCTGCCGCCGCTTACTGTTGGGAGGTTTCCCGAGGGGGGGAAACTCCGTCGAACGGGGGGAGGTCGAGGCCGCGACCGCCGCATATGTGGTAGAGGGTGCAGGCCTACCAAAGGTTTCCAAGGAGGCCATCCTCGCCTTTAGGTCGGTCACATCCGCCGTCAGGTGGGAGACCGCTTCTGACACTACCTCAAAACACCCGCGGATCTCTGCCAATGTCTCCACTGGGACGTACCCATCCAGGGTACCCAGAATTGTTTCAAGCCTGGTCCTGGCCTGTGGTAACACTTGGTGTAGGGGTGGGCTGGTCTGCGGCGGAGTGGACTGCACTGCAGGTCGGGCGGGTGCAGTACGTCGCTCCTGGACACTTGAGGCAGACGACTCCGACGAATCCGTCGACGAGGCCGGCGAGGAGGAATCCGATGTCGTATATATCTGTGACGTTGGCTGCTTCCGTCGCAACCCAATGGACGGGTGAGGCGCCGCCGAGGGAGTCTTGTAGATTAGCGGGCTCTGCTGCGACTGCTGCTGCTGTTGCTGCTGCTGCTGGCTGCTTCGCTGCTGGCTGCTTCCGTGGTCGGCTAGGAGCTGCGGGCGGCCCGGATGATGAGACTGGTAACGGGCTTCCCTGAGCTGCCTGCTTCTGCTTCTGCCGCTGGACCTTGGGCGGCGTCGTAGGTCGACGGGATCTCGTAGACTTAGTTGTCGCTACGGACGAGTCTGCATCCTCGACAAGGGGGGTCCGTCGAGGATCTGCACTTGTCGCAGTAATCGCGCGCAGTGCCAAGTGGTCCACACTGGGCGCGATGCGGTCGTAGGATGACGACGCCGGAGTTCCCGCAACTCCTGGCGCCGGCCCTGGGGTATCCGAAACCCCTGGGCGGTAAGAGCGTGTCTTATTGGACTTGCCCATGACGCAATACTTGAAGGCGATTCTGCCAGCCTTTATGGTCGCAGTAGGAATCACTGGCTGTTCCCGCGTGTGCTGCCGTTGACCCGCTAAGGGGTTCATCCGCCACCACACTTCGGGCCTGGTCCTGCTGCCGGCCAGGCCCATCCCCCGGACCAGTACTCGGATTACCTCCGAGCTGCTCCGGAGTCCCCCTCTCTCGTTTGCTCGTCCGACCCAGCCTTCCACCGTCTCCGAACTGGGTTGCTCGGCTTAACAGGGCCCACCAACGGGTAGGTGAGAGTAGGAGTTGGGTGGAGAGGCTAGTGTGGGTCACTTGCGAGACCCACATATGAGACGCTTCACACCCCTTGAGCCCCAGTGGATAGGGACAGAATCTCTAGGGATAACGGAGATGTTGCAAGCCTCTGCTTATACCATCCCCGGCTCTCCTTCGAGCGGGAGGTCAATTGTTCTGAACGCTGACCAGACGCCTGACGATGTTTTGGTCAGTACCCTTGGGTTTGAGACGTGCAGCTCTAACCCTCCATGGGTTACGGAATATTCACTATCTAGGATTTAACAGCAGATAGGTGAATCCAACTCCACCGCACAAGGCGGGCACAGAGTCGACGACCACAGCCGAAACCACAGACCAACCTCGAGTCCAACACCAATACATCAGAGATGGGCCCAGGTTTCCCCGGACCCACCCCCGATGCCGGCCGGGGCGCAGACAAGGCGTATCCTGTCTACGGGGCTCCCCGACCCCCGAGGAGTTGATTTAGCAAGGCCAGGGCAAGCCCTGACCCGCCTCCCATCAACAACGGGTCGGCCTCCCATTCTGGGAGACCTACCAAAGGCAGCATACGCCACCATTTCGGGTCTGCACACCCGGGGCTTTGGTCGGCCCTTTGCTTTGACAGTTTAAAGGGACTGCCAACCCTATCACTCTCCTACCCCATTATGTACTCCGGCCTTTTTCTAGGCTTCATGCCTTTTAAAAAAGGTACCGGGCGTCCTTCATGAGCTAGACTCTGCCACGTACTTTCCCGTGCTTTGAACCCGTTCAACTTGTTTGTGCTTACTTAACTTATTCCTAACTATACCACCTCTTGTATCCTATGCTCCTCTCTGATTCTTCCTATTTCTGCTGCAATATCATTGAAGATATCTACCGCTACTTTTCGTTGACATATCTCCCTAAGATCTAATCTGACTCCTATCTCACTCAGTCTTTCTACCAGTTTGACCCTTTGCTCAGTAAACATCCAACAATCATACAGGACATGTTCCGGAGTATCAGGTACCTTACACCACTTACATACATCCGTCGCACACAATCCAAACCTATTAAGATAACTCCTAAAGTTCCCATGCCCTGTAAGAAACTGAGTGCCATAATGGTTAAATTCCAATTTGGTCCTAGTCCTCTCTTTAACGTCAGGAATCTTTAAATAAAGGGCCCTACCTTTACTACTATTGTTCCACCGGTCCTGCCATATATTTATCGATTCGCCCTTTATATTTTGTGCCCTATGCCGTCCATTTCTTTTATCCCAGTAGAGATCTTTTCTTTGTCTCGCCAAAATGTCAATCGGCAGTACCCCAGTCAACACTTG
Source organism: Magicicada septendecula (assembly GCA_034769895.1). NCBI lineage: Eukaryota > Metazoa > Arthropoda > Insecta > Hemiptera > Cicadidae > Magicicada > Magicicada septendecula. Next base: position 390,124,152 of record CM068374.1, on the reverse strand, counting down.
TAGTGCTTCCTTCGATACTGTCCTGTATCCTCTACAGATTGTTAACAGCATCAGTCTTTGCGCTCTCAGCAAGATTTCCGCATATGTAGACAGGCTCATCTTGTGAGCCCAGACTGCTGCACCATATAACAGTATCGATTCCCCTACACCACGATAAAGAGTCGTAAGAGCCTTTCCACTAAATCCCCATTCAGCTCTAACCACACGGCGTATCTTTTGGAAGGCTGCAGTTGCTTTATTCGCCGCCTGTACCAAATGATTTCGAAAGCTGAGTTTTTCGTCAATTATCACACCAAGATACGTATGCTTTACTACCATTTCCAAATTTCGTCCATTCATTTTTACTACCGGTTTTCTAGCTAATACTCCTTTCAGTAGCATTGCTTTCGTCTTTTCCGGACAAATTCGTAGCCTGTTATCTCTACTCCAATTCTCGATTACTTCCAAAGCTAGGTTTGTTTTCCTTTCTAACTCCATTCTGGAGTTAGCACTAACCAGTAATAGCCCGTCATCAGCATACGCATAAGTTCGGCATCCTATCGGCAACTGCAGTCGTAAAAAAGCGTCGAACAAAACTATCCAAAGTGTCGGAACTAGCACCGACCCCTGTGGACATCCCATTGTTAGCAGCTTTTCTTTTTTCACTTTCTTAAACCTAAGAATTGCATACCTTTCGTTGAAGTAATCTTTAACACAACCAAACTCCTTTCCCTTTACACCAAAGTCCTGCAGCTGGACTAGTATACGTGGCCACCATGCATTGTCAAATGCACCAGCAATGTCCAAGAATATACCCAGCACGTACTTATCTCTCTTGGTTCTAACCTCTTCTAGTACGTCTACAATTGCGTCCTCAGTTCCTCTACCCACTCTGAACCCATACTGTCTCTCATGCAACTTGTTCTGTCCCTCAAGCACATTTAAGATTCTCTTGTTCAGAATTTTTTCAAAAACTTTACCCAGAACTGGTAATAACGTAAGCGGCCGGTAAGACTTTGGTACCTGGGGGTTTTTTCCTAACCCTTTGTACAGTACTTTAACGATTCCAATCTTCCAGTGCTTAGGAAACTTTCCTTCCTGTAAAGCTCTGTTCATAATAGCTGTGACTCTCTCTCTAACTGTATCCCACGCTTTACAGAGGATTTCAACCGTCAAATCGTCGAATCCTGGAGCTTTTTTCTTACCCATAGAAAATAGTGCACTTTTAACCTCTTCCTCGTTGATCGCCGGTGAATCCTCTTCTACTCTACAATTTTCAGCTCTTCTTATGATTTCCATGTCTGCATCAGAGTAGCCCTGTGGGTCAGTCGGAAGCAGCGAGTCTAGCAACTTTTCCGTTAGCACACCAATATCGTGTTCCATATGTCCTTCAAAATTCATTGTTGATATCAGCAGCTCTTTCTTGTACAGATAAGTTTTACATGTGTGTGCCTAGGACATAGTCCTATCTACACCCATGGCCCCCATGGGCGTGGTGTCTTAATAAAAATAACGCTGAAAAGGCGCCCGACGTTCTTATGGTCGGTACCCCTTGGGATTGTGAGACGTGCAGCTCTAATCTCTCCGTGGGGTTCGGAATATCCACTATCTAGGATTTTTCAGTCCGCAGGCAGCCCCCCAGGATCCCGAAAGATCCCGGAACGATACCGCCGAACCGAAACCACAAACCACCTCGAGTCCAACACCAAGCATGGTCGAGGGGTCCGGCATTTGCCAGACCCCCCTCCCATACCCGACCGGGGCAAGAGACTGGCGTACCAGCCTCCTGGGGCCCCCCGATCTCCCGAGGAGTCAGTTTAGACCTCTCGTTCAAAACGAAAGACCTCCCACTGACCAAGGGGCGACTTCGTAGCAAGCTACTAGGTCTACCAGCGGCGGCCATTGGCCAGCTTTCCGGGTCTGCACACCCGGGGGCCTTGGTGGAGCCCATCTGTTGTGCACTTGCACCTCCCTCTAACTAACCCTCCCGTCCCTTACCTGTGTGGTCAGATATTTACCCGCTCCTAGGACAAAGGACCTTTTGCAGATTATCCAACCACACAGTTCTTCTTCCCCGGACTCTAAAAACTCAAGCATTGTCTAAAATCCCTCCCCCCGCCCCCTTAGGACGTTCGTTCATCATTGAGTCCCACTGTTGAAAACTGGCCCACCCTCGACTACGTCCTCTCCCTTCCCTCTCGCACCAAAGCCACCTCCTTGATCCACTCTACAAAGATGTCCGTAGCCTCCTGACTGCGAAGAATCTCTCTGAAGTCTAGTCTAGATCCGATATCCATCAATTTGATCCTAAACTGGGATCGGCTATTAGCTATCTCTAAGCAGTCGTAGATAACATGTTCCGGAGAGTCAACAACTTTACACTTTCGACAGAACTCGTCATCTCTAAAACCAAACCTCTTTAGATACGTCCCAAAGTTTCCGTGCCCTGTTAAAAACTGTGTCACATAATGATTAACATCAAGTTTCTTCTTTGCTCTTTCCGACACATCAGGAAACAGTTGATATGTTCTTCTGCCTGTTTCTGCCCTGTCCCACCTTTCCTGCCATTTCCTAATGGCTTCTCTTCTAACTAAAACCCTATTCCCGCCTCTTCCAACTCTTATATAATACAACTGTTCCCTTTCCAGGGCTTTTAGATCTATTGGCATTACACCTGCCAACACTGTCAACGCCTCCCTAGATACTGTCCTGTATGCCTTAGTGACTGCTAGTAGCATTGTCCTTTGCGCTCTCAATAAGATATCGGCATATGTCAATTTCATTTTATCGGCCCATACAGGAGCTGCATACAGCAGAATCGCTTCTCCAACTCCTTTATATAATGTTATTAGCGCCTTATAGCCGAGTCCCCAGTTCGCCTTTGCTGCTCTCTTCACCATACAAAATGTCTTAACCGCTTTTTCTGAAACATACTTTAGATGAGGTATAAAACTCAGCTTTTCGTCTAATATCACTCCTAGGTACCTAAACTCTTTTACGTATCCGACCGATTCTCCTTTCATTTTTATTGTCGGCGGCCTTTGTGCATGAGCCCTACGTCCTGCTCTTTTATATACTCTTTCTCTCTTAACTAGCATTGTCTTCGTCTTAGCTACGCTGAGTGTCAGTTTATTTTCCTCACACCAATCATAAATCATGTCACAGGCCGACGACGCACTGGATCTCGCCTCAACTAATAGCATACCGTCATCGGCATACGCAAAGAGCTGGCACTCCCGGGGCAACCGAAGTCTAAGAAATCCATCAAATAATACGATCCACAACGTTGGTCCTAGTACTGATCCCTGTGGACAGCCTTTTGTTAGTCTCTTCTCTTGCCTACATCCTCTAAACTTTAATATCGCAAACCTATTCCTAAAATAATCCTTGATCACTTCTAGTTCTTTCCCTCTAATTCCAAAGTCTTTTAATTGTACAATAATCTTGGGCCACCAAGCGTTATCAAACGCACCTGCTATATCCAGAAACACTGCTGCCACATAATTTTGTCTTGACGACCTAATCCTATCAACGACTTCGATTAAAGCCCCTTCCGTACCTCTTCCAGGTCTAAACCCATACTGCCTGTCATGCAGTTTCCTATCTTTTTCCAGGCTTCCCAAAATTCGTTTATTTATCACCTTTTCATATACTTTTCCCAGAACCGGGAGCAATGTCAGCGGCCTATACGACTTCGGATCCTGTGGGTCCTTCTCACCACCTTTATACAGGATTTTAACTAAGCCAATTTTCCATAGAGCAGGGAACCTACCTTCCCTCAAGCTTCTGTTCATCAGGTCAAGGACTTTATGCCTTACCACTGGCCATGCTTTTATCCACATTTCGACTGTTAATTCGTCATATCCTGAAGCTTTCTTCTTACCCATTGTTGATAGTGCTTTCCATACCTCATCCTCAGTTATTTGCTGGCTCTCTTCAGTAGCTCCTATTTCTTCCGATTGCATTCTGATTGCCGCTTGTCTCTGCGTCTCTTCTGCACTATCATCCGGAAGTAACACGTGCATCAGCTTCTTCGCTAACTGGTCTACATCGTGCTCATATTCATTGTCAAATTTCATCGACGAAAGTAACAGTTCTCTCTTTCGCTTATCGACCAGAAGTTTATAAGGAATCCCCCATGGATCCTTATTTCCTTCCTCCGTTACAAACTTCTCCCATGCCTCTCTTTTTGCCCTTTTAACCGCCGCAAAATACAGGTTCCTCGCCCTCCGGTAATCACGCAAGCGCGACTCCCTTACAGACGAGTCCCCAGTACGTTGCAACAGTCTCCGGACCCTCTTTACATGGGCTCTTTCTAGTTCCAGATCTCTATTCCACCATATCGTCCTGCTCTCTTTCCCTACAGCCCTTGGCATTGAAAACTCCGCAGATGCCAATACCGAAGTCGTTAGATCTAACACTCCACTATCAACATCGTCATATTCACGCTCCACATTCACAAATCCCTTTAGTCTTGTGTCAAACTCTTTCCAGTCGGCATGTCTAACCATAAGTCGACCTTTTTCTTCCCTATTCAGGTCGTAGTCCCTAACTGTTTCCCCTCCAACATTGAAAACTATTAAACGATGATCACTATTCCCTTCGTCAATAACCATCCATCTGTCTACTCTGGCCTTCCTATTCCTGATAGTCACGTCAATGTTGGATTCCATTAGCCTAGGTCCTTGTCCAGCTATGACCTCTCCAAACGCCGAATACGTGGCCAGATTTCCTTCTTCATTTGCAACAACCAAGTCATTCGCCAGCAAAAACGTTTCTAACTCCTCTCCCTTGTTATCCCTTGTCGTTGAATTCCACAAAGGTGACTTGGCGTTAACATCTCCTGCAAATATTATCGGTCCGTTCTTGCTGCCTCTCAATATCTTGTCCCACTCATGCAGATGTATTCCTATATCCTCGTTATATTTAAAATATGAACTGACCAAATAGAGTTCCTGTTCTCTGTTTATCAGTTTGACACAAACATGATTCCGACTGGATAATTCCCTAACAAAAATCACTTCCACTCTCTCATTCACCACCACCACCATCGCTCCCGGATTTTCCGGTACAAAATATATCCTGTACTTCTCCATATAAGGTACCCTACCCTGCCTGGCATATGGTTCTTGTACAAGAACTACATCCAATCTCCTATTCCTTATAACGCAGTTAAGTTCTTCTAGACAAACCGCCGAACCTTGCAAATTGATTTGTCCAACCCTAATTCCTTCATAGACCCCAGTATTTCGTTGGTAATCCTCCATTTTAGTACTGTGTCATACTCACCCTCTGTGACACCAGCCTCTTATAAATTGGACATTCCAAGGTACCTACTCTATGATCACTTGGCTTCTTCGCAGCCAGGCAATTAGCGCAAGAGGGTTTATCCCCACCTACTGTACAAGTTCTATAATCATGGCCCACTTTCCCACAATGCGAGCATACACTTTCCCTCTCTGGCTTTTTGCAGAACTTTATGCCATGCCCATAACCTTGACATCTGTAGCACCTCGTGACAGACAAATGGTCAACGACTCGACAGGCGGCAAAATCTATGTAGACACGGCCAGCATCCAGTATAACTTCTCGTATTTTAGGAGAGACCTCCACGACCAGATTAACAACGGGCAGATCTCTTCTTCCTGTTCTGTAACACACTCGAAAGCCTTCCTCCATCTCCGTCTTCTTAATACCGGCCTCTTCCAGGTTCTGTTTAAACATGAATTCGGCGATATCCCCGTCCTGCAGATCTCTATCTACGTCATAAATGATCATCTTTGGTAAAATCTTCCTTGGCGCGGCGATCTTCAGCTTTTCTACCTTTCCAGCTATCTCTCTGATTCTCTGTGCCCCCTGTCGAGTTCCCGACTCCACGACGACACCACCCTTCTGGACCTTTCGAAGTGAACGTATTTGGAGTCCCATGTCTTTCGGTGTGATGACCTCTTTTAGAGCCTTTTTCGTTTCCTCAGCATCGGTTTTCGTCTCGTCTTTGTGATAGACAATTACCACCTTCTCAGCGTCACGAGGTACTACTGTCCTCTTCCCTACCTTGGGCAAATTACTGGCAGCTGCTTGGGAGTATGACTTTACTTTTTGTCCTGTTTCCTTCGTCTTTATCATTCTCTTCAGGACCTTTACCTCCGTAGCTGCTTCCACTTTTTCGATCATTTTTTCATGGCAGAGTTTTTCGAGTTTTCTCCACATCCTTAAAACAAAGAGTGCAGCAGTCTTGCTAACTTTGTTAGTTTCTTTAAATAGAAACTCTTCAAGGGTCTCACGCATATCCTCGACTGAAGCAGGTAATTCCGGCTGGTCCACATCCATATTCTCTTCTTCTGATGACGACGACGAAGTTGATTTAGATAACATCTCCCTCCTTCGCTTGACAGATGTCGTCGATCCGGATCGTTCCCTGTTCCCATCCATTTTTCATACAAGAAAGAAAAATGACGGAAATAAATCAGCCCCTTCAACGGCTGCCACGCAACCCTCAACACACTCAGGTGTATTGGGCTGCAGAACTTACTCCTTGATTCAATTCAATATATAAAAGTGAGTAATATATACACCCAATAAACAAAGTTTTTCTGTGTTCAATAAATGAATGAAAATTTTCTAAGTCCTTTTGGCGGGAAAAAATTTTTATCTAGAAATAATAATTAATCCCTCTACACTTAAAACACAGTTCAAAAAAAATGAAGAAACCACAAAAATAATCCCTTGGGGTACCGTCCTTGTACCCCAAATAAATTAAACAAAAACGTAAACAATGTAAAAAAAATCTAAGTCTTTTTCCCTCAAAGAGGGAAAATTTCCCTCTGGTTGCCTGTACTGTTTCAGGCGGGAAAATTATTTATAGGTTATGTTATTTAGTAATAGCTCACTCCGTTCGTCAAACTTATGGCTCAGTTCAGTTCTGAACTAGTTCAGATGAACTGGCGCCAAGACACTTGGCTCACTGATTTGCAACAATTAGGTTATGAGCGTCTTAATCATGGTGGCACGGAACATGGCAGAAAAATTTTTTCAAAACAAGTCTGAACACTTTTACCTAATTGTTTTTTCTTAATTTTATAATTAAATTCACTTATTTTTTGTCATTAAACACTTGAAAAATATTATTAAATGTTTGTTCAATGTTTATGAATAAATATCTGGTTCCCAGACGGCCTATACTATGAACTATAACGAAACTAAAAATGTCCTGTTTTTGCAATGTTAAATACCCTATACTAAAAGTGTCTTTTTTCACTTAACTATTTACTAAAGAAACAAGAACTTCTCCTACCTTCTAAAGTGATAATCTGAAACTAGATTTCACCCAGATTGTCCTCAAAACACTCAACGTCTAAAAACTTCACAAAAAACCACTTAAAAACTTCGATAATCACCGAGCCAACTTGAATGCGACTATCCACCTTCAAGCCAGTCTCAACAGTCAGTGGATAGGGACAGCGGGAATCTCGTTAATCCGTTGATGAGCATCACTAATTGGATGACGAGGTATTTGGCTACGTTAAGAAAGTGATAGTTACCCCCGCCATCCATCCGGACTTAGGTATAACTTGGTTATAATGTAATAGTACCCTGCGTTGCGGTACGGGAAATGGCGCTGTCCTATTTGGCGGCGCGGCGTGGGTTTCTCCGGCGAATCGAACAGGACTGTCTCCCGTAAAGTGAGCCGGATGAACGTGATAAAATTTTTTTTTTGGCGGCAGATGACGTATGTAGTCCTGCGGAACGCCTTCGGTCCGATTCGCGGAGGTATAATCCGCCGTGGGACACGACTCCCATCTAACTCGTGGCAGTTTGGTTTGCCGGCAAACCTTTGCAAAGGCCCGCCAGCTTGTTATCTTCGCCTGGTATATCCGCTTGGTGTACTCTCGCCTGAGACGACTATATTCCCTGCGCAGAAGTTCCTTCAAGACAGGGTCCCTTGTCCGTTGGGTGCACCTTCGCATGGAGCCACACCTTCGCTTCCACTGGGTCAGTTCGGGTGTCTACCATGGAACGGATCGGGGGAAGGTCTTCTTCGGAATGGATGCCGCAGCCACCTCGTTGGCGAGCTTGTGGACGTCACGGGGGCTTCGTAGAGTGAGCTCCGCATCCATGAGCGCAAGTTCGGCGCTGCGAATGAAGGACGGCCAGTTTGCCCGCTTCAAGTTGTATCGGGTAGACCTGACCAACCGTTTTGTGGTAGGAGCCCGAAGGACTATTTCCAAGACGGCATGGTCGCTGGTGGTCCAATCCTGTCGCACCCTCCAGGCGTCAAGCGTCCGCCACAGTTGTTGGCTGAGAAGAGTGACGTCTATGTGTGAAGAGCCCCTGGAGGAGGAGAATGTGGGCAGACCGACTTCATTCGCTATGCTCCAAGTGGATGCGGAGACGAAGTCCTCGAGGAGACGGCCGGGAGCATCACTGCGATCGGTCCCCCAAGCAGGGGACTTGGCGTTGGCATCCATTCCCACGATGACTGGAGTGTCGCCGATCTCATCGTGGATGACTTGTAGGTGCTGTAGGCGTCTCAGGAAGTCGTCCTGGGGAATCGCCGGCGGGAAATACATGCTGATTAGGCATGTATCCCCTATCTCCGACGTGAGCCTGACGCATACGCAATCCTGATTACTGAGATGCGTCAGGACTACAACGTCAAGGCCCCGCTCCATTGCAACGATACAGGCCCTGGGTCGAACTTCAGTTGTGCCCACTATGATTTGGTTCGAAGTGGGACCAAGTCCGCATACCGTGTTATCTCGAGTCCAGGGTTGCTGTATCAGCAGGACTCTAGCTCCGACGGTTGTGGCGTGCTGGCGAAGCTCTGACGTTGCTGCCTTGCCCTTCCCCAGGTTATGCTGCAGGATGACCAGCCGGCGGGAATCAGCTATAATTGGTGCGACGCAGTTCTTGTTGGACTGCCCGTTTGTATGTGGGGCAGTCCCTGCTCTGGATGTCATGTGAAGCCTTGAGCTTTCGTCGAGCACAAGAGGCGCAGACTGGTTGCCTCGCCTTATGTTGACATAGGCGGGTGGAGTGATGGCCGGCGCAGTGTCCGCAGGTGTCCATATTATGTGAGCACTGCCGTGCCACATGCCCATAATCTTGGCATTTGTAACACCTTGTGGCCACGAGGTAATCAAGTACCCGGCAGCGCGACCACAAGGCGAAGATGCGTTGGGCTGTCCTCAGCTTATCCCGAACCTCCAGCGAGACAGAGACGATCCAGTGGCAGCCGCATGTTACCGACCCTGATGGCGTCGCGTGCCGGGTTGACAGACGCCATCAACTTGGAGCGGACTGCTGCTGCCGTCTGCGGGACGTCCTCGTGTTCTTGTCCGCCCGGAGCCGAGACGAAGACAGTGTACTTAGGGGGGGGGGCTTTTTAACAGCCCCTACGAACGCACTCTTGATTGGAGGGGTACAGGAGGTGTCTCCTCGCTGCGAAGATGCCGCTGATGTCCTGCCCTTCTTGGAGCGCCCTCTCTTAGCTCGGCGTCGTGCTTTTGGTCGCTGCTGCTCTTTCTGTTTCCGTGGCCGCCGCTGTCGTCTAGGGAGTTTCCCGATAGGGGGAAACTCTTCAGGCCTGGAGGAAGTCGAGGTCACGACTGCTGCATAGGAAGACGTTTGGGCGGTCTCTCCGGAGGTCATCCTCTTTTTAAGTCCTCGACGTCCGCCGTAAGGTGTAGGACGGCCTCCGTGACTGCCTCAAAGCATCCGCGGATCTCCGCCAGTGTCTCCACAGGGACGAATCCATCGAGGGTGGACAGAATGGCCTCGAGCCTGTTCCTGGCCTGCGGTAGAACCTGGTGCAGGGGCGGGCTCGTCTGCGGTGGTGTAGACGGCACTGCAGGAGCGGGTGCTGACCTGCGCACGCTGACACTTGGGGCTGGTAAGTCCGACTCCGACGACGTGGCCGAGGAGGAGGAGGACGTGGACGTGTAGATCGGCTTCTTTTTCTTACTCGTCGCTGTTGGTGCCTGAGTTGGTACCGACGGAGTCCTGGGCACTGGTTGGCTCTGCTGACCCTTTTCTTCCCTGTTTAGGTCATTTTCCCTTACAATTTCCCCTCCAACATTGAATAAGATCAATCTATGATCACTATTCCCTTCATCACATACCATCCACCCATCGATTCTGGCCTTCCTATTCCTTATCGTTACATCAATGTTGGATTCCATAAGTCTCGGTCCTTGTCCCGCGACGACCTCACCAAAAGCTGAGTAAGTGGCCAGATTTCCCTCTTCGTTTACCACTATTAAATCATTTGCCAGCACAAATGTCTCTACTTCTCCTTTATTGTCCCTCGATGAAGAATGCCATACTGTAGACTTTGCATTCATATCTCCCGCCATGATGAGAGCTCCATTCCTAATACCTCTAAGAATCCTTTCCCATTCCCTGACATGCATTCTGATGTCTTCGTTATATTTGAAATACGAACTAACCACGTAGCACTCCTGTTCTCTGTAGATTAGATTGACACATACATGATTCCGACTGGATAACTCCCTAACGAAGATAACCTCCACTCTCTCATTCACTACCACCACCATTGCCCCCGGATTTTCCGGTACATAATATAATCGATAGTTTTCCATATACGGTACCCTACCCTGCCTGGAGTATTGTTCTTGGATAAGAACTACATCTAATTTCCTATTCCTTATTATCACATTGAATTCCTCAAGACATACCGCTGATCCCTGTAAATTAATCTGTCCAAACCTAAGCCCTTCATGGACCTCAGTAAAGCGCTGACGTTCTCCCATTTGCTCAGTATTGGGTCATACTGACTCTCTGCGCCACCAGTCTCTTGTAGATCGGACAATCCATTGTACCCACTCTATGATCGCTGGGTTTCTTTCCACCTTCAAACTTTCACAAACGGCTTACCACAACGTCCTCTTTACATCAAACTCACTCCGCACTCTCTAGCTCTTCTTTAAACTAGCTTTCAATTAATTTATCCAAGAGCAAACTTGAAACACGTCTATCTCCTTCAATCACGCTACAACAAGTAGTGGATAGGGACAGAAATCTCTAGGGATAACGGAGATGTTGCAAGCCTCTGCTTATACCATCCCCGGCTCTCCGTCGAGCGGGAGGTCAATTGTTCTGAACGCTGACCAGACGCCTGACGATGTTTTGGTCAGTACCCTTGGGTTTGAGACGTGCAGCTCTAACCCTCCATGGGTTACGGAATATCCACTATCTAGGATTTAACAGCAGATAGGTGAATCCAACTCCACCGCACAAGGCGGGCACAGAGTCGACGACCCACAGCCGAAACCACAGACCAACCTCGAGTCCAACACCAATACATCGGAGATGGGCCCAGGTTTCCCCGGACCCACCCCCGATGCCGGCCGGGGCGCAGACAAGGCGTACCCTGTCTACGGGGCTCCCCGACCCCCGAGGAGTTGATTTAGCAAAGCCAGGGCAAGCCCTGACCCGCCTCCCATCAACAACGGGTCGGCCTCCCATTCTGGGAGACCTACCAGAGGCAGCATACGCCACCATTTCGGGTCTGCACACCCGGGGCTTTGGTCGGCCCTTGCCTTGGCAGTTTAAAGGGACTGCCAACCCTGTCACTCTCCTACCCCATTATGTACTCCGGCCTTTTTCTAGGCTTCATGCCTTTTAAAAAGGTACCGGGCGTCCCTCATGAGCTAGACTCTGTCACGTACTCTCCCGTACTTTGAACCCGTTCAACTTGTTTGTGCTTCCTTAACTTATTCCTAACTATACCACCTCGTGTATCCTGTGCTCCTCCCTGATTCTTCCTATCTCAGCTGCAATATCATTGAAAATATCCAGCGCTACTTTCCGTTGACATATCTCCCTAAGATCTAATCTGACTCCTATCTCACTCGGTCTTTCTACCAGTTTGACCCTTTGCTCAGTAAACATCCAACAATCATACAGGACATGTTCCGGAGTATCAGGTACCTTACACCACTTACATACATCCGTCGCACACAATCCAAACCTATTAAGATAACTCCTAAAGTTCCCATGTCCTGTTAGATACTGAGTGCCATAATGGTTAAATTCCAATTTACTCCTAGTCCTTTCTTTTACGTCAGGAATCTTTAAATAAAGGGCCCTACCTTTGCTACTATTATTCCACCGGTCCTGCCATATATTTATCGATTCGCCCTTTATATTTTGTGCCCTATGCCGTCCATTTCTTTTGTCCCAATAGAGATCTCTTCTTTGTATCGCCAGGATGTCAATCGGCAGTACCCCAGTCAACACTTGTAGTGCCTCCTTCGATACTGTCCTGTATCCTCTACAGATTGTTAACAGCATCAGTCTCTGCGCTCTCAACAGAATTTCCGCATATGTAGACAGACTCATCTTGTGAGCCCAGACCGCTGCACCATATAACAGTATCGACTCCCCTACACCACGATAAAGAGTCGTAAGAGCCTTTCCACTAAATCCCCATTCAGCTCTAACCACACGGCGTATCTTTTGGAAGGCTGCAGTTGCTTTATTCGCCGCCTGTACCAAATGATTTCGAAAGCTGTTTTTCATCAATTATTACTCCAAGATACGTATGCTGTGTTACCATTTCCAAGTTTCTTCCATTCATTTTGACTACCGGTTTTCTAGCTAATGCTCCTTTCAGTAGCATCGCTTTCGTCTTTTCCGGACTTATTCTTAACCTGTTATCTCTACTCCAATTCTCAATTACTTCCAAAGCTAGGTTTGTTTTCCTTTCTAACTCCATTCTGGAGTTAGCACTAACCAGTAATAGCCCGTCATCAGCATACGCATATGTTCGGCATCCTATCGGCAACTGCAGTCGTAAGAAAGCGTCGAACAAAACTATCCAAAGTGTCGGACCTAGCACCGACCCCTGTGGACATCCCATTGTTAGCAGCTTTTCTCTTTTCACATTCTTAAACCTGAGAATTGCATATCTTTCATTAAAGTAATCTTTAACACAACCAAACTCCTTACCCTTTACACCAAAGTCCTGCAGCTGGACTAGTATACGTGGCCACCATGCATTGTCAAATGCACCCGCAATATCCAAGAATATACCCAGCACGTACTTATCTCTCTCGGTTTTAACCTCTTCTAGTACGTCTACTATCGCATCTTCAGTTCCTCTGCCAACTCTGAACCCATACTGTCTCTCATGCAACTTGTTCCGTCCTTCAAGCACATTTAAGATTCTTTTATTCAGAATTTTTTCAAAAACTTTTCCCAGAACTGGTAATAACGTAAGCGGCCGGTAAGACTTTGGTACCTGGGGGTCTTTTCCTAACCCTTTGTACAATACTTTAACAATTCCAATCTTCCAGTGCTTAGGAAACTTTCCTTCCTGTAAATCTCTATTCATAATAGCTGTGACTCTCTCTCTGACTATGTCCCACGCTTTACAGAGGATTTCCACCGTCAAATCGTCGAATCTTGGAGCTTTTTTCTTACCCATAGAAAATAGTGCACTTTTAACCTCTTCCTCGTAGATCTCCGGTGAATCCTCTTCTACTCTACAATTTTCCGCTCTTCTTATAATGTCCATATCTGCATCTGAGTAGCCCTGTGGGTCAGTCGGAAGCAGCGAGTCTAGCAACTTTTCCGTAAGCATACCAATATCGTGTTCTATGTGTCCTTCAAATTTCATTGTTGATATCAGAAGCTCTTTCTTACTCTGACCTCTCACAACTTTATAGGGCATGCCCCACGGATCCCGATTTCCTTCCACGGTGATGAATTTTTCCCAAGCACTCCTTTTTTCCTGTCTTACCATAGCAAAGTATCTGTTACGCGCCGCTCTATACCTATTTTTCCGAACATCCCTATCCTCTGCTGTACCAGTATTGATTTTCCTTCTGAGTCGTCTTACATTCCTCCTCTCAGATTCTAACTCCCTGTTCCACCAAGAGACAGTTCTCAGTTTCTTACTTTCTCTGGGTATAGCATCTTCAGCCGCAGCTACTATAGTAGTTGTCAGGTCGACCACCTCCGCTTCTAAATCCCCACCTGCTGCATATGGTTGCATCATCCTTTCATTGAGGCTATTTGTAAACTTGTCCCAATTAGCTTTCCTGATGGCAAAACGCCCTTTTTCTCGTTGATCTCTCCTATCCCTGTTAATTCTTAAGCTTAGAAGCGTGTAAACTATTAACCTATGATCGCTGTTGCCTTCATTTAATACCTTCCAGTTTTCTATCCTTACATTTTCCGTGCACAAAGTGATATCTATATTATTCTCAGCGATTGCCCCCGGCACCCCAGCAAATGTAGATAATTCCCCTTCTGAATTACAAATATTCAACACATTTGCCATTATAAACGCTTCTAGCTTCTCACCCCGGCTGTCAGTGGTCCTGTCATACCAAAGTTCCGATTTAGCGTTCACATCTCCAGCCAATATAACCCTTTGTCCATGCAGTTCTAACATAGTCCTTTCCCAATGCTTGATATGTATCTCAATATCATCCCTATACTGGAAATATGAACACATCATGTACACTTCCCTATCTCCAACTATAACCTTTACGCATACATGATGTTCGCCTGACAGCTCTCTTACAAATAGCCCCTCAATGTTGTCATTTATGATGACTATCGCTGCCTTCGGTCTCTCCGACGCATAGTAGACCCTATACCCGTCGAGGTGCGGTATACGCCCTCCGCACGAATATGGCTCTTGAAGCAGAACAATGTCCAAGCATCTATCCCTAATTACAAAATAGTGGATAGGGACACATGGTCGGGGCCGAAGCCCCACATTCCCTCCACCGCCCCTCAAGCTCTTAAGTCACGAGACTTATTGCTCAAGGCTTCTGACACCGAGAATTTCCAAACAAGGTCCACTTGTCCATTCTTCGCTGTGCCGTCCGACCATGTTTACTGTCCCCCCCCCGTCATGGGGGTTTGCCGAACCTAAGCCTCTTTCATACTTGCTGGTCAACTATGCCTCTGCCCTCTTTAGTTCTCCCAACTTTCCGGGCAACTCGACAGAAGACTCTGAAGAATTCCGGGTTCCAGCACACTATCTCTTTCCTGTCTTCTCCAGGGTGTGCTTGCCAGAACGCCACCAGTTCCTGGCGTTCATTTTCGAAAGCAGGGCATTCCGCTAATACATGCCACGCAGTCTCTTCCGTCCCTTCTCCACAAGTATGACACCAGGGATCCTCTGCAAGTCTAAAACCCTCCAACTTAGACTTAAAGTTGCCGTGGCCTTTGAGGAACTGCGTGGCATAATGGTTCGTATTCAAATTCACTTGCATCCTTTCTATTACACTTGGGAAATATGAGAAAGTTTCTCTCCCCTTCGTGCCCTGCTCCCATCTTCTCTGCCATTCGTTCAGAGTCTCCGTTCGTCTACGCATTCTGCTTATACTCCTTTGTTCTCCAGCTATGACGTCATAATATACCTGTACTCTTTCTGTGATTAGCAGATCTAAAGGAATCGCACCTGCGATAACATAATTGGCATCGTATGATACCGTGCGATACGCTCTATTCACTAAGAGCAGGATCTTTCGCTGGGTCTTCAGGAGCATTCTTCTCAGGTTCTGTTGACGTATGGCCCTTTCTCCCCATACCTCACATCCATAGGTCATCAGTGGAACAGCAATTCCTTCATAAAGCCGTCGTAAGGCTAAACATTCTAAGCCGCCACTAGTCCGAGTAAGCGATAATAGCCCTCGGAATGTTTCAATGACCTTCCTTGTTTGCTGCTCCACATGATGTGTATAGACCAATCCTTCTTCTACCTGAAGACCCAGGTACTTTAACTCATCAACACATTGTATAACGACATTATTCATTACTATGCGTGGTCGTCTCCCCCGATCGAAACGATTCCTCAACATCATTGCCGAGGTTTTCGCAGTCGAAAACTGCAGCTTGGCTCTACTGCTCCACGCCTCAACTGTTCTCAGCGCCCTAGCCGCTCGGGTCTCTAAATCCACCCTAGATCTGCCCTGAATTATCAACATTGCGTCATCGGCATACGCCACCACGTGCACGTCATCACCAAAATCCTGGCTCAAAAAGTCCTCGAAAATAATATTCCACAACAAGGGTCCCAATATCGAGCCCTGTGGACACCCCTTAGACAATTCCTTGGTATGACGTGCACCCTCAAACTCAAACATGACTCGACGCTCTGACAGATAGCTCTGCAATAGTTTCAGTAAATAACCAGGGCAGTTTATCGCATGGAGTCGTTCCATCAAAAAAGGCCACCAGGCGTTGTCGAATGCACCGGAAATGTCTAGGAAAATTCCCAGTACATACCGGTGCAATGATGCTTCGACTTTTCGTCGAACGCTGAGAACAGCATCGATGGTACTCTTTCCACTTCGGAAACCAAATTGCGCATCTCCATAAAATTGTATGGAGTCCAAATATTGCAACAACCTCTCGGCAATGATTCTCTCGGCTATCTTACCGAGAACTGGCAACAGGGTCACCGGTCTGTAGGATTTCAACTCTTGCGGGTCTCTGTTCTTATCTTTCAGAAAAACCTTAAGTTCCCCCTGCTTCCAGACAGTTGGAAATCGGAAGACTGTAAACATCGCATTTAGCGAATCCAACAGGAGGGGTCTAATTCTGCTCATCGTTCTCTTCACGACCTCCGCTCTAATCCCATCCAGACCCGGCGCCTTGCCACTTTTTTGTTTTCGAACCGCCTTATTCAATTCTTCGGGGGAGACCCGAACCACCTCGTGAACCACCACTGGAGCTGCTGCCCTCAATCGTGTGTTTCGATTGTCAACTGAATCATCCACCAAGGTGTCATCTGGTAGTAAACCTTCCAGAAAAAACTGACATATATCATTCGGAGCCGTCAATACTCCTTCTCCTGACCGCATCGAGACCATTTGTGTGGGCTTCTTTAGCTTATTCGCCATAATTCTGTAGGCGAGCCCCCACGGATCATCATCTCCCGAGAGCCGCACAACCCTCAGCCAATGCTCTTTCTTGACGTACCTGATCTTATTTGTGTACGCCGTACGAGCAATCACGAATAACCGCCTGTCCCCAGTAGTAAGAGCATGATCCGCTCCGAGACGATTCCTCAATCGTTTCCAACGTCTTTCACATCTGGTCTTACTTGATCGAAATCGATCAAGTTCGTCATTCCACCAGGCGGCTAATCGTCTCTCCTTCAGCTTATATTTGGCTGAGTCCTCCACGGCCCTCCGAAGTATCCTCGTAAGCGAGTCCACCTTTTCCGACAGCGGCATAACATCATAATCTCTCAACTGCCCGAGATCCGTTAGCACACTCGCATCTAAGAGACTCCAATCATAGTCTCTGACTGTAGACTTCCTAGATTCCCTAGGCACCTGGTAACGGATATGCTGGCTCATGTCAATGTCGTACGTTATCATACGATGGTCAGATAACGACCACTCTGAATGGACTTCCCAATCTGTAACCATTCGCTCCAGCGATCCGCTACCAAGCGTGACATCAATATTACTACGTTGTCCGCGAGTGTTCTCGAAGGTGCTAACTTCACCCGGACAATTGAACACTAACAGTTCATGAAGAACGATGAACGCCTCCAACTCCTCACCTTTCTCATCCGTAACAGGATTGTGCCAAAGCACTGATCGCGCATTGGCATCTGCCGCTATCAAGGTCTTCTCGCCACGGAACCTCCTCAATACCATCTCTAAGTGATCAATATGCGTCTCAATGCGGTCAGCGTACTTAAAGTAAGCGTTTACCAGAATTATCTGGGAGTTCCCCAAGCCAAGTCTCACAACTGTACAAGTGGGGGTACAGCAGTCCTGTATGAGCACCACATCCACGACGTTGTCTCTTACCAATGTTAATGTCCACATCTCATCCTGGGGCGTACCCCAGTAAAAGCACGGAAGCCTGGCCAAGCCAAAGGTCGTTGATACGGCTCCTGGATACAAACAATATCCAGTCGCCGTTGCTCTATGATTTTCTCGAGCTCGTTCATGCCACCATAACCTCTGGCCATATTAATCTGTCCCAACTTAATGGCCATAATCAACTTTTTCAAGGGCTATCCTGCAAGCTCGCTCGTACTCCGAGCAACCCTTGCTCCCCGTGGCATGTTTAAAGTCCTTTTTCACAACCTTGCAGTTGATACAAATGGCCGGCTGGTCTTTCTTACTACAGTCCTTAACATCATGGTCACCAGTACAGTGTTGACACACTTGCTTGCCTCTACAGTGCTTAGAGATGTGTCCATACATGAGACACTTGTAGCAACGTACAACCGGATTATAATCTTTAATCCTACAGGACTGCCATCCCACAAACAGTCTGTCTCTTTTTCTAAGTTCATTACGGACTCGTGGCGAACACTCCACAACCCAATTTGCACGAGTATCTTCCCTGTTTTTACTTTTGTACTTATGTACACATTGGAATTCTTTTATAAAATCTTCCTTACTAATTACTACATCATCAACATTCTGGGCATACACATCCTCGATAATTTCTTTCTCTTCCCGTCCTCCGTCCATGTCATATATCATGACCTTTGGACAGCGTTTCTTAGGTGCCTCTATCACAAGACCTTTCGTCTTCAGGGCCTCGCAATTTTGCAATTGTTCTGCCCTGTCTGTTTCAATCATTACTCCCCGGGCCGTCTTTACCACTCTGCGCACCTTGATCCCCAAATCTTTGGGGTTGATAGTTGTTTGTATCATTTTCTTTACTTCTTCTATATCTTTAGAGTCGTCCCGACTCTTTATAAAGACGACCTTCGGGGGGACTGGTTGCCTCTTGGCACCCGTAATCCTCGGGACCGACTGAGCGGCCGACACCTCAGCGTATGAGCGTGTCCTGGGGAACTCCCCCTTATCAGTGCTAGGAGCTTCCCTCATCAACTCCAACATTTCTTTTCTACCGTCCAGGCGACCCTCCAGCCTGATTTGACGCCTTTCAATCCCGGACAGCAGCTCCGTTAAGGTGTTCATATTTTTCTTGACATCATTTATCTGACTAATCGTCAGTTTCTTACTCTTATACTGTGATTGCGACCAACGCAGCATATCACTTATTATACTATGACATTGTTGGAAGGGCGTACCCTCACCAGACTTACCATCGTCCGACTCCTCCACGGACATGTCTGAGTCACTGTCTGCATGACTTACCTTGAGAGTTTTTGAGGTCCCCGGAATACCTGGGCTGATTTCCTTCCGCTTCTTCTGCGGCCGGGTTCCTCGGTCAGTCTCCGACTCAGGCGGTGACTCATTGGATTCCACCATTTTCGGGACGTCTCTACCAGCAGGCGATCTCTGCAGCTTTGAAGACCGCCGAAACGGATTATCCTCTTCCCTATCCTTACCGTTTTTACCACTCATTTTAATGAGAAATTAAAAACAGGAACACAAATTATTACACACTTTTAGAAAGAATAAAAATACGATGTCTATACACTGATTCTGTTTGGATGTATATAGAAAACCACTATATACATACAAAATACAGCCTACCACTAAAACAAGTGTTCACGCACTAGAATGTTTTAGCAACGTGTCACAAAAGATTAACAAAAAGTTCACAAGTCCCAATCTACCGAAGAAACGCGTTTACGCCGTTTAGCCAGACCCAGGGGCTTATAGCGTGACCCGGGACCACGACTAACTGCCTGGACTGTTACTAGCCCCCACCTCGGAGAGGCGGCGCAGCCCTTACTTCCACGCACTCACACTGGCCCTATACGCAATGTTATAAGAATCCAAAGTCCAACACACACACAAGCACCAACGTCTATATGGCAATGTTCTAGCGCACTATTAATCACAATTCAATCACTGTCATACAGTAGCAAGACGACACTTGACTACCGGGCACATGGGCCAGTGGATAGGGACAGAAATCTCTAAGGATAACGGAGATGTTGCAAGCCTCTGCTTATACCATCCCCGGCTCTCCGTCGAGCGGGAGGTCTATTGTTCTGAACGCTGACCAGACGCCTGACGATGTTTTGGTCAGTACCCTTGGGTTTGAGACGTGCAGCTCTAACCCTCCATGGGTTACGGAATATCTACTATCTAGGATTTAACAGCAGATAGGTGAATCCAACTCCACCGCACAAGGCGGGCACAGAGTCGACGACCCACAGCCGAAACCACAGACCAACCTCGAGTCCAACACCAATACATCGGAGATGAGCCCAGGTTTCCCCGGACCCACCCCCGATGCCGGCCGGGGCGCAGACAAGGCGTACCCTGTCTACGGGGCTCCCCGACCCCCGAGGAGTTGATTTAGCAAAGCCAGGGCAAGCCCTGACCCGCCTCCCATCAACAACGGGTCGGCCTCCCATTCTGGGAGACCTACCAGAGGCAGCATTACGCCACCATTTCGGGTCTGCACACCCGGGGCTTTGGTCGGCCCTTGCCTTGGCAGTTTAAAGGGCCTGCCAACCCTGTTACTCTCCTTCACCATTATGTACTCCGGCCTTTTTCTAGGCTTCATGCCTTTTAAAAAGGTACCGGTCGTCCCTCATGAGCTAGACTCCGTCACGTACACTCCCGTACTTTAAACCCGTTCAACTTGTTTGTGCTTCCCGTATTTATTCCAAACTGTTACACCTCATGTAACCTATGATCCTCTCTCATCCTCCCTATTTCCGCAGTCACCTCGTTACATAGAACTACTGCCTCCTTACGCCGACAAATCTCCCTAAAATCTAACCTGACTCCTATTTCATTCAGTCCTTCTACCAATCTAGCCCTTTGTTCAGCAAGCATCCAACAGTCGTACAGGACATGTTCCGGAGTATCAGGAACCTTACACCACTTACACTGATCCGTCGCACAGAGTCCAAACCTATATAGATAACTCCTAAAGTTTCCATGTCCTGTAAGGTACTGAGTTCCATAATGGTTAAATTCCAACTTGATCCTAATCCTTTCTTTTACGTCAGGTATCTTTAAATAAAGGGCCCTACCTTTACTGCTGTTATCCCACCGGTCCTGCCAAATATTTATAGATTCGCCCTTTATTATTTGTGCCCTATTCCTTCCATTCCTCTTGTCCCAGTATAGATCTTTCCTTTGTTTTGCTAACAAGTCTAACGGCAGCACCCCAGTCAGCACATTCAGTGCTTCCTTCGATACTGTCCTGTATCCTCTACAGATTGTAAGCAGCATCAGTCTTTGTGCTCGCAACAAAATCTCAGCATATGTAGACAGGCTCATCTTGTGAGCCCAGACTGCCGCACCATACAACAGTATCGATTCCCCTACCCCTCTATAAAGAGTCGTAAGAGCCTGACCTCTAAATCCCCATTCAGTTCTAACCACACGGCGTATCTTCTGGAAAGCTGCAGTTGCTTTATTTGCCGCCTGCACCAAATGGTGTCTGAAACTTAGTTTTTCGTCAATAATAACTCCAAGGTACGTATGCTGTGTCACCATTTCTAATGTTCGTCCTTCCATTTTGACTACCGGTTTTCTAGCTAATGCCCCCTTAAGTAGCATCGCTTTCGTCTTTTCCGGACTTATTCTCAATCTATTCTCCCTACTCCAGTATTCTATAACTCCCAATGCTAGGTTCGTTTTTCGTTCTAACTCCATTCTGGAGTTAGCGCTAACCAACAAAGGCCCGTCGTCAGCATACGCATAAGTTCGGCACCCTATCGGCAACTGCAGTCGCAAAAATGCATCAAATAAAACTACCCAAAGTGTCGGTCCTAGCACCGACCCCTGCGGACATCCCATTGATAGCAGCTTTTCTTTTTCAACATTCCTAAACCTTAAAATTGCATATCTATCATTGAAATAATCTTTTATACAACCAAATTCCTTACCCTTTACTCCAAAGTCCTGCAGCTGGACTGAGATTCGTGGCCACCATGCATTATCAAATGCTCCAGCAATATCCAGGAAAATACCCAGTACGTACTTATCTCTCTCGTTGCTAACATCCTCCAGTACGTCAACAATCGCATCTTCTGTTCCTCTACCAACTCTGAACCCATACTGTCTCTCATGCAACTTGTTCCGTCCTTCAAGCACATTTAAGATTCTTTTATTCAGAATTTTCTCAAAGACCTTCCCCAATACTGGTAACAGTCAGCGGCCGGTAAGACTTAGGTGCCTGAGGGTCTTTCCCTAACCCCTTATATAACACTTTAACAATTCCGATTTTCCAGTGCTTGGGAAATTTGCCTTCCTGAAGAGCTCTGTTCATAATTGCAGTGATTCGTCCTCTCACTGTATTCCACGCTCTACAGAGGATCTCCACCGTCAAATCGTCGAATCCTGGAGCTTTTTTCTTCCCCATTGAAAATAGTGCACATCTTACCTCTTCCTCATTAATTTCCGGTGAATCCTCTTCCACAATACTCCGTTCGGCTCTACTAATTACTACCATGTCAGCTTCTGTATAGCCCTGTGGGTCAGACGGAAGCAACGAGTCTAGCAACTTTTCCGTCAACATGCCAATATCATGTTCAGTTTCATCTCCAAATTTCATTGTTGATATCAGCAGTTCCTTTTTGCTCTGACCACTCACAGCTTTATAGGGCATGCCCCACGGATCCCGATTTCCTTCGACGGTGATAAACTTTTCCCAAGCACTCTTCTTCTCCTGTCTTACCATGGCAAAATATCTATTACGCGCCGCTCTATACCTATTTTTACGTACTTCCCTATCCTCTGATGGTCCAGTATTTATTTTCCTCCTTAGTCTTCGAACGTTCCTCCTTTCAAACTCTAAGTCCCTGTTCCACCAAGAGACAGTCCTTAGATTATTGCTTTCTCTGGGTATCGACTCTTCAGCCGCAGCTACTATAGTAGTTGTAAGGTCGACCACTTCCGATTCTAAATCCTCCTGTGCTGCCAACGGTTGCATCATTCTATCATTTAGGCTATTTGTAAATTTTTGCCAATCTGCTTTCCTTATGGCAAATCGTCCTTTTTTCTCTAAGTACCTTCTATGCCTATTGACCCTTAAGCTTTGAAGCGTGAATGCAATTAACCTATGATCGCTGTTACCTTCGTCTAAAACCTTCCAATTCTCAACCCATACATTTTCTGTGCACAATGTAACATCTATATTATTCTCAGCGATCGCCCCCGGCACTCCAGCAAAGGTTGATAACTCCCCTTCTGTGTTGCAGATATTCAATGAATTAGCCATAATAAACGCTTCAAGCTTCTCACCCCTGCTGTCAGTGATCCTATCAAACCACAGCTCGGATTTAGCGTTCACATCTCCAGCCAATATAACCCTTTTACCATGAAGTTCTAGCATAGTCCTTACCCAATGTTTGATATGCACTTCGATATCCTCCCTATACTGGAAATATGAACTCATCATGTATATTTCCCTATCACCAACTATCACCTTTACACATACATGATGCTCTCCTGACAGCTCTCTAACAAATAGCCCTTCGATGTCGTTATTAACAATTACGATAGCTGCTTTCGGTCGTTCCGACGCATAATATACCCTATACCCGTCGAGATGCGGTATACGCCCTCCGCACGAATACGGCGTTTGGGTGTGCCCGTACTCCTGGCACATGTAGCAACGGGCGACGGCCAGGTAGTCGACTACACGACAAGATGCAAAATCAATATAAACTCGTTGTTTAGTGATGAGTTCGTCCCTTATTTTGGTGGGACACTCGACGACCCAGTTGCATATTTCGTCGTTCCTCCTGCCGGTCTAAAACGGAATTTGACTTCTTCCCGGACTTGACGTTCAGAAAACCCAGCGTCTTCCAGATTCTGCTTGAACAAGCACCCTTTCAATTGTTCCTCGTTCAGGTCTATATCCACGTCGAAAATTTGAACCATCGGTCTGCGCCTACTTGGTTCGACGCATTTGATGGTAGGTTGCGTCCTGGCCACTTCCTTTATTCTTTGGACAGTCTTCGCCGATCCAGTCTCCACGGCAACTGCACCCTTCCTTACTTTCCTCATGGACCTTATCTGCCACCCCTCTTCCTTTGGTTTTAATATGTCCTTTAAAACTTTCTTCGTTTCACCTGAGTCGTCCTTTTTCTCGTCAACGGGGTAGACGAGCACAGTCTGGTCCATTGGTTTAGGGACCACCTCTTTTTTACCAATTTTGGGCCTTGGTGCCCCGACCACATCAGCAAAAGTTTTCTGTTTTGCAGCCATCTCCCTTGTCTCCATCCTTCTTTCTAGAAGCTGTCCCTCTAGCTTTGCTGTTCTTATTCGCAGTTTCACATTTTCAGCCTCTAATCTCGCAAAGCTGGCCAAAATATTCTTTGCCGCCGTTTTGCTGACCTTATTGTTGTCATTAAAGAGGTACTCCTCCATCTCCTGCCTGATCTTAAGGTACCCTTCATCTTCTTCCGCGTCCCGTCGTCTCTTGGAACCTCCAACCGAGGTCACTGATCCTCGACGCTGCCTATCCTCGTCCGTCTCCATTGCGTCGCCTGCACTCATTTTTTAAGTGCAAAAAAATTAAGCAAAAGAACTAACATAAGATGACAATAAAAACAATGTTCAAGTGAAAAAATTTCTAAGACCGAAATTTTGAATACCACAAAAAATCAAAATCCCAGGTACCGTCCTTGTACCTCAAAAATTAAAATCAAAAATGTAAACAATAAAAATTTTTCTAAGTTCTTTTCCCTCAACTGAGGGAAAAATTCCCACACAACTGCGACACTGCTATTATGTATTACTTGATTTAGTGGTTATGGAATCGGATCGTGAACTAGTTCACCAACTCGGTTCGTGAACCGAACGAACTAAATGAATCACTATTTGAATTTTTTAGGTTATTCCGCTTTTTACGCGGGAAATGTACAGTTCAGGTCCACCAAAAGCCAAACTACTGTGTTGACACAAATCAGCTGATTTGTGTCAAATACTTATTGGTGAAAAATGTTCCAATTTAAGTATTTAATTTGATTTTTATGAATCTAAACTATTACTAATTGTTCTACTATAACTATAATTGTTTATTTACTCTTAATGAGTCTTCAACCTAGCCTAAAACCTTAATATTACCTATGTTTCAAGTGTCTATTTCACTCCTATCCTATCCTATACTATTAATGAACGGTTCAGCACTGTAGAGAAAAAATCCAATTTTATGCGCTAAACCCGCACTTCTTACCTTACGCAAGGTATTATCCTCTTCAGGATCCTTATCTTCACACTTCACAATACTTTACTCGAAGAAAAGCACACATAAAACCACTATTATAGCACTAAATCGCAGAGCGATTTTAAACCACGTCTTGTTGCAACAACCATGCACAAACAAGTAGTGGATAGGGACAGGTAGTGTCGGACCGGCATTGCTGCCGTACGGTACCAACGGGGACGAACCCCGACATGACCCGTGAAACGCCCGGGGTCCATCCACTATACAGCGACGCCACAACCAACAGGTCGGAGCTCGGAAAAACCCCCGCCCCACACTCGCCAGGTCAGTGTCTAGGGCGGGAGAACGACCTTCCCCGGATGTTGTAGGGGAGTGACACACTTAGCCGCTCCTAGCGACGGAACCTAAGTCCAGTCGGTAGGAACGTTGCCCAGCGGGGACCACGAGGAGGTGGTGTCACCGGCTCGAAAGCTCAGGTCGTTATTATCTTCTGCCTGGTCTTGGCTGCGTTCCACACTGAGGTTAGGGCAGATGCGTGCGCTTCCACTGCAAGGCACTTCGGCAGAAGTTCTTGAAGGCCGGAAAGGTGGTAGCGTGCAGAAGCGCATCAGATGGCGGCGGCCACAGTTGATGTGCCGTGGTGACTGCCGTACGCAGGCCGCTGCGGAGGCGATCATAGTGCGGACACTCCATGACGATGTGCCAAGGAGTGTCGATTCCTCCGCAGGTACACAGTGGAGAATCCCTCAGTGAACGGGCGTGTAGATATGACGCAAAGTCCCCGTGGCCGGTCAGAAACTGCGTCGTCCAGTGATCTGCCACGAGCCAAGTAGATTTCAGCCGGCGCTTCACATTCGGAAGGAAGGCGTACGTAGTGCGGCCTTCGGCTGCCCTGTCCCATCGGCGTTGCCATTCCGCCACGAAGTGGTTATGGAGGCGACGGGAGGCTTCCCGATGACTGGAGCAAGCGGTGAGGTCCATCCCGGCCAGCTGACGTTGGCCCTGCTTGAATCGGTGTATCAGGTATGCGAGCTGCAACTCCAGATCCAGAGGCAAGACCCCGGCGACGACTTGAAGAGCAGGAGTGGAGGCAGTACGATATGCTTTGGTGATTCTCAGAAGGATCTGCCGTTGGGCCGTGGTGATCTGGCGAGTGCTGCGGACATCTATGCGGTCCCCCCACGCCCCTACAGCGTAAGAGGCCATGGGCAGGAAGATGGCGCGATAGTATGTGCCGAGCGTCGGGCAGGTGAGCCCCCATTCGGTGGCCGCTAGCTTGGAGAAGGCCGTAAAGACCCTGTTCCCCTTGTCCTGTACCATTCTGATATGGGCAGACAGTGTCATATTCCTGCCCAGCCAAACACCAAGGTATTTGGTCGCCGGTACGGGGTCCCTTGCAGTCGGACAAGGGGCGGGCGGTCTCGGAGAATCCCTTTAAGGAGGATTTGCTCCGTCTTCTGTGTGGAGAGCCGGAGATGATTTTCTCCACACCAAAAGGCTACAAGGTCCACGGCGCGTTGAGCAGCGGTCTCCAGAAGAATCCTGCTGTTGGCGGCCACAAGGACTATGAGGTCATCTGCGTAGGCCACGCACTCGACGTCATGGGCGGAGAGCCTCCGAAGCAGAGAATCCATGACCACGTTCCACAGATCCGGGCCCAGGATGGATCCTTGGGGGCATCCCCGAGTGACGGGTTTGCCCGCAGTTTGATAGTTGCCGTGAATTCGCACCCGGCGACCATGGAGATAATCCACAAGGAGGGTCGCGAGGTCCAGCGGGCAGTGTCGGAGCGCAAGTTCCGCCCGGAGCGCCGGCCACCAGAGATGGTCGAAAGCGGCTTGGACATCAAACAAGATGCCCAAGACGTATTTCTCCGCACAGGCGCTGATGATGGCACGGACATGGAGGATGGCATCTACCGTGGATGTCCCCTGGCGGAAGCCATACTGCCGTGGCGATGCAAACTGCGGGTCCCGGATGACTGGGTGGAGACGCAGTCTCATGAGGCGTTCCAGCGTTTTCCCCAGCAAGGGGAGAAGACAGATGGGGCGATAGGAAGTCACCTCTTTTGGATCTTTCTCCGCCGACTTCAACAGAGTCCGAATGTCGCCCAATTTCCATACGTCAGGGAAGACACCATGAACCAGGCAGCCGTTAAAGAGCTCCGTAGTTACTGCCGCGAAGATATCGGAGGCAGCCAGCTGGTGTAGCATTCCTGGCTCAATTAAATCGTGTCCGGGCGCCTTCCCTTTACGGTGTTTCTCCGTCGCGCAGATGACCTCATTACAGGTCCAGCGCCTGGTGTCTCTGGACCTGTCGAAGGGGAGACTCGCCAGATCTTAGTGGAGTGTCCAGTTGGGGGTCCCAGGTGCGTCGGGAATGAGCGCGTCCAGAAGGGCCATAGAGGTGTCCGCCCAAGAGGACGTATACACATCGGGCGCCATACGGAGATTGGCCAGCGCTTTCTCAGGCGCAATACGGACTCTTAGCAATTTATAGACGAGTCCGTACGGCGTCTCATTCCCGACAGTGGTGACAAAAGTCCGCCAGCTAGCGATCTTGGCCCGGTAGATGCGCTTGGTGTACTCTCGCCGAAGCCTCCGATACTCCCTGCGCCGAAGGTCCTTCACTACACGGTCCCGCGTCCGTTGGGCGCATCTGCGCATGGCGGCGCACCGTCGCTTCCAGTGAGTTAGCTCGGGTGTCCACCATGGAACAGATCTCGGGAAGAAGGTCTTCTTGGGAATGGATGCCGCTGCTGCCTGTTGGATGGCCGTAGTTACCTCGTCCGCGAGCGAGTTTACGTCACGGGGGCTGCGCAGAGTAAGCTCCGCATCCATGAGCGCCAGCTCGGTGTCGCGAATGAAGGGAGTCCAATTCGCCCGCTTCAGGTTGAACCTGGTAGACCGGACCAGCCGAGTGGTAGTGGGTGCTCGGAGGATGATTTCCAATACGGCATGGTCACTAGTGGTCCAGTCCTGTCGCACCCTCCAGGAGTCGAGCGCCGGCCACAGGCGATGGCTAAGCAGAGTGACGTCGATGTGCGGTGTACCCCTGGAGGAGGAGAATGTGGGCAGTCCGACTTCATTCGCAATGCTCCAACTGGATGCGGAGATGAAGTCCTCGAGGAGACGGCCAGAAGCATCACTGCGGTCAGCCCCCCAAGCAGGGGACTTGGCATTGGCATCCATGCCCACGATGACTGGAGTGTCGCCAATCGCATCGTGAATATCTTGCAGGTGTTGGAGACGCCTCAGGAACTCAGCCTGGGGAAGAGCCGGCGGGAAATACATGCTGACCAAACATGTATCCCCGAATTCCGACGTCAGCCGGATACAGACGCAATCTTGATTACTAAGGTGCGTTAGGACTACAACGTCAAGGCCCCGCTCCAAGACAACGATACAGGCCCGGGGTCGAACTTCGGAAGTGCCCACTATAATTTGATTGGAAGTGGGACCAAGTCCGCACACTGTGTTTTCCCGGGTCCAAGGTTCCTGTATCAGCAGGACGCTAGCTCCGACGGAAGTGGCGTGTTGTCGAAGCTCCGACGTTGCAGCCTTGCCCTTCCCCAGGTTGTGCTGGAGAATAATCAGCCGGCGGGATTCAGCCATAGTTCGTCCGTCCCAATTCACGCTGAACTGCCCGTTTGTAGGTGGGGCAGTCCCTGCTCTGGACGCCATGACTCGCCTTCAGCTTCCGCCGAGCACAGGGGGCGCAAACTGGCTTCCGCGCCTTGTGTTGACAGTTGCGAGTGGTGTGGAGGCCGGCACAGTGGCCGCAGGTGTCTGTGTCAGAGGCACAATGCCGCGCCACGTGCCCATACTCCTGGCATTTGTAGCACCGAGTGGGCACGAGGTAATCCAAGACCCGGCAGCGTGACCACAAGGCGAAGATGCGCTGGGCGGTTCGCAATTTGTCCCGCACCGCCGAAGATACCGAGACGATCCAATTGCAGGTGGAAGCGCCTTTCTGAATCTGCTGCCGGGGAATGAAGGACTCCTGGAAGTCTGACCAGGCGATGTCACTGACCGCAGGGTTTTGTCGCCATACTGCGTCAGTCAGAGCCTCCGCCTCTACGTCCGTCGGGACATCATATACGATGACCCGCGGGGACTTCAACGTGGGAGGGGCGATTCGCAGGCCACTCGCCTGAAGCCCCTCGTTTGCCCGCAGCTTCTCGAGGTCCCCCGCAGAGTTCACCTCTAGGACGAGTCGTCCTCCCGCAGTCGCCCTCAGGTTCCTGACTCTGATGCCGTCACGGGCCGGGTTTACAGACGACATCAACCTCGAACGAAGTTCAGCGGCCGTCGGCAGAGCGTCCGGTTGGTCCGGGCCGGCAGGTGCCGAAACAAAGACGGTGTGCTTCGGCGGAGGCTTCCTTTTGGCTGCCCTGGCAAACGCACTCTTAATCGGAGGGGGTTTGGAGGCGTTCTCTTGCTGCGAGGTCACCGCTGGTATCTTGCCCTTCTTCGAACGGCCTCGTCTGGCCCGGCGAGGAGCGTCGGGGTGCTGCCGCGTCTGTTGGCTGCGAGACTTCTTTCTGGGTCGCTGTCGTCGTGTGGCGGGTTTCCGAAGAGGAGGAAACTCGGCAGGCCTGGTCGACGTCGAAGCCGCCACTGCCGCATAAGTAGTGGAAGGGGCAGCGGCGCCACGGGTCTCCAAGGAGGTCATCCGTTGCTGGAGGTTGGCCACATCAGTCGAGAGATGGAAGACTGCTTCCGAGACCGCCTCGAAACAGCCGCGGATCTCCGCCAACGTCTCCACTGGGACAAACCCATCCAGGGTTTCTAGGATGGATTCAAGCCTAGTCCTGGCCTGTGGTATCACCTGGTGCAGGGGTGGGCTGGTCTGCGGCGGAGTAGATTGCACTGCTGCACGGCGCTCCCTAACACTTGGGGCAGACGACTCCGACTCCGAATCTGACGACGGGGCCGGCGAGGAGGAAGCCGACGACGTGTAGATCTGTGGCTGTGGCTGCTTTCGTCTCCTCACTGTAGATGGTTGAGGCGCCGCCGACGGAGTCTTGGAGGCTGGTGGGATCTGCTGCGGTTGCTGCTGCTGCGCTGCTGGCTGCTTTCGTGGTCGACTGGGAGCCGTGGGCGGCTCGGATGGCGAGGCTGGTTGCAGGCGTCTCCGAGCTGCCTTCTTCTTCTTCTTCAGCTGGACTTCGTACGGCGGCGTGGTGGGTCGACGCGACCTGGTCGACCTTGACGACGCTACGGACGAGTCCGTATCCTCGACGAGGTGAGTCCGCCGAGGATCTGCACTTGTCGCAGTAATCGCGCTCAGTGCCAAGTGGTCCACACTGGGCGCGATGCGGTCGTAGGATGACGACGCCGGAGTTCCCGCAACTCCTGGCGCCGGCCCTGGGGCATCCGAAACCCCTGGGCGGTAAGAGCGAGTCTTGCTGGACTTACCCATATTTGCAATTCTTGAAGGCGATGCTGCCAGCCTTTTGTGGTCGCAGTAGGAAGCACTGACTGTTCCCACGTGTGCTGCCGTTGACCCGCTAAGGGGTTCATCCGCCACCACACTTCGGGCCTGGTCCTGCTGCCGGCCAGGCCCATCCCCCGGACCAGTACTCGGATTACCTCCGAGCTGCTCCGGAGTCCCCCTCTCTCGTTTGCTCGACCGACCCAGTCTTCCACGGGGATTCAAACCACCGTCTCCAACTGGGTTGCTCGGCTTAACAGGGCCCACCAACGGGTAGGTGAGAGTAGGAGTTGGGTGGAGAGGCTAGTGCGGGCCACTTGCGAGACCCGCATATGAGACGCTTCACACCCCTTGAGGCCCCAGTGGATAGGGACAGAAATCTCTAGGGATAACGGAGATGTTGCAAGCCTCTGCTTTTACCATCCCCGGCTCTCCTTCGAGCGGGAGGTCAGTTGTTCTGAACGCTGACCAGACGCCTGACGATGTTTTGGTCAGTACCCTTGGGTTTGAGACGTGCAGCTGTAACCCTCCATGGGTTACGGAATATCCACTATCTAGGATTTAACAGCAGATAGGTGAATCCAAATCCACCGCACAAGGCGGACACAGAGTCGACGACCCACAGCCGAAACCACAGACCAACCTCGAGTCCAAGACCAATACATCGGAGATGGGCCCAGGTTCCCCGGACCCACCCCCGATGCCGGCCGGGGCGCAGACAAGGCGTACCCTGTCTACGGGGCTCCCCGACCCCCTGGAGTTGATTTAGCAAAGTCAGGGCAAGCCCTGACCCGCCTCCCATCAACAACGGGTCGGCCTCCCATTCTGGGAGACCTACCAGAGGCAGCATACGCCACCATTTCGGGTCTGCACACCCGGGGCTTTGGTCGGCCCTTGCCTTGGCAGTTTAAAGGGACTGCCAACCCTGTCACTCTCCTACCCCATTATGTATTCCGGCCTTTTTCTAGGCTTCATGCCTTTTAAAAAGGTACCGGGCGTCCCTCATGAGCTAGACTCTGTCACCTACTCTCCCGTACTTTGAACCCGTTCAACTTGTTTGTGCTTCCTTAAACTAATTCCTAACTATACCACTTCATGAATCCTATGCTCCTCCCTGATTCTTCCTATTTCAGCCGCAATATCATTGAAGATATCCACCGCTACTTTTCGTTGACAAATCTCCCTAAGATCTAATCTGACTCCTATCTCACTCAGTCTTTCCACCAGTTTGACCCTTTGCTCAGTAAACATCCAACAATCATACAGGACATGTTCCGGAGTATCAGGTACCTTACACCACTTACATGCATCCGTCGCACACAATCAAAACCTATTTAGATAGTGGATAGGGACAGGTATTGTCGGACCGGCATTGCTGCCGAACGGTACCAACGGGGACGAACCCCGACATGACCCGTAAGACGCCCGGGGCTATCCACTACACAGCGACGCCACAACCAACAGTTCGGAGCTCGGAAAAACCCCCGCCCCACACTCGCCAGGTCAGTGTCTAGGGCGGGAGAACGACCTTCCCCGGATGTTGTAGGGGAGTGACACACTTAGCCGCTCCTAGCGACTGAACTTAAGTCCAGTCGGCAGGAACGTTGCCCAGCGGGGACCACGAGGAGGTGGTGTCACCGGCTCGAAAGCTCAGGTCGTTTTTATCTTCTGCCTGGTCTTGGCTGCGTTCCACACTGACGGTTAGGGCAGATGCGTGCGCTTCCACTGCAAGGCACTCCGGCAGAAGGTCTTGAAGGCCGGAAAGGTGGTGGCGTGCAGAACGCATCAGATGGCGGCGGCCACAGTTGATGTGCCGTGGTGACTGCCGTACGCAGGCTGCTGCGGAGGCGATCATAGTGCGGACACTCCATGACGATGTGCCAGGGAGTGTCGATTCCTCCGCAGGTACACAATGGCGAATCCCTGAGTGATCGGGCGTGGAAATATGATGCGAAGTCCCCGTGCCCAGTCAAAAACTGCGTCGTCCAGTGATCTGCCACTAGCCAAGTAGATTTCAGACGGCGCTTTACGTTCGGAAAGAAGGCGTATGTAGTGCGGCCGTCTGCTGCCCTGTCCCAACGTCTTTGCCATTCCGCTACGAAGTGGCTATGGAGTCGTCTAGAGGCCTCGCGACTGGAGCCGCAGTGATTGAGGTCGAGCCCGACGAGGTGGCGATCTCCCATCTTGTACCGGTGCACCCAGTAGAGGAGCTGAAGTTCCAGATCCAATGGAAGCACCCCCGCAAGGACCTGAAGAGCCAGCGTGGACGTAGTTCTATAGGCTTTAGTGGTTTTCAAAAGGACCTGCCGCTGAGCAATGTTGACTTGGCGAGTGCTGCGGACATCTAGCTTGTCGCCCCATGCCCCAACTGCGTAGGAGGCCATGGGGAGGAAGATTGCTCGGTAGTACTTGTCCAGCGTGGGGGAGGTGAGGCCCCATTCAGTGGCCGCCAGCTTGGCGAAAGCAGTGAACACCTTAGCGCCCTTGTCCTGAATCATCCGGATATGGGCAGAGAGCGTCATATTTCTGCCCAGCCAAATGCCCAGGTATTTGGCCGCTGTGACGGTACGGATAGGTTCTCCCCGTAGACGGACAAGGGGCGGGCGACCTTGAAGGATTCCTTTCAGGAGGATTTGCTCAGTTTTGTGTGCGGAGAGCTGTAGGTGGTATTCTCCACACCAGGTGTTCACTAAATTGACGGCCTGCTGGGCGGCTGTCTCCAGATGGAGCCTGCTGTTGGCGGCCACGAGAACGATGAGGTCGTCGGCGTAGGCGACGCTTTCTATATTGGCGGCGGAGAGTCTTCGGAGAAGAGAATCCATCACCACATTCCATAAATCCGGGCCCAGGATGGATCCTTGGGGGCATCCCTGG
This sequence comes from Magicicada septendecula, assembly GCA_034769895.1. Lineage (NCBI taxonomy): Eukaryota > Metazoa > Arthropoda > Insecta > Hemiptera > Cicadidae > Magicicada > Magicicada septendecula. The sequence continues at coordinate 390,090,792 of CM068374.1, read as the reverse complement.
TTGACGGGTTTGTCAGCGGTCTGAAAGTTTCCCAAGATGCGGACACGACGGCCTTGGAGGTAGTCAACCAAGAGGGCCGCGATGTCAAAGGGACAATGTCTATTCGCCAATTCCGCCAGGAGCGCCGGCCACCAGAGATGATCAAAAGCAGCTTGGACATCGAAGAGGATGCCCAAGACGTATTTGTCCGCTCGTCGGTGCATTATGGTGCGGACGGTGGCGATAGCATCTATCGTAGACGTTCCCTGGCGGAAACCAAACTGTCGAGGGGACGCAAACCGCTGATCCCGAACTATGGGTTGGAGGCGTAACTTCATCAACCTCTCCAAAGTTTTCCCAAGTAAGGGAAGGAGACAGATAGGCCTATATGATGAAACCTCCTTCGGGTCTTTCTCCGCCGACTTTAAAAGCGTGCGAATGTCGCCCAGCTTCCAGATGTCCGGGAAAACACCGTGAGTCAGACAGCCATTGAAGAGTTCCGCGAGCACCGTGGCGTAAATGTCTGACTCGGCCAGTTTGTGAAGCATGTCAGGTTCAATCAGATCATGGCCCGGTGCTTTCCCTTTCCGATGTTTCGTCGTAGCTACGACGACCTCATCGCAGGTCCAGCGCCGGGTGGCACGAGAGTGGTCAAAAGGGAGCCTCGCCAAGTCCTGTAGTAGTGTCTGCCCTGGAACCGCTTCGGCGTCGGGAATGAGGGCATCCAAAAGAGTTCTTGAGGTATCCGCCCAATAGGTTGTGTAGGCGTCGGGTGCCGTGCGGAGGTTGACCAACGCCTTCTCAGGAGCGATACGGACTCTAAGTAGTTTGTAGACAAGCCCGTAAGGATTCTCATTCCCGACGGTGGAGACAAAGGTCCGCCAGCTTGTCGTCTTTGCCTGATAGATAAGTTTGACGTATTCCCGCCTGAGACGCCGATATTCCCTGCGCCGGGCCTCCTTGAGGGCCGGGTCCCGTGTACGTTGGGCCCACCTGCGCATGGCGCCACACCGCCGCTTCCAGGCAGTGAGGTGAGGTGTCCACCATGGCACGGAGTTCGGGAACAGGGTCTTCTTTGGGATGGATGCCATTGCCGCTTGCTGAATCGCCGTCGTCACCACAGTTGCGAGGGCGTGTACATCGTGCGGGCTGCGGAGCTCAAGATCCGCATCCATCAGCGCCACTTCGGCGCTACCAATGAAGGTCTGCCAGTTTGCTCGCCGTAGGTTATGGCGCGTGGTCCTGACCAGTTGTCTGGTAGTCGGACCTCGTATGACGATTTCCAGGACGGCATGGTCGCTGGTGGTCCCGTCCTGCCGTACCCTCCAGGCGTCAAGTGATGGCCAGAGTCGTCGACTCAGCAGGATAACGTCGATGTAGGACGAGCCCCTGGAGGAGGAGAATGTCGGCAAACTGGCTTCATTGGCTATGCCCCAGGTGGATGCGGATACGAAGTCCTCAAGAAGGCGGCCGGAAGCATCGCTGCGGGCAGCCCCCCAAGCGGGGGACTTGGCATTCGCATCCATCCCCACGATGACCGGCGTGTCACCCAGCTCGTCGTGGATGGCCTGAAGGTGGTGCAGTCGTCTCAGGAAATCGTCCTGGGGAAGAGCCGGCGGGAAATACATGCTGACGAGGCAGGTATCCCCCAATTCCGATGTGAGCCGGACGCAGACGCAATCCTGGTTGTTGAGATGCGTAAGAACAACAACATCTAGGCCTCGCTCAAGGATGACGATACAGGCCCTGGGTCGAACCTCCGTGGATCCCACGATGATCTTGTTGGAGGCGGGACCGAGCCCGCATACTGTGTTTTCCCGAGTCCAGGGTTCCTGTATCAGCAAGGCGCTGGCGCCAATAGAGGTTGCGTACTGCCGAAGCTCCGATGTCGCAGCCTTACCCTTCCCCAGGTTATGCTGCAGGATTACACGCTGGCGGGGATTAGCCATAGTCAACTCTGCGAAGTTCCAGGCGGACTGCCCGTTTGTATGTGGGGCAGTCTTTACTTCGGACATCGTGCGTGGCCGAGAGCTTTCGGCGGGCGCACGGGGCACACACGGGGGATCGAGACGTATAACGACACTGGGTCGTGAGATGTTGACCGGCACAATGGCCGCAGGTGTCCGTGGTGTGGCTACAATGGCGCGCCACATGCCCGAAGTCCTGGCACTTGTAGCACCGTGTGGCCGCTAGGTAGTCGAGGACTCGACAACGCGACCACAGGGCGAAAATACGCTGAGCAGCCCGGAGTTTGTCCCGGACTGCCAGGGAGACAGAAACGATCCAATGGCAAGTGGTATCGCCTTTGTGGATTCGGTGCCTTGGTATAAATGCCGCCTGGAAGTCAGGCCAGGCAATGTCACTAACCGCCGGGTTTTGCCTCCATACGGCGTCTGTAAGCGCCTCTGCCTCTACGTCCGACGGGACATCATAAATGATGACCCGCGGGGATTTCAACGTAGGGGGGGCGATTTGCAGGCCACTCGCCTGAAGTCCCTCGTGGGCCCGCAGTTTCTCGAGGTCCCCCGCAGAGTTCACCTCAAGAACTAGTCTGCCGCAGGTTGCGAACCCGGATGCCATCGCGGGCCGGGTTGACCGACGTCATCAGCCGCGAGCGGAGTTCAGCTGCCGTCGGCGGGACATCCGGATGGTCAGGACCATCCGGGGCCGTGACGAAGACGGTGTACTTTGGAGGGGGCCGTTTAGAAGCCCCGACGAATGCACTCTTGAGTGGAGGGGGTCGAGAGTTGGCTCGTGCAGAGGCCACTGGCGTCCTGCCCTTCCGAGAACGCCCTCTCCTAGCCCGGCGACGAGCGGCGGGTTGTTGCTGCTCCTGCTGTCGTTGAGGCTGTTGTCGCTGCCGCCGTTGACGGTTGGGAGGTTTCCCGAGAGGGGGAAACTCTGCCGGTCTGGTAGTGGTCGAGGCCGCGGCTGCCGCATACGAGGTAGAGGGCGCTGGTCTTCCGAAGTTCTCCAAGGAGGCCATCCTCCTCTGCAGGTCGGTGACATCCGCCGTCAGGTGAAAGACCGCTTCAGAGACGGCCTCGAAGCAACCGCGGATCTCCGCTAAGGTTTCCACGGGGACGTACCCGTCCAGGGTACCCAGGATCGTCTCCAGCCTGTTCCTGGCCTGCGGTAAAGTCTGGTGCAGGGGCGGGCTGGTCTGCGGCGGGGTTGACTGCACTGCTGGGTGAGCGGTTGCCGAGTGTCTCGCTCGGACACTCTGCCGAGTGTCTCGCTCGGACACTCGGGGCTGTCGACTCCGACGACGGGGCCGTAGATGAGGAAGCCGTCGATGTGTAGACGGGCGGCTCAGGTTGTCTCCCTCGCCGCGCAGTGGACGGCTGAGGCTGCGCTGACGGAGTCTCGGAGACAGGTGGGCTCTGCGACTGCTGCTGCTGTGCTGCTCGTCGCTTCCTCGAACGTCTGGGAGCCGTGGGCGGCTCGGACGGAGGGTCCGGTAGCGGGCGCCTTCGATCGGTCTTCTTCTTCTTCCGCTGGGCCTGTGTCGGCGTCTTGGGTCGACTGGATCTGGTAGACCGTGTGGTCTCAACGGACGTGTCGGAATCCTCGACGAGGTGAGTCCGCCGAGGATCTGCACTTGTCGCAGTAATCGCGCCCAATGCCAAGTGGTCCACATTGGGCGTGATGCGGTCGTGGGATGACGACGCCGGAGTTCCCGCAACTCCTGGCGCCGGCCCTGGGGCATCCGAAACCCCTGGGCGGTAAGAGCGAGTCTTGCTGGACTTACCCATAGTGCGATTCTTTGAGGCGATGCTGCCAGCCTTTGTGGTCGCAGTAGGAAGCACTGACTGTTCCCACGTGTGCTGCCGTTGACCCGCTAAGGGGCTCATCCGCCACCACACTTCGGGCCTGGTCCTGCTGCCGGCCAGGCCCATCCCCCGGACCAGTACTCGGATTACCTCCGAGCTGCTCCGGAGTCCCCCTCTCTCGTTTGCTCGACCGACCCAGTCTTCCACGGGGATTCAAACCACCGTCTCCAACTGGGTTGCTCGGCTTAACAGGGCCCACCAACGGGTAGGTGAGAGTAGGAGTTGGGTGGAGAGGCTAGTGCGGGTCACTTGCGAGACCCGCATATGAGACGCTTCACACCCCTTGAGGCCCCAGTGGATAGGGACAGATAGAAAGAAAGTTTTACAAGGGAAGACCCAGAACCGAAGTTCTATCTACATCCCTTGGCCCCCATGGGCGCGGAGTCTACGATCGAAAACGCTGACTAAGCGCCCGACGTTGTACTGGTCGGTACCCCTTGGAATAGGAGACGTGCAGCTCTATTCCTCCGTGGGGTTCGGATGTATCCACTATCTAGGATTTAGCAGTTGAAGAACATCAGCCCCGGGTACACCTCAAGAGGCTCCCGCAGCGATGCCACGAAACCGAGACCACAGACCACCTCGAGTCCAACACCAAATATGGTTGGAGAGCCCGACAATGCCAGGCTCCCCCCCCATACCCGGCCGGAGCAAGAGACGGGCGTACCCGCCTCCTGGGGCCCCCCGGCCTCCCGAGGAGTCAGTTTAGACCTTCGTTCTAAGAACGAAGGCCTCCCACTGACCAAGGGGCGACTTCGTAGCAAGCTACTAAGTCTACCAGCGGCGGCCATTCGGCCAGCCTTCCGGGTCTGCACACCCGGGGGCCTTGGTGGAGCCCATCTTTTGCGCAAACTGCGCCCCGCTACTTCCCTCCCGTCCCCATGGTGTGCCCGCGTATTTATCCGCCCCCAGACTAAAGCCTATTGCAGATTACGCGGCCACACCATTCTATCCCCAGACTCTAATAACTCGCACTGGACGCACATCCCTGCCCTAATTAGGATGACCTAATCAGCGTCCACGGTTTACTTCCGAAGTTATCCCATCCCAAGTTCACCCCTCAAGGTTCATCCTCTCCCTACCTTCTCGCTCCCTGCCCAACGACCAAGTCCATCGTGTCCAGATCTCAGCAGCCTCTGCGTTGTCCAAGATCTCTCTGAGGTCCAATCTTACGCCGACATCCATCAATTGCATCCTAAACTGGGCTCGGCTTACTGCTATCTCTTCACAGTCATACGTAACGTGCTGTGGAGTATCCACCACCCCACAATACTCACACAGATCACTTTCCCTGAATCCAAACCTCTTTAAATAAGCGTTAAAATTGCCGTGACCACTTAAAAATTGCACATTGTAATGGGTCAACTCCAGGCGTTTTTTAACCCTATCTTCAACATTTGGCATCAAAAAGTGCGTTTTGCGACCTGTTTCTGAAGAATCCCACCTCTCTTGCCACTTTCTCATTGCTTCTCTTCTAATGTCTCTCCTATTCCCTACCCTTGTTAACCTTGCCCTATACAGGTCGCTACGCTCAACCGCCTTTAGATCTATTGGCATTACACCTGCCAATACTTGTAACGCATCCCTAGATATAGTCCTATATCCTTTACAGACTGTCAGCAGCATCGTACGTTGTGCTCTTAGCAGGACATCAGCATGATTTCTTCCATATTGCATCTTATCAGCCCATACTGGCGCACCATACAGTAAAATAGCTTCACCTACTCCTGTATACAAAGTTTTTAACGTCTTAAAGCCGAGTCCCCAGTTTGCCTGTGCCGCTCGACGAATCATGTAGAAAATCTTCGTCGCTTTTTCCGCCACATACTTTATATGCTTATCAAAGCTCAGCTTTTCATCAAGTACAATTCCTAGGTATCGGAACTCCTTCACATAGCCGATCGGTTGTCCCTTCATCTTTACCGTCGGTGCTCTTTGCGTATCTGGTCTTCGGACTGGCATATTATATTTCCCACCTTTGGTTTTACCAAACTTTCTTTGCGCCTTTTTCAGGAGCATACACTTAGTCTTGGCTACGCTGAGCTCTAATCTATTCTCTGTACACCAGTCATGTATCATGTCACAAGCTACCGACGCCTTTCTTTCCAATTCTCGTCTGGAAGTGGCCTCAACCAATAACAAACCATCATCGGCATATGCGTAGAGCCGACATCCTTGGGGCATCGCAAGTCTAAGGAATGAATCGAAAAGGACAAGCCACAGTGTCGGGCCAAGAACCGACCCTTGTGGACATCCCATCGTCAGTCTTTTTTCCTGTTCCACGCCTCTAAATCTTAGAATAGCGTGCCTATCCTTGAAGTAGTCCTTTACTACCTCTATTTCCTTTCCATTTATTCCAAAATGCTTCAACTGAACTAGAATTCTGGGCCACCAAGCGTTATCAAATGCGCCAGCTATATCAAGGAATACAGCCAATACCAAGTTCTCAGTTGAAGCTTTAACCCTATCCAAGACTTCGATTACAGCCCCTTCAGTACCTCTTCCGGGTCTGAAACCAAACTGCCCGCCGTGCAGCTTCCCTTCTTTCTCAAGGCGTCCCAAAATTCTTCCATTAATTATCTTCTCGTACAACTTGCCCAGCACCGGAAGCAACGTTAACGGCCTGAACGACTTCGGACTTTGTGGATCCTTATCTCCTCCTTTGTAAAGGATCTTTACTATTCCAATTTTCCAAGCAGACGGAAATTTTCCAGATGCAAGGCACCTATTCACTAGGTCTAGGACTTTATGCCTGACCACTGGCCATGTTTTGATCCAAATCTCGACCGTTATCTCATCATACCCTGGCGCTTTCTTCTTTCCCATAGAGGACAGAGCCTTCCAGAGTTCCTCTTCCGTTATTTCGTCACTAACCTCAGTCGCTGTGATCTCCTCCGCCTCTCTCCTTATGGCGGCGTGGCTCTTAGTGTCCTCCCTTAAATCATCTGGAAGCAACACGTGTAACAGCTTCTTCGCCAACTGATCTACATCGTGCTCGTATTCATCTCCGAATTTCATAGATGATAATAACAGTTCCTTCTTCTGTTTGTCTGCCAGTACCTTATAAGGAATCCCCCATGGATCCTTGTTCCCTTCCTCGGTAACAAACTTCTCCCATGCTTCCCTCTTTGCCTTTTTGACCGCCACAAAGTACGAGTTCCTCGCCCTCCGGTAATCCCGCAAGCGGGCATCCCTTTCAGGCGAGTCCCCCGCACGCTGCAGCCGCCTGCGGGCCCTTTTTACATGGCTTCTGAGTACCGATAAATCCGCTGTCCACCACTTCGTCTGCTTATCTACACCCCTATTCCTTGGCATCGCAGTCTCTGCTGCGACTAACACCGAAGTCGTCAGATCTAATACCTCGTCATCCACACTCTCATATGCACGCTCAACACTAATGAACCCTCGAAGTTTCGTGTCAAACATGTCCCAGTCAGCCTTCCTAACCAGCAGTCGTCCTTCTTCTTCCCTCCACTGTTTAAAGGTTGTAGCCTCCTCACCTCCAACATCGAACGTTATCAACCGGTGATCACTATTACCTTCATCTCTCACCACCCAATTCCTTATTCTGGCCTTCCTATTCCTTAACGTTATATCGATGTTGGTTTCCATCAACATTGGTCCAAAGCCTCTAACCCGTTCTCCATAGGTTGCAAAAGTAGCCAGATTCCCTTCTTCATTAGCTACATGAAGATCGTTCGTCGCCAGGAACGCCTCAAGATCTTCACCTCTGCTATCCGTTTGAACACTATGCCACAAACTTGATTTGGCGTTTACGTCTCCCGCCAAAATCAGAGCCCTAGCTCCAAGTTTCCTCACACACTGTTCCCAATGCTGTATATATGGACCAATGTCTTCACTGTATTTAAAATACGAATTTACTATATAAACTGCCTGTTCTCTATATATCAATTTGACACAAACATGAAACTGACTGGACAATTCCCTTACAAACAGGACTTCCACACGCTCATTCATCACCATCACCATCGCTCCCGGTTTGCCAGGCACGTAGTACTGACGGTATCCTCCTAACTGTGGCACCTTACCCTGCCTTGAGTACGGCTCTTGAATCAGAGCTACGTCAAGTTTCCTATCCTTTATTACCTGGGCAAAATCCTCCAGACATACCGCCGATCCCTGGAGATTGATCTGTCCAACCCTAATCCCTTCCTTGGCTACCTCAGAGATAGCTGCTGTTGTGAGCATCTAACCAAAGTGTGTCCTGCTAAGCCTCTGCTCCACCATTCTTTTATACATAGGACACTCCAATGTTCCCACTTTATGCTCACTCGGTTTCTTAGCCGCCAAGCAGTTTACGCAAGAAGGTTTCTCCCCCTTACGTGGACAGTTCATAAACTCGTGACCAGCCCTCCCGCAGTGCGAGCATACACAGTCCCCGGCCTTTTTACAATGTTTCTGTACGTGGCCGTATCCCTGGCACCTATAACAGCGGCTTATATGGTAAAAATCAACTATTCTGCAAGAGTCATAGTCTATATATACCCTTTCTGCAGACAATAAGATCTCCCGAATTTTTGGGACAAGCTCCACTACTAAATTAACAGTTTCGGCCTCTCTTCGACCGACTCGATACAAGATCTTCAGGCCTGCCATTTCTTCCTTCTTCACACCATGTCCTGCCAGGTTTTGTTGATAAATCAATTCTTTGATCTCGTCATCGGGTAATGTCTTGTCCACGTCATATATCATGGCCTTTGGGAGGATCTTTTTGGGAGCCATGGCTTTAAGGCGGTCATGCCCAGTAGTGATGTCCTTTATCTTCTGAGCAGTCTTCTTGGTGCCTGATTCTACTGCCAGGCCGCCCTTCTGCACCTTTCGCACAGCTCGTATTTGCAAGCCCTGTTCTTTGGGTGCCAGAGTCTCTTTAAATATCTTTTTTGTCACCTCCGAGTCCGTAATGGTTTCGTCCTTGGGGTATACTAAAACAACTTTCTGTGTGTCCCTTGGTGCGACGATCTTCTTTCCCACTCTTGGAGGCATCTTCGTAACGCCTGCATATGAGGCCGCTGCCGGTGTCAGTTTCGGCGTAGTCCTATCAGCGTCTCTCTGCTTCAGTAGAGTCTTCATCAGCTTATTCTCAGCCATGACCTCAGCTTTTTCAATAATTTTTCCATGGCAAATCTTCTCCATCTGGTGCCAAATTCGAAGAATAAAGGAAGCACTCGATTTGGATACCTTACTGGATTCTCTGAAAAGGTAATCCTCCAGTTGCTGCCTAAGCTGATCAACCGTCGCCGGGATATCCTCCTCTACCTCCATATCCGAAGCTGACGAGTCAGAGTCCGAAGACTTACTCGCTTCTCGCCTCCGCTTCACCGACGTCGTGGATCCAGAACGATCCCGCTGCGTATCAGACATTTCTTATTATTGGGCAGTTGCCCCTTCAAATGTTAAAACACACAACCCACAATACACGTGTGTATTGTGGTTATATTATCCGCCAACTATCAGGAGGTATCAAATATTAACACAATTTACAAGAAAAAATTTTTCTGAAAAAAGTCTTTTGGCGGGAAAAATTTAAACTCCTTAAATGCTAAAAACCTATCTACTATCCCTTACTACTAGTTGAAAAATTGATCAAAAACAAAAATGAGACCTTGGGGTACAGTCCTTGTACCCCAAATAAACAAAATTAAAAATGTAAACAATAAAAAAATCTAAGTCTTTTTCCCTCAAGCGAGGGAAAATTCCCTCACAGCGTCTACACTGCCTTAGGCGGGAAAACAAACTCTTTCAGGTTATGTCTATTCTGTTCTTGATTCAGAACCACTTGAGGAGCCGGTTCGCCGACTCCGAACTGGCGCGAACGCGCCTAACCTAAAAACTTGTCAACCAACTCAGTTCACGTTATTGTTACTGACATCATTGTGGCAGTGACTTTTTAAATTTTTCAGCACAAGTTATGACAGTTCTTTAAACTCAGTTTATTCTAATTTTCTTAATTAATATTACGTATTCTTTGATTTATTAACTTGAAAAATGTCCTAAACTATTTATTTTATATTTCCAAAGTCTTTGGCGTACCAAATACGTCCTAATACTACTCCTAATGACTATTTAAAAATGTCCAATGTTTTTCCTATGCTAAACAAAGTGTCTCTTTTCACTTACTAATTTCTAATTAATTATGGTCCAATCCTACCTTCAAGTGAAGTATTTCGCAAAAGAAGTTCTTCAAGAACAATATACCACACTTCACAACAGCACACACCTTCTTAATACCACTAAAAAATCCTCTCAAAACACAGACCAACTATTAGCACGTCCGTCGTGTACAAAAGTAACTCCGGAAGTACTATAGTGGATAGGGACAGATAGAAAGAAAGTTTTACAAGGGAAGACCCAGAACCGAAGTTCTATCTACATCCCTTGGCCCCCATGTGCGCGGAGTCTACAATCGAAAACGCTGACTAAGCGCCCGACGTTGTACTGGTCGGTACCCCTTGGAATAGGAGACGTGCAGCTCTATTCCTCCGTGGGGTTCGGATGTATCTACTATCTAGGATTTAACAGTTCAAGAACATCAGCCCCGGGTACACCTCAAGAGGCTCCCGCAGCGATGCCACGAAACCGAGACCACAGACCACCTCGAGTCCAACACCAAATATGGTTGGAGAGCCCGACAATGCCAGGCTCCCCCCCCCATACCCGGCCGGGGCAAGAGACAGGCGTACCTGCCTCCTGGGGCCCCCCGGCCTCCCGAGGAGTCAGTTTAGACCTCCGTTCCAAGAACGAAGGCCTCCCACTGACCAAGGGGCGACTTCGTAGCAAGCTACTAAGTCTACCAGCGGCGGCCATTCGGCCAGCCTTCCGGGTCTGCACACCCGGGGGCCTTGGTGGAGCCCATCTTTTGCGCAAACTGCGCCCCGCTACTACCCTCCCGTCCCCATGGTGTGCCCGCGTATTTATCCGCCCCCAGACTAAAGCCTATTGCAGATTACGCGGCCACACCATTCTATCCCCAGACTCTAATAACTCTCACTGGACGCACATCCCTGCCCTAATTAGGATGACCTAACCAGCGTCCACGGTTTACTTCCGAAGTTATCCCATCCCAAGTTCACCCCTCAAGGTTCATCCTCTCCCTACCTTCTCGTTCCCTGCCCAACGACCAAGTCCATCGTGTCCAGATCTCAGCAGCCTCTTCGTTGTCCAAGATCTCTCTGAGGTCCAATCTTACGCCGACATCCATCAATTGCATCCTAAACTGGGCTCGGCGTACTGCTATCTCTTCACAGTCATACGTAACGTGCTGTGGAGTATCCACCACCCCACAATACTCACACAGATCACTTTCCCTGAGTCCAAACCTCTTTAAATAAGCGTTAAAATTGCCGTGACCACTTAAAAATTGCACATTGTAATGGGTCAACTCCAGGCGTTTTTTAACCCTATCTTCAACATTTCGCATCAAAAAGTGCGTTTTGCGACCTGTTTCTGAAGAATCCCACCTCTCTTGCCACTTTCTCATTGCTTCCCTTCTAATGTCTCTCCTATTCCCTACCCTTGTTAACCTTGCCCTATACAGGTCGCTACGCTCAACCGCCTTTAGATCTATTGGCATTACACCTGCCAATACTTGTAACGCATCCCTAGATATAGTCCTATATCCTTTACAGACTGTCAGCAGCATCGTACGTTGTGCTCTTAGCAAGACGTCAGCATGATTTCTTCCATATTGCATCTTATCAGCCCATACTGGCGCACCATACAGTAAAATAGCTTCACCTACTCCTGTATACAAAGTTTTTAACGTCTTAAAGCCGAGTCCCCAGTTTGCCTGTGCCGCTCGACGAATCATGTAGAAAATCTTCGTCGCTTTTTCCGCCACATACTTTATATGCTTATCAAAGCTCAGCTTTTCATCAAGTACAATTCCTAGGTATCGGAACTCCTTCACATAGCCGATCGGTTGTCCCTTCATCTTTACCGTCGGTGCTCTTTGCGTATCTGGTCTTCGGACTGGCATATTATATTTCCCACCTTTGGTTTTACCAAACTTTCTTTGCGCCTTTTTCAGGAGCATACACTTAGTCTTGGCTACGCTGAGCTCTAATCTATTCTCTGTACACCAATCATGTATCATGTCACAAGCTACCGACGCCTTCCTTTCCAATTCTCGTCTGGAAGTGGCCTCAACCAATAACAAACCATCATCGGCATATGCGTAGAGCCGACATCCTTGGGGCATCGCAAGTCTAAGGAATGAATCGAAAAGGACAAGCCACAGTGTCGGGCCAAGAACCGACCCTTGTGGACATCCCATAGTCAGTCTTTTTTCCTGTTCCACGCCTCTAAATCTTAGAATAGCGTGCGTATCCTTGAAGTAGTCCTTTACTACCTCTATTTCCTTTCCATTTATTCCAAAAAGCTTCAACTGAACTAAAATTCTGGGCCACCAAGCGTTATCAAATGCGCCAGCTATATCAAGGAATACAGCCAATACCAAGTTCTCAGTTGAAGCTTTAACCCTATCCAAGACTTCGATTACAGCCCCTTCAGTACCTCTTCCGGGTCTGAAACCAAACTGCCCGCCGTGCAGCTTCCCTTCTTTCTCAAGGCGTCCCAAAATTCTTCCATTAATTATCTTCTCGTACAACTTGCCCAGCACCGGAAGCAACGTTAACGGCCTGAACGACTTCGGACTTTGTGGATCCTTATCTCCTCCTTTGTAAAGGATCTTTACTATACCAATTTTCCAAGCAGACGGAAATTTTCCAGATGCAAGGCACCTATTCACTAGGTCTAGGACTTTATGCCTGACCACTGGCCATGCTTTGATCCGAATCTCGACCGTTATCTCATCATACCCTGGCGCTTTCTTCTTTCCCATAGAGGACAGAGCCTTCCAGAGTTCCTCTTCCGTGATTTCGTCACTAACCTCTGTCGCTGTGATCTCCTCCGCCTCTCTCCTTATGGCGGCGTGGCTCTCAGTGTCCTCCCTTAAATCATCTGGAAGCAACACGTGTAACAGCTTCTTCGCCAACTGATCTACATCGTGCTCGTATTCATCTCCGAATTTCATAGATGATAATAACAGCTCCTTCTTCTGTTTGTCTGCCAGTACCTTATAAGGAATCCCCCATGGATCCTTGTTCCCTTCCTCGGTAACAAACTTCTCCCATGCTTCCCTCTTTGCCTTTTTGACCGCCACAAAGTACGAGTTCCTCGCCCTCCGGTAATCCCGCAAGCGGGCATCCCTTTCAGGCGAGTCCCCCGCACGCTGCAGCCGCCTGCGGGCCCTTTTTACATGGCTTCTGAGTACCGATAAATCCGCTGTCCACCACTTCGTCTGCTTATCTACACCCCTATTCCTTGGCATCGCAGTCTCTGCTGCGACTAACACCGAAGTCGTCAGATCTAGTACCTCGTCATCCACACTCTCATATGCACGCTCAACACTCATGAACCCTCGAAGTTTCGTGTCAAACATGTCCCAGTCAGCCTTCCTAACCAGCAGTCGTCCTTCTTCTTCCCTCCACTGTTTAAAGGTTGTAGCCTCCTCACCTCCAACATCGAACGTTATCAACCGGTGATCACTATTACCTTCATCTCTCACCACCCAATTCCTTATTCTGGCCTTCCTATTCCTTAACGTTATATCGATGTTGGTTTCCATCAACATTGGTTCAAAGCCTCTAACCCGTTCTCCATAGGTTGCAAAAGTAGCCAGATTCCCTTCTTCATTAGCTACATGAAGATCGTTCGTCGCCAGGAACGCCTCAAGATCTTCACCTCTGCTATCCGTTTGAACGCTATGCCACAAACTTGATTTGGCGTTTACATCTCCCGCCAAAATCAGTGCCCTAGCTCCAAGTTTCCTCACACACTGTTCCCAATGCTGTATATATGGACCAATGTCTTCACTGTATTTAAAATACGAATTTACTATATAAACTGCCTGTTCTCTATATATCAATTTGACACAAACATGAAACTGACTGGACAATTCCCTTACAAACAGGACTTCCACACGCTCATTCATCACCATCACCATCGCTCCCGGTTTGCCAGGCACGTAGTACTGACGGTATCCTCCTAACTGTGGCACCTTACCCTGCCTTGAGTACGGCTCTTGAATCAGAGCTACGTCAAGTTTCCTATCCTTTATTACCTGGGCAAAATCCTCCAGACATACCGCCGATCCCTGGAGATTGATCTGTCCAACCCTAATCCCTTCCTTGGCTACCTCAGAGATAGCTGCTGTTGTGAGCATCTAACCAAAGTGTGTCCTGCTAAGCCTCTGCTCCACCATTCTTTTATACATAGGACACTCCAATGTTCCCACTTTATGCTCACTCGGTTTCTTGGCCGCCAAGCAGTTTACGCATGAAGGTTTCTCCCCCTTACGTGGACAGTTCATAAACTCATGACCAGCCCTCCCGCAGTGCGAGCATACACAGTCCCCGGCCTTTTTACAATGTTTCTGCACGTGGCCGTAGCCCTGGCACCTATAACAGCGGCTTATATGGTAGAAGTCCACTATTCTGCACGAGTCATAATCTATATAGACCCTTTCGGCAGCCAGAAGAATCTCCCTGATCTTGGGGACAAGCTCCACTACCAAATTGACAGTTTCAGCATCACGTCGACCAACTCGATATAAAATCTTCAGGCCTGCCATTTCTTCTTTCTTCACCCCAAGCTCAGCCAGGTTTTGCTGGAATATCAAATCTTTTATTTCTTCGTCGGGTAGAGTCTTGTCTACATCATAGATCATGGCCTTTGGTAGTATCTTTTTGGGAGCCATTGCTTTAAGACGGTCATGCCCAGTCGTGATGTCCTTTATCTTCTGGGCTGTCTTCTTGGTTCCTGATTCTACTGCCAGGCCGCCCTTCTGGACCTTTCGCACGGCTCTTATTTGCAAGCCCTGTTCTTTGGGTGCCAGGACCTCTTTGAAAATCTTTTTTGTCACTTCAGAATCTGTGATCGTCTCGTCCTTGGAGTGGATAGGGACAGAGTCTCTAAGGATAACGGAGATGTTTCAAGCCTCTGCTTATACCATCCCCGGCTCTCCGTCGAGCGGGAGGTCGATTGTTCTGAACGCTGACCAGGCGCCTGACGATGTTGTGGTCAGTACCCTTGGGTTTGAGACGTGCAGCTCTAACCCTCCACGGGTTACGGAATATCTACTATCTAGGATTTAACAGCAGATAGGTGAATCCAACTCCACCGCACAAGACGGACACAGAGTCGACGACCCACAGCCGAAACCACAGACCAACCTCGAGTCCAACACCAATACATCGGTGATGAGCCCAGGTTTCCCCGGACCCACCCCCGATGCCGGCCGGGGCGTAGACAAGGCGTACCCTGTCTACGGGGCTCCCCGACCCCCGAGGAGTTGATTTAGCAAAGCCAGGGCAAGCCCTGACCCGCCTCCCATCAACAACGGGTCGGCCTCCCATTCTGGGAGACCTACCAGAGGCAGCATTACGCCACCATTTCGGGTCTGCACACCCGGGGCTTTGGTCGGCCCTTGCCTTGGCAGTTTAAAGGGACTGCCAACCCTGTTACTCTCCTACTCCATTATGTACTCCGGCCTTTTTCTAGGCTTCATGCCTTTTAAAAAGGTACCGGTCGTCCCTCATGAGCTAGACTCTGTCACGTACACTCCCGTACTGTAACCCGTTCAACTTGTTTGTGCTTCCCGTATTTATTCCTAACTGTTACACCTCATGTAGCCTATGTTCCTCTCTCATCCTCCCTATTTCCGCAGCCACCTCGTTGAATAAAACTACTGCCTCCTTACGCCGACAAATTTCCCTAAAATCTAACCTGACTCCTATTTCACTCAGTCCTTCAACCAATTTGACCCTTTGTTCCGCAAACATCCAACAGTCGTACAGGACATGTTCCGGAGTATCAGGAACCTTACACCACTTACATAGATCCGTCGCACATAGTCCAAACCTAAATAGATAACTCCTAAAGTTTCCATGTCCTGTAAGGTACTGAGTTCCATAATGATTAAATTCAAGCTTAGTCCTAATCCTCTCTTTCACGTCAGGTATCTTTAAATAAAGGGCCCTACCTTTATTACTGTTGTCCCAACGGTCCTGCCAAATGTTTATAGCTTCGCCCTTTATTGTTTGTGCCCTATTCCTTCCATACCTTTTATTCCAGTACAGCTCCCTCCTCTGTTTAGCTAACAGGTCTATCGGCAGCACCCCGGTCAGCACATTCAGTGCTTCCTTCGATACTGTCCTGTAGCCTCTACAGATTGTAAGCAGCATCAGTCTTTGCGCTCGCAACAAAATCTCAGCATATGTAGACAGACTCATCTTGTGAGCCCAGACTGCCGCACCATATAACAGTATCGATTCCCCTACACCTCTATATAGAGTCGTAAGAGCCTGACCTCTAAATCCCCACTCGGTTCTAACCACTCGGCGTATCTTCTGGAAAGCTGCAGTTGCTTTGTTTGCCGCCTGCACCAGATGGTGTCTGAAACTTAGTTTTTCATCAATAATAACTCCAAGATACGTATGCTGTGTCACCATTTCTATTGTTCGTCCTTCCATTTTGACTACCGGTTTTCTAGCTAATGTACCCTTAAGTAGCATCGCTTTCGTTTTTTCCGGACTTATTCTCAATCTATTGTCCCTACTCCAGTTTTCTATAATTCCCAATGCTAGGTTCACTTTTCTTTCTAACTCCATTCTAGAGTTAGCACTAACCAACAGAAGCCCGTCGTCAGCATACGCATACGTTCGGCACCCTATCGGCAACTGCAGTCGCAAAAATGCATCAAATAAAACTATCCAAAGTGTCGGACCTAGCACCGACCCCTGTGGACATCCCATTGATAGCAGCTTTTCTTTTTCAACATTTCTGAATCTTAGTATTGCATACCTATCGTTAAAATAGTCTTTTATACAACCAAATTCCTTGCCCTTTACTCCAAAGTCCTGCAGCTGGACTATAATCCGTGGCCACCATGCATTATCAAATGCTCCAGCAATGTCCAAGAAGATACCCAGTACGTACTTATCTCTCTCGTTACTCACATCCTCCAGTACGTCAACAATCGCATCTTCAGTTCCTCTTCCAGCTCTAAACCCATACTGTCTCTCATGCAACTTGCCCTGTCCTTCAAGCACATTCAAGATTCTTTTGTTCAGAAGTTTCTCAAATACTTTCCCCAATACTGGTAACAAAGTAAGCGGCCGGTAAGACTTAGGTGGCTGAGGGTCTTTCCCTAACCCCTTATATAAAACTTTAACAATTCCGATTTTCCAGTGCTTGGGAAATTTACCTTCCTGAAGAGCTCTATTCATAATTGTAGTGATTCTTCCTCTCACTATATCCCATGCTCTACAGAGGATTTCCACCGTCAAATCGTCAAATCCTGGAGCTTTTTTCCTTCCCATTGAAAACAGTGCACTTCTTACCTCTTCCTCACTAATTTCCGGTGAATCAACTTCCACAGTACTCCTTTCAGCTCTACTGATTACTTCCATGTCGGCTTCTGAGTAGCCCCGTGGGTCAGACGGAAGCAACGAGTCTAGCAACTTTTCCGTCAGCAAACCAATATCGTGTTCCGTTTCATCTCCAAATTTCATTGTTGATATCAGCAGCTCCTTTTTGCTCTGACCACTCACAACTTTATAGGGCATGCCCCACGGATCTCGATTTCCCTCGACAGTGATAAACTTTTCCCAAGCACTCTTCTTCTCCTGTCTTACCATGGCAAAGTATTTGTTACGCGCCGCTCTATACCTATTTTTACGGATTTCCCTATCCTCTGCTGGTCCAGTATTTATTTTCCTCCTTAATCTTCGAACATTCCTCCTCTCGAACTCTAGGTCCCTATTCCACCAAGAGACAGTTCTTAGATTGTTGCTTTCTCTGGGTATCGATTCTTCAGCCGCAGCTACTATAGTAGTTGTAAGGTCGACCACTTCCGATTCTAAATCCTCCTGTGCTGCAAACGGTTGCATCATTCTGTCATTTAGGCTATTTGTAAATTTTTGCCAATCTGCTTTCCTTATGGCAAATCGTCCTTTTTTCTCTAAGTACCTTCTATGCCTATTAACCCTTAAGCTTAGAAGCGTAAATGCAATTAACCTATGATCGCTGTTACCTTCATCTAAAACCTTCCAATTCTCTATCCATACATTTTCTGTGCACAATGTAACATCTATGTTATTCTCAGCGATCGCCCCCGGCACTCCAGCAAAGGTTGCTAACTCCCCTTCTGTATTGCAGATATTCAGTGAATTAGCCATGATAAACGCTTCTAGCTTCTCACCCTTGCTGTCAGTGATCCTATCAAACCAAAGCTCAGATTTTGCGTTCACATCTCCAGCCAATATAACCCTTTTACCATGAAGTTCTAGCATAGTCCTTTCCCAATGTCTGATATGCACTTCGATATCCTCCCTATACTGGAAGTATGAACTCATCATGTATACTTCCCTATCACCAACTATAACCTTTACGCATACATGATGCTCTCCTGACAGCTCTCTAACAAATAGCCCTTCAATGTCGTTATTCACAATTACTACAGCTGCTTTCGGTCGTTCAGACGCGTAGTAGACCCTATACCCGTCGAGATGCGGTATACGCCCTCCGCACGAATACGGCTCTTGCAACAGAACAATGTCAATGCTTCTATCCTTGATTACAAAGTTTAGTTCTTCAAGGCAAATATTTGAGCCTTGGACATTGATCTGCCCGACTCTAATTCCTCGTGTGTGTGGTTCCATCGTGTCCATTAATAGTTTGTCATGGAGACCTTACGCACAAGTGCTCTCAGGTATATTGGGCATTCCCTTGTGCCACATCTATGTCCCGCTGGTTTCTTTGCAGCCTTACAAACCACACAGACCGGGGCCTGCTCTCTCCTATTGCAGTCTCTAAAGGCGTGTCCTTCATTTCCACAGTGGGAACAAATCTGCTTGTCCTTTTTAGAACAAAACTTCTGGGTGTGCCCGTACTCCTGGCACATGTAACACCTGGCCACTGCAAGATAGTCTGTTACCCGACAAGATGCGAAGTCGATGTAGACCCTTTGCCGACTAATAAGCTCATCTCGGATTTTGGACGGGCACTCTACCACCCAGTTGCATACTTCATCGCTTCTGCGCCCTGTTCTAAAGCGAAACTTAACCTCTTCTTTAACTTGGCGTTCCGAGAAACCCGCATCCTCGAGATTTTGTTTGAAGAGACATTTTTTTAACTCTGCCCCATCTAAATCTATGTCCACATCAAATAATTGGATCATCGGCATTCTTCTGCTAGGTTCCACGCATTTAATTGCCGGTTGAGTACGGGCAACCTCCTTTATCTTAGCCACAGTTTTTGTCGATCCAGCCTCGACAGCGACTCCACCTTTTCGAACTTTCCTAATGGAGCGGATCTGCCAACCTTCATCCTTAGGTTGGATCATTTGTTTGACTATTTTTTTAGTGTCTTCCGAGTCTTCCTTAGCTTCATCGACTGGATAGACCAACACGGTCTTATCAATTGGCTTGGGGACAACTTCTTTTTTCCCAATCTTGGGTCGAGGTGCCCCGATCGCTTCCGCAAACGTCTTTTTGGTGGCTAACTCTCTTGTTTCAAGGCGTCTTTCCAAAAGTTGACCTTCAAGTTTCCCGACTCTGACTCGTAAATTAATGTTCTCCTGTTCCAATTTCCCGAACAGACTCAAAATTTGCTTAGCCGCGTTCTTGTTGATCTTGTTAGACTCATTGAAAATGAACTCTTCCAGATCCTGTCTTATTTTGGCATAAACACCGCCATCATCTTCGGTTTCCTCATCTCTGCGCCTCTTGCTAGCGCCTGTGATCGAGGTCACAGATCCTCGTCGATCCCGGTCACTCTCCCCGGTGTCCATCTTTTCTTCCATACTCATTTAGATAACAAAAACATATACTAATATTCAGTATTAAGAAGACACCAAAAAATGAACTAAAAGTTTTTTGGCGGGAAAAAATTTTTCCCGCTTTTTTATAAAATAACTATATACACACCTGTGTTATATTAAAAAATAGAAATTAAAATAATCCGTTACTCTCCAGTGCTGTCCTTGCACCAGAAATTAAAATCTTAAAAAATGTAAACAATAAAAATAAAACTAAGTCTTTTTCCCTCCGAAGAGGGAAAATTTCCCTTGATTAGGTAGCACTGAATTCACGTGACTCACTTATAGTAGTTCAGATCCAATGAACCGAACTGATTCGGTTCAGTACTATTAACTCACCGTTCGGTTCAGGAACTGGTTCTTGGCTCCCTACGCGGGAAAACCAAGATTTATAGGTTAAGTTACCTTTCGCGGGAAAAGCACAACTTATTTCTACCAGAGGTTAAATTTTTCTCTGTTTACGTAAAACAGCTGATATTTCTACAGCACTGTTTCTTAAGAAAAATTAATTTAAAATAATAAATAGTCAATTATGAAGCACTTAACCTATGTGTATATGTAATATGTGAATGTCTGAATGTTTTTAATCCCTAAACCTACCCTAATCCTACAAATAAGTCCGTAATTAAGCACTTAAAGTATAGTGTCACTATCACTCCTAAGCCTATCCTATTCTAACACACACAAATTAAATTCAGTTATTATTTCCTTCACATCCACTTCTTACCTTTTTTAAAAGATTTAGTAATGTGCAGATACACTAACAGTATCCTATAAATCAACCCACAACTCTTCACAGCTGAAAAATCCCACTAATATACGTGATTATCTCTGAGCACAACTAACATGCGTCCTACTCATACAACCACGCACAAACAAGTAGTGGATAGGGACAGATGTTGTTGAGTTTTACATGTGTGTTCCAAGGACATAGTCCTATCTACACCCATGGCCCCCATGGGCGAGGTGTCAATTTAATAACGCTGACAAAACGCCCGACGTTGTTATGGTCGGTACCCCTTGGGTTATGAGACGTGCAGCTCTATTCCCTCCGTGGGGTTCGGAATATCCACTATCTAGGATTTTACAGCCCGCAGGCAGCCCCCCGGGATCCCTAAAGATCCCGGAACGATACCGCAACACCGAAACCACAATCCACCTCGAGTCCAACACCAAATATGAACGAAGGGTCCGACAATAGCCAGGCCCCCCGTCCATACCCGATCGGGGCAAGAGACAGGCGTACCCGTCTCCTGGGGCCCCCCGATCTCCCGAGGAGTCAGTTTTGTCCTTTCGTAAAACGAAAGTCCTCCCACTGACCAAGGGTCGACCTCGTAGCAAGCTACTTGGTCTACCAGCGGCGGCCAATAGGCCAGCCTTCCAGGTCTGCACACCCGGTGGCCTTGGTGGAGCCAATCTGTTGTGCCCAAGCACCTCCCTCTTCTTTCCCACCCGTCCCCACTGTGTGCTCGGATTTTATATCCGCTCCCAGGACAAGGGCCTTTTGCAGATAATCCGACCACACAGTTTATGTCCCCAGACTCTAAAGTTCTCATTCCCACAAATCCCTCCCCCCGCCCCCTTAGGACGTTCGTTTATTCAAGAGTCCCACTTGTTATAGCATCCCACCCTATCTACGTCCTCTCCCTGCCCTCTCGTGCCAACGATATCTCCTTCAACCAGTCGACTAGGATCGTCGTCGCTTCAACATTCCGTAGAATTTCTCTGAGATCCAATCGCATTCCGATATCCATCAATTTTATCCTAAACTGGGATCGGCTATTTGCTATCTCAATACAGTCATAGATTACGTGTTCTGGAGAGTCCACCACTTTACACTTCGAACAGAACTCGTCATCTCTAAATCCAAACCTCTTTAAATACGTTGCAAAATTTCCATGCCCCGTTAAAAACTGTGTCACATAATAATTCATCTCAATATTGGTCTTCAATCTTTCTGACACATCAGGAAACAGTTGATATGTTCTTCTACCTGTCTCTGCCCTGTCCCACCTTTCCTGCCATTTCCTAATGGATTCTCTTCTAACTATAACCCTATTCCCACCTCTTCCAACTCAGTGGATAGGGACAGATATAGATAAGTTTTACATGTGTGTGCCTAGGACATAGTCCTATCTACACCCATGGCCCCCATGGGCGTGGTGTCTTAATAAAAATAACGCTGACAAGGCGCCCGACGTTCTTATGGTCGGTACCCCTTGGGATTGTGAGACGTGCAGCTCTAATCCCTCCGTGGGGTTCGGAATATCCACTATCTAGGATTTTTCAGTCCGCAGGCAGCCCCCCAGGATCCCGAAAGATCCCGGAACGATACCGCCGAACCGAAACCACAAACCACCTCGAGTCCAACACCAAGTATGGTCGAGGGGTCCGGAATTTGCCAGACCCCCCTCCCATACCCGACCGGGGCAAGAGACTGGCGTACCAGCCTCCTGGGGCCCCCCGATCTCCCGAGGAGTCAGTTTAGACCTCTCGTTGAAGACGAAAGACCTCCCACTGACCAAGGGGCGACTTCGTAGCAAGCTACTAGGTCTACCAGCGGCGGCCATTGGCCAGCCTTCCGGGTCTGCACACCCGGGGGCCTTGGTGGAGCCCATCTGTTGTGCACTTGCACCTCCCTCTAACTAACCCTCCCGTCCCTTACCTGTGTGGTCAGATATTTACCCGCTCCTAGGACAAAGGACCTTTTGCAGATTATCCAACCACACAGTTCTTCTTCCCCGGACTCTAAAAACTCAAGCATTGTCTAAAATCCCTCCCCCCGCCCCCTTAGGACGTTCGTTCATCATTGAGTCCCACTGTTGAAATCTGGCCCACCCTCGACTACGTCCTCTCCCTTCCCTCTCGCACCAAAGCAACCTCCTTAATCCACTCTACAAAAATGTCCGTTGCCTCCTGACTGCGAAGAATCTCTCTGAGGTCTAGTCTAGATCCGATATCCATCAATTTGATCCTAAACTGGGATCGGCTATTAGCTATCTCTAAGCAGTCGTAGATAACGTGTTCCGGAGAGTCAACAACTTTACACTTTCGACAGAACTCGTCATCTCTAAAACCAAACCTCTTTAGATACGTCCCAAAGTTTCCGTGCCCTGTTAAAAACTGTGTCACATAATGATTAACATCAAGTTTCTTCTTTGCTCTTTCCGACACATCAGGAAACAGTTGATATGTTCTTCTGCCTGTTTCTGCCCTGTCCCACCTTTCCTGCCATTTCCTAATGGCTTCTCTTCTAACTAAAACCCTATTCCCGCCTCTTCCAACTCTTATATAATACAACTGTTCCCTTTCCAGGGCTTTTAGATCTATTGGCATTACACCTGCCAACACTGTCAACGCCTCCCTAGATACTGTCCTATATGCCTTAGTGACTGCTAGTAGCATTGTCCTTTGCGCTCTCAATAAGATATCGGCATAAGTTAATTTCATTCTATCGGCCCATACAGGAGCTGCGTACAGCAGAATCGCTTCTCCAACTCCTTTATACAATGTTATTAGCGCCTTATAGCCGAGTCCCCAGTTCGCCTTTGCTGCTCTCTTCACCATACAAAATGTCTTAACCGCTTTTTCTGAGACATACTTTAGATGAGGTATAAAACTCAGCTTTTCGTCCAATATCACTCCTAGGTACCTAAACTCTTTTACGTATCCGACCGATTCTCCTTTCATTTTTATTGTCGGCGGCCTTTGTGCATGAGCCCTACGTCCTGCTCTTTTATATACTCTTTCTCTCTTAACTAGCATTGTCTTCGTCTTAGCTACGCTGAGTGTCAGTTTGTTTTCCTCACACCAATCACAAATCATGTCACAGGCCGACGACGCATTTCTTTCCAGTTCACTTCTTGATTTTGCCTCAACTAAAAGCATACCGTCATCGGCATACGCAAAGAGCTGGCACTCCCGGGGCAACCGAAGTCTAAGAAATCCATCAAATAATACGATCCACAACGTTGGTCCTAGTACTGATCCCTGTGGACAGCCTTTTGTTAGTCTCTTCTCTTGCCTACATCCTCTAAACTTTAATATCGCAAACCTATTCCTAAAATAATCCTTGATCACTTCTAGTTCTTTCCCTCTAATTCCAAAGTCTTTTAATTGTACAATAATCTTGGGCCACCAAGCGTTATCAAACGCACCTGCTATATCCAGAAACACTGCTGCCACATAATTTTGTCTTGATGCCCTAATCCTATCCACGACTTCGATTAAAGCCCCTTCTGTACCTCTTCCAGGTCTAAACCCATACTGCCTGTCATGCAGTTTCCTATCTTTTTCCAGGCTTCCCAAAATTCTTTTATTTATCACCTTTTCATATACTTTCCCCAGAACCGGGAGCAATGTCAGCGGCCTATACGACTTCGGATCCTGTGGGTCCTTCTCACCACCTTTATACAGGATTTTAACTAAGCCAATTTTCCATAGAGCAGGGAACCTACCTTCCCTCAAGCTTCTGTTCATCAGGTCAAGGACTTTATGCCTTACCACTGGCCATGCTTTTATCCACATTTCGACTGTTAATTCGTCATATCCTGGAGCTTTCTTCTTACCCATTGTTGATAGTGCTTTCCATACCTCATCCTCTGTTATTTGCTGGCTCTCTTCAGTAGCTCCAATTTCTTCCGATTGCATTCTGATTGCCGCTTGTCTCTGCGTCTCTTCTGCACTATCATCCGGAAGTAACACGTGCATCAGCTTCTTCGCTAACTGGTCTACATCGTGCTCATATTCATTGTCAAATTTCATAGACGAAAGTAACAGTTCTCTCTTTCGCTTATCGACCAGAAGTTTATAAGGAATCCCCCATGGATCCTTATTTCCTTCCTCCGTTACAAACTTCTCCCATGCCTCTCTTTTTGCCCTTTTAACTGCCGCAAAATACCGGTTTCTCGCCCTCCGGTACTCGCGCAAGCGCGACTCCCTTACAGACGGGTCCCCAGTACGTTGCAACAGTCTCCGGACCCTCTTTACATGGGCTCTTTCTAGTTCCAAATCTCTATTCCACCATATCGTCCTGCTCTCTTTCCCTACAGCCCTTGGCATTGAAAACTCCGCAGATGCCAATACCGAAGTCGTTAGATCTAACACTCCACTATCAACATCGTCATATTCACGCTCCACATTCACAAATCCCTTTAGTCTTGTGTCAAACTCTTTCCAGTCGGCATGTCTAACCATAAGTCGACCTTTTTCTTCCCTATTTAGGTCGTAGTCCCTAACTGTTTCCCCTCCAACATTGAACACTATTAAACGATGATCGCTATTCCCTTCGTCAATAACCATCCATCTGTCTACTCTGGCCTTCCTATTCCTGATAGTCACGTCAATGTTGGATTCCATTAGCCTAGGTCCTTGTCCAGCTATGACCTCTGCAAACGCCGAATACGTGGCCAGATTTCCTTCTTCATTTGCAACAACCAAGTCATTCGCCAGCAAAAACGTTTCTAACTCCTCTCCCTTGTTATCCCTTGTCGATGAATTCCACAAAGGTGACTTGGCGTTAACATCTCCTGCAAATATTATCGGTCCGTTCTTGGTGCCTCTCAATATCTTGTCCCACTCATGCAGATGTATGCCTATATCCTCGTTGTATTTGAAATAAGAACTAACCAAATAGAGTTCCTGTTCTCTGTTTATCAGTTTGACACAAACATGATTCCGACTGGATAATTCCCTTACAAAAATCACTTCCACTCTCTCATTCACCACCACCACCATCGCTCCCGGATTTTCCGGTACAAAGTATATCCTGTACTTCTCCATATAAGGTACCCTACCCTGCCTGGCATATGGTTCTTGTACAAGAACTACATCCAATCTCCTATTCCTTATAACGCAGTTAAGTTCTTCCAGACAAACCGCTGAACCTTGTAAATTGATTTGTCCAACCCTAATTCCTTCATAGACCCCAGTATCTCGTTGGTGCATTTCCATTTTAATATTGTGTCATACTCACCCTCTGCGACACAAGTCTCTTATACATTGGGCATTCCAATGTACCTACCCTATGATCGCTCGGTTTCTTCGCAGCCATGCAATTGGCACAAGAGGGTTTTTCCCCACCTACTGCACAAGTTCGATAATCATGCCCGACTTTCCCACAATGCGAGCAAACACATTCCCTTTCTGGTTTTTTACAGAACTTGATTCCGTGTCCATATCCTTGACATCTGTAACACCTCGTGACTGCCATGTGGTCTACTACCCGACAGGCGGCAAAATCAATATAAACACGTCCAGCATCCAAAAGGACTTCTCTAATCTTAGGAGAGACTTCAACTACTAAGTTGACAACTGGCAAATCACGTCTCCCTGTCCTGTAACATACTCGAAATCCCTCTTCCATCTCCTTTTGGTTAATTCCAGCCTCTTCTAAGTTTTGCTTGTACATAAATTCGGCGATATCTCCGTCTTGCAGCTCACGGTCCACGTCGTACACTATCATTTTTGGTAAGATTCTCCTCGGCGCAGCGATCTTCAATTTTTCAACTTTTCCGGCTATTTCTCTAATTTTTTGTGCCCCCTGTCGAGTTCCAGATTCTACGACGACACCACCCTTTTGGACCTTTCTAAGTGATTTAATTTGCAGTCCCATGTCCTTAGGTGTAATTACTTCCTTCAATGCCTTCTTTGTCTCTTCAGAGTCCGTCTTCGTTTCATCTTTTTGATATACAATAACCACCTTTTCCGCGTCACGAGGCATTACCGTCTTTTTCCCAACCTTGGGCATGTGGCTGGCCGCTGCTTGGGAGTACGACATTTTCTTCTGCGCTGTTTCCTGAGTCTTAATCATACGTCTCAGGACTTTAGCCTCTGTTACTGCTTCTACCTTTTCAACCATTTTGTCTAAACATAGCTTCTCCATTTTCCTCCATATCCGGAGTACAAAGAGTGCGGCCGTCTTGCTTACTTTGTTGGTTTCCTTGAAAAGAAACTCTTCAAGGGTCAAGTCTTTTGGCGGGAAAAAAAATTTTTTCGTAAAAACCCAAATTTAACACTCTATAATACTAATCAACTCAAAAAATTGAAGAAAATAAAATAATCTCCTTTGGGGAACCCCAAATAACACAAAAAACAAATGTAAACAATGCAAAAAAAATCTAAGTCTTTTTCCCTCAAAGAGGGAAATTTCCCTCCAATCGCCTGAACTGCTTAGGCGGGAAGAATTAATTTTAGGTTATGTAACAATGAACCTATGACTCACTCAGTTCAGTAAAATTATAAATCAGTTCAGTTCTGAACTAGTTCACTGAACTAGCGCCAAGACGCTTGGCTCACCTATATGTATTACTTAGGTTATATTCCACATAATCATAATGGCAGAATTATTTTTTCCATTCAAGTTAGAACACTTTTACGTTATTGTTTTTTGTCGTTTATTTATAATAATAATCACTTATTCCTACTTTTAACACTTGAAAAACGTTTCTAATACCTTACTCAATGTTTTTAAATAATAATCAAGTTCCTTACTATCCTATATTTTACACAATTACGAGTTTAAAAATGACTTGTCTTTACCATGTTAATTTCCCTATACTAAGAAGTGTCTTTTTTCACTTGTAAATTAATTAATATCAGGAAAACTCTCCTACCTTCTCAAGGGATAATCCGAAGATTTATATCATAAAGTTCGTCCTCCACACACTCAACTTTGAAAAACACAACAAAAAACCACTTTTTAACTTCAATGAACTCAGAGCCAACTTGAATTCGACTATTCACCTTCAAGCCAGACTCAACAGTCAGTGGATAGGGACAGCGGGAATCTCGTTAATCCGTTGATGAGCATCACTAATTGGATGACGAGGTATTTGGCTACGTTAAGAAAGTGATAGTTACCCCCGCCATCCATCCGGACTTGGGTATAACTTGGTTATAATGTAATAGTACCCTGCGTTGCGGTACGGGAAATGGCGCTGTCCTATTTGGCGGCGCGGCGTGGGTTTCTCCGGCGAATCGAACAGGACTGTGTCCCGTAAAGTGAGCCGGATGAACGTGATAAAATTTTTTTTTTGGCGGCAGATGACGTATGTAGTCCTGCGGAACGCCTTCGGTCCGATTCGCGGAGGTATAATCCGCCGTGGGACACGACTCCCATCTAACTCGTGGCAGTTTGGTTTGCCGGCAAACCTTTGCAAAGGCCCGCCAGCTTGTTATCTTCGCCTGGTATATCCGCTTGGTGTACTCTCGCCTGAGACGACTATATTCCCTGCGCAGAAGTTCCTTCAAGACAGGGTCCCTTGTCCGTTGGGTGCACCTTCGCATGGAGCCACACCTTCGCTTCCACTGGGTCAGTTCGGGTGTCCACCATGGAACGGATCGGGGGAAGGTCTTCTTCGGAATGGATGCCGCAGCCACCTCGTTGGCGAGCGTGTGGACGTCACGGGGGCTTCGTAGAGTGAGCTCCGCATCCATGAGCGCAAGTTCGGCGCTGCGAATGAAGGACGGCCAGTTTGCCCGCTTCAAGTTGTATCGGGTAGACCTGACCAACCGTTTTGTGGTAGGAGCCCGAAGGACTATTTCCAAGACGGCATGGTCGCTGGTGGTCCAATCCTGTCGCACCCTCCAGGCGTCAAGCGTCCGCCACAGTTGTTGGCTGAGAAGAGTGACGTCTATGTGTGAAGAGCCCCTGGAGGAGGAGAATGTGGGCAGACCGACTTCATTCGCTATGCTCCAAGTGGATGCGGAGACGAAGTCCTCGAGGAGACGGCCGGGAGCATCACTGCGATCGGTCCCCCAAGCAGGGGACTTGGCGTTGGCATCCATTCCCACGATGACTGGAGTGTCGCCGATCTCATCGTGGATGACTTGTAGGTGCTGTAGGCGTCTCAGGAAGTCGTCCTGGGGAATCGCCGGCGGGAAATACATGCTGATTAGGCATGTATCCCCTATCTCCGACGTGAGCCTGACGCATACGCAATCCTGATTACTGAGATGCGTCAGGACTACAACGTCAAGGCCCCGCTCCATTGCAACGATACAGGCCCTGGGTCGAACTTCAGTTGTGCCCACTATGATTTGGTTCGAAGTGGGACCAAGTCCGCATACCGTGTTATCTCGAGTCCAGGGTTGCTGTATCAGCAGGACTCTAGCTCCGACGGTTGTGGCGTGCTGGCGAAGCTCTGACGTTGCTGCCTTGCCCTTCCCCAGGTTATGCTGCAGGATGACCAGCCGGCGGGAATCAGCTATAATTGGTGCGACGCAGTTCTTGTTGGACTGCCCGTTTGTATGTGGGGCAGTCCCTGCTCTGGATGTCATGTGAAGCCTTGAGCTTTCGTCGAGCACAAGAGGCGCAGACTGGTTGCCTCGCCTTATGTTGACATAGGCGGGTGGAGTGATGGCCGGCGCAGTGTCCGCAGGTGTCCATATTATGTGAGCACTGCCGTGCCACATGCCCATAATCTTGGCATTTGTAACACCTTGTGGCCACGAGGTAATCAAGTACCCGGCAGCGCGACCACAAGGCGAAGATGCGTTGGGCTGTCCTCAGCTTATCCCGAACCTCCAGCGAGACAGAGACGATCCAGTGGCAGCCGCATGTTACCGACCCTGATGGCGTCGCGTGTCGGGTTGACAGACGCCATCAACTTGGAGCGGACTGCTGCTGCCGTCTGCGGGACGTCCTCGTGTTCTTGTCCGCCCGGAGCCGAGACGAAGACAGTGTACTTAGGGGGGGGGGGGGCTTTTTAACAGCCCCTACGAACGCACTCTTGATTGGAGGGGTATAGGAGGTGTCTCCTCGCTGCGAAGATGCCGCTGATGTCCTGCCCTTCTTGGAGCGCCCTCTCTTAGCTCGGCGTCGTGCTTTTGGTCGCTGCTGCTCTTTCTGTTTCCGTGGCCGCCGCTGTCGTCTAGGGAGTTTCCCGATAGGGGGAAACTCTTCAGGCCTGGAGGAAGTCGAGGTCACGACTGCTGCATAGGAAGACGTTTGGGCGGTCTCTCCGGAGGTCATCCTCTTTTTAAGTCCTCGACGTCCGCCGTAAGGTGTAGGACGGCCTCCGTGACTGCCTCAAAGCATCCGCGGATCTCCGCCAGTGTCTCCACAGGGACGAATCCATCGAGGGTGGACAGAATGGCCTCGAGCCTGTTCCTGGCCTGCGGTAGAACCTGGTGCAGGGGCGGGCTCGTCAGCGGTGGTGTAGACGGCACTGCAGGAGCGGGTGCTGACCTGCGCACGCTGACACTTGGGGCTGGTAAGTCCGACTCCGACGACGTGGCCGAGGAGGAGGAGGACGTGGACGTGTAGATCGGCTTCTTTTTCTTACTCGTCGCTGTTGGTGCCTGCGTTGGTACCGACGGAGTCCTGGGCACTGGTTGGCTCTGCTGACCCTTTTCTTCCCTGTTTAGGTCATTTTCCCTTACAATTTCCCCTCCAACATTGAATAAGATCAATCTATGATCACTATTCCCTTCATCACATATCATCCACCCATCGATTCTGGCCTTCCTATTCCTTATCGTTACATCAATGTTGGATTCCATAAGTCTCGGTCCTTGTCCCGCGACGACCTCACCAAAAGCTGAGTAAGTGGCCAGATTCCCCTCTTCGTTTACCACTATTAAATCATTTGCCAGCACAAATGTCTCTACTTCTTCTCCTTTATTGTCCCTCGATGAAGAATGCCATACTGTAGACTTTGCATTCACATCTCCCGCCATGATGAGAGCTCCATTCCTAATACCTCTAAGAATCCTTTCCCATTCCCTGACATGCATTCTGATGTCTTCGTTATATTTGAAATACGAACTAACCACGTAGCACTCCTGTTCTCTGTAGATTAGATTGACACATACATGATTCCGACTGGATAACTCCCTAACGAAGATAACCTCCACTCTCTCATTGACTACCACCACCATTGCCCCCGGATTTTCCGGTACATAATATAATCGATAGTTTTCCATATACGGTACCCTACCCTGCCTGGAGTATGGTTCTTGGATAAGAACTACATCTAATTTCCTATTCCTTATTATCACATTGAATTCCTCAAGACATACCGCTGATCCCTGTAAATTAATCTGTCCAAACCTAAGCCCTTCATGGACCTCAGTAAAGCGCTGACGTTCTCCCATTTGCTCAGTATTGGGTCATACTGACTCTCTGCGCCACCAGTCTCTTGTAGATCGGACAATCCATTGTACCCACTCTATGATCGCTGGGTTTCTTTCCACCTTCAAACTTTCACAAACGGCTTACCACAACGTCCTCTTTACATCAAACTCACTCCGCACTCTCTAGCTCTTCTTTAAACTAGCTTTCAATTAATTTATCCAAGAGCAAACTTGAAACACGTCTATCTCCTTCAATCACGCTACAACAAGTAGTGGATAGGGACAGAAATCTCTAGGGATAACGGAGATGTTGCAAGCCTCTGCTTATACCATCCCCGGCTCTCCGTCGAGCGGGAGGTCAATTGTTCTGAACGCTGACCAGACGCCTGACGATGTTTTGGTCAGTACCCTTGGGTTTGAGACGTGCAGCTCTAACCCTCCATGGGTTACGGAATATCCACTATCTAGGATTTAACAGCAGATAGGTGAATCCAACTCCACCGCACAAGGCGGGCACAGAGTCGACGACCCACAGCCGAAACCACAGACCAACCTCGAGTCCAACACCAATACATCGGAGATGGGCCCAGGTTTCCCCGGACCCACCCCCGATGCCGGCCGGGGCGCAGACAAGGCGTACCCTGTCTACGGGGCTCCCCGACCCCCGAGGAGTTGATTTAGCAAAGCCAGGGCAAGCCCTGACCCGCCTCCCATCAACAACGGGTCGGCCTCCCATTCTGGGAGACCTACCAGAGGCAGCATACGCCACCATTTCGGGTCTGCACACCCGGGGCTTTGGTCGGCCCTTGCCTTGGCAGTTTAAAGGGACTGCCAACCCTGTCACTCTCCTACCCCATTATGTACTCCGGCCTTTTTCTAGGCTTCATGCCTTTTAAAAAGGTACCGGGCGTCCCTCATGAGCTAGACTTTGAACCCGTTCAACTTGTTTGTGCTTCCTTAACTTATTCCTAACTATACCACCTCGTGTATCCTGTGCTCCTCCCTGATTCTTCCTATCTCAGCTGCAATATCATTGAAAATATCCACCGCTACTTTCCGTTGACATATCTCCCTAAGATCTAATCTGACTCCTATCTCACTCGGTCTTTCTACCAGTTTGACCCTTTGCTCAGTAAACATCCAACAATCATACAGGACATGTTCCGGAGTATCAGGTACCTTACACCACTTACATACATCCGTCGCACACAATCCAAACCTATTAAGATAACTCCTAAAGTTCCCATGTCCTGTTAGATACTGAGTGCCATAATGGTTAAATTCCAATTTACTCCTAGTCCTTTCTTTTACGTCAGGAATCTTTAAATAAAGGGCCCTACCTTTGCTACTATTATTCCACCGGTCCTGCCATATATTTATCGATTCGCCCTTTATATTTTGTGCCCTATGCCGTCCATTTCTTTTGTCCCAATAGAGATCTCTTCTTTGTATCGCCAGGATGTCAATCGGCAGTACCCCAGTCAACACTTGTAGTGCCTCCTTCGATACTGTCCTGTATCCTCTACAGATTGTTAACAGCATCAGTCTCTGCGCTCTCAACAGAATTTCCGCATATGTAGACAGACTCGTCTTGTGAGCCCAGACCGCTGCACCATATAACAGTATCGACTCCCCTACACCACGATAAAGAGTCGTAAGAGCCTTTCCACTAAATCCCCATTCAGCTCTAACCACACGGCGTATCTTTTGGAAGGCTGCAGTTGCTTTATTCGCCGCCTGTACCAAATGATTTCGAAAGCTGTTTTTCATCAATTATTACTCCAAGATACGTATGCTGTGTTACCATTTCCAAGTTTCTTCCATTCATTTTGACTACCGGTTTTCTAGCTAATGCTCCTTTCAGTAGCATCGCTTTCGTCTTTTCCGGACTTATTCTTAACCTGTTATCTCTACTCCAATTCTCAATTACTTCCAAAGCTAGGTTTGTTTTCCTTTCTAACTCCATTCTGGAGTTAGCACTAACCAGTAATAGCCCGTCATCAGCATACGCATATGTTCGGCATCCTATCGGCAACTGCAGTCGTAAGAAAGCGTCGAACAAAACTATCCAAAGTGTCGGACCTAGCACCGACCCCTGTGGACATCCCATTGTTAGCAGCTTTTCTCTTTTCACATTCTTAAACCTGAGAATTGCATATCTTTCATTAAAGTAATCTTTAACACAACCAAACTCCTTACCCTTTACACCAAAGTCCTGCAACTGGACTAGTATACGTGGCCACCATGCATTGTCAAATGCACCCGCAATATCCAAGAATATACCCAGCACGTACTTATCTCTCTCGGTTTTAACCTCTTCTAGTACGTCTACTATCGCATCTTCAGTTCCTCTGCCAACTCTGAACCCATACTGTCTCTCATGCAACTTGTTCCGTCCTTCAAGCACATTTAAGATTCTTTTATTCAGAATTTTTTCAAAAACTTTTCCCAGAACTGGTAATAACGTAAGCGGCCGGTAAGACTTTGGTACCTGGGGGTCTTTTCCTAACCCTTTGTACAATACTTTAACAATTCCAATCTTCCAGTGCTTAGGAAACTTTCCTTCCTGTAAAGCTCTATTCATAATAGCTGTGACTCTCTCTCTGACTATGTCCCACGCTTTACAGAGGATTTCCACCGTCAAATCGTCGAATCTTGGAGCTTTTTTCTTACCCATAGAAAATAGTGCACTTTTAACCTCTTCCTCGTAGATCTCCGGTGAATCCTCTTCTACTCTACAATTTTCCGCTCTTCTTATAATGTCCATATCTGCATCTGAGTAGCCCTGTGGGTCAGTCGGAAGCAGCGAGTCTAGCAACTTTTCCGTAAGCATACCAATATCGTGTTCTATGTGTCCTTCAAATTTCATTGTTGATATCAGAAGCTCTTTCTTACTCTGACCTCTCACAACTTTATAGGGCATGCCCCACGGATCCCGATTTCCTTCCACGGTGATGAATTTTTCCCAAGCACTCCTTTTTTCCTGTCTTACCATAGCAAAGTATCTGTTACGCGCCGCTCTATACCTATTTTTCCGAACATCCCTATCCTCTGCTGTACCAGTATTGATTTTCCTTCTGAGTCGTCTTACATTCCTCCTCTCAGATTCTAACTCCCTGTTCCACCAAGAGACAGTTCTCAGTTTCTTACTTTCTCTGGGTATAGCATCTTCAGCCGCAGCTACTATAGTAGTTGTCAGGTCGACCACCTCCGCTTCTAAATCCCCACCTGCTGCATATGGTTGCATCATCCTTTCATTGAGGCTATTTGTAAACTTGTCCCAATTAGCTTTCCTGATGGCAAAACGCCCTTTTTCTCGTTGATCTCTCCTATCCCTGTTAATTCTTAAGCTTAGAAGCGTGTAAACTATTAACCTATGATCGCTGTTGCCTTCATTTAATACCTTCCAGTTTTCTATCCTTACATTTTCCGTGCACAAAGTGATATCTATATTATTCTCAGCGATTGCCCCCGGCACCCCAGCAAATGTAGATAATTCCCCTTCTGAATTACAAATATTCAACACATTTGCCATTATAAACGCTTCTAGCTTCTCACCCCGGCTGTCAGTGGTCCTGTCATACCAAAGTTCCGATTTAGCGTTCACATCTCCAGCCAATATAACCCTTTGTCCATGCAGTTCTAACATAGTCCTTTCCCAATGCTTGATATGTATCTCAATATCATCCCTATACTGGAAATATGAACACATCATGTACACTTCCCTATCTCCAACTATAACCTTTACGCATACATGATGTTCGCCTGACAGCTCTCTTACAAATAGCCCCTCAATGTTGTCATTTATGATGACTATCGCTGCCTTCGGTCTCTCCGACGCATAGTAGACCCTATACCCGTCGAGGTGCGGTATACGCCCTCCGCACGAATATGGCTCTTGAAGCAGAACAATGTCCAAGCATCTATCCCTAATTACAAAATAGTGGATAGGGACACATGGTCGGGGCCGAAGCCCCACATTCCCTCCACCGCCCCTCAAGCTCTTAAGTCACGAGACTTATTGCTCAAGGCTTCTGACACCGAGAATTTCCAAACAAGGTCCACTTGTCCATTCTTCGCTGTGCCGTCCGACCATGTTTACTGTCCCCCCCCCGTCATGGGGGTTTGCCGAACCTAAGCCTCTTTCATACTTGCTGGTCAACTATGCCTCTGCCCTCTTTAGTTCTCCCAACTTTCCGGGCAACTCGACAGAAGACTCTGAAGAATTCCGGGTTCCAGCACACTATCTCTTTCCTGTCTTCTCCAGGGTGTGCTTGCCAGAACGCCACCAGTTCCTGGCGTTCATTTTCGAAAGCAGGGCATTCCGCTAATACATGCCACGCAGTCTCTTCCGTCCCTTCTCCACAAGTATGACACCAGGGATCCTCTGCAAGTCTAAAACCCTCCAACTTAGACTTAAAGTTGCCGTGGCCTTTGAGGAACTGCGTGGCATAATGGTTCGTATTCAAATTCACTTGCATCCTTTCTATTACACTTGGGAAATATGAGAAAGTTTCTCTCCCCTTCGTGCCCTGCTCCCATCTTCTCTGCCATTCGTTCAGAGTCTCCGTTCGTCTACGCATTCTGCTTATACTCCTTTGTTCTCCAGCTATGACGTCATAATATACCTGTACTCTTTCTGTGATTAGCAGATCTAAAGGAATCGCACCTGCGATAACATAATTGGCATCGTATGATACCGTGCGATACGCTCTATTCACTAAGAGCAGGATCTTTCGCTGGGTCTTCAGGAGCATTCTTCTCAGGTTCTGTTGACGTATGGCCCTTTCTCCCCATACCTCACATCCATAGGTCATCAGTGGAACAGCAATTCCTTCATAAAGCCGTCGTAAGGCTAAACATTCTAAGCCGCCACTAGTCCGAGTAAGCGATAATAGCCCTCGGAATGTTTCAATGACCTTCCTTGTTTGCTGCTCCACATGATGTGTATAGACCAATCCTTCTTCTACCTGAAGACCCAGGTACTTTAACTCATCAACACATTGTATAACGACATTATTCATTACTATGCGTGGTCGTCTCCCCCGATCGAAACGATTCCTCAACATCATTGCCGAGGTTTTCGCAGTCGAAAACTGCAGCTTGGCTCTACTGCTCCACGCCTCAACTGTTCTCAGCGCCCTAGCCGCTCGGGTCTCTAAATCCACCCTAGATCTGCCCTGAATTATCAACATTGCGTCATAGGCATACGCCACCACGTGCACGTCATCACCAAAATCCTGGCTCAAAAAGTCCTCGAAAATAATATTCCACAACAAGGGTCCCAATATCGAGCCCTGTGGACACCCCTTAGACAATTCCTTGGTATGACGTGCACCCTCAAACTCAAACATGACTCGACGCTCTGACAGATAGCTCTGCAATAGTTTCAGTAAATAACCAGGGCAGTTTATCGCATGGAGTCGTTCCATCAAAAAAGGCCACCAGGCGTTGTCGAATGCACCGGAAATGTCTAGGAAAATTCCCAGTACATACCGGTGCAATGATGCTTCGACTTTTCGTCGAACGCTGAGAACAGCATCGATGGTACTCTTTCCACTTCGGAAACCAAATTGCGCATCTCCATAAAATTGTATGGAGTCCAAATATTGCAACAACCTCTCGGCAATGATTCTCTCGGCTATCTTACCGAGAACTGGCAACAGGGTCACCGGTCTGTAGGATTTCAACTCTTGCGGGTCTCTGTTCTTATCTTTCAGAAAAACCTTAAGTTCCCCCTGCTTCCAGACAGTTGGAAATCGGAAGACTGTAAACATCGCATTTAGCGAATCCAACAGGAGGGGTCTAATTCTGCTCATCGTTCTCTTCACGACCTCCGCTCTAATCCCATCCAGACCCGGCGCCTTGCCACTTTTTTGTTTTCGAACCGCCTTATTCAATTCTTCGGGGGAGACCCGAACCACCTCGTGAACCACCACTGGAGCTGCTGCCCTCAATCGTGTGTTTCGATTGTCAACTGAATCATCCACCAAGGTGTCATCTGGTAGTAAACCTTCCAGAAAAAACTGACATATATCATTCGGAGCCGTCAATACTCCTTCTCCTGACCGCATCGAGACCATTTGTGTGGGCTTCTTTAGCTTATTCGCCATAATTCTGTAGGCGAGCCCCCACGGATCATCATCTCCCGAGAGCCGCACAACCCTCAGCCAATGCTCTTTCTTGACGTACCTGATCTTATTTGTGTACGCCGTACGAGCAATCACGAATAACCGCCTGTCCCCAGTAGTAAGAGCATGATCCGCTCCGAGACGATTCCTCAATCGTTTCCAACGTCTTTCACATCTGGTCTTACTTGATCGAAATCGATCAAGTTCGTCATTCCACCAGGCGGCTAATCGTCTCTCCTTCAGCTTATATTTGGCTGAGTCCTCCACGGCCCTCCGAAGTATCCTCGTAAGCGAGTCCACCTTTTCCGACAGCGGCATAACATCATAATCTCTCAACTGCCCGAGATCCGTTAGCACACTCGCATCTAAGAGACTCCAATCATAGTCTCTGACTGTAGACTTCCTAGATTCCCTAGGCACCTGGTAACGGATATGCTGGCTCATGTCAATGTCGTACGTTATCATACGATGGTCAGATAACGACCACTCTGAATGGACTTCCCAATCTGTAACCATTCGCTCCAGCGATCCGCTACCAAGCGTGACATCAATATTACTACGTTGTCCGCGAGTGTTCTCGAAGGTGCTAACTTCACCCGGACAATTGAACACTAACAGTTCATGAAGAACGATGAACGCCTCCAACTCCTCACCTTTCTCATCCGTAACAGGATTGTGCCAAAGCACTGATCGCGCATTGGCATCTGCCGCTATCAAGGTCTTCTCGCCACGGAACCTCCTCAATACCATCTCTAAGTGATCAATATGCGTCTCAATGCGGTCAGCGTACTTAAAGTAAGCGTTTACCAGAATTATCTGGGAGTTCCCCAAGCCAAGTCTCACAACTGTACAAGTGGGGGTACAGCAGTCCTGTATGAGCACCACATCCACGACGTTGTCTCTTACCAATGTTAATGTCCACATCTCATCCTGGGGCGTACCCCAGTAAAAGCACGGAAGCCTGGCCAAGCCAAAGGTCGTTGATACGGCTCCTGGATACAAACAATATCCAGTCGCCGTTGCTCTATGATTTTCTCGAGCTCATTCATGCCACCATAACCTCTGGCCATATTAATCTGTCCCAACTTAATGGCCATAATCAACTTTTTCAAGGGCTATCCTGCAAGCTCGCTCGTACTCCGAGCAACCCTTGCTCCCCGTGGCATGTTTAAAGTCCTTTTTCACAACCTTGCAGTTGATACAAATGGCCGGCTGGTCTTTCTTACTACAGTCCTTAACATCATGGTCACCAGTACAATGTTGACACACTTGCTTGCCTCTACAGTGCTTAGAGATGTGTCCATACATGAGACACTTGTAGCAACGTACAACCGGATTATAATCTTTAATCCTACAGGACTGCCATCCCACAAACAGTCTGTCTCTTTTTCTAAGTTCATTACGGACTCGTGGCGAACACTCCACAACCCAATTTGCACGAGTATCTTCCCTGTTTTTACTTTTGTACTTATGTACACATTGGAATTCTTTTATAAAATCTTCCTTACTAATTACTACATCATCAACATTCTGGGCATACACATCCTCGATAATTTCTTTCTCTTCCCGTCCTCCGTCCATGACCTTTGGACAGCGTTTCTTAGGTGCCTCTATCACAAGACCTTTCGTCTTCAGGGCCTCGCAATTTTGCAATTGTTCTGCCCTGTCTGTTTCAATCATTACTCCCCGGGCCGTCTTTACCACTCTGCGCACCTTGATCCCCAAATCTTTGGGGTTGATAGTTGTTTGTATCATTTTCTTTACTTCTTCTATATCTTTAGAGTCGTCCCGACTCTTTATAAAGACGACCTTCGGGGGGACTGGTTGCCTCTTGGCACCCGTAATCCTCGGGACCGACTGAGCGGCCGACACCTCAGCGTATGAGCGTGTCCTGGGGAACTCCCCCTTATCAGTGCTAGGAGCTTCCCTCATCAACTCCAACATTTCTTTTCTACCGTCCAGGCGACCCTCCAGCCTGATTTGACGCCTTTCAATCCCGGACAGCAGCTCCGTTAAGGTGTTCATATTTTTCTTGACATCATTTATCTGACTAATCGTCAGTTTCTTACTCTTATACTGTGATTGCGACCAACGCAGCATATCACTTATTATACTATGACATTGTTGGAAGGGCGTACCCTCACCAGACTTACCATCGTCCGACTCCTCCACGGACATGTCTGAGTCACTGTCTGCATGACTTACCTTGAGAGTTTTTGAGGTCCCCGGAATACCTGGGCTGATTTCCTTCCGCTTCTTCTGCGGCCGGGTTCCTCGGTCAGTCTCCGACTCAGGCGGTGACTCATTGGATTCCACCATTTTCGGGACGTCTCTACCAGCAGGCGATCTCTGCAGCTTTGAAGACCGCCGAAACGGATTATCCTCTTCCCTATCCTTACCGTTTTTACCACTCATTTTAATGAGAAATTAAAAACAGGAACACAAATTATTACACACTTTTAGAAAGAATAAAAATACGATGTCTATACACTGATTCTGTTTGGATGTATATAGAAAACCACTATATACATACAAAATACAGCCTACCACTAAAACAAGTGTTCACGCACTAGAATGTTTTAGCAACGTGTCACAAAAGATTAACAAAAAGTTCACAAGTCCCAATCTACCGAAGAAACGCGTTTACGCCGTTTAGCCAGACCCAGGGGCTTATAGCGTGACCCGGGACCACGACTAACTGCCTGGACTGTTACTAGCCCCCACCTCGGAGAGGCGGCGCAGCCCTTACTTCCACGCACTCACACTGGCCCTATACGCAATGTTATAAGAATCCAAAGTCCAACACACACACAAGCACCAACGTCTATATGGCAATGTTCTAGCGCACTATTAATCACAATTCAATCACTGTCATACAGTAGCAAGACGACACTTGACTACCGGGCACAGGGGCCAGTGGATAGGGACAGAAATCTCTAAGGATAACGGAGATGTTGCAAGCCTCTGCTTATAC
Organism: Magicicada septendecula; assembly: GCA_034769895.1. Lineage (NCBI taxonomy): Eukaryota > Metazoa > Arthropoda > Insecta > Hemiptera > Cicadidae > Magicicada > Magicicada septendecula. Next base: position 390,050,901 of record CM068374.1, on the reverse strand, counting down.
CATCCCCGGCTCTCCGTCGAGCGGGAGGTCTATTGTTCTGAACGCTGACCAGACGCCTGACGATGTTTTGGTCAGTACCCTTGGGTTTGAGACGTGCAGCTCTAACCCTCCATGGGTTACGGAATATCTACTATCTAGGATTTAACAGCAGATAGGTGAATCCAACTCCACCGCACAAGGCGGGCACAGAGTCGACGACCCACAGCCGAAACCACAGACTAACCTCGAGTCCAACACCAATACATCGGAGATGAGCCCAGGTTTCCCCGGACCCACCCCCGATGCCGGCCGGGGCGCAGACAAGGCGTACCCTGTCTACGGGGCTCCCCGACCCCCGAGGAGTTGATTTAGCAAAGCCAGGGCAAGCCCTGACCCGCCTCCCATCAACAACGGGTCGGCCTCCCATTCTGGGAGACCTACCAGAGGCAGCATTACGCCACCATTTCGGGTCTGCACACCCGGGGCTTTGGTCGGCCCTTGCCTTGGCAGTTTAAAGGGACTGCCAACCCTGTTACTCTCCTTCACCATTATGTACTCCGGCCTTTTTCTAGGCTTCATGCCTTTTAAAAAGGTACCGGTCGTCCCTCATGAGCTAGACTCCGTCACGTACACTCCCGTACTTTAAACCCGTTCAACTTGTTTGTGCTTCCCGTATTTATTCCAAACTGTTACACCTCATGTAACCTATGATCCTCTCTCATCCTCCCTATTTCCGCAGTCACCTCGTTACATAGAACTACTGCCTCCTTACGCCGACAAATCTCCCTAAAATCTAACCTGACTCCTATTTCATTCAGTCCTTCTACCAATCTAGCCCTTTGTTCAGCAAGCATCCAACAGTCGTACAGGACATGTTCCGGAGTATCAGGAACCTTACACCACTTACACTGATCCGTCGCACAGAGTCCAAACCTATATAGATAACTCCTAAAGTTTCCATGTCCTGTAAGGTACTGAGTTCCATAATGGTTAAATTCCAACTTGATCCTAATCCTTTCTTTTACGTCAGGTATCTTTAAATAAAGGGCCCTACCTTTACTGCTGTTATCCCACCGGTCCTGCCAAATATTTATAGATTCGCCCTTTATTATTTGTGCCCTATTCCTTCCATTCCTCTTGTCCCAGTATAGATCTTTCCTTTGTTTTGCTAACAAGTCTATCGGCAGCACCCCAGTCAGCACATTCAGTGCTTCCTTCGATACTGTCCTGTATCCTCTACAGATTGTAAGCAGCATCAGTCTTTGTGCTCGCAACAAAATCTCAGCATATATAGACAGGCTCATCTTGTGAGCCCAGACTGCCGCACCATACAACAGTATCGATTCCCCTACCCCTCTATAAAGAGTCGTAAGAGCCTGACCTCTAAATCCCCATTCAGTTCTAACCACACGGCGTATCTTCTGGAAAGCTGCAGTTGCTTTATTTGCCGCCTGCACCAAATGGTGTCTGAAACTTAGTTTTTCGTCAATAATAACTCCAAGGTACGTATGCTGTGTCACCATTTCTAATGTTCGTCCTTCCATTTTGACTACCGGTTTTCTAGCTAATGCCCCCTTAAGTATCATCGCTTTCGTCTTTTCCGGACTTATTCTCAATCTATTCTCCCTACTCCAGTTTTCTATAACTCCCAATGCTAGGTTCGTTTTTCGTTCTAACTCCATTCTGGAGTTAGCGCTAACCAACAAAAGCCCGTCGTCAGCATACGCATAAGTTCGGCACCCTATCGGCAACTGCAGTCGCAAAAATGCATCAAATAAAACTACCCAAAGTGTCGGTCCTAGCACCGACCCCTGCGGACATCCCATTGATAGCAGCTTTTCTTTTTCAACATTCCTAAACCTTAAAATTGCATATCTATCATTGAAATAATCTTTTATACAACCAAATTCCTTACCCTTTACTCCAAAGTCCTGCAGCTGGACTGAGATTCGTGGCCACCATGCATTATCAAATGCTCCAGCAATATCCAGGAAAATACCCAGTACGTACTTATCTCTCTCGTTGCTAACATCCTCCAGTACGTCAACAATCGCATCTTCTGTTCCTCTACCAACTCTGAACCCATACTGTCTCTCATGCAACTTGTTCCGTCCTTCAAGCACATTTAAGATTCTTTTATTCAGAATTTTCTCAAAGACCTTCCCCAATACTGGTAACAGAGTCAGCGGCCGGTAAGACTTAGGTGCCTGAGGGTCTTTCCCTAACCCCTTATATAACACTTTAACAATTCCGATTTTCCAGTGCTTGGGAAATTTGCCTTCCTGAAGAGCTCTGTTCATAATTGCAGTGATTCGTCCTCTCACTGTATTCCACGCTCTACAGAGGATCTCCACCGTCAAATCGTCGAATCCTGGAGCTTTTTTCTTCCCCATTGAAAATAGTGCACATCTTACCTCTTCCTCATTAATTTCCGGTGAATCCTCTTCCACAATACTCCGTTCGGCTCTACTAATTACTACCATGTCAGCTTCTGTATAGCCCTGTGGGTCAGACGGAAGCAACGAGTCTAGCAACTTTTCCGTCAACATGCCAATATCATGTTCAGTTTCATCTCCAAATTTCATTGTTGATATCAGCAGTTCCTTTTTGCTCTGACCACTCACAGCTTTATAGGGCATGCCCCACGGATCCCGATTTCCTTCGACGGTGATAAACTTTTCCCAAGCACTCTTCTTCTCCTGTCTTACCATGGCAAAATATCTATTACGCGCCGCTCTATACCTATTTTTACGTACTTCCCTATCCTCTGATGGTCCAGTATTTATTTTCCTCCTTAGTCTTCGAACGTTCCTCCTTTCAAACTCTAAGTCCCTGTTCCACCAAGAGACAGTCCTTAGATTATTGCTTTCTCTGGGTATCGACTCTTCAGCCGCAGCTACTATAGTAGTTGTAAGGTCGACCACTTCCGATTCTAAATCCTCCTGTGCTGCCAACGGTTGCATCATTCTATCATTTAGGCTATTTGTAAATTTTTGCCAATCTGCTTTCCTTATGGCAAATCGTTCTTTTTTCTCTAAGTACCTTCTATGCCTATTGACCCTTAAGCTTTGAAGCGTGAATGCAATTAACCTATGATCGCTGTTACCTTCGTCTAAAACCTTCCAATTCTCAACCCATACATTTTCTGTGCACAATGTAACATCTATATTATTCTCAGCGATCGCCCCCGGCACTCCAGCAAAGGTTGATAACCCCCCTTCTGTGTTGCAGATATTCAATGAATTAGCCATAATAAACGCTTCAAGCTTCTCACCCCTGCTGTCAGTGATCCTATCAAACCACAGCTCGGATTTAGCGTTCACATCTCCAGCCAATATAACCCTTTTACCATGAAGTTCTAGCATAGTCCTTACCCAATGTTTGATATGCACTTCGATATCCTCCCTATACTGGAAATATGAACTCATCATGTATATTTCCCTATCACCAACTATCACCTTTACACATACATGATGCTCTCCTGACAGCTCTCTAACAAATAGCCCTTCGATGTCGTTATTAACAATTACGATAGCTGCTTTCGGTCGTTCCGACGCATAATATACCCTATACCCGTCGAGATGCGGTATACGCCCTCCGCACGAATACGGCGTTTGGGTGTGCCCGTACTCCTGGCACATGTAGCAACGGGCGACGGCCAGGTAGTCGACTACACGACAAGATGCAAAATCAATATAAACTCGTTGTTTAGTGATGAGTTCGTCCCTTATTTTGGTGGGACACTCGACGACCCAGTTGCATATTTCGTCGTTCCTCCTGCCGGTTCTAAAACGGAATTTGACTTCTTCCCGGACTTGACGTTCAGAAAACCCAGCGTCTTCCAGATTCTGCTTGAACAAGCACCCTTTCAATTGTTCCTCGTTCAGGTCTATATCCACGTCGAAAATTTGAACCATCGGTCTGCGCCTACTTGGTTCGACGCATTTGATGGTAGGTTGCGTCCTGGCCACTTCCTTTATTCTTTGGACAGTCTTCGCCGATCCAGTCTCCACGGCAACTGCACCCTTCCTTACTTTCCTCATGGACCTTATCTGCCACCCCTCTTCCTTTGGTTTTAATATGTCCTTTAAAACTTTCTTCGTTTCATCTGAGTCGTCCTTTTTCTCGTCAACGGGGTAGACGAGCACAGTCTGGTCCATTGGTTTAGGGACCACCTCTTTTTTACCAATTTTGGGCCTTGGTGCCCCGACCACATCAGCAAAAGTTTTCTGTTTTGCAGCCATCTCCCTTGTCTCCATCCTTCTTTCTAGAAGCTGTCCCTCTAGCTTTGCTGTTCTTATTCGCAGTTTCACATTTTCAGCCTCTAATCTCGCAAAGCTGGCCAAAATATTCTTTGCCGCCGTTTTGCTGACCTTATTGTTGTCATTAAAGGGGTACTCCTCCATCTCCTGCCTGATCTTAAGGTACCCTTCATCTTCTTCCACTTCTTCCGCGTCCCGTCGTCTCTTGGAACCTCCAACCGAGGTCACTGATCCTCGACGCTGCCTATCCTCGTCCGTCTCCATTGCGTCGCCTGCACTCATTTTTTAAGTGCAAAAAAATTAAGCAAAAGAACTAACATAAGATGACAATAAAAACAATGTTCAAGTGAAAAAATTTCTAAGACCGAAATTTTGAATACCACAAAAAATCAAAATCCCAGGTACCGTCCTTGTACCTCAAAAATTAAAATCAAAAATGTAAACAATAAAAATTCCCAACTTAGGGACTGATTGTCAACTGAGGGAAAAATTCCCACACAACTGCGACACTGCTATTATGTATTACTTGATTTAGTGGTTACGGAATCGGATCGTGAACTAGTTCACCAACTCGGTTCGTGAACCGAACGAACTAAATGAATCACTATTTGAATTTTTTAGGTTATTCCGCTTTTTACGCGGGAAATGTACAGTTCAGGTCCACCAAAAGCCAAACTACTGTGTTGACACAAATCAGCTGATTTGTGTCAAATACTTATTGGTGAAAAATGTTCCAATTTAAGTATTTAATTTGATTTTTATGAATCTAAACTATTACTAATTGTTCTACTATAACTATAATTGTTTATTTACTCTTAATGAGTCTTCAACCTAGCCTAAAACCTTAATATTACCTAGTTTTCAAGTGTCTATTTCACTCCTATCCTATCCTATACTATTAATGAACGGTTCAGCACTGTAGAGAAAAAATCCAATTTTATGCGCTAAACCCGCACTTCTTACCTTACGCAAGGTATTATCCTCTTCAGGATCCTTATATTCACACTTCACAATACTTTACTCGAAGAAAAGCACACATAAAACCACTATTATAGCACTAAATCGCAGAGCGATTTTAAACCACGTCTTGTTGCAACAACCATGCACAAACAAGTAGTGGATAGGGACAGGTAGTGTCGGACCGGCATTGCTGCCGTACGGTACCAACGGGGACGAACCCCGACATGACCCGTGAAACGCCCGGGGTCCATCCACTATACAGCGACGCCACAACCAACAGGTCGGAGCTCGGAAAAACCCCCGCCCCACACTCGCCAGGTCAGTGTCTAGGGCGGGAGAACGACCTTCCCCGGATGTTGTAGGGGAGTGACACACTTAGCCGCTCCTAGCGACGGAACCTAAGTCCAGTCGGTAGGAACGTTGCCCAGCGGGGACCACGAGGAGGTGGTGTCACCGGCTCGAAAGCTCAGGTCGTTATTATCTTCTGCCTGGTCTTGGCTGCGTTCCACACTGAGGTTAGGGCAGATGCGTGCGCTTCCACTGCAAGGCACTTCGGCAGAAGTTCTTGAAGGCCGGAAAGGTGGTAGCGTGCAGAAGCGCATCAGATGGCGGCGGCCACAGTTGATGTGCCGTGGTGACTGCCGTACGCAGGCCGCTGCGGAGGCGATCATAGTGCGGACACTCCATGACGATGTGCCAAGGAGTGTCGATTCCTCCGCAGGTACACAGTGGAGAATCCCTCAGTGAACGGGCGTGTAGATATGACGCAAAGTCCCCGTGGCCGGTCAGAAACTGCGTCGTCCAGTGATCTGCCACGAGCCAAGTAGATTTCAGCCGGCGCTTCACATTCGGAAGGAAGGCGTACGTAGTACGGCCTTCGGCTGCCCTGTCCCATCGGCGTTGCCATTCCGCCACGAAGTGGTTATGGAGGCGACGGGAGGCTTCCCGATGACTGGAGCAAGCGGTGAGGTCCATCCCGGCCAGCTGACGTTGGCCCTGCTTGAATCGGTGTATCAGGTATGCGAGCTGCAACTCCAGATCCAGAGGCAAGACCCCGGCGACGACTTGAAGAGCAGGAGTGGAGGCAGTACGATATGCTTTGGTGATTCTCAGAAGGATCTGCCGTTGGGCCGTGGTGATCTGGCGAGTGCTGCGGACATCTATGCGGTCCCCCCACGCCCCTACAGCGTAAGAGGCCATGGGCAGGAAGATGGCGCGATAGTATGTGCCGAGCGTCGGGCAGGTGAGCCCCCATTCGGTGGCCGCTAGCTTGGAGAAGGCCGTAAAGACCCTGTTCCCCTTGTCCTGTACCATTCTGATATGGGCAGACAGTGTCATATTCCTGCCCAGCCAAACACCAAGGTATTTGGTCGCCGGTACGGGGTCCCTTGCAGTCGGACAAGGGGCGGACGGTCTCGGAGAATCCCTTTAAGGAGGATTTGCTCCGTCTTCTGTGTGGAGAGCCGGAGATGATTTTCTCCACACCAAAAGGCTACAAGGTCCACGGCGCGTTGAGCAGCGGTCTCCAGAAGAATCCTGCTGTTGGCGGCCACAAGGACTATGAGGTCATCTGCGTAGGCCACGCACTCGACGTCATGGGCAGAGAGCCTCCGAAGCAGAGAATCCATGACCACGTTCCACAGATCCGGGCCCAGGATGGATCCTTGGGGGCATCCCCGAGTGACGGGTTTGCCCGCAGTTTGATAGTTGCCGTGAATTCGCACCCGGCGACCATGGAGATAATCCACAAGGAGGGTCGCGAGGTCCAGCGGGCAGTGTCGGAGCGCAAGTTCCGCCCGGAGCGCCGGCCACCAGAGATGGTCGAAAGCGGCTTGGACATCAAACAAGATGCCCAAGACGTATTTCTCCGCACAGGCGCTGATGATGGCACGGACATGGAGGATGGCATCTACCGTGGATGTCCCCTGGCGGAAGCCATACTGCCGTGGCGATGCAAACTGCGGGTCCCGGATGACTGGGTGGAGACGCAGTCTCATGAGGCGTTCCAGCGTTTTCCCCAGCAAGGGGAGAAGACAGATGGGGCGATAGGAAGTCACCTCTTTTGGATCTTTCTCCGCCGACTTCAACAGAGTCCGAATGTCGCCCAATTTCCATACGTCAGGGAAGACACCATGAACCAGGCAGCCGTTAAAGAGCTCCGTAGTTACTGCCGCGAAGATATCGGAGGCAGCCAGCTGGTGTAGCATTCCTGGCTCAATTAAATCGTGTCCGGGCGCCTTCCCTTTACGGTGTTTCTCCGTCGCGCAGATGACCTCATTACAGGTCCAGCGCCTGGTGTCTCTGGACCTGTCGAAGGGGAGTCTCGCCAGATCTTGGTGGAGTGTCCAGTTGGGGGTCCCAGGTGCGTCGGGAATGAGCGCGTCCAGAAGGGCCATAGAGGTGTCCGCCCAAGAGGACGTATACACATCGGGCGCCATACGGAGATTGGCCAGCGCTTTCTCAGGCGCAATACGGACTCTTAGCAATTTATAGACGAGTCCGTACGGCGTCTCATTCCCGACAGTGGTGACAAAAGTCCGCCAGCTAGCGATCTTGGCCCGGTAGATGCGCTTGGTGTACTCTCGCCGAAGCCTCCGATACTCCCTGCGCCGAAGGTCCTTCACTACAGGGTCCCGCGTCCGTTGGGCGCATCTGCGCATGGCGGCGCACCGTCGCTTCCAGTGAGTTAGCTCGGGTGTCCACCATGGAACGGATCGCGGGAAGAAGGTCTTCTTGGGAATGGATGCCGCTGCTGCCTGTTGGATGGCCGTAGTTACCTCGTCCGCGAGCGAGTTTACGTCACGGGGGCTGCGCAGAGTAAGCTCCGCATCCATGAGCGCCAGCTCGGTGTCGCGAATGAAGGGAGTCCAATTCGCCCGCTTCAGGTTGAACCTGGTAGACCGGACCAGCCGAGTGGTAGTGGGTGCTCGGAGGATGATTTCCAATACGGCATGGTCACTAGTGGTCCAGTCCTGTCGCACCCTCCAGGAGTCGAGCGCCGGCCACAGGCGATGGCTAAGCAGGGTGACGTCGATGTGCGATGTACCCCTGGAGGAGGAGAATGTGGGCAGTCCGACTTCATTCGCAATGCTCCAACTGGATGCGGAGATGAAGTCCTCGAGGAGACGGCCAGAAGCATCACTGCGGTCAGCCCCCCAAGCAGGGGACTTGGCATTGGCATCCATGCCCACGATGACTGGAGTGTCGCCAATCGCATCGTGAATGTCTTGCAGGTGTTGGAGACGCCTCAGGAACTCAGCCTGGGGAAGAGCCGGCGGGAAATACATGCTGACCAAACATGTATCCCCGAATTCCGACGTCAGCCGGATACAGACGCAATCTTGATTACTAAGGTGCGTTAGGACTACAACGTCAAGGCCCCGCTCCAAGACAACGATACAGGCCCGGGGTCGAACTTCGGAAGTGCCCACTATAATTTGATTGGAAGTGGGACCAAGTCCGCACACTGTGTTTTCCCGGGTCCAAGGTTCCTGTATCAGCAGGACGCTAGCTCCGACGGAAGTGGCGTGTTGTCGAAGCTCCGACGTTGCAGCCTTGTCCTTCCCCAGGTTGTGCTGGAGAATAATTAGCCGGCGGGATTCAGCCATAGTTCGTCCGTCCCAATTCACGCTGAACTGCCCGTTTGTAGGTGGGGCAGTCCCTGCTCTGGACGCCATGACTCGCCTTCAGCTTCCGCCGAGCACAGGGGGCGCAAACTGGCTTCCGCGCCTTGTGTTGACAGTTGCGAGTGGTGTGGAGGCCGGCACAGTGGCCGCAGGTGTCTGTGTCAGAGGCACAATGCCGCGCCACGTGCCCATACTCCTGGCATTTGTAGCACCGAGTGGGCACGAGGTAATCCAAGACCCGGCAGCGTGACCACAAGGCGAAGATGCGCTGGGCGGTTCGCAATTTGTCCCGCACCGCCGAAGATACCGAGACGATCCAATTGCAGGTGGAAGCGCCTTTCTGAATCTGCTGCCGGGGAATGAAGGACTCCTGGAAGTCTGACCAGGCGATGTCACTGACCGCAGGGTTTTGTCGCCATACTGCGTCAGTCAGAGCCTCCGCCTCTACGTCCGTCGGGACATCATATACGATGACCCGCGGGGAATTCAACGTGGGAGGGGCGATTCGCAGGCCACTCGCCTGAAGCCCCTCGTGTGCCCGCAGCTTCTCGAGGTCCCCCGCAGAGTTCACCTCTAGGACGAGTCGTCCTCCCGCAGTCGCCCTCAGGTTCCTGACTCTGATGCCGTCACGGGCCGGGTTTACAGACGACATCAACCTCGAACGAAGTTCAGCGGCCGTCGGCAGAGCGTCCGGTTGGTCCGGGCCGGCAGGTGCCGAAACAAAGACGGTGTGCTTCGGCGGAGGCTTCCTTTTGGCTGCCCTGGCAAACGCACTCTTAATCGGAGGGGGTTTGGAGGCGTTCTCTTGCTGCGAGGTCACCGCTGGTATCTTGCCCTTCTTCGAACGGCCTCGTCTGGCCCGGCGAGGAGCGTCGGGGTGCTGCCGCGTCTGTTGGCTGCGAGACTTCTTTCTGGGTCGCTGTCGTCGTGTGGCGGGTTTCCGAAGAGGAGGAAACTCGGCAGGCCTGGTCGACGTCGAAGCCGCCACTGCCGCATAAGTAGTGGAAGGGGCAGCGGCGCCACGGGTCTCCAAGGAGGTCATCCGTTGCTGGAGGTTGGCCACATCAGTCGAGAGATGGAAGACTGCTTCCGAGACCGCCTCGAAACAGCCGCGGATCTCCGCCAACGTCTCCACTGGGACAAACCCATCCAGGGTTTCTAGGATGGATTCAAGCCTAGTCCTGGCCTGTGGTATCACCTGGTGCAGGGGTGGGCTGGTCTGCGGCGGAGTAGATTGGACTGCTGCACGGCGCTCCCTAACACTTGGGGCAGACGACTCCGACTCCGAATCTGACGACGGGGCCGGCGAGGAGGAAGCCGACGACGTGTAGATCTGTGGCTGTGGCTGCTTTCGTCTCCTCACTGTAGATGGTTGAGGCGCCGCCGACGGAGTCTTGGAGGCTGGTGGGCTCTGTTGCGGTTGCTGCTGCTGCGCTGCTGGCTGCTTTCGTGGTCGACTGGGAGCCGTGGGCGGCTCGGATGGCGAGGCTGGTTGCAGGCGTCTCCGAGCTGCCTTCTTCTTCTTCTTCAGCTGGACTTCGTACGGCGGCGTGGTGGGTCGACGCGACCTGGTCGACCTTGACGACGCTACGGACGAGTCCGTATCCTCGACGAGGTGAGTCCGCCGAGGATCTGCACTTGTCGCAGTAATCGCGCTCAGTGCCAAGTGGTCCACACTGGGCGCGATGCGGTCGTAGGATGACGACGCCGGAGTTCCCGCAACTCCTGGCGCCTGCCCTGGGGCATCCGAAACCCCTGGGCGGTAAGAGCGAGTCTTGCTGGACTTACCCATATTTGCAATTCTTGAAGGCGATGCTGCCAGCCTTTTGTGGTCGCAGTAGGAAGCACTGACTGTTCCCACGTGTGCTGCCGTTGACCCGCTAAGGGGTTCATCCGCCACCACACTTCGGGCCTGGTCCTGCTGCCGGCCAGGCCCATCCCCCGGACCAGTACTCGGATTACCTCCGAGCTGCTCCGGAGTCCCCCTCTCTCGTTTGCTCGACCGACCCAGTCTTCCACGGGGATTCAAACCACCGTCTCCAACTGGGTTGCTCGGCTTAACAGGGCCCACCAACGGGTAGGTGAGAGTAGGAGTTGGGTGGAGAGGCTAGTGCGGGCCACTTGCGAGACCCGCATATGAGACGCTTCACACCCCTTGAGGCCCCAGTGGATAGGGACAGAAATCTCTAGGGATAACGGAGATGTTGCAAGCCTCTGCTTATACCATCCCCGGCTCTCCGTCGAGCGGGAGGTCAATTGTTCTGAACGCTGACCAGACGCCTGACGATGTTTTGGTCAGTACCCTTGGGTTTGAGACGTGCAGCTCTAACCCTCCATGGGTTACGGAATATCCACTATCTAGGATTTAACAGCAGATAGGTGAATCCAACTCCACCGCACAAGGCGGGCACAGAGTCGACGACCCACAGCCGAAACCACAGACCAACCTCGAGTCCAACACCAATACATCGGAGATGGGCCCAGGTTTCCCCGGACCCACCCCCGATGCCGGCCGGGGCGCAGACAAGGCGTACCCTGTCTACGGGGCTCCCCGACCCCCGAGGAGTTGATTTAGCAAAGCCAGGGCAAGCCCTGACCCGCCTCCCATCAACAACGGGTCGGCCTCCCATTCTGGGAGACCTACCAGAGGCAGCATACGCCACCATTTCGGGTCTGCACACCCGGGGCTTTGGTCGGCCCTTGCCTTGGCAGTTTAAAGGGACTGCCAACCCTGTCACTCTCCTACCCCATTATGTACTCCGGCCTTTTTCTAGGCTTCATGCCTTTTAAAAAGGTACCGGGCGTCCCTCATGAGCTAGACTCTGTCACGTACTCTCCCGTACTTTGAACCCGTTCAACTTGTTTGTGCTTCCTTAACTTATTCCTAACTATACCACCTCGTGTATCCTGTGCTCCTCCCTGATTCTTCCTATCTCAGCTGCAATATCATTGAAAATATCCACCGCTACTTTCCGTTGACATATCTCCCTAAGATCTAATCTGACTCCTATCTCACTCGGTCTTTCTACCAGTTTGACCCTTTGCTCAGTAAACATCCAACAATCATACAGGACATGTTCCAGAGTATCAGGTACCTTACACCACTTACATACATCCGTCGCACACAATCCAAACCTATTAAGATAACTCCTAAAGTTCCCATGTCCTGTTAGATACTGAGTGCCATAATGGTTAAATTCCAATTTACTCCTAGTCCTTTCTTTTACGTCAGGAATCTTTAAATAAAGGGCCCTACCTTTGCTACTATTATTCCACCGGTCCTGCCATATATTTATCGATTCGCCCTTTATATTTTGTGCCCTATGCCGTCCATTTCTTTTGTCCCAATAGAGATCTCTTCTTTGTATCGCCAGGATGTCAATCGGCAGTACCCCAGTCAACACTTGTAGTGCCTCCTTCGATACTGTCCTGTATCCTCTACAGATTGTTAACAGCATCAGTCTCTGCGCTCTCAACAGAATTTCCGCATATGTAGACAGACTCGTCTTGTGAGCCCAGACCGCTGCACCATATAACAGTATCGACTCCCCTACACCACGATAAAGAGTCGTAAGAGCCTTTCCACTAAATCCCCATTCAGCTCTAACCACACGGCGTATCTTTTGGAAGGCTGCAGTTGCTTTATTCGCCGCCTGTACCAAATGATTTCGAAAGCTGTTTTTCATCAATTATTACTCCAAGATACGTATGCTGTGTTACCATTTCCAAGTTTCTTCCATTCATTTTGACTACCGGTTTTCTAGCTAATGCTCCTTTCAGTAGCATCGCTTTCGTCTTTTCCGGACTTATTCTTAACCTGTTATCTCTACTCCAATTCTCAATTACTTCCAAAGCTAGGTTTGTTTTCCTTTCTAACTCCATTCTGGAGTTAGCACTAACCAGTAATAGCCCGTCATCAGCATACGCATATGTTCGGCATCCTATCGGCAACTGCAGTCGTAAGAAAGCGTCGAACAAAACTATCCAAAGTGTCGGACCTAGCACCGACCCCTGTGGACATCCCATTGTTAGCAGCTTTTCTCTTTTCACATTCTTAAACCTGAGAATTGCATATCTTTCATTAAAGTAATCTTTAACACAACCAAACTCCTTACCCTTTACACCAAAGTCCTGCAGCTGGACTAGTATACGTGGCCACCATGCATTGTCAAATGCACCCGCAATATCCAAGAATATACCCAGCACGTACTTATCTCTCTCGGTTTTAACCTCTTCTAGTACGTCTACTATCGCATCTTCAGTTCCTCTGCCAACTCTGAACCCATACTGTCTCTCATGCAACTTGTTCCGTCCTTCAAGCACATTTAAGATTCTTTTATTCAGAATTTTTTCAAAAACTTTTCCCAGAACTGGTAATAACGTAAGCGGCCGGTAAGACTTTGGTACCTGGGGGTCTTTTCCTAACCCTTTGTACAATACTTTAACAATTCCAATCTTCCAGTGCTTAGGAAACTTTCCTTCCTGTAAAGCTCTATTCATAATAGCTGTGACTCTCTCTCTGACTATGTCCCACGCTTTACAGAGGATTTCCACCGTCAAATCGTCGAATATTGGAGCTTTTTTCTTACCCATAGAAAATAGTGCACTTTTAACCTCTTCCTCGTAGATCTCCGGTGAATCCTCTTCTACTCTACAATTTTCCGCTCTTCTTATAATGTCCATATCTGCATCTGAGTAGCCCTGTGGGTCAGTCGGAAGCAGCGAGTCTAGCAACTTTTCCGTAAGCATACCAATATCGTGTTCTATGTGTCCTTCAAATTTCATTGTTGATATCAGAAGCTCTTTCTTACTCTGACCTCTCACAACTTTATAGGGCATGCCCCACGGATCCCGATTTCCTTCCACGGTGATGAATTTTTCCCAAGCACTCCTTTTTTCCTGTCTTACCATAGCAAAGTATCTGTTACGCGCCGCTCTATACCTATTTTTCCGAACATCCCTATCCTCTGCTGTACCAGTATTGATTTTCCTTCTGAGTCGTCTTACATTCCTCCTCTCAGATTCTAACTCTCTGTTCCACCAAGAGACAGTTCTCAGTTTCTTACTTTCTCTGGGTATAGCATCTTCAGCCGCAGCTACTATAGTAGTTGTCAGGTCGACCACCTCCGCTTCTAAATCCCCACCTGCTGCATATGGTTGCATCATCCTTTCATTGAGGCTATTTGTAAACTTGTCCCAATTAGCTTTCCTGATGGCAAAACGCCCTTTTTCTCGTTGATCTCTCCTATCCCTGTTAATTCTTAAGCTTAGAAGCGTGTAAACTATTAACCTATGATCGCTGTTGCCTTCATTTAATACCTTCCAGTTTTCTATCCTTACATTTTCCGTGCACAAAGTGATATCTATATTATTCTCAGCGATTGCCCCCGGCACCCCAGCAAATGTAGATAATTCCCCTTCTGAATTACAAATATTCAACACATTTGCCATTATAAACGCTTCTAGCTTCTCACCCCGGCTGTCAGTGGTCCTGTCATACCAAAGTTCCGATTTAGCGTTCACATCTCCAGCCAATATAACCCTTTGTCCATGCAGTTCTAACATAGTCCTTTCCCAATGCTTGATATGTATCTCAATATCATCCCTATACTGGAAATATGAACACATCATGTACACTTCCCTATCTCCAACTATAACCTTTACGCATACATGATGTTCGCCTGACAGCTCTCTTACAAATAGCCCCTCAATGTTGTCATTTATGATGACTATCGCTGCCTTCGGTCTCTCCGACGCATAGTAGACCCTATACCCGTCGAGGTGCGGTATACGCCCTCCGCACGAATATGGCTCTTGAAGCAGAACAATGTCCAAGCATCTATCCCTAATTACAAAATAGTGGATAGGGACACATGGTCGGGGCCGAAGCCCCACATTCCCTCCACCGCCCCTCAAGCTCTTAAGTCACGAGACTTATTGCTCAAGGCTTCTGACACCGAGAATTTCCAAACAAGGTCCACTTGTCCATTCTTCGCTGTGCCGTCCGACCATGTTTACTGTCCCCCCCCCGTCATGGGGGTTTGCCGAACCTAAGCCTCTTTCATACTTGCTGGTCAACTATGCCTCTGCCCTCTTTAGTTCTCCCAACTTTCCGGGCAACTCGACAGAAGACTCTGAAGAATTCCGGGTTCCAGCACACTATCTCTTTCCTGTCTTCTCCAGGGTGTGCTTGCCAGAACGCCACCAGTTCCTGGCGTTCATTTTCGAAAGCAGGGCATTCCGCTAATACATGCCACGCAGTCTCTTCCGTCCCTTCTCCACAAGTATGACACCAGGGATCCTCTGCAAGTCTAAAACCCTCCAACTTAGACTTAAAGTTGCCGTGGCCTTTGAGGAACTGCGTGGCATAATGGTTCGTATTCAAATTCACTTGCATCCTTTCTATTACACTTGGGAAATATGAGAAAGTTTCTCTCCCCTTCGTGCCCTGCTCCCATCTTCTCTGCCATTCGTTCAGAGTCTCCGTTCGTCTACGCATTCTGCTTATACTCCTTTGTTCTCCAGCTATGACGTCATAATATACCTGTACTCTTTCTGTGATTAGCAGATCTAAAGGAATCGCACCTGCGATAACATAATTGGCATCGTATGATACCGTGCGATACGCTCTATTCACTAAGAGCAGGATCTTTCGCTGGGTCTTCAGGAGCATTCTTCTCAGGTTCTGTTGACGTATGGCCCTTTCTCCCCATACCTCACATCCATAGGTTATCAGTGGAACAGCAATTCCTTCATAAAGCCGTCGTAAGGCTAAACATTCTAAGCCGCCACTAGTCCGAGTAAGCGATAATAGCCCTCGGAATGTTTCAATGACCTTCCTTGTTTGCTGCTCCACATGATGTGTATAGACCAATCCTTCTTCTACCTGAAGACCCAGGTACTTTAACTCATCAACACATTGTATAACGACATTATTCATTACTATGCGTGGTCGTCTCCCCCGATCGAAACGATTCCTCAACATCATTGCCGAGGTTTTCGCAGTCGAAAACTGCAGCTTGGCTCTACTGCTCCACGCCTCAACTGTTCTCAGCGCCCTAGCCGCTCGGGTCTCTAAATCCACCCTAGATCTGCCCTGAATTATCAACATTGCGTCATAGGCATACGCCACCACGTGCACGTCATCACCAAAATCCTGGCTCAAAAAGTCCTCGAAAATAATATTCCACAACAAGGGTCCCAATATCGAGCCCTGTGGACACCCCTTAGACAATTCCTTGGTATGACGTGCACCCTCAAACTCAAACATGACTCGACGCTCTGACAGATAGCTCTGCAATAGTTTCAGTAAATAACCAGGGCAGTTTATCGCATGGAGTCGTTCCATCAAAAAAGGCCACCAGGCGTTGTCGAATGCACCGGAAATGTCTAGGAAAATTCCCAGTACATACCGGTGCAATGATGCTTCGACTTTTCGTCGAACGCTGAGAACAGCATCGATGGTACTCTTTCCACTTCGGAAACCAAATTGCGCATCTCCATAAAATTGTATGGAGTCCAAATATTGCAACAACCTCTCGGCAATGATTCTCTCGGCTATCTTACCGAGAACTGGCAACAGGGTCACCGGTCTGTAGGATTTCAACTCTTGCGGGTCTCTGTTCTTATCTTTCAGAAAAACCTTAAGTTCCCCCTGCTTCCAGACAGTTGGAAATCGGAAGACTGTAAACATCGCATTTAGCGAATCCAACAGGAGGGGTCTAATTCTGCTCATCGTTCTCTTCACGACCTCCGCTCTAATCCCATCCAGACCCGGCGCCTTGCCACTTTTTTGTTTTCGAACCGCCTTATTCAATTCTTCGGGGGAGACCCGAACCACCTCGTGAACCACCACTGGAGCTGCTGCCCTCAATCGTGTGTTTCGATTGTCAACTGAATCATCCACCAAGGTGTCATCTGGTAGTAAACCTTCCAGAAAAAACTGACATATATCATTCGGAGCCGTCAATACTCCTTCTCCTGACCGCATCGAGACCATTTGTGTGGGCTTCTTTAGCTTATTCGCCATAATTCTGTAGGCGAGCCCCCACGGATCATCATCTCCCGAGAGCCGCACAACCCTCAGCCAATGCTCTTTCTTGACGTACCTGATCTTATTTGTGTACGCCGTACGAGCAATCACGAATAACCGCCTGCCCCCAGTAGTAAGAGCATGATCCGCTCCGAGACGATTCCTCAATCGTTTCCAACGTCTTTCACATCTGGTCTTACTTGATCGAAATCGATCAAGTTCGTCATTCCACCAGGCGGCTAATCGTCTCTCCTTCAGCTTATATTTGGCTGAGTCCTCCACGGCCCTCCGAAGTATCCTCGTAAGCGAGTCCACCTTTTCCGACAGCGGCATAACATCATAATCTCTCAACTGCCCGAGATCCGTTAGCACACTCGCATCTAAGAGACTCCAATCATAGTCTCTGACTGTAGACTTCCTAGATTCCCTAGGCACCTGGTAACGGATATGCTGGCTCATGTCAATGTCGTACGTTATCATACGATGGTCAGATAACGACCACTCTGAATGGACTTCCCAATCTGTAACCATTCGCTCCAGCGATCCGCTACCAAGCGTGACATCAATATTACTACGTTGTCCGCGAGTGTTCTCGAAGGTGCTAACTTCACCCGGACAATTGAACACTAACAGTTCATGAAGAACGATGAACGCCTCCAACTCCTCACCTTTCTCATCCGTAACAGGATTGTGCCAAAGCACTGATCGCGCATTGGCATCTGCCGCTATCAAGGTCTTCTCGCCACGGAACCTCCTCAATACCATCTCTAAGTGATCAATATGCGTCTCAATGCGGTCAGCGTACTTAAAGTAAGCGTTTACCAGAATTATCTGGGAGTTCCCCAAGCCAAGTCTCACAACTGTACAAGTGGGGGTACAGCAGTCCTGTATGAGCACCACATCCACGACGTTGTCTCTTACCAATGTTAATGTCCACATCTCATCCTGGGGCGTACCCCAGTAAAAGCACGGAAGCCTGGCCAAGCCAAAGGTCGTTGATACGGCTCCTGGATACAAACAATATCCAGTCGCCGTTGCTCTATGATTTTCTCGAGCTCATTCATGCCACCATAACCTCTGGCCATATTAATCTGTCCCAACTTAATGGCCATAATCAACTTTTTCAAGGGCTATCCTGCAAGCTCGCTCGTACTCCGAGCAACCCTTGCTCCCCGTGGCATGTTTAAAGTCCTTTTTCACAACCTTGCAGTTGATACAAATGGCCGGCTGGTCTTTCTTACTACAGTCCTTAACATCATGGTCACCAGTACAATGTTGACACACTTGCTTGCCTCTACAGTGCTTAGAGATGTGTCCATACATGAGACACTTGTAGCAACGTACAACCGGATTATAATCTTTAATCCTACAGGACTGCCATCCCACAAACAGTCTGTCTCTTTTTCTAAGTTCATTACGGACTCGTGGCGAACACTCCACAACCCAATTTGCACGAGTATCTTCCCTGTTTTTACTTTTGTACTTATGTACACATTGGAATTCTTTTATAAAATCTTCCTTACTAATTACTACATCATCAACATTCTGGGCATACACATCCTCGATAATTTCTTTCTCTTCCCGTCCTCCGTCCATGACCTTTGGACAGCGTTTCTTAGGTGCCTCTATCACAAGACCTTTCGTCTTCAGGGCCTCGCAATTTTGCAATTGTTCTGCCCTGTCTGTTTCAATCATTACTCCCCGGGCCGTCTTTACCACTCTGCGCACCTTGATCCCCAAATCTTTGGGGTTGATAGTTGTTTGTATCATTTTCTTTACTTCTTCTATATCTTTAGAGTCGTCCCGACTCTTTATAAAGACGACCTTCGGGGGGACTGGTTGCCTCTTGGCACCCGTAATCCTCGGGACCGACTGAGCGGCCGACACCTCAGCGTATGAGCGTGTCCTGGGGAACTCCCCCTTATCAGTGCTAGGAGCTTCCCTCATCAACTCCAACATTTCTTTTCTACCGTCCAGGCGACCCTCCAGCCTGATTTGACGCCTTTCAATCCCGGACAGCAGCTCCGTTAAGGTGTTCATATTTTTCTTGACATCATTTATCTGACTAATCGTCAGTTTCTTACTCTTATACTGTGATTGCGACCAACGCAGCATATCACTTATTATACTATGACATTGTTGGAAGGGCGTACCCTCACCAGACTTACCATCGTCCGACTCCTCCACGGACATGTCTGAGTCACTGTCTGCATGACTTACCTTGAGAGTTTTTGAGGTCCCCGGAATACCTGGGCTGATTTCCTTCCGCTTCTTCTGCGGCCGGGTTCCTCGGTCAGTCTCCGACTCAGGCGGTGACTCATTGGATTCCACCATTTTCGGGACGTCTCTACCAGCAGGCGATCTCTGCAGCTTTGAAGACCGCCGAAACGGATTATCCTCTTCCCTATCCTTACCGTTTTTACCACTCATTTTAATGAGAAATTAAAAACAGGAACACAAATTATTACACACTTTTAGAAAGAATAAAAATACGATGTCTATACACTGATTCTGTTTGGATGTATATAGAAAACCACTATATACATACAAAATACAGCCTACCACTAAAACAAGTGTTCACGCACTAGAATGTTTTAGCAACGTGTCACAAAAGATTAACAAAAAGTTCACAAGTCCCAATCTACCGAAGAAACGCGTTTACGCCGTTTAGCCAGACCCAGGGGCTTATAGCGTGACCCGGGACCACGACTAACTGCCTGGACTGTTACTAGCCCCCACCTCGGAGAGGCGGCGCAGCCCTTACTTCCACGCACTCACACTGGCCCTATACGCAATGTTATAAGAATCCAAAGTCCAACACACACACAAGCACCAACGTCTATATGGCAATGTTCTAGCGCACTATTAATCACAATTCAATCACTGTCATACAGTAGCAAGACGACACTTGACTACCGGGCACAGGGGCCAGTGGATAGGGACAGAAATCTCTAAGGATAACGGAGATGTTGCAAGCCTCTGCTTATACCATCCCCGGCTCTCCGTCGAGCGGGAGGTCTATTGTTCTGAACGCTGACCAGACGCCTGACGATGTTTTGGTCAGTACCCTTGGGTTTGAGACGTGCAGCTCTAACCCTCCATGGGTTACGGAATATCTACTATCTAGGATTTAACAGCAGATAGGTGAATCCAACTCCACCGCACAAGGCGGGCACAGAGTCGACGACCCACAGCCGAAACCACAGACTAACCTCGAGTCCAACACCAATACATCGGAGATGAGCCCAGGTTTCCCCGGACCCACCCCCGATGCCGGCCGGGGCGCAGACAAGGCGTACCCTGTCTACGGGGCTCCCCGACCCCCGAGGAGTTGATTTAGCAAAGCCAGGGCAAGCCCTGACCCGCCTCCCATCAACAACGGGTCGGCCTCCCATTCTGGGAGACCTACCAGAGGCAGCATTACGCCACCATTTCGGGTCTGCACACCCGGGGCTTTGGTCGGCCCTTGCCTTGGCAGTTTAAAGGGACTGCCAACCCTGTTACTCTCCTTCACCATTATGTACTCCGGCCTTTTTCTAGGCTTCATGCCTTTTAAAAAGGTACCGGTCGTCCCTCATGAGCTAGACTCCGTCACGTACACTCCCGTACTTTAAACCCGTTCAACTTGTTTGTGCTTCCCGTATTTATTCCAAACTGTTACACCTCATGTAACCTATGATCCTCTCTCATCCTCCCTATTTCCGCAGTCACCTCGTTACATAGAACTACTGCCTCCTTACGCCGACAAATCTCCCTAAAATCTAACCTGACTCCTATTTCATTCAGTCCTTCTACCAATCTAGCCCTTTGTTCAGCAAGCATCCAACAGTCGTACAGGACATGTTCCGGAGTATCAGGAACCTTACACCACTTACACTGATCCGTCGCACAGAGTCCAAACCTATATAGATAACTCCTAAAGTTTCCATGTCCTGTAAGGTACTGAGTTCCATAATGGTTAAATTCCAACTTGATCCTAATCCTTTCTTTTACGTCAGGTATCTTTAAATAAAGGGCCCTACCTTTACTGCTGTTATCCCACCGGTCCTGCCAAATATTTATAGATTCGCCCTTTATTATTTGTGCCCTATTCCTTCCATTCCTCTTGTCCCAGTATAGATCTTTCCTTTGTTTTGCTAACAAGTCTATCGGCAGCACCCCAGTCAGCACATTCAGTGCTTCCTTCGATACTGTCCTGTATCCTCTACAGATTGTAAGCAGCATCAGTCTTTGTGCTCGCAACAAAATCTCAGCATATATAGACAGGCTCATCTTGTGAGCCCAGACTGCCGCACCATACAACAGTATCGATTCCCCTACCCCTCTATAAAGAGTCGTAAGAGCCTGACCTCTAAATCCCCATTCAGTTCTAACCACACGGCGTATCTTCTGGAAAGCTGCAGTTGCTTTATTTGCCGCCTGCACCAAATGGTGTCTGAAACTTAGTTTTTCGTCAATAATAACTCCAAGGTACGTATGCTGTGTCACCATTTCTAATGTTCGTCCTTCCATTTTGACTACCGGTTTTCTAGCTAATGCCCCCTTAAGTATCATCGCTTTCGTCTTTTCCGGACTTATTCTCAATCTATTCTCCCTACTCCAGTTTTCTATAACTCCCAATGCTAGGTTCGTTTTTCGTTCTAACTCCATTCTGGAGTTAGCGCTAACCAACAAAAGCCCGTCGTCAGCATACGCATAAGTTCGGCACCCTATCGGCAACTGCAGTCGCAAAAATGCATCAAATAAA
This sequence comes from Magicicada septendecula, assembly GCA_034769895.1. NCBI lineage: Eukaryota > Metazoa > Arthropoda > Insecta > Hemiptera > Cicadidae > Magicicada > Magicicada septendecula. Next base: position 390,029,295 of record CM068374.1, on the reverse strand, counting down.
ACTACCCAAAGTGTCGGTCCTAGCACCGACCCCTGCGGACATCCCATTGATAGCAGCTTTTCTTTTTCAACATTCCTAAACCTTAAAATTGCATATCTATCATTGAAATAATCTTTTATACAACCAAATTCCTTACCCTTTACTCCAAAGTCCTGCAGCTGGACTGAGATTCGTGGCCACCATGCATTATCAAATGCTCCAGCAATATCCAGGAAAATACCCAGTACGTACTTATCTCTCTCGTTGCTAACATCCTCCAGTACGTCAACAATCGCATCTTCTGTTCCTCTACCAACTCTGAACCCATACTGTCTCTCATGCAACTTGTTCCGTCCTTCAAGCACATTTAAGATTCTTTTATTCAGAATTTTCTCAAAGACCTTCCCCAATACTGGTAACAGAGTCAGCGGCCGGTAAGACTTAGGTGCCTGAGGGTCTTTCCCTAACCCCTTATATAACACTTTAACAATTCCGATTTTCCAGTGCTTGGGAAATTTGCCTTCCTGAAGAGCTCTGTTCATAATTGCAGTGATTCGTCCTCTCACTGTATTCCACGCTCTACAGAGGATCTCCACCGTCAAATCGTCGAATCCTGGAGCTTTTTTCTTCCCCATTGAAAATAGTGCACATCTTACCTCTTCCTCATTAATTTCCGGTGAATCCTCTTCCACAATACTCCGTTCGGCTCTACTAATTACTACCATGTCAGCTTCTGTATAGCCCTGTGGGTCAGACGGAAGCAACGAGTCTAGCAACTTTTCCGTCAACATGCCAATATCATGTTCAGTTTCATCTCCAAATTTCATTGTTGATATCAGCAGTTCCTTTTTGCTCTGACCACTCACAGCTTTATAGGGCATGCCCCACGGATCCCGATTTCCTTCGACGGTGATAAACTTTTCCCAAGCACTCTTCTTCTCCTGTCTTACCATGGCAAAATATCTATTACGCGCCGCTCTATACCTATTTTTACGTACTTCCCTATCCTCTGATGGTCCAGTATTTATTTTCCTCCTTAGTCTTCGAACGTTCCTCCTTTCAAACTCTAAGTCCCTGTTCCACCAAGAGACAGTCCTTAGATTATTGCTTTCTCTGGGTATCGACTCTTCAGCCGCAGCTACTATAGTAGTTGTAAGGTCGACCACTTCCGATTCTAAATCCTCCTGTGCTGCCAACGGTTGCATCATTCTATCATTTAGGCTATTTGTAAATTTTTGCCAATCTGCTTTCCTTATGGCAAATCGTCCTTTTTTCTCTAAGTACCTTCTATGCCTATTGACCCTTAAGCTTTGAAGCGTGAATGCAATTAACCTATGATCGCTGTTACCTTCGTCTAAAACCTTCCAATTCTCAACCCATACATTTTCTGTGCACAATGTAACATCTATATTATTCTCAGCGATCGCCCCCGGCACTCCAGCAAAGGTTGATAACCCCCCTTCTGTGTTGCAGATATTCAATGAATTAGCCATAATAAACGCTTCAAGCTTCTCACCCCTGCTGTCAGTGATCCTATCAAACCACAGCTCGGATTTAGCGTTCACATCTCCAGCCAATATAACCCTTTTACCATGAAGTTCTAGCATAGTCCTTACCCAATGTTTGATATGCACTTCGATATCCTCCCTATACTGGAAATATGAACTCATCATGTATATTTCCCTATCACCAACTATCACCTTTACACATACATGATGCTCTCCTGACAGCTCTCTAACAAATAGCCCTTCGATGTCGTTATTAACAATTACGATAGCTGCTTTCGGTCGTTCCGACGCATAATATACCCTATACCCGTCGAGATGCGGTATACGCCCTCCGCACGAATACGGCGTTTGGGTGTGCCCGTACTCCTGGCACATGTAGCAACGGGCGACGGCCAGGTAGTCGACTACACGACAAGATGCAAAATCAATATAAACTCGTTGTTTAGTGATGAGTTCGTCCCTTATTTTGGTGGGACACTCGACGACCCAGTTGCATATTTCGTCGTTCCTCCTGCCGGTTCTAAAACGGAATTTGACTTCTTCCCGGACTTGACGTTCAGAAAACCCAGCGTCTTCCAGATTCTGCTTGAACAAGCACCCTTTCAATTGTTCCTCGTTCAGGTCTATATCCACGTCGAAAATTTGAACCATCGGTCTGCGCCTACTTGGTTCGACGCATTTGATGGTAGGTTGCGTCCTGGCCACTTCCTTTATTCTTTGGACAGTCTTCGCCGATCCAGTCTCCACGGCAACTGCACCCTTCCTTACTTTCCTCATGGACCTTATCTGCCACCCCTCTTCCTTTGGTTTTAATATGTCCTTTAAAACTTTCTTCGTTTCATCTGAGTCGTCCTTTTTCTCGTCAACGGGGTAGACGAGCACAGTCTGGTCCATTGGTTTAGGGACCACCTCTTTTTTACCAATTTTGGGCCTTGGTGCCCCGACCACATCAGCAAAAGTTTTCTGTTTTGCAGCCATCTCCCTTGTCTCCATCCTTCTTTCTAGAAGCTGTCCCTCTAGCTTTGCTGTTCTTATTCGCAGTTTCACATTTTCAGCCTCTAATCTCGCAAAGCTGGCCAAAATATTCTTTGCCGCCGTTTTGCTGACCTTATTGTTGTCATTAAAGGGGTACTCCTCCATCTCCTGCCTGATCTTAAGGTACCCTTCATCTTCTTCCACTTCTTCCGCGTCCCGTCGTCTCTTGGAACCTCCAACCGAGGTCACTGATCCTCGACGCTGCCTATCCTCGTCCGTCTCCATTGCGTCGCCTGCACTCATTTTTTAAGTGCAAAAAAATTAAGCAAAAGAACTAACATAAGATGACAATAAAAACAATGTTCAAGTGAAAAAATTTCTAAGACCGAAATTTTGAATACCACAAAAAATCAAAATCCCAGGTACCGTCCTTGTACCTCAAAAATTAAAATCAAAAATGTAAACAATAAAAATTCCCAACTTAGGGACTGATTGTCAACTGAGGGAAAAATTCCCACACAACTGCGACACTGCTATTATGTATTACTTGATTTAGTGGTTACGGAATCGGATCGTGAACTAGTTCACCAACTCGGTTCGTGAACCGAACGAACTAAATGAATCACTATTTGAATTTTTTAGGTTATTCCGCTTTTTACGCGGGAAATGTACAGTTCAGGTCCACCAAAAGCCAAACTACTGTGTTGACACAAATCAGCTGATTTGTGTCAAATACTTATTGGTGAAAAATGTTCCAATTTAAGTATTTAATTTGATTTTTATGAATCTAAACTATTACTAATTGTTCTACTATAACTATAATTGTTTATTTACTCTTAATGAGTCTTCAACCTAGCCTAAAACCTTAATATTACCTAGTTTTCAAGTGTCTATTTCACTCCTATCCTATCCTATACTATTAATGAACGGTTCAGCACTGTAGAGAAAAAATCCAATTTTATGCGCTAAACCCGCACTTCTTACCTTACGCAAGGTATTATCCTCTTCAGGATCCTTATATTCACACTTCACAATACTTTACTCGAAGAAAAGCACACATAAAACCACTATTATAGCACTAAATCGCAGAGCGATTTTAAACCACGTCTTGTTGCAACAACCATGCACAAACAAGTAGTGGATAGGGACAGGTAGTGTCGGACCGGCATTGCTGCCGTACGGTACCAACGGGGACGAACCCCGACATGACCCGTGAAACGCCCGGGGTCCATCCACTATACAGCGACGCCACAACCAACAGGTCGGAGCTCGGAAAAACCCCCGCCCCACACTCGCCAGGTCAGTGTCTAGGGCGGGAGAACGACCTTCCCCGGATGTTGTAGGGGAGTGACACACTTAGCCGCTCCTAGCGACGGAACCTAAGTCCAGTCGGTAGGAACGTTGCCCAGCGGGGACCACGAGGAGGTGGTGTCACCGGCTCGAAAGCTCAGGTCGTTATTATCTTCTGCCTGGTCTTGGCTGCGTTCCACACTGAGGTTAGGGCAGATGCGTGCGCTTCCACTGCAAGGCACTTCGGCAGAAGTTCTTGAAGGCCGGAAAGGTGGTAGCGTGCAGAAGCGCATCAGATGGCGGCGGCCACAGTTGATGTGCCGTGGTGACTGCCGTACGCAGGCCGCTGCGGAGGCGATCATAGTGCGGACACTCCATGACGATGTGCCAAGGAGTGTCGATTCCTCCGCAGGTACACAGTGGAGAATCCCTCAGTGAACGGGCGTGTAGATATGACGCAAAGTCCCCGTGGCCGGTCAGAAACTGCGTCGTCCAGTGATCTGCCACGAGCCAAGTAGATTTCAGCCGGCGCTTCACATTCGGAAGGAAGGCGTACGGCCTTCGGCTGCCCTGTCCCATCGGCGTTGCCATTCCGCCACGAAGTGGTTATGGAGGCGACGGGAGGCTTCCCGATGACTGGAGCAAGCGGTGAGGTCCATCCCGGCCAGCTGACGTTGGCCCTGCTTGAATCGGTGTATCAGGTATGCGAGCTGCAACTCCAGATCCAGAGGCAAGACCCCGGCGACGACTTGAAGAGCAGGAGTGGAGGCAGTACGATATGCTTTGGTGATTCTCAGAAGGATCTGCCGTTGGGCCGTGGTGATCTGGCGAGTGCTGCGGACATCTATGCGGTCCCCCCACGCCCCTACAGCGTAAGAGGCCATGGGCAGGAAGATGGCGCGATAGTATGTGCCGAGCGTCGGGCAGGTGAGCCCCCATTCGGTGGCCGCTAGCTTGGAGAAGGCCGTAAAGACCCTGTTCCCCTTGTCCTGTACCATTCTGATATGGGCAGACAGTGTCATATTCCTGCCCAGCCAAACACCAAGGTATTTGGTCGCCGGTACGGGGTCCCTTGCAGTCGGACAAGGGGCGGACGGTCTCGGAGAATCCCTTTAAGGAGGATTTGCTCCGTCTTCTGTGTGGAGAGCCGGAGATGATTTTCTCCACACCAAAAGGCTACAAGGTCCACGGCGCGTTGAGCAGCGGTCTCCAGAAGAATCCTGCTGTTGGCGGCCACAAGGACTATGAGGTCATCTGCGTAGGCCACGCACTCGACGTCATGGGCAGAGAGCCTCCGAAGCAGAGAATCCATGACCACGTTCCACAGATCCGGGCCCAGGATGGATCCTTGGGGGCATCCCCGAGTGACGGGTTTGCCCGCAGTTTGATAGTTGCCGTGAATTCGCACCCGGCGACCATGGAGATAATCCACAAGGAGGGTCGCGAGGTCCAGCGGGCAGTGTCGGAGCGCAAGTTCCGCCCGGAGCGCCGGCCACCAGAGATGGTCGAAAGCGGCTTGGACATCAAACAAGATGCCCAAGACGTATTTCTCCGCACAGGCGCTGATGATGGCACGGACATGGAGGATGGCATCTACCGTGGATGTCCCCTGGCGGAAGCCATACTGCCGTGGCGATGCAAACTGCGGGTCCCGGATGACTGGGTGGAGACGCAGTCTCATGAGGCGTTCCAGCGTTTTCCCCAGCAAGGGGAGAAGACAGATGGGGCGATAGGAAGTCACCTCTTTTGGATCTTTCTCCGCCGACTTCAACAGAGTCCGAATGTCGCCCAATTTCCATACGTCAGGGAAGACACCATGAACCAGGCAGCCGTTAAAGAGCTCCGTAGTTACTGCCGCGAAGATATCGGAGGCAGCCAGCTGGTGTAGCATTCCTGGCTCAATTAAATCGTGTCCGGGCGCCTTCCCTTTACGGTGTTTCTCCGTCGCGCAGATGACCTCATTACAGGTCCAGCGCCTGGTGTCTCTGGACCTGTCGAAGGGGAGTCTCGCCAGATCTTGGTGGAGTGTCCAGTTGGGGGTCCCAGGTGCGTCGGGAATGAGCGCGTCCAGAAGGGCCATAGAGGTGTCCGCCCAAGAGGACGTATACACATCGGGCGCCATACGGAGATTGGCCAGCGCTTTCTCAGGCGCAATACGGACTCTTAGCAATTTATAGACGAGTCCGTACGGCGTCTCATTCCCGACAGTGGTGACAAAAGTCCGCCAGCTAGCGATCTTGGCCCGGTAGATGCGCTTGGTGTACTCTCGCCGAAGCCTCCGATACTCCCTGCGCCGAAGGTCCTTCACTACAGGGTCCCGCGTCCGTTGGGCGCATCTGCGCATGGCGGCGCACCGTCGCTTCCAGTGAGTTAGCTCGGGTGTCCACCATGGAACGGATCGCGGGAAGAAGGTCTTCTTGGGAATGGATGCCGCTGCTGCCTGTTGGATGGCCGTAGTTACCTCGTCCGCGAGCGAGTTTACGTCACGGGGGCTGCGCAGAGTAAGCTCCGCATCCATGAGCGCCAGCTCGGTGTCGCGAATGAAGGGAGTCCAATTCGCCCGCTTCAGGTTGAACCTGGTAGACCGGACCAGCCGAGTGGTAGTGGGTGCTCGGAGGATGATTTCCAATACGGCATGGTCACTAGTGGTCCAGTCCTGTCGCACCCTCCAGGAGTCGAGCGCCGGCCACAGGCGATGGCTAAGCAGGGTGACGTCGATGTGCGATGTACCCCTGGAGGAGGAGAATGTGGGCAGTCCGACTTCATTCGCAATGCTCCAACTGGATGCGGAGATGAAGTCCTCGAGGAGACGGCCAGAAGCATCACTGCGGTCAGCCCCCCAAGCAGGGGACTTGGCATTGGCATCCATGCCCACGATGACTGGAGTGTCGCCAATCGCATCGTGAATGTCTTGCAGGTGTTGGAGACGCCTCAGGAACTCAGCCTGGGGAAGAGCCGGCGGGAAATACATGCTGACCAAACATGTATCCCCGAATTCCGACGTCAGCCGGATACAGACGCAATCTTGATTACTAAGGTGCGTTAGGACTACAACGTCAAGGCCCCGCTCCAAGACAACGATACAGGCCCGGGGTCGAACTTCGGAAGTGCCCACTATAATTTGATTGGAAGTGGGACCAAGTCCGCACACTGTGTTTTCCCGGGTCCAAGGTTCCTGTATCAGCAGGACGCTAGCTCCGACGGAAGTGGCGTGTTGTCGAAGCTCCGACGTTGCAGCCTTGTCCTTCCCCAGGTTGTGCTGGAGAATAATCAGCCGGCGGGATTCAGCCATAGTTCGTCCGTCCCAATTCACGCTGAACTGCCCGTTTGTAGGTGGGGCAGTCCCTGCTCTGGACGCCATGACTCGCCTTCAGCTTCCGCCGAGCACAGGGGGCGCAAACTGGCTTCCGCGCCTTGTGTTGACAGTTGCGAGTGGTGTGGAGGCCGGCACAGTGGCCGCAGGTGTCTGTGTCAGAGGCACAATGCCGCGCCACGTGCCCATACTCCTGGCATTTGTAGCACCGAGTGGGCACGAGGTAATCCAAGACCCGGCAGCGTGACCACAAGGCGAAGATGCGCTGGGCGGTTCGCAATTTGTCCCGCACCGCCGAAGATACCGAGACGATCCAATTGCAGGTGGAAGCGCCTTTCTGAATCTGCTGCCGGGGAATGAAGGACTCCTGGAAGTCTGACCAGGCGATGTCACTGACCGCAGGGTTTTGTCGCCATACTGCGTCAGTCAGAGCCTCCGCCTCTACGTCCGTCGGGACATCATATACGATGACCCGCGGGGAATTCAACGTGGGAGGGGCGATTCGCAGGCCACTCGCCTGAAGCCCCTCGTGTGCCCGCAGCTTCTCGAGGTCCCCCGCAGAGTTCACCTCTAGGACGAGTCGTCCTCCCGCAGTCGCCCTCAGGTTCCTGACTCTGATGCCGTCACGGGCCGGGTTTACAGACGACATCAACCTCGAACGAAGTTCAGCGGCCGTCGGCAGAGCGTCCGGTTGGTCCGGGCCGGCAGGTGCCGAAACAAAGACGGTGTGCTTCGGCGGAGGCTTCCTTTTGGCTGCCCTGGCAAACGCACTCTTAATCGGAGGGGGTTTGGAGGCGTTCTCTTGCTGCGAGGTCACCGCTGGTATCTTGCCCTTCTTCGAACGGCCTCGTCTGGCCCGGCGAGGAGCGTCGGGGTGCTGCCGCGTCTGTTGGCTGCGAGACTTCTTTCTGGGTCGCTGTCGTCGTGTGGCGGGTTTCCGAAGAGGAGGAAACTCGGCAGGCCTGGTCGACGTCGAAGCCGCCACTGCCGCATAAGTAGTGGAAGGGGCAGCGGCGCCACGGGTCTCCAAGGAGGTCATCCGTTGCTGGAGGTTGGCCACATCAGTCGAGAGATGGAAGACTGCTTCCGAGACCGCCTCGAAACAGCCGCGGATCTCCGCCAACGTCTCCACTGGGACAAACCCATCCAGGGTTTCTAGGATGGATTCAAGCCTAGTCCTGGCCTGTGGTATCACCTGGTGCAGGGGTGGGCTGGTCTGCGGCGGAGTAGATTGGACTGCTGCACGGCGCTCCCTAACACTTGGGGCAGACGACTCCGACTCCGAATCTGACGACGGGGCCGGCGAGGAGGAAGCCGACGACGTGTAGATCTGTGGCTGTGGCTGCTTTCGTCTCCTCACTGTAGATGGTTGAGGCGCCGCCGACGGAGTCTTGGAGGCTGGTGGGCTCTGTTGCGGTTGCTGCTGCTGCGCTGCTGGCTGCTTTCGTGGTCGACTGGGAGCCGTGGGCGGCTCGGATGGCGAGGCTGGTTGCAGGCGTCTCCGAGCTGCCTTCTTCTTCTTCTTCAGCTGGACTTCGTACGGCGGCGTGGTGGGTCGACGCGACCTGGTCGACCTTGACGACGCTACGGACGAGTCCGTATCCTCGACGAGGTGAGTCCGCCGAGGATCTGCACTTGTCGCAGTAATCGCGCTCAGTGCCAAGTGGTCCACACTGGGCGCGATGCGGTCGTAGGATGACGACGCCGGAGTTCCCGCAACTCCTGGCGCCTGCCCTGGGGCATCCGAAACCCCTGGGCGGTAAGAGCGAGTCTTGCTGGACTTACCCATATTTGCAATTCTTGAAGGCGATGCTGCCAGCCTTTTGTGGTCGCAGTAGGAAGCACTGACTGTTCCCACGTGTGCTGCCGTTGACCCGCTAAGGGGTTCATCCGCCACCACACTTCGGGCCTGGTCCTGCTGCCGGCCAGGCCCATCCCCCGGACCAGTACTCGGATTACCTCCGAGCTGCTCCGGAGTCCCCCTCTCTCGTTTGCTCGACCGACCCAGTCTTCCACGGGGATTCAAACCACCGTCTCCAACTGGGTTGCTCGGCTTAACAGGGCCCACCAACGGGTAGGTGAGAGTAGGAGTTGGGTGGAGAGGCTAGTGCGGGCCACTTGCGAGACCCGCATATGAGACGCTTCACACCCCTTGAGGCCCCAGTGGATAGGGACAGAAATCTCTAGGGATAACGGAGATGTTGCAAGCCTCTGCTTATACCATCCCCGGCTCTCCGTCGAGCGGGAGGTCAATTGTTCTGAACGCTGACCAGACGCCTGACGATGTTTTGGTCAGTACCCTTGGGTTTGAGACGTGCAGCTCTAACCCTCCATGGGTTACGGAATATCCACTATCTAGGATTTAACAGCAGATAGGTGAATCCAACTCCACCGCACAAGGCGGGCACAGAGTCGACGACCCACAGCCGAAACCACAGACCAACCTCGAGTCCAACACCAATACAACGGAGATGGGCCCAGGTTTCCCCGGACCCACCCCCGATGCCGGCCGGGGCGCAGACAAGGCGTACCCTGTCTACGGGGCTCCCCGACCCCCGAGGAGTTGATTTAGCAAAGCCAGGGCAAGCCCTGACCCGCCTCCCATCAACAACGGGTCGGCCTCCCATTCTGGGAGACCTACCAGAGGCAGCATACGCCACCATTTCGGGTCTGCACACCCGGGGCTTTGGTCGGCCCTTGCCTTGGCAGTTTAAAGGGACTGCCAACCCTGTCACTCTCCTACCCCATTATGTACTCCGGCCTTTTTCTAGGCTTCATGCCTTTTAAAAAGGTACCGGGCGTCCCTCATGAGCTAGACTCTGTCACGTACTCTCCCGTACTTTGAACCCGTTCAACTTGTTTGTGCTTCCTTAACTTATTCCTAACTATACCACCTCGTGTATCCTGTGCTCCTCCCTGATTCTTCCTATCTCAGCTGCAATATCATTGAAAATATCCACCGCTACTTTCCGTTGACATATCTCCCTAAGATCTAATCTGACTCCTATCTCACTCGGTCTTTCTACCAGTTTGACCCTTTGCTCAGTAAACATCCAACAATCATACAGGACATGTTCCGGAGTATCAGGTACCTTACACCACTTACATACATCCGTCGCACACAATCCAAACCTATTAAGATAACTCCTAAAGTTCCCATGTCCTGTTAGATACTGAGTGCCATAATGGTTAAATTCCAATTTACTCCTAGTCCTTTCTTTTACGTCAGGAATCTTTAAATAAAGGGCCCTACCTTTGCTACTATTATTCCACCGGTCCTGCCATATATTTATCGATTCGCCCTTTATATTTTGTGCCCTATGCCGTCCATTTCTTTTGTCCCAATAGAGATCTCTTCTTTGTATCGCCAGGATGTCAATCGGCAGTACCCCAGTCAACACTTGTAGTGCCTCCTTCGATACTGTCCTGTATCCTCTACAGATTGTTAACAGCATCAGTCTCTGCGCTCTCAACAGAATTTCCGCATATGTAGACAGACTCGTCTTGTGAGCCCAGACCGCTGCACCATATAACAGTATCGACTCCCCTACACCACGATAAAGAGTCGTAAGAGCCTTTCCACTAAATCCCCATTCAGCTCTAACCACACGGCGTATCTTTTGGAAGGCTGCAGTTGCTTTATTCGCCGCCTGTACCAAATGATTTCGAAAGCTGTTTTTCATCAATTATTACTCCAAGATACGTATGCTGTGTTACCATTTCCAAGTTTCTTCCATTCATTTTGACTACCGGTTTTCTAGCTAATGCTCCTTTCAGTAGCATCGCTTTCGTCTTTTCCGGACTTATTCTTAACCTGTTATCTCTACTCCAATTCTCAATTACTTCCAAAGCTAGGTTTGTTTTCCTTTCTAACTCCATTCTGGAGTTAGCACTAACCAGTAATAGCCCGTCATCAGCATACGCATATGTTCGGCATCCTATCGGCAACTGCAGTCGTAAGAAAGCGTCGAACAAAACTATCCAAAGTGTCGGACCTAGCACCGACCCCTGTGGACATCCCATTGTTAGCAGCTTTTCTCTTTTCACATTCTTAAACCTGAGAATTGCATATCTTTCATTAAAGTAATCTTTAACACAACCAAACTCCTTACCCTTTACACCAAAGTCCTGCAGCTGGACTAGTATACGTGGCCACCATGCATTGTCAAATGCACCCGCAATATCCAAGAATATACCCAGCACGTACTTATCTCTCTCGGTTTTAACCTCTTCTAGTACGTCTACTATCGCATCTTCAGTTCCTCTGCCAACTCTGAACCCATACTGTCTCTCATGCAACTTGTTCCGTCCTTCAAGCACATTTAAGATTCTTTTATTCAGAATTTTTTCAAAAACTTTTCCCAGAACTGGTAATAACGTAAGCGGCCGGTAAGACTTTGGTACCTGGGGGTCTTTTCCTAACCCTTTGTACAATACTTTAACAATTCCAATCTTCCAGTGCTTAGGAAACTTTCCTTCCTGTAAAGCTCTATTCATAATAGCTGTGACTCTCTCTCTGACTATGTCCCACGCTTTACAGAGGATTTCCACCGTCAAATCGTCGAATCTTGGAGCTTTTTTCTTACCCATAGAAAATAGTGCACTTTTAACCTCTTCCTCGTAGATCTCCGGTGAATCCTCTTCTACTCTACAATTTTCCGCTCTTCTTATAATGTCCATATCTGCATCTGAGTAGCCCTGTGGGTCAGTCGGAAGCAGCGAGTCTAGCAACTTTTCCGTAAGCATACCAATATCGTGTTCTATGTGTCCTTCAAATTTCATTGTTGATATCAGAAGCTCTTTCTTACTCTGACCTCTCACAACTTTATAGGGCATGCCCCACGGATCCCGATTTCCTTCCACGGTGATGAATTTTTCCCAAGCACTCCTTTTTTCCTGTCTTACCATAGCAAAGTATCTGTTACGCGCCGCTCTATACCTATTTTTCCGAACATCCCTATCCTCTGCTGTACCAGTATTGATTTTCCTTCTGAGTCGTCTTACATTCCTCCTCTCAGATTCTAACTCCCTGTTCCACCAAGAGACAGTTCTCAGTTTCTTACTTTCTCTGGGTATAGCATCTTCAGCCGCAGCTACTATAGTAGTTGTCAGGTCGACCACCTCCGCTTCTAAATCCCCACCTGCTGCATATGGTTGCATCATCCTTTCATTGAGGCTATTTGTAAACTTGTCCCAATTAGCTTTCCTGATGGCAAAACGCCCTTTTTCTCGTTGATCTCTCCTATCCCTGTTAATTCTTAAGCTTAGAAGCGTGTAAACTATTAACCTATGATCGCTGTTGCCTTCATTTAATACCTTCCAGTTTTCTATCCTTACATTTTCCGTGCACAAAGTGATATCTATATTATTCTCAGCGATTGCCCCCGGCACCCCAGCAAATGTAGATAATTCCCCTTCTGAATTACAAATATTCAACACATTTGCCATTATAAACGCTTCTAGCTTCTCACCCCGGCTGTCAGTGGTCCTGTCATACCAAAGTTCCGATTTAGCGTTCACATCTCCAGCCAATATAACCCTTTGTCCATGCAGTTCTAACATAGTCCTTTCCCAATGCTTGATATGTATCTCAATATCATCCCTATACTGGAAATATGAACACATCATGTACACTTCCCTATCTCCAACTATAACCTTTACGCATACATGATGTTCGCCTGACAGCTCTCTTACAAATAGCCCCTCAATGTTGTCATTTATGATGACTATCGCTGCCTTCGGTCTCTCCGACGCATAGTAGACCCTATACCCGTCGAGGTGCGGTATACGCCCTCCGCACGAATATGGCTCTTGAAGCAGAACAATGTCCAAGCATCTATCCCTAATTACAAAATAGTGGATAGGGACACATGGTCGGGGCCGAAGCCCCACATTCCCTCCACCGCCCCTCAAGCTCTTAAGTCACGAGACTTATTGCTCAAGGCTTCTGACACCGAGAATTTCCAAACAAGGTCCACTTGTCCATTCTTCGCTGTGCCGTCCGACCATGTTTACTGTCCCCCCCCCGTCATGGGGGTTTGCCGAACCTAAGCCTCTTTCATACTTGCTGGTCAACTATGCCTCTGCCCTCTTTAGTTCTCCCAACTTTCCGGGCAACTCGACAGAAGACTCTGAAGAATTCCGGGTTCCAGCACACTATCTCTTTCCTGTCTTCTCCAGGGTGTGCTTGCCAGAACGCCACCAGTTCCTGGCGTTCATTTTCGAAAGCAGGGCATTCCGCTAATACATGCCACGCAGTCTCTTCCGTCCCTTCTCCACAAGTATGACACCAGGGATCCTCTGCAAGTCTAAAACCCTCCAACTTAGACTTAAAGTTGCCGTGGCCTTTGAGGAACTGCGTGGCATAATGGTTCGTATTCAAATTCACTTGCATCCTTTCTATTACACTTGGGAAATATGAGAAAGTTTCTCTCCCCTTCGTGCCCTGCTCCCATCTTCTCTGCCATTCGTTCAGAGTCTCCGTTCGTCTACGCATTCTGCTTATACTCCTTTGTTCTCCAGCTATGACGTCATAATATACCTGTACTCTTTCTGTGATTAGCAGATCTAAAGGAATCGCACCTGCGATAACATAATTGGCATCGTATGATACCGTGCGATACGCTCTATTCACTAAGAGCAGGATCTTTCGCTGGGTCTTCAGGAGCATTCTTCTCAGGTTCTGTTGACGTATGGCCCTTTCTCCCCATACCTCACATCCATAGGTTATCAGTGGAACAGCAATTCCTTCATAAAGCCGTCGTAAGGCTAAACATTCTAAGCCGCCACTAGTCCGAGTAAGCGATAATAGCCCTCGGAATGTTTCAATGACCTTCCTTGTTTGCTGCTCCACATGATGTGTATAGACCAATCCTTCTTCTACCTGAAGACCCAGGTACTTTAACTCATCAACACATTGTATAACGACATTATTCATTACTATGCGTGGTCGTCTCCCCCGATCGAAACGATTCCTCAACATCATTGCCGAGGTTTTCGCAGTCGAAAACTGCAGCTTGGCTCTACTGCTCCACGCCTCAACTGTTCTCAGCGCCCTAGCCGCTCGGGTCTCTAAATCCACCCTAGATCTGCCCTGAATTATCAACATTGCGTCATAGGCATACGCCACCACGTGCACGTCATCACCAAAATCCTGGCTCAAAAAGTCCTCGAAAATAATATTCCACAACAAGGGTCCCAATATCGAGCCCTGTGGACACCCCTTAGACAATTCCTTGGTATGACGTGCACCCTCAAACTCAAACATGACTCGACGCTCTGACAGATAGCTCTGCAATAGTTTCAGTAAATAACCAGGGCAGTTTATCGCATGGAGTCGTTCCATCAAAAAAGGCCACCAGGCGTTGTCGAATGCACCGGAAATGTCTAGGAAAATTCCCAGTACATACCGGTGCAATGATGCTTCGACTTTTCGTCGAACGCTGAGAACAGCATCGATGGTACTCTTTCCACTTCGGAAACCAAATTGCGCATCTCCATAAAATTGTATGGAGTCCAAATATTGCAACAACCTCTCGGCAATGATTCTCTCGGCTATCTTACCGAGAACTGGCAACAGGGTCACCGGTCTGTAGGATTTCAACTCTTGCGGGTCTCTGTTCTTATCTTTCAGAAAAACCTTAAGTTCCCCCTGCTTCCAGACAGTTGGAAATCGGAAGACTGTAAACATCGCATTTAGCGAATCCAACAGGAGGGGTCTAATTCTGCTCATCGTTCTCTTCACGACCTCCGCTCTAATCCCATCCAGACCCGGCGCCTTGCCACTTTTTTGTTTTCGAACCGCCTTATTCAATTCTTCGGGGGAGACCCGAACCACCTCGTGAACCACCACTGGAGCTGCTGCCCTCAATCGTGTGTTTCGATTGTCAACTGAATCATCCACCAAGGTGTCATCTGGTAGTAAACCTTCCAGAAAAAACTGACATATATCATTCGGAGCCGTCAATACTCCTTCTCCTGACCGCATCGAGACCATTTGTGTGGGCTTCTTTAGCTTATTCGCCATAATTCTGTAGGCGAGCCCCCACGGATCATCATCTCCCGAGAGCCGCACAACCCTCAGCCAATGCTCTTTCTTGACGTACCTGATCTTATTTGTGTACGCCGTACGAGCAATCACGAATAACCGCCTGTCCCCAGTAGTAAGAGCATGATCCGCTCCGAGACGATTCCTCAATCGTTTCCAACGTCTTTCACATCTGGTCTTACTTGATCGAAATCGATCAAGTTCGTCATTCCACCAGGCGGCTAATCGTCTCTCCTTCAGCTTATATTTGGCTGAGTCCTCCACGGCCCTCCGAAGTATCCTCGTAAGCGAGTCCACCTTTTCCGACAGCGGCATAACATCATAATCTCTCAACTGCCCGAGATCCGTTAGCACACTCGCATCTAAGAGACTCCAATCATAGTCTCTGACTGTAGACTTCCTAGATTCCCTAGGCACCTGGTAACGGATATGCTGGCTCATGTCAATGTCGTACGTTATCATACGATGGTCAGATAACGACCACTCTGAATGGACTTCCCAATCTGTAACCATTCGCTCCAGCGATCCGCTACCAAGCGTGACATCAATATTACTACGTTGTCCGCGAGTGTTCTCGAAGGTGCTAACTTCACCCGGACAATTGAACACTAACAGTTCATGAAGAACGATGAACGCCTCCAACTCCTCACCTTTCTCATCCGTAACAGGATTGTGCCAAAGCACTGATCGCGCATTGGCATCTGCCGCTATCAAGGTCTTCTCGCCACGGAACCTCCTCAATACCATCTCTAAGTGATCAATATGCGTCTCAATGCGGTCAGCGTACTTAAAGTAAGCGTTTACCAGAATTATCTGGGAGTTCCCCAAGCCAAGTCTCACAACTGTACAAGTGGGGGTACAGCAGTCCTGTATGAGCACCACATCCACGACGTTGTCTCTTACCAATGTTAATGTCCACATCTCATCCTGGGGCGTACCCCAGTAAAAGCACGGAAGCCTGGCCAAGCCAAAGGTCGTTGATACGGCTCCTGGATACAAACAATATCCAGTCGCCGTTGCTCTATGATTTTCTCGAGCTCATTCATGCCACCATAACCTCTGGCCATATTAATCTGTCCCAACTTAATGGCCATAATCAACTTTTTCAAGGGCTATCCTGCAAGCTCGCTCGTACTCCGAGCAACCCTTGCTCCCCGTGGCATGTTTAAAGTCCTTTTTCACAACCTTGCAGTTGATACAAATGGCCGGCTGGTCTTTCTTACTACAGTCCTTAACATCATGGTCACCAGTACAATGTTGACACACTTGCTTGCCTCTACAGTGCTTAGAGATGTGTCCATACATGAGACACTTGTAGCAACGTACAACCGGATTATAATCTTTAATCCTACAGGACTGCCATCCCACAAACAGTCTGTCTCTTTTTCTAAGTTCATTACGGACTCGTGGCGAACACTCCACAACCCAATTTGCACGAGTATCTTCCCTGTTTTTACTTTTGTACTTATGTACACATTGGAATTCTTTTATAAAATCTTCCTTACTAATTACTACATCATCAACATTCTGGGCATACACATCCTCGATAATTTCTTTCTCTTCCCGTCCTCCGTCCATGACCTTTGGACAGCGTTTCTTAGGTGCCTCTATCACAAGACCTTTCGTCTTCAGGGCCTCGCAATTTTGCAATTGTTCTGCCCTGTCTGTTTCAATCATTACTCCCCGGGCCGTCTTTACCACTCTGCGCACCTTGATCCCCAAATCTTTGGGGTTGATAGTTGTTTGTATCATTTTCTTTACTTCTTCTATATCTTTAGAGTCGTCCCGACTCTTTATAAAGACGACCTTCGGGGGGACTGGTTGCCTCTTGGCACCCGTAATCCTCGGGACCGACTGAGCGGCCGACACCTCAGCGTATGAGCGTGTCCTGGGGAACTCCCCCTTATCAGTGCTAGGAGCTTCCCTCATCAACTCCAACATTTCTTTTCTACCGTCCAGGCGACCCTCCAGCCTGATTTGACGCCTTTCAATCCCGGACAGCAGCTCCGTTAAGGTGTTCATATTTTTCTTGACATCATTTATCTGACTAATCGTCAGTTTCTTACTCTTATACTGTGATTGCGACCAACGCAGCATATCACTTATTATACTATGACATTGTTGGAAGGGCGTACCCTCACCAGACTTACCATCGTCCGACTCCTCCACGGACATGTCTGAGTCACTGTCTGCATGACTTACCTTGAGAGTTTTTGAGGTCCCCGGAATACCTGGGCTGATTTCCTTCCGCTTCTTCTGCGGCCGGGTTCCTCGGTCAGTCTCCGACTCAGGCGGTGACTCATTGGATTCCACCATTTTCGGGACGTCTCTACCAGCAGGCGATCTCTGCAGCTTTGAAGACCGCCGAAACGGATTATCCTCTTCCCTATCCTTACCGTTTTTACCACTCATTTTAATGAGAAATTAAAAACAGGAACACAAATTATTACACACTTTTAGAAAGAATAAAAATACGATGTCTATACACTGATTCTGTTTGGATGTATATAGAAAACCACTATATACATACAAAATACAGCCTACCACTAAAACAAGTGTTCACGCACTAGAATGTTTTAGCAACGTGTCACAAAAGATTAACAAAAAGTTCACAAGTCCCAATCTACCGAAGAAACGCGTTTACGCCGTTTAGCCAGACCCAGGGGCTTATAGCGTGACCCGGGACCACGACTAACTGCCTGGACTGTTACTAGCCCCCACCTCGGAGAGGCGGCGCAGCCCTTACTTCCACGCACTCACACTGGCCCTATACGCAATGTTATAAGAATCCAAAGTCCAACACACACACAAGCACCAACGTCTATATGGCAATGTTCTAGCGCACTATTAATCACAATTCAATCACTGTCATACAGTAGCAAGACGACACTTGACTACCGGGCACAGGGGCCAGTGGATAGGGACAGAAATCTCTAAGGATAACGGAGATGTTGCAAGCCTCTGCTTATACCATCCCCGGCTCTCCGTCGAGCGGGAGGTCTATTGTTCTGAACGCTGACCAGACGCCTGACGATGTTTTGGTCAGTACCCTTGGGTTTGAGACGTGCAGCTCTAACCCTCCATGGGTTACGGAATATCTACTATCTAGGATTTAACAGCAGATAGGTGAATCCAACTCCACCGCACAAGGCGGGCACAGAGTCGACGACCCACAGCCGAAACCACAGACCAACCTCGAGTCCAACACCAATACATCGGAGATGAGCCCAGGTTTCCCCGGACCCACCCCCGATGCCGGCCGGGGCGCAGACAAGGCGTACCCTGTCTACGGGGCTCCCCGACCCCCGAGGAGTTGATTTAGCAAAGCCAGGGCAAGCCCTGACCCGCCTCCCATCAACAACGGGTCGGCCTCCCATTCTGGGAGACCTACCAGAGGCAGCATTACGTTACCATTTCGGGTCTGCACACCCGGGGCTTTGGTCGGCCCTTGCCTTGGCAGTTTAAAGGGACTGCCAACCCTGTTACTCTCCTTCACCATTATGTACTCCGGCCTTTTTCTAGGCTTCATGCCTTTTAAAAAGGTACCGGTCGTCCCTCATGAGCTAGACTCCGTCACGTACACTCCCGTACTTTAAACCCGTTCAACTTGTTTGTGCTTCCCGTATTTATTCCAAACTGTTACACCTCATGTAACCTATGATCCTCTCTCATCCTCCCTATTTCCGCAGTCACCTCGTTACATAGAACTACTGCCTCCTTACGCCGACAAATCTCCCTAAAATCTAACCTGACTCCTATTTCATTCAGTCCTTCTACCAATCTAGCCCTTTGTTCAGCAAGCATCCAACAGTCGTACAGGACATGTTCCGGAGTATCAGGAACCTTACACCACTTACACTGATCCGTCGCACAGAGTCCAAACCTATATAGATAACTCCTAAAGTTTCCATGTCCTGTAAGGTACTGAGTTCCATAATGGTTAAATTCCAACTTGATCCTAATCCTTTCTTTTACGTCAGGTATCTTTAAATAAAGGGCCCTACCTTTACTGCTGTTATCCCACCGGTCCTGCCAAATATTTATAGATTCGCCCTTTATTATTTGTGCCCTATTCCTTCCATTCCTCTTGTCCCAGTATAGATCTTTCCTTTGTTTTGCTAACAAGTCTATCGGCAGCACCCCAGTCAGCACATTCAGTGCTTCCTTCGATACTGTCCTGTATCCTCTACAGATTGTAAGCAGCATCAGTCTTTGTGCTCGCAACAAAATCTCAGCATATATAGACAGGCTCATCTTGTGAGCCCAGACTGCCGCACCATACAACAGTATCGATTCCCCTACCCCTCTATAAAGAGTCGTAAGAGCCTGACCTCTAAATCCCCATTCAGTTCTAACCACACGGCGTATCTTCTGGAAAGCTGCAGTTGCTTTATTTGCCGCCTGCACCAAATGGTGTCTGAAACTTAGTTTTTCGTCAATAATAACTCCAAGGTACGTATGCTGTGTCACCATTTCTAATGTTCGTCCTTCCATTTTGACTACCGGTTTTCTAGCTAATGCCCCCTTAAGTATCATCGCTTTCGTCTTTTCCGGACTTATTCTCAATCTATTCTCCCTACTCCAGTTTTCTATAACTCCCAATGCTAGGTTCGTTTTTCGTTCTAACTCCATTCTGGAGTTAGCGCTAACCAACAAAAGCCCGTCGTCAGCATACGCATAAGTTCGGCACCCTATCGGCAACTGCAGTCGCAAAAATGCATCAAATAAAACTACCCAAAGTGTCGGTCCTAGCACCGACCCCTGCGGACATCCCATTGATAGCAGCTTTTCTTTTTCAACATTCCTAAACCTTAAAATTGCATATCTATCATTGAAATAATCTTTTATACAACCAAATTCCTTACCCTTTACTCCAAAGTCCTGCAGCTGGACTGAGATTCGTGGCCACCATGCATTATCAAATGCTCCAGCAATATCCAGGAAAATACCCAGTACGTACTTATCTCTCTCGTTGCTAACATCCTCCAGTACGTCAACAATCGCATCTTCTGTTCCTCTACCAACTCTGAACCCATACTGTCTCTCATGCAACTTGTTCCGTCCTTCAAGCACATTTAAGATTCTTTTATTCAGAATTTTCTCAAAGACCTTCCCCAATACTGGTAACAGAGTCAGCGGCCGGTAAGACTTAGGTGCCTGAGGGTCTTTCCCTAACCCCTTATATAACACTTTAACAATTCCGATTTTCCAGTGCTTGGGAAATTTGCCTTCCTGAAGAGCTCTGTTCATAATTGCAGTGATTCGTCCTCTCACTGTATTCCACGCTCTACAGAGGATCTCCACCGTCAAATCGTCGAATCCTGGAGCTTTTTTCTTCCCCATTGAAAATAGTGCACATCTTACCTCTTCCTCATTAATTTCCGGTGAATCCTCTTCCACAATACTCCGTTCGGCTCTACTAATTACTACCATGTCAGCTTCTGTATAGCCCTGTGGGTCAGACGGAAGCAACGAGTCTAGCAACTTTTCCGTCAACATGCCAATATCATGTTCAGTTTCATCTCCAAATTTCATTGTTGATATCAGCAGTTCCTTTTTGCTCTGACCACTCACAGCTTTATAGGGCATGCCCCACGGATCCCGATTTCCTTCGACGGTGATAAACTTTTCCCAAGCACTCTTCTTCTCCTGTCTTACCATGGCAAAATATCTATTACGCGCCGCTCTATACCTATTTTTACGTACTTCCCTATCCTCTGATGGTCCAGTATTTATTTTCCTCCTTAGTCTTCGAACGTTCCTCCTTTCAAACTCTAAGTCCCTGTTCCACCAAGAGACAGTCCTTAGATTATTGCTTTCTCTGGGTATCGACTCTTCAGCCGCAGCTACTATAGTAGTTGTAAGGTCGACCACTTCCGATTCTAAATCCTCCTGTGCTGCCAACGGTTGCATCATTCTATCATTTAGGCTATTTGTAAATTTTTGCCAATCTGCTTTCCTTATGGCAAATCGTCCTTTTTTCTCTAAGTACCTTCTATGCCTATTGACCCTTAAGCTTTGAAGCGTGAATGCAATTAACCTATGATCGCTGTTACCTTCGTCTAAAACCTTCCAATTCTCAACCCATACATTTTCTGTGCACAATGTAACATCTATATTATTCTCAGCGATCGCCCCCGGCACTCCAGCAAAAATTGATAACCCCCCTTCTGTGTTGCAGATATTCAATGAATTAGCCATAATAAACGCTTCAAGCTTCTCACCCCTGCTGTCAGTGATCCTATCAAACCACAGCTCGGATTTAGCGTTCACATCTCCAGCCAATATAACCCTTTTACCATGAAGTTCTAGCATAGTCCTTACCCAATGTTTGATATGCACTTCGATATCCTCCCTATACTGGAAATATGAACTCATCATGTATATTTCCCTATCACCAACTATCACCTTTACACATACATGATGCTCTCCTGACAGCTCTCTAACAAATAGCCCTTCGATGTCGTTATTAACAATTACGATAGCTGCTTTCGGTCGTTCCGACGCATAATATACCCTATACCCGTCGAGATGCGGTATACGCCCTCCGCACGAATACGGCGTTTGGGTGTGCCCGTACTCCTGGCACATGTAGCAACGGGCGACGGCCAGGTAGTCGACTACACGACAAGATGCAAAATCAATATAAACTCGTTGTTTAGTGATGAGTTCGTCCCTTATTTTGGTGGGACACTCGACGACCCAGTTGCATATTTCGTCGTTCCTCCTGCCGGTTCTAAAACGGAATTTGACTTCTTCCCGGACTTGACGTTCAGAAAACCCAGCGTCTTCCAGATTCTGCTTGAACAAGCACCCTTTCAATTGTTCCTCGTTCAGGTCTATATCCACGTCGAAAATTTGAACCATCGGTCTGCGCCTACTTGGTTCGACGCATTTGATGGTAGGTTGCGTCCTGGCCACTTCCTTTATTCTTTGGACAGTCTTCGCCGATCCAGTCTCCACGGCAACTGCACCCTTCCTTACTTTCCTCATGGACCTTATCTGCCACCCCTCTTCCTTTGGTTTTAATATGTCCTTTAAAACTTTCTTCGTTTCATCTGAGTCGTCCTTTTTCTCGTCAACGGGGTAGACGAGCACAGTCTGGTCCATTGGTTTAGGGACCACCTCTTTTTTACCAATTTTGGGCCTTGGTGCCCCGACCACATCAGCAAAAGTTTTCTGTTTTGCAGCCATCTCCCTTGTCTCCATCCTTCTTTCTAGAAGCTGTCCCTCTAGCTTTGCTGTTCTTATTCGCAGTTTCACATTTTCAGCCTCTAATCTCGCAAAGCTGGCCAAAATATTCTTTGCCGCCGTTTTGCTGACCTTATTGTTGTCATTAAAGGGGTACTCCTCCATCTCCTGCCTGATCTTAAGGTACCCTTCATCTTCTTCCACTTCTTCCGCGTCCCGTCGTCTCTTGGAACCTCCAACCGAGGTCACTGATCCTCGACGCTGCCTATCCTCGTCCGTCTCCATTGCGTCGCCTGCACTCATTTTTTAAGTGCAAAAAAATTAAGCAAAAGAACTAACATAAGATGACAATAAAAACAATGTTCAAGTGAAAAAATTTCTAAGACCGAAATTTTGAATACCACAAAAAATCAAAATCCCAGGTACCGTCCTTGTACCTCAAAAATTAAAATCAAAAATGTAAACAATAAAAATTCCCAACTTAGGGACTGATTGTCAACTGAGGGAAAAATTCCCACACAACTGCGACACTGCTATTATGTATTACTTGATTTAGTGGTTACGGAATCGGATCGTGAACTAGTTCACCAACTCGGTTCGTGAACCGAACGAACTAAATGAATCACTATTTGAATTTTTTAGGTTATTCCGCTTTTTACGCGGGAAATGTACAGTTCAGGTCCACCAAAAGCCAAACTACTGTGTTGACACAAATCAGCTGATTTGTGTCAAATACTTATTGGTGAAAAATGTTCCAATTTAAGTATTTAATTTGATTTTTATGAATCTAAACTATTACTAATTGTTCTACTATAACTATAATTGTTTATTTACTCTTAATGAGTCTTCAACCTAGCCTAAAACCTTAATATTACCTAGTTTTCAAGTGTCTATTTCACTCCTATCCTATCCTATACTATTAATGAACGGTTCAGCACTGTAGAGAAAAAATCCAATTTTATGCGCTAAACCCGCACTTCTTACCTTACGCAAGGTATTATCCTCTTCAGGATCCTTATATTCACACTTCACAATACTTTACTCGAAGAAAAGCACACATAAAACCACTATTATAGCACTAAATCGCAGAGCGATTTTAAACCACGTCTTGTTGCAACAACCATGCACAAACAAGTAGTGGATAGGGACAGGTAGTGTCGGACCGGCATTGCTGCCGTACGGTACCAACGGGGACGAACCCCGACATGACCCGTGAAACGCCCGGGGTCCATCCACTATACAGCGACGCCACAACCAACAGGTCGGAGCTCGGAAAAACCCCCGCCCCACACTCGCCAGGTCAGTGTCTAGGGCGGGAGAACGACCTTCCCCGGATGTTGTAGGGGAGTGACACACTTAGCCGCTCCTAGCGACGGAACCTAAGTCCAGTCGGTAGGAACGTTGCCCAGCGGGGACCACGAGGAGGTGGTGTCACCGGCTCGAAAGCTCAGGTCGTTATTATCTTCTGCCTGGTCTTGGCTGCGTTCCACACTGAGGTTAGGGCAGATGCGTGCGCTTCCACTGCAAGGCACTTCGGCAGAAGTTCTTGAAGGCCGGAAAGGTGGTAGCGTGCAGAAGCGCATCAGATGGCGGCGGCCACAGTTGATGTGCCGTGGTGACTGCCGTACGCAGGCCGCTGCGGAGGCGATCATAGTGCGGACACTCCATGACGATGTGCCAAGGAGTGTCGATTCCTCCGCAGGTACACAGTGGAGAATCCCTCAGTGAACGGGCGTGTAGATATGACGCAAAGTCCCCGTGGCCGGTCAGAAACTGCGTCGTCCAGTGATCTGCCACGAGCCAAGTAGATTTCAGCCGGCGCTTCACATTCGGAAGGAAGGCGTACGGCCTTCGGCTGCCCTGTCCCATCGGCGTTGCCATTCCGCCACGAAGTGGTTATGGAGGCGACGGGAGGCTTCCCGATGACTGGAGCAAGCGGTGAGGTCCATCCCGGCCAGCTGACGTTGGCCCTGCTTGAATCGGTGTATCAGGTATGCGAGCTGCAACTCCAGATCCAGAGGCAAGACCCCGGCGACGACTTGAAGAGCAGGAGTGGAGGCAGTACGATATGCTTTGGTGATTCTCAGAAGGATCTGCCGTTGGGCCGTGGTGATCTGGCGAGTGCTGCGGACATCTATGCGGTCCCCCCACGCCCCTACAGCGTAAGAGGCCATGGGCAGGAAGATGGCGCGATAGTATGTGCCGAGCGTCGGGCAGGTGAGCCCCCATTCGGTGGCCGCTAGCTTGGAGAAGGCCGTAAAGACCCTGTTCCCCTTGTCCTGTACCATTCTGATATGGGCAGACAGTGTCATATTCCTGCCCAGCCAAACACCAAGGTATTTGGTCGCCGGTACGGGGTCCCTTGCAGTCGGACAAGGGGCGGACGGTCTCGGAGAATCCCTTTAAGGAGGATTTGCTCCGTCTTCTGTGTGGAGAGCCGGAGATGATTTTCTCCACACCAAAAGGCTACAAGGTCCACGGCGCGTTGAGCAGCGGTCTCCAGAAGAATCCTGCTGTTGGCGGCCACAAGGACTATGAGGTCATCTGCGTAGGCCACGCACTCGACGTCATGGGCAGAGAGCCTCCGAAGCAGAGAATCCATGACCACGTTCCACAGATCCGGGCCCAGGATGGATCCTTGGGGGCATCCCCGAGTGACGGGTTTGCCCGCAGTTTGATAGTTGCCGTGAATTCGCACCCGGCGACCATGGAGATAATCCACAAGGAGGGTCGCGAGGTCCAGCGGGCAGTGTCGGAGCGCAAGTTCCGCCCGGAGCGCCGGCCACCAGAGATGGTCGAAAGCGGCTTGGACATCAAACAAGATGCCCAAGACGTATTTCTCCGCACAGGCGCTGATGATGGCACGGACATGGAGGATGGCATCTACCGTGGATGTCCCCTGGCGGAAGCCATACTGCCGTGGCGATGCAAACTGCGGGTCCCGGATGACTGGGTGGAGACGCAGTCTCATGAGGCGTTCCAGCGTTTTCCCCAGCAAGGGGAGAAGACAGATGGGGCGATAGGAAGTCACCTCTTTTGGATCTTTCTCCGCCGACTTCAACAGAGTCCGAATGTCGCCCAATTTCCATACGTCAGGGAAGACACCATGAACCAGGCAGCCGTTAAAGAGCTCCGTAGTTACTGCCGCGAAGATATCGGAGGCAGCCAGCTGGTGTAGCATTCCTGGCTCAATTAAATCGTGTCCGGGCGCCTTCCCTTTACGGTGTTTCTCCGTCGCGCAGATGACCTCATTACAGGTCCAGCGCCTGGTGTCTCTGGACCTGTCGAAGGGGAGTCTCGCCAGATCTTGGTGGAGTGTCCAGTTGGGGGTCCCAGGTGCGTCGGGAATGAGCGCGTCCAGAAGGGCCATAGAGGTGTCCGCCCAAGAGGACGTATACACATCGGGCGCCATACGGAGATTGGCCAGCGCTTTCTCAGGCGCAATACGGACTCTTAGCAATTTATAGACGAGTCCGTACGGCGTCTCATTCCCGACAGTGGTGACAAAAGTCCGCCAGCTAGCGATCTTGGCCCGGTAGATGCGCTTGGTGTACTCTCGCCGAAGCCTCCGATACTCCCTGCGCCGAAGGTCCTTCACTACAGGGTCCCGCGTCCGTTGGGCGCATCTGCGCATGGCGGCGCACCGTCGCTTCCAGTGAGTTAGCTCGGGTGTCCACCATGGAACGGATCGCGGGAAGAAGGTCTTCTTGGGAATGGATGCCGCTGCTGCCTGTTGGATGGCCGTAGTTACCTCGTCCGCGAGCGAGTTTACGTCACGGGGGCTGCGCAGAGTAAGCTCCGCATCCATGAGCGCCAGCTCGGTGTCGCGAATGAAGGGAGTCCAATTCGCCCGCTTCAGGTTGAACCTGGTAGACCGGACCAGCCGAGTGGTAGTGGGTGCTCGGAGGATGATTTCCAATACGGCATGGTCACTAGTGGTCCAGTCCTGTCGCACCCTCCAGGAGTCGAGCGCCGGCCACAGGCGATGGCTAAGCAGGGTGACGTCGATGTGCGATGTACCCCTGGAGGAGGAGAATGTGGGCAGTCCGACTTCATTCGCAATGCTCCAACTGGATGCGGAGATGAAGTCCTCGAGGAGACGGCCAGAAGCATCACTGCGGTCAGCCCCCCAAGCAGGGGACTTGGCATTGGCATCCATGCCCACGATGATTGGAGTGTCGCCAATCGCATCGTGAATGTCTTGCAGGTGTTGGAGACGCCTCAGGAACTCAGCCTGGGGAAGAGCCGGCGGGAAATACATGCTGACCAAACATGTATCCCCGAATTCCGACGTCAGCCGGATACAGACGCAATCTTGATTACTAAGGTGCGTTAGGACTACAACGTCAAGGCCCCGCTCCAAGACAACGATACAGGCCCGGGGTCGAACTTCGGAAGTGCCCACTATAATTTGATTGGAAGTGGGACCAAGTCCGCACACTGTGTTTTCCCGGGTCCAAGGTTCCTGTATCAGCAGGACGCTAGCTCCGACGGAAGTGGCGTGTTGTCGAAGCTCCGACGTTGCAGCCTTGTCCTTCCCCAGGTTGTGCTGGAGAATAATCAGCCGGCGGGATTCAGCCATAGTTCGTCCGTCCCAATTCACGCTGAACTGCCCGTTTGTAGGTGGGGCAGTCCCTGCTCTGGACGCCATGACTCGCCTTCAGCTTCCGCCGAGCACAGGGGGCGCAAACTGGCTTCCGCGCCTTGTGTTGACAGTTGCGAGTGGTGTGGAGGCCGGCACAGTGGCCGCAGGTGTCTGTGTCAGAGGCACAATGCCGCGCCACGTGCCCATACTCCTGGCATTTGTAGCACCGAGTGGGCACGAGGTAATCCAAGACCCGGCAGCGTGACCACAAGGCGAAGATGCGCTGGGCGGTTCGCAATTTGTCCCGCACCGCCGAAGATACCGAGACGATCCAATTGCAGGTGGAAGCGCCTTTCTGAATCTGCTGCCGGGGAATGAAGGACTCCTGGAAGTCTGACCAGGCGATGTCACTGACCGCAGGGTTTTGTCGCCATACTGCGTCAGTCAGAGCCTCCGCCTCTACGTCCGTCGGGACATCATATACGATGACCCGCGGGGAATTCAACGTGGGAGGGGCGATTCGCAGGCCACTCGCCTGAAGCCCCTCGTGTGCCCGCAGCTTCTCGAGGTCCCCCGCAGAGTTCACCTCTAGGACGAGTCGTCCTCCCGCAGTCGCCCTCAGGTTCCTGACTCTGATGCCGTCACGGGCCGGGTTTACAGACGACATCAACCTCGAACGAAGTTCAGCGGCCGTCGGCAGAGCGTCCGGTTGGTCCGGGCCGGCAGGTGCCGAAACAAAGACGGTGTGCTTCGGCGGAGGCTTCCTTTTGGCTGCCCTGGCAAACGCACTCTTAATCGGAGGGGGTTTGGAGGCGTTCTCTTGCTGCGAGGTCACCGCTGGTATCTTGCCCTTCTTCGAACGGCCTCGTCTGGCCCGGCGAGGAGCGTCGGGGTGCTGCCGCGTCTGTTGGCTGCGAGACTTCTTTCTGGGTCGCTGTCGTCGTGTGGCGGGTTTCCGAAGAGGAGGAAACTCGGCAGGCCTGGTCGACGTCGAAGCCGCCACTGCCGCATAAGTAGTGGAAGGGGCAGCGGCGCCACGGGTCTCCAAGGAGGTCATCCGTTGCTGGAGGTTGGCCACATCAGTCGAGAGATGGAAGACTGCTTCCGAGACCGCCTCGAAACAGCCGCGGATCTCCGCCAACGTCTCCACTGGGACAAACCCATCCAGGGTTTCTAGGATGGATTCAAGCCTAGTCCTGGCCTGTGGTATCACCTGGTGCAGGGGTGGGCTGGTCTGCGGCGGAGTAGATTGGACTGCTGCACGGCGCTCCCTAACACTTGGGGCAGACGACTCCGACTCCGAATCTGACGACGGGGCCGGCGAGGAGGAAGCCGACGACGTGTAGATCTGTGGCTGTGGCTGCTTTCGTCTCCTCACTGTAGATGGTTGAGGCGCCGCCGACGGAGTCTTGGAGGCTGGTGGGCTCTGTTGCGGTTGCTGCTGCTGCGCTGCTGGCTGCTTTCGTGGTCGACTGGGAGCCGTGGGCGGCTCGGATGGCGAGGCTGGTTGCAGGCGTCTCCGAGCTGCCTTCTTCTTCTTCTTCAGCTGGACTTCGTACGGCGGCGTGGTGGGTCGACGCGACCTGGTCGACCTTGACGACGCTACGGACGAGTCCGTATCCTCGACGAGGTGAGTCCGCCGAGGATCTGCACTTGTCGCAGTAATCGCGCTCAGTGCCAAGTGGTCCACACTGGGCGCGATGCGGTCGTAGGATGACGACGCCGGAGTTCCCGCAACTCCTGGCGCCTGCCCTGGGGCATCCGAAACCCCTGGGCGGTAAGAGCGAGTCTTGCTGGACTTACCCATATTTGCAATTCTTGAAGGCGATGCTGCCAGCCTTTTGTGGTCGCAGTAGGAAGCACTGACTGTTCCCACGTGTGCTGCCGTTGACCCGCTAAGGGGTTCATCCGCCACCACACTTCGGGCCTGGTCCTGCTGCCGGCCAGGCCCATCCCCCGGACCAGTACTCGGATTACCTCCGAGCTGCTCCGGAGTCCCCCTCTCTCGTTTGCTCGACCGACCCAGTCTTCCACGGGGATTCAAACCACCGTCTCCAACTGGGTTGCTCGGCTTAACAGGGCCCACCAACGGGTAGGTGAGAGTAGGAGTTGGGTGGAGAGGCTAGTGCGGGCCACTTGCGAGACCCGCATATGAGACGCTTCACACCCCTTGAGGCCCCAGTGGATAGGGACAGAAATCTCTAGGGATAACGGAGATGTTGCAAGCCTCTGCTTATACCATCCCCGGCTCTCCGTCGAGCGGGAGGTCAATTGTTCTGAACGCTGACCAGACGCCTGACGATGTTTTGGTCAGTACCCTTGGGTTTGAGACGTGCAGCTCTAACCCTCCATGGGTTACGGAATATCCACTATCTAGGATTTAACAGCAGATAGGTGAATCCAACTCCACCGCACAAGGCGGGCACAGAGTCGACGACCCACAGCCGAAACCACAGACCAACCTCGAGTCCAACACCAATACAACGGAGATGGGCCCAGGTTTCCCCGGACCCACCCCCGATGCCGGCCGGGGCGCAGACAAGGCGTACCCTGTCTACGGGGCTCCCCGACCCCCGAGGAGTTGATTTAGCAAAGCCAGGGCAAGCCCTGACCCGCCTCCCATCAACAACGGGTCGGCCTCCCATTCTGGGAGACCTACCAGAGGCAGCATACGCCACCATTTCGGGTCTGCACACCCGGGGCTTTGGTCGGCCCTTGCCTTGGCAGTTTAAAGGGACTGCCAACCCTGTCACTCTCCTACCCCATTATGTACTCCGGCCTTTTTCTAGGCTTCATGCCTTTTAAAAAGGTACCGGGCGTCCCTCATGAGCTAGACTCTGTCACGTACTCTCCCGTACTTTGAACCCGTTCAACTTGTTTGTGCTTCCTTAACTTATTCCTAACTATACCACCTCGTGTATCCTGTGCTCCTCCCTGATTCTTCCTATCTCAGCTGCAATATCATTGAAAATATCCACCGCTACTTTCCGTTGACATATCTCCCTAAGATCTAATCTGACTCCTATCTCACTCGGTCTTTCTACCAGTTTGACCCTTTGCTCAGTAAACATCCAACAATCATACAGGACATGTTCCGGAGTATCAGGTACCTTACACCACTTACATACATCCGTCGCACACAATCCAAACCTATTAAGATAACTCCTAAAGTTCCCATGTCCTGTTAGATACTGAGTGCCATAATGGTTAAATTCCAATTTACTCCTAGTCCTTTCTTTTACGTCAGGAATCTTTAAATAAAGGGCCCTACCTTTGCTACTATTATTCCACCGGTCCTGCCATATATTTATCGATTCGCCCTTTATATTTTGTGCCCTATGCCGTCCATTTCTTTTGTCCCAATAGAGATCTCTTCTTTGTATCGCCAGGATGTCAATCGGCAGTACCCCAGTCAACACTTGTAGTGCCTCCTTCGATACTGTCCTGTATCCTCTACAGATTGTTAACAGCATCAGTCTCTGCGCTCTCAACAGAATTTCCGCATATGTAGACAGACTCGTCTTGTGAGCCCAGACCGCTGCACCATATAACAGTATCGACTCCCCTACACCACGATAAAGAGTCGTAAGAGCCTTTCCACTAAATCCCCATTCAGCTCTAACCACACGGCGTATCTTTTGGAAGGCTGCAGTTGCTTTATTCGCCGCCTGTACCAAATGATTTCGAAAGCTGTTTTTCATCAATTATTACTCCAAGATACGTATGCTGTGTTACCATTTCCAAGTTTCTTCCATTCATTTTGACTACCGGTTTTCTAGCTAATGCTCCTTTCAGTAGCATCGCTTTCGTCTTTTCCGGACTTATTCTTAACCTGTTATCTCTACTCCAATTCTCAATTACTTCCAAAGCTAGGTTTGTTTTCCTTTCTAACTCCATTCTGGAGTTAGCACTAACCAGTAATAGCCCGTCATCAGCATACGCATATGTTCGGCATCCTATCGGCAACTGCAGTCGTAAGAAAGCGTCGAACAAAACTATCCAAAGTGTCGGACCTAGCACCGACCCCTGTGGACATCCCATTGTTAGCAGCTTTTCTCTTTTCACATTCTTAAACCTGAGAATTGCATATCTTTCATTAAAGTAATCTTTAACACAACCAAACTCCTTACCCTTTACACCAAAGTCCTGCAGCTGGACTAGTATACGTGGCCACCATGCATTGTCAAATGCACCCGCAATATCCAAGAATATACCCAGCACGTACTTATCTCTCTCGGTTTTAACCTCTTCTAGTACGTCTACTATCGCATCTTCAGTTCCTCTGCCAACTCTGAACCCATACTGTCTCTCATGCAACTTGTTCCGTCCTTCAAGCACATTTAAGATTCTTTTATTCAGAATTTTTTCAAAAACTTTTCCCAGAACTGGTAATAACGTAAGCGGCCGGTAAGACTTTGGTACCTGGGGGTCTTTTCCTAACCCTTTGTACAATACTTTAACAATTCCAATCTTCCAGTGCTTAGGAAACTTTCCTTCCTGTAAAGCTCTATTCATAATAGCTGTGACTCTCTCTCTGACTATGTCCCACGCTTTACAGAGGATTTCCACCGTCAAATCGTCGAATCTTGGAGCTTTTTTCTTACCCATAGAAAATAGTGCACTTTTAACCTCTTCCTCGTAGATCTCCGGTGAATCCTCTTCTACTCTACAATTTTCCGCTCTTCTTATAATGTCCATATCTGCATCTGAGTAGCCCTGTGGGTCAGTCGGAAGCAGCGAGTCTAGCAACTTTTCCGTAAGCATACCAATATCGTGTTCTATGTGTCCTTCAAATTTCATTGTTGATATCAGAAGCTCTTTCTTACTCTGACCTCTCACAACTTTATAGGGCATGCCCCACGGATCCCGATTTCCTTCCACGGTGATGAATTTTTCCCAAGCACTCCTTTTTTCCTGTCTTACCATAGCAAAGTATCTGTTACGCGCCGCTCTATACCTATTTTTCCGAACATCCCTATCCTCTGCTGTACCAGTATTGATTTTCCTTCTGAGTCGTCTTACATTCCTCCTCTCAGATTCTAACTCCCTGTTCCACCAAGAGACAGTTCTCAGTTTCTTACTTTCTCTGGGTATAGCATCTTCAGCCGCAGCTACTATAGTAGTTGTCAGGTCGACCACCTCCGCTTCTAAATCCCCACCTGCTGCATATGGTTGCATCATCCTTTCATTGAGGCTATTTGTAAACTTGTCCCAATTAGCTTTCCTGATGGCAAAACGCCCTTTTTCTCGTTGATCTCTCCTATCCCTGTTAATTCTTAAGCTTAGAAGCGTGTAAACTATTAACCTATGATCGCTGTTGCCTTCATTTAATACCTTCCAGTTTTCTATCCTTACATTTTCCGTGCACAAAGTGATATCTATATTATTCTCAGCGATTGCCCCCGGCACCCCAGCAAATGTAGATAATTCCCCTTCTGAATTACAAATATTCAACACATTTGCCATTATAAACGCTTCTAGCTTCTCACCCCGGCTGTCAGTGGTCCTGTCATACCAAAGTTCCGATTTAGCGTTCACATCTCCAGCCAATATAACCCTTTGTCCATGCAGTTCTAACATAGTCCTTTCCCAATGCTTGATATGTATCTCAATATCATCCCTATACTGGAAATATGAACACATCATGTACACTTCCCTATCTCCAACTATAACCTTTACGCATACATGATGTTCGCCTGACAGCTCTCTTACAAATAGCCCCTCAATGTTGTCATTTATGATGACTATCGCTGCCTTCGGTCTCTCCGACGCATAGTAGACCCTATACCCGTCGAGGTGCGGTATACGCCCTCCGCACGAATATGGCTCTTGAAGCAGAACAATGTCCAAGCATCTATCCCTAATTACAAAATAGTGGATAGGGACACATGGTCGGGGCCGAAGCCCCACATTCCCTCCACCGCCCCTCAAGCTCTTAAGTCACGAGACTTATTGCTCAAGGCTTCTGACACCGAGAATTTCCAAACAAGGTCCACTTGTCCATTCTTCGCTGTGCCGTCCGACCATGTTTACTGTCCCCCCCCCGTCATGGGGGTTTGCCGAACCTAAGCCTCTTTCATACTTGCTGGTCAACTATGCCTCTGCCCTCTTTAGTTCTCCCAACTTTCCGGGCAACTCGACAGAAGACTCTGAAGAATTCCGGGTTCCAGCACACTATCTCTTTCCTGTCTTCTCCAGGGTGTGCTTGCCAGAACGCCACCAGTTCCTGGCGTTCATTTTCGAAAGCAGGGCATTCCGCTAATACATGCCACGCAGTCTCTTCCGTCCCTTCTCCACAAGTATGACACCAGGGATCCTCTGCAAGTCTAAAACCCTCCAACTTAGACTTAAAGTTGCCGTGGCCTTTGAGGAACTGCGTGGCATAATGGTTCGTATTCAAATTCACTTGCATCCTTTCTATTACACTTGGGAAATATGAGAAAGTTTCTCTCCCCTTCGTGCCCTGCTCCCATCTTCTCTGCCATTCGTTCAGAGTCTCCGTTCGTCTACGCATTCTGCTTATACTCCTTTGTTCTCCAGCTATGACGTCATAATATACCTGTACTCTTTCTGTGATTAGCAGATCTAAAGGAATCGCACCTGCGATAACATAATTGGCATCGTATGATACCGTGCGATACGCTCTATTCACTAAGAGCAGGATCTTTCGCTGGGTCTTCAGGAGCATTCTTCTCAGGTTCTGTTGACGTATGGCCCTTTCTCCCCATACCTCACATCCATAGGTTATCAGTGGAACAGCAATTCCTTCATAAAGCCGTCGTAAGGCTAAACATTCTAAGCCGCCACTAGTCCGAGTAAGCGATAATAGCCCTCGGAATGTTTCAATGACCTTCCTTGTTTGCTGCTCCACATGATGTGTATAGACCAATCCTTCTTCTACCTGAAGACCCAGGTACTTTAACTCATCAACACATTGTATAACGACATTATTCATTACTATGCGTGGTCGTCTCCCCCGATCGAAACGATTCCTCAACATCATTGCCGAGGTTTTCGCAGTCGAAAACTGCAGCTTGGCTCTACTGCTCCACGCCTCAACTGTTCTCAGCGCCCTAGCCGCTCGGGTCTCTAAATCCACCCTAGATCTGCCCTGAATTATCAACATTGCGTCATAGGCATACGCCACCACGTGCACGTCATCACCAAAATCCTGGCTCAAAAAGTCCTCGAAAATAATATTCCACAACAAGGGTCCCAATATCGAGCCCTGTGGACACCCCTTAGACAATTCCTTGGTATGACGTGCACCCTCAAACTCAAACATGACTCGACGCTCTGACAGATAGCTCTGCAATAGTTTCAGTAAATAACCAGGGCAGTTTATCGCATG
The DNA here is from genome assembly GCA_034769895.1 of Magicicada septendecula. NCBI lineage: Eukaryota > Metazoa > Arthropoda > Insecta > Hemiptera > Cicadidae > Magicicada > Magicicada septendecula. The sequence goes on along the minus strand of CM068374.1, from coordinate 389,995,056 downwards.
GAGTCGTTCCATCAAAAAAGGCCACCAGGCGTTGTCGAATGCACCGGAAATGTCTAGGAAAATTCCCAGTACATACCGGTGCAATGATGCTTCGACTTTTCGTCGAACGCTGAGAACAGCATCGATGGTACTCTTTCCACTTCGGAAACCAAATTGCGCATCTCCATAAAATTGTATGGAGTCCAAATATTGCAACAACCTCTCGGCAATGATTCTCTCGGCTATCTTACCGAGAACTGGCAACAGGGTCACCGGTCTGTAGGATTTCAACTCTTGCGGGTCTCTGTTCTTATCTTTCAGAAAAACCTTAAGTTCCCCCTGCTTCCAGACAGTTGGAAATCGGAAGACTGTAAACATCGCATTTAGCGAATCCAACAGGAGGGGTCTAATTCTGCTCATCGTTCTCTTCACGACCTCCGCTCTAATCCCATCCAGACCCGGCGCCTTGCCACTTTTTTGTTTTCGAACCGCCTTATTCAATTCTTCGGGGGAGACCCGAACCACCTCGTGAACCACCACTGGAGCTGCTGCCCTCAATCGTGTGTTTCGATTGTCAACTGAATCATCCACCAAGGTGTCATCTGGTAGTAAACCTTCCAGAAAAAACTGACATATATCATTCGGAGCCGTCAATACTCCTTCTCCTGACCGCATCGAGACCATTTGTGTGGGCTTCTTTAGCTTATTCGCCATAATTCTGTAGGCGAGCCCCCACGGATCATCATCTCCCGAGAGCCGCACAACCCTCAGCCAATGCTCTTTCTTGACGTACCTGATCTTATTTGTGTACGCCGTACGAGCAATCACGAATAACCGCCTGTCCCCAGTAGTAAGAGCATGATCCGCTCCGAGACGATTCCTCAATCGTTTCCAACGTCTTTCACATCTGGTCTTACTTGATCGAAATCGATCAAGTTCGTCATTCCACCAGGCGGCTAATCGTCTCTCCTTCAGCTTATATTTGGCTGAGTCCTCCACGGCCCTCCGAAGTATCCTCGTAAGCGAGTCCACCTTTTCCGACAGCGGCATAACATCATAATCTCTCAACTGCCCGAGATCCGTTAGCACACTCGCATCTAAGAGACTCCAATCATAGTCTCTGACTGTAGACTTCCTAGATTCCCTAGGCACCTGGTAACGGATATGCTGGCTCATGTCAATGTCGTACGTTATCATACGATGGTCAGATAACGACCACTCTGAATGGACTTCCCAATCTGTAACCATTCGCTCCAGCGATCCGCTACCAAGCGTGACATCAATATTACTACGTTGTCCGCGAGTGTTCTCGAAGGTGCTAACTTCACCCGGACAATTGAACACTAACAGTTCATGAAGAACGATGAACGCCTCCAACTCCTCACCTTTCTCATCCGTAACAGGATTGTGCCAAAGCACTGATCGCGCATTGGCATCTGCCGCTATCAAGGTCTTCTCGCCACGGAACCTCCTCAATACCATCTCTAAGTGATCAATATGCGTCTCAATGCGGTCAGCGTACTTAAAGTAAGCGTTTACCAGAATTATCTGGGAGTTCCCCAAGCCAAGTCTCACAACTGTACAAGTGGGGGTACAGCAGTCCTGTATGAGCACCACATCCACGACGTTGTCTCTTACCAATGTTAATGTCCACATCTCATCCTGGGGCGTACCCCAGTAAAAGCACGGAAGCCTGGCCAAGCCAAAGGTCGTTGATACGGCTCCTGGATACAAACAATATCCAGTCGCCGTTGCTCTATGATTTTCTCGAGCTCATTCATGCCACCATAACCTCTGGCCATATTAATCTGTCCCAACTTAATGGCCATAATCAACTTTTTCAAGGGCTATCCTGCAAGCTCGCTCGTACTCCGAGCAACCCTTGCTCCCCGTGGCATGTTTAAAGTCCTTTTTCACAACCTTGCAGTTGATACAAATGGCCGGCTGGTCTTTCTTACTACAGTCCTTAACATCATGGTCACCAGTACAATGTTGACACACTTGCTTGCCTCTACAGTGCTTAGAGATGTGTCCATACATGAGACACTTGTAGCAACGTACAACCGGATTATAATCTTTAATCCTACAGGACTGCCATCCCACAAACAGTCTGTCTCTTTTTCTAAGTTCATTACGGACTCGTGGCGAACACTCCACAACCCAATTTGCACGAGTATCTTCCCTGTTTTTACTTTTGTACTTATGTACACATTGGAATTCTTTTATAAAATCTTCCTTACTAATTACTACATCATCAACATTCTGGGCATACACATCCTCGATAATTTCTTTCTCTTCCCGTCCTCCGTCCATGACCTTTGGACAGCGTTTCTTAGGTGCCTCTATCACAAGACCTTTCGTCTTCAGGGCCTCGCAATTTTGCAATTGTTCTGCCCTGTCTGTTTCAATCATTACTCCCCGGGCCGTCTTTACCACTCTGCGCACCTTGATCCCCAAATCTTTGGGGTTGATAGTTGTTTGTATCATTTTCTTTACTTCTTCTATATCTTTAGAGTCGTCCCGACTCTTTATAAAGACGACCTTCGGGGGGACTGGTTGCCTCTTGGCACCCGTAATCCTCGGGACCGACTGAGCGGCCGACACCTCAGCGTATGAGCGTGTCCTGGGGAACTCCCCCTTATCAGTGCTAGGAGCTTCCCTCATCAACTCCAACATTTCTTTTCTACCGTCCAGGCGACCCTCCAGCCTGATTTGACGCCTTTCAATCCCGGACAGCAGCTCCGTTAAGGTGTTCATATTTTTCTTGACATCATTTATCTGACTAATCGTCAGTTTCTTACTCTTATACTGTGATTGCGACCAACGCAGCATATCACTTATTATACTATGACATTGTTGGAAGGGCGTACCCTCACCAGACTTACCATCGTCCGACTCCTCCACGGACATGTCTGAGTCACTGTCTGCATGACTTACCTTGAGAGTTTTTGAGGTCCCCGGAATACCTGGGCTGATTTCCTTCCGCTTCTTCTGCGGCCGGGTTCCTCGGTCAGTCTCCGACTCAGGCGGTGACTCATTGGATTCCACCATTTTCGGGACGTCTCTACCAGCAGGCGATCTCTGCAGCTTTGAAGACCGCCGAAACGGATTATCCTCTTCCCTATCCTTACCGTTTTTACCACTCATTTTAATGAGAAATTAAAAACAGGAACACAAATTATTACACACTTTTAGAAAGAATAAAAATACGATGTCTATACACTGATTCTGTTTGGATGTATATAGAAAACCACTATATACATACAAAATACAGCCTACCACTAAAACAAGTGTTCACGCACTAGAATGTTTTAGCAACGTGTCACAAAAGATTAACAAAAAGTTCACAAGTCCCAATCTACCGAAGAAACGCGTTTACGCCGTTTAGCCAGACCCAGGGGCTTATAGCGTGACCCGGGACCACGACTAACTGCCTGGACTGTTACTAGCCCCCACCTCGGAGAGGCGGCGCAGCCCTTACTTCCACGCACTCACACTGGCCCTATACGCAATGTTATAAGAATCCAAAGTCCAACACACACACAAGCACCAACGTCTATATGGCAATGTTCTAGCGCACTATTAATCACAATTCAATCACTGTCATACAGTAGCAAGACGACACTTGACTACCGGGCACAGGGGCCAGTGGATAGGGACAGAAATCTCTAAGGATAACGGAGATGTTGCAAGCCTCTGCTTATACCATCCCCGGCTCTCCGTCGAGCGGGAGGTCTATTGTTCTGAACGCTGACCAGACGCCTGACGATGTTTTGGTCAGTACCCTTGGGTTTGAGACGTGCAGCTCTAACCCTCCATGGGTTACGGAATATCTACTATCTAGGATTTAACAGCAGATAGGTGAATCCAACTCCACCGCACAAGGCGGGCACAGAGTCGACGACCCACAGCCGAAACCACAGACCAACCTCGAGTCCAACACCAATACATCGGAGATGAGCCCAGGTTTCCCCGGACCCACCCCCGATGCCGGCCGGGGCGCAGACAAGGCGTACCCTGTCTACGGGGCTCCCCGACCCCCGAGGAGTTGATTTAGCAAAGCCAGGGCAAGCCCTGACCCGCCTCCCATCAACAACGGGTCGGCCTCCCATTCTGGGAGACCTACCAGAGGCAGCATTACGCCACCATTTCGGGTCTGCACACCCGGGGCTTTGGTCGGCCCTTGCCTTGGCAGTTTAAAGGGACTGCCAACCCTGTTACTCTCCTTCACCATTATGTACTCCGGCCTTTTTCTAGGCTTCATGCCTTTTAAAAAGGTACCGGTCGTCCCTCATGAGCTAGACTCCGTCACGTACACTCCCGTACTTTAAACCCGTTCAACTTGTTTGTGCTTCCCGTATTTATTCCAAACTGTTACACCTCATGTAACCTATGATCCTCTCTCATCCTCCCTATTTCCGCAGTCACCTCGTTACATAGAACTACTGCCTCCTTACGCCGACAAATCTCCCTAAAATCTAACCTGACTCCTATTTCATTCAGTCCTTCTACCAATCTAGCCCTTTGTTCAGCAAGCATCCAACAGTCGTACAGGACATGTTCCGGAGTATCAGGAACCTTACACCACTTACACTGATCCGTCGCACAGAGTCCAAACCTATATAGATAACTCCTAAAGTTTCCATGTCCTGTAAGGTACTGAGTTCCATAATGGTTAAATTCCAACTTGATCCTAATCCTTTCTTTTACGTCAGGTATCTTTAAATAAAGGGCCCTACCTTTACTGCTGTTATCCCACCGGTCCTGCCAAATATTTATAGATTCGCCCTTTATTATTTGTGCCCTATTCCTTCCATTCCTCTTGTCCCAGTATAGATCTTTCCTTTGTTTTGCTAACAAGTCTATCGGCAGCACCCCAGTCAGCACATTCAGTGCTTCCTTCGATACTGTCCTGTATCCTCTACAGATTGTAAGCAGCATCAGTCTTTGTGCTCGCAACAAAATCTCAGCATATATAGACAGGCTCATCTTGTGAGCCCAGACTGCCGCACCATACAACAGTATCGATTCCCCTACCCCTCTATAAAGAGTCGTAAGAGCCTGACCTCTAAATCCCCATTCAGTTCTAACCACACGGCGTATCTTCTGGAAAGCTGCAGTTGCTTTATTTGCCGCCTGCACCAAATGGTGTCTGAAACTTAGTTTTTCGTCAATAATAACTCCAAGGTACGTATGCTGTGTCACCATTTCTAATGTTCGTCCTTCCATTTTGACTACCGGTTTTCTAGCTAATGCCCCCTTAAGTATCATCGCTTTCGTCTTTTCCGGACTTATTCTCAATCTATTCTCCCTACTCCAGTTTTCTATAACTCCCAATGCTAGGTTCGTTTTTCGTTCTAACTCCATTCTGGAGTTAGCGCTAACCAACAAAAGCCCGTCGTCAGCATACGCATAAGTTCGGCACCCTATCGGCAACTGCAGTCGCAAAAATGCATCAAATAAAACTACCCAAAGTGTCGGTCCTAGCACCGACCCCTGCGGACATCCCATTGATAGCAGCTTTTCTTTTTCAACATTCCTAAACCTTAAAATTGCATATCTATCATTGAAATAATCTTTTATACAACCAAATTCCTTACCCTTTACTCCAAAGTCCTGCAGCTGGACTGAGATTCGTGGCCACCATGCATTATCAAATGCTCCAGCAATATCCAGGAAAATACCCAGTACGTACTTATCTCTCTCGTTGCTAACATCCTCCAGTACGTCAACAATCGCATCTTCTGTTCCTCTACCAACTCTGAACCCATACTGTCTCTCATGCAACTTGTTCCGTCCTTCAAGCACATTTAAGATTCTTTTATTCAGAATTTTCTCAAAGACCTTCCCCAATACTGGTAACAGAGTCAGCGGCCGGTAAGACTTAGGTGCCTGAGGGTCTTTCCCTAACCCCTTATATAACACTTTAACAATTCCGATTTTCCAGTGCTTGGGAAATTTGCCTTCCTGAAGAGCTCTGTTCATAATTGCAGTGATTCGTCCTCTCACTGTATTCCACGCTCTACAGAGGATCTCCACCGTCAAATCGTCGAATCCTGGAGCTTTTTTCTTCCCCATTGAAAATAGTGCACATCTTACCTCTTCCTCATTAATTTCCGGTGAATCCTCTTCCACAATACTCCGTTCGGCTCTACTAATTACTACCATGTCAGCTTCTGTATAGCCCTGTGGGTCAGACGGAAGCAACGAGTCTAGCAACTTTTCCGTCAACATGCCAATATCATGTTCAGTTTCATCTCCAAATTTCATTGTTGATATCAGCAGTTCCTTTTTGCTCTGACCACTCACAGCTTTATAGGGCATGCCCCACGGATCCCGATTTCCTTCGACGGTGATAAACTTTTCCCAAGCACTCTTCTTCTCCTGTCTTACCATGGCAAAATATCTATTACGCGCCGCTCTATACCTATTTTTACGTACTTCCCTATCCTCTGATGGTCCAGTATTTATTTTCCTCCTTAGTCTTCGAACGTTCCTCCTTTCAAACTCTAAGTCCCTGTTCCACCAAGAGACAGTCCTTAGATTATTGCTTTCTCTGGGTATCGACTCTTCAGCCGCAGCTACTATAGTAGTTGTAAGGTCGACCACTTCCGATTCTAAATCCTCCTGTGCTGCCAACGGTTGCATCATTCTATCATTTAGGCTATTTGTAAATTTTTGCCAATCTGCTTTCCTTATGGCAAATCGTCCTTTTTTCTCTAAGTACCTTCTATGCCTATTGACCCTTAAGCTTTGAAGCGTGAATGCAATTAACCTATGATCGCTGTTACCTTCGTCTAAAACCTTCCAATTCTCAACCCATACATTTTCTGTGCACAATGTAACATCTATATTATTCTCAGCGATCGCCCCCGGCACTCCAGCAAAAATTGATAACCCCCCTTCTGTGTTGCAGATATTCAATGAATTAGCCATAATAAACGCTTCAAGCTTCTCACCCCTGCTGTCAGTGATCCTATCAAACCACCGCTCGGATTTAGCGTTCACATCTCCAGCCAATATAACCCTTTTACCATGAAGTTCTAGCATAGTCCTTACCCAATGTTTGATATGCACTTCGATATCCTCCCTATACTGGAAATATGAACTCATCATGTATATTTCCCTATCACCAACTATCACCTTTACACATACATGATGCTCTCCTGACAGCTCTCTAACAAATAGCCCTTCGATGTCGTTATTAACAATTACGATAGCTGCTTTCGGTCGTTCCGACGCATAATATACCCTATACCCGTCGAGATGCGGTATACGCCCTCCGCACGAATACGGCGTTTGGGTGTGCCCGTACTCCTGGCACATGTAGCAACGGGCGACGGCCAGGTAGTCGACTACACGACAAGATGCAAAATCAATATAAACTCGTTGTTTAGTGATGAGTTCGTCCCTTATTTTGGTGGGACACTCGACGACCCAGTTGCATATTTCGTCGTTCCTCCTGCCGGTTCTAAAACGGAATTTGACTTCTTCCCGGACTTGACGTTCAGAAAACCCAGCGTCTTCCAGATTCTGCTTGAACAAGCACCCTTTCAATTGTTCCTCGTTCAGGTCTATATCCACGTCGAAAATTTGAACCATCGGTCTGCGCCTACTTGGTTCGACGCATTTGATGGTAGGTTGCGTCCTGGCCACTTCCTTTATTCTTTGGACAGTCTTCGCCGATCCAGTCTCCACGGCAACTGCACCCTTCCTTACTTTCCTCATGGACCTTATCTGCCACCCCTCTTCCTTTGGTTTTAATATGTCCTTTAAAACTTTCTTCGTTTCATCTGAGTCGTCCTTTTTCTCGTCAACGGGGTAGACGAGCACAGTCTGGTCCATTGGTTTAGGGACCACCTCTTTTTTACCAATTTTGGGCCTTGGTGCCCCGACCACATCAGCAAAAGTTTTCTGTTTTGCAGCCATCTCCCTTGTCTCCATCCTTCTTTCTAGAAGCTGTCCCTCTAGCTTTGCTGTTCTTATTCGCAGTTTCACATTTTCAGCCTCTAATCTCGCAAAGCTGGCCAAAATATTCTTTGCCGCCGTTTTGCTGACCTTATTGTTGTCATTAAAGGGGTACTCCTCCATCTCCTGCCTGATCTTAAGGTACCCTTCATCTTCTTCCACTTCTTCCGCGTCCCGTCGTCTCTTGGAACCTCCAACCGAGGTCACTGATCCTCGACGCTGCCTATCCTCGTCCGTCTCCATTGCGTCGCCTGCACTCATTTTTTAAGTGCAAAAAAATTAAGCAAAAGAACTAACATAAGATGACAATAAAAACAATGTTCAAGTGAAAAAATTTCTAAGACCGAAATTTTGAATACCACAAAAAATCAAAATCCCAGGTACCGTCCTTGTACCTCAAAAATTAAAATCAAAAATGTAAACAATAAAAATTCCCAACTTAGGGACTGATTGTCAACTGAGGGAAAAATTCCCACACAACTGCGACACTGCTATTATGTATTACTTGATTTAGTGGTTACGGAATCGGATCGTGAACTAGTTCACCAACTCGGTTCGTGAACCGAACGAACTAAATGAATCACTATTTGAATTTTTTAGGTTATTCCGCTTTTTACGCGGGAAATGTACAGTTCAGGTCCACCAAAAGCCAAACTACTGTGTTGACACAAATCAGCTGATTTGTGTCAAATACTTATTGGTGAAAAATGTTCCAATTTAAGTATTTAATTTGATTTTTATGAATCTAAACTATTACTAATTGTTCTACTATAACTATAATTGTTTATTTACTCTTAATGAGTCTTCAACCTAGCCTAAAACCTTAATATTACCTAGTTTTCAAGTGTCTATTTCACTCCTATCCTATCCTATACTATTAATGAACGGTTCAGCACTGTAGAGAAAAAATCCAATTTTATGCGCTAAACCCGCACTTCTTACCTTACGCAAGGTATTATCCTCTTCAGGATCCTTATATTCACACTTCACAATACTTTACTCGAAGAAAAGCACACATAAAACCACTATTATAGCACTAAATCGCAGAGCGATTTTAAACCACGTCTTGTTGCAACAACCATGCACAAACAAGTAGTGGATAGGGACAGGTAGTGTCGGACCGGCATTGCTGCCGTACGGTACCAACGGGGACGAACCCCGACATGACCCGTGAAACGCCCGGGGTCCATCCACTATACAGCGACGCCACAACCAACAGGTCGGAGCTCGGAAAAACCCCCGCCCCACACTCGCCAGGTCAGTGTCTAGGGCGGGAGAACGACCTTCCCCGGATGTTGTAGGGGAGTGACACACTTAGCCGCTCCTAGCGACGGAACCTAAGTCCAGTCGGTAGGAACGTTGCCCAGCGGGGACCACGAGGAGGTGGTGTCACCGGCTCGAAAGCTCAGGTCGTTATTATCTTCTGCCTGGTCTTGGCTGCGTTCCACACTGAGGTTAGGGCAGATGCGTGCGCTTCCACTGCAAGGCACTTCGGCAGAAGTTCTTGAAGGCCGGAAAGGTGGTAGCGTGCAGAAGCGCATCAGATGGCGGCGGCCACAGTTGATGTGCCGTGGTGACTGCCGTACGCAGGCCGCTGCGGAGGCGATCATAGTGCGGACACTCCATGACGATGTGCCAAGGAGTGTCGATTCCTCCGCAGGTACACAGTGGAGAATCCCTCAGTGAACGGGCGTGTAGATATGACGCAAAGTCCCCGTGGCCGGTCAGAAACTGCGTCGTCCAGTGATCTGCCACGAGCCAAGTAGATTTCAGCCGGCGCTTCACATTCGGAAGGAAGGCGTACGGCCTTCGGCTGCCCTGTCCCATCGGCGTTGCCATTCCGCCACGAAGTGGTTATGGAGGCGACGGGAGGCTTCCCGATGACTGGAGCAAGCGGTGAGGTCCATCCCGGCCAGCTGACGTTGGCCCTGCTTGAATCGGTGTATCAGGTATGCGAGCTGCAACTCCAGATCCAGAGGCAAGACCCCGGCGACGACTTGAAGAGCAGGAGTGGAGGCAGTACGATATGCTTTGGTGATTCTCAGAAGGATCTGCCGTTGGGCCGTGGTGATCTGGCGAGTGCTGCGGACATCTATGCGGTCCCCCCACGCCCCTACAGCGTAAGAGGCCATGGGCAGGAAGATGGCGCGATAGTATGTGCCGAGCGTCGGGCAGGTGAGCCCCCATTCGGTGGCCGCTAGCTTGGAGAAGGCCGTAAAGACCCTGTTCCCCTTGTCCTGTACCATTCTGATATGGGCAGACAGTGTCATATTCCTGCCCAGCCAAACACCAAGGTATTTGGTCGCCGGTACGGGGTCCCTTGCAGTCGGACAAGGGGCGGACGGTCTCGGAGAATCCCTTTAAGGAGGATTTGCTCCGTCTTCTGTGTGGAGAGCCGGAGATGATTTTCTCCACACCAAAAGGCTACAAGGTCCACGGCGCGTTGAGCAGCGGTCTCCAGAAGAATCCTGCTGTTGGCGGCCACAAGGACTATGAGGTCATCTGCGTAGGCCACGCACTCGACGTCATGGGCAGAGAGCCTCCGAAGCAGAGAATCCATGACCACGTTCCACAGATCCGGGCCCAGGATGGATCCTTGGGGGCATCCCCGAGTGACGGGTTTGCCCGCAGTTTGATAGTTGCCGTGAATTCGCACCCGGCGACCATGGAGATAATCCACAAGGAGGGTCGCGAGGTCCAGCGGGCAGTGTCGGAGCGCAAGTTCCGCCCGGAGCGCCGGCCACCAGAGATGGTCGAAAGCGGCTTGGACATCAAACAAGATGCCCAAGACGTATTTCTCCGCACAGGCGCTGATGATGGCACGGACATGGAGGATGGCATCTACCGTGGATGTCCCCTGGCGGAAGCCATACTGCCGTGGCGATGCAAACTGCGGGTCCCGGATGACTGGGTGGAGACGCAGTCTCATGAGGCGTTCCAGCGTTTTCCCCAGCAAGGGGAGAAGACAGATGGGGCGATAGGAAGTCACCTCTTTTGGATCTTTCTCCGCCGACTTCAACAGAGTCCGAATGTCGCCCAATTTCCATACGTCAGGGAAGACACCATGAACCAGGCAGCCGTTAAAGAGCTCCGTAGTTACTGCCGCGAAGATATCGGAGGCAGCCAGCTGGTGTAGCATTCCTGGCTCAATTAAATCGTGTCCGGGCGCCTTCCCTTTACGGTGTTTCTCCGTCGCGCAGATGACCTCATTACAGGTCCAGCGCCTGGTGTCTCTGGACCTGTCGAAGGGGAGTCTCGCCAGATCTTGGTGGAGTGTCCAGTTGGGGGTCCCAGGTGCGTCGGGAATGAGCGCGTCCAGAAGGGCCATAGAGGTGTCCGCCCAAGAGGACGTATACACATCGGGCGCCATACGGAGATTGGCCAGCGCTTTCTCAGGCGCAATACGGACTCTTAGCAATTTATAGACGAGTCCGTACGGCGTCTCATTCCCGACAGTGGTGACAAAAGTCCGCCAGCTAGCGATCTTGGCCCGGTAGATGCGCTTGGTGTACTCTCGCCGAAGCCTCCGATACTCCCTGCGCCGAAGGTCCTTCACTACAGGGTCCCGCGTCCGTTGGGCGCATCTGCGCATGGCGGCGCACCGTCGCTTCCAGTGAGTTAGCTCGGGTGTCCACCATGGAACGGATCGCGGGAAGAAGGTCTTCTTGGGAATGGATGCCGCTGCTGCCTGTTGGATGGCCGTAGTTACCTCGTCCGCGAGCGAGTTTACGTCACGGGGGCTGCGCAGAGTAAGCTCCGCATCCATGAGCGCCAGCTCGGTGTCGCGAATGAAGGGAGTCCAATTCGCCCGCTTCAGGTTGAACCTGGTAGACCGGACCAGCCGAGTGGTAGTGGGTGCTCGGAGGATGATTTCCAATACGGCATGGTCACTAGTGGTCCAGTCCTGTCGCACCCTCCAGGAGTCGAGCGCCGGCCACAGGCGATGGCTAAGCAGGGTGACGTCGATGTGCGATGTACCCCTGGAGGAGGAGAATGTGGGCAGTCCGACTTCATTCGCAATGCTCCAACTGGATGCGGAGATGAAGTCCTCGAGGAGACGGCCAGAAGCATCACTGCGGTCAGCCCCCCAAGCAGGGGACTTGGCATTGGCATCCATGCCCACGATGACTGGAGTGTCGCCAATCGCATCGTGAATGTCTTGCAGGTGTTGGAGACGCCTCAGGAACTCAGCCTGGGGAAGAGCCGGCGGGAAATACATGCTGACCAAACATGTATCCCCGAATTCCGACGTCAGCCGGATACAGACGCAATCTTGATTACTAAGGTGCGTTAGGACTACAACGTCAAGGCCCCGCTCCAAGACAACGATACAGGCCCGGGGTCGAACTTCGGAAGTGCCCACTATAATTTGATTGGAAGTGGGACCAAGTCCGCACACTGTGTTTTCCCGGGTCCAAGGTTCCTGTATCAGCAGGACGCTAGCTCCGACGGAAGTGGCGTGTTGTCGAAGCTCCGACGTTGCAGCCTTGTCCTTCCCCAGGTTGTGCTGGAGAATAATCAGCCGGCGGGATTCAGCCATAGTTCGTCCGTCCCAATTCACGCTGAACTGCCCGTTTGTAGGTGGGGCAGTCCCTGCTCTGGACGCCATGACTCGCCTTCAGCTTCCGCCGAGCACAGGGGGCGCAAACTGGCTTCCGCGCCTTGTGTTGACAGTTGCGAGTGGTGTGGAGGCCGGCACAGTGGCCGCAGGTGTCTGTGTCAGAGGCACAATGCCGCGCCACGTGCCCATACTCCTGGCATTTGTAGCACCGAGTGGGCACGAGGTAATCCAAGACCCGGCAGCGTGACCACAAGGCGAAGATGCGCTGGGCGGTTCGCAATTTGTCCCGCACCGCCGAAGATACCGAGACGATCCAATTGCAGGTGGAAGCGCCTTTCTGAATCTGCTGCCGGGGAATGAAGGACTCCTGGAAGTCTGACCAGGCGATGTCACTGACCGCAGGGTTTTGTCGCCATACTGCGTCAGTCAGAGCCTCCGCCTCTACGTCCGTCGGGACATCATATACGATGACCCGCGGGGAATTCAACGTGGGAGGGGCGATTCGCAGGCCACTCGCCTGAAGCCCCTCGTGTGCCCGCAGCTTCTCGAGGTCCCCCGCAGAGTTCACCTCTAGGACGAGTCGTCCTCCCGCAGTCGCCCTCAGGTTCCTGACTCTGATGCCGTCACGGGCCGGGTTTACAGACGACATCAACCTCGAACGAAGTTCAGCGGCCGTCGGCAGAGCGTCCGGTTGGTCCGGGCCGGCAGGTGCCGAAACAAAGACGGTGTGCTTCGGCGGAGGCTTCCTTTTGGCTGCCCTGGCAAACGCACTCTTAATCGGAGGGGGTTTGGAGGCGTTCTCTTGCTGCGAGGTCACCGCTGGTATCTTGCCCTTCTTCGAACGGCCTCGTCTGGCCCGGCGAGGAGCGTCGGGGTGCTGCCGCGTCTGTTGGCTGCGAGACTTCTTTCTGGGTCGCTGTCGTCGTGTGGCGGGTTTCCGAAGAGGAGGAAACTCGGCAGGCCTGGTCGACGTCGAAGCCGCCACTGCCGCATAAGTAGTGGAAGGGGCAGCGGCGCCACGGGTCTCCAAGGAGGTCATCCGTTGCTGGAGGTTGGCCACATCAGTCGAGAGATGGAAGACTGCTTCCGAGACCGCCTCGAAACAGCCGCGGATCTCCGCCAACGTCTCCACTGGGACAAACCCATCCAGGGTTTCTAGGATGGATTCAAGCCTAGTCCTGGCCTGTGGTATCACCTGGTGCAGGGGTGGGCTGGTCTGCGGCGGAGTAGATTGGACTGCTGCACGGCGCTCCCTAACACTTGGGGCAGACGACTCCGACTCCGAATCTGACGACGGGGCCGGCGAGGAGGAAGCCGACGACGTGTAGATCTGTGGCTGTGGCTGCTTTCGTCTCCTCACTGTAGATGGTTGAGGCGCCGCCGACGGAGTCTTGGAGGCTGGTGGGCTCTGTTGCGGTTGCTGCTGCTGCGCTGCTGGCTGCTTTCGTGGTCGACTGGGAGCCGTGGGCGGCTCGGATGGCGAGGCTGGTTGCAGGCGTCTCCGAGCTGCCTTCTTCTTCTTCTTCAGCTGGACTTCGTACGGCGGCGTGGTGGGTCGACGCGACCTGGTCGACCTTGACGACGCTACGGACGAGTCCGTATCCTCGACGAGGTGAGTCCGCCGAGGATCTGCACTTGTCGCAGTAATCGCGCTCAGTGCCAAGTGGTCCACACTGGGCGCGATGCGGTCGTAGGATGACGACGCCGGAGTTCCCGCAACTCCTGGCGCCTGCCCTGGGGCATCCGAAACCCCTGGGCGGTAAGAGCGAGTCTTGCTGGACTTACCCATATTTGCAATTCTTGAAGGCGATGCTGCCAGCCTTTTGTGGTCGCAGTAGGAAGCACTGACTGTTCCCACGTGTGCTGCCGTTGACCCGCTAAGGGGTTCATCCGCCACCACACTTCGGGCCTGGTCCTGCTGCCGGCCAGGCCCATCCCCCGGACCAGTACTCGGATTACCTCCGAGCTGCTCCGGAGTCCCCCTCTCTCGTTTGCTCGACCGACCCAGTCTTCCACGGGGATTCAAACCACCGTCTCCAACTGGGTTGCTCGGCTTAACAGGGCCCACCAACGGGTAGGTGAGAGTAGGAGTTGGGTGGAGAGGCTAGTGCGGGCCACTTGCGAGACCCGCATATGAGACGCTTCACACCCCTTGAGGCCCCAGTGGATAGGGACAGAAATCTCTAGGGATAACGGAGATGTTGCAAGCCTCTGCTTATACCATCCCCGGCTCTCCGTCGAGCGGGAGGTCAATTGTTCTGAACGCTGACCAGACGCCTGACGATGTTTTGGTCAGTACCCTTGGGTTTGAGACGTGCAGCTCTAACCCTCCATGGGTTACGGAATATCCACTATCTAGGATTTAACAGCAGATAGGTGAATCCAACTCCACCGCACAAGGCGGGCACAGAGTCGACGACCCACAGCCGAAACCACAGACCAACCTCGAGTCCAACACCAATACAACGGAGATGGGCCCAGGTTTCCCCGGACCCACCCCCGATGCCGGCCGGGGCGCAGACAAGGCGTACCCTGTCTACGGGGCTCCCCGACCCCCGAGGAGTTGATTTAGCAAAGCCAGGGCAAGCCCTGACCCGCCTCCCATCAACAACGGGTCGGCCTCCCATTCTGGGAGACCTACCAGAGGCAGCATACGCCACCATTTCGGGTCTGCACACCCGGGGCTTTGGTCGGCCCTTGCCTTGGCAGTTTAAAGGGACTGCCAACCCTGTCACTCTCCTACCCCATTATGTACTCCGGCCTTTTTCTAGGCTTCATGCCTTTTAAAAAGGTACCGGGCGTCCCTCATGAGCTAGACTCTGTCACGTACTCTCCCGTACTTTGAACCCGTTCAACTTGTTTGTGCTTCCTTAACTTATTCCTAACTATACCACCTCGTGTATCCTGTGCTCCTCCCTGATTCTTCCTATCTCAGCTGCAATATCATTGAAAATATCCACCGCTACTTTCCGTTGACATATCTCCCTAAGATCTAATCTGACTCCTATCTCACTCGGTCTTTCTACCAGTTTGACCCTTTGCTCAGTAAACATCCAACAATCATACAGGACATGTTCCGGAGTATCAGGTACCTTACACCACTTACATACATCCGTCGCACACAATCCAAACCTATTAAGATAACTCCTAAAGTTCCCATGTCCTGTTAGATACTGAGTGCCATAATGGTTAAATTCCAATTTACTCCTAGTCCTTTCTTTTACGTCAGGAATCTTTAAATAAAGGGCCCTACCTTTGCTACTATTATTCCACCGGTCCTGCCATATATTTATCGATTCGCCCTTTATATTTTGTGCCCTATGCCGTCCATTTCTTTTGTCCCAATAGAGATCTCTTCTTTGTATCGCCAGGATGTCAATCGGCAGTACCCCAGTCAACACTTGTAGTGCCTCCTTCGATACTGTCCTGTATCCTCTACAGATTGTTAACAGCATCAGTCTCTGCGCTCTCAACAGAATTTCCGCATATGTAGACAGACTCGTCTTGTGAGCCCAGACCGCTGCACCATATAACAGTATCGACTCCCCTACACCACGATAAAGAGTCGTAAGAGCCTTTCCACTAAATCCCCATTCAGCTCTAACCACACGGCGTATCTTTTGGAAGGCTGCAGTTGCTTTATTCGCCGCCTGTACCAAATGATTTCGAAAGCTGTTTTTCATCAATTATTACTCCAAGATACGTATGCTGTGTTACCATTTCCAAGTTTCTTCCATTCATTTTGACTACCGGTTTTCTAGCTAATGCTCCTTTCAGTAGCATCGCTTTCGTCTTTTCCGGACTTATTCTTAACCTGTTATCTCTACTCCAATTCTCAATTACTTCCAAAGCTAGGTTTGTTTTCCTTTCTAACTCCATTCTGGAGTTAGCACTAACCAGTAATAGCCCGTCATCAGCATACGCATATGTTCGGCATCCTATCGGCAACTGCAGTCGTAAGAAAGCGTCGAACAAAACTATCCAAAGTGTCGGACCTAGCACCGACCCCTGTGGACATCCCATTGTTAGCAGCTTTTCTCTTTTCACATTCTTAAACCTGAGAATTGCATATCTTTCATTAAAGTAATCTTTAACACAACCAAACTCCTTACCCTTTACACCAAAGTCCTGCAGCTGGACTAGTATACGTGGCCACCATGCATTGTCAAATGCACCCGCAATATCCAAGAATATACCCAGCACGTACTTATCTCTCTCGGTTTTAACCTCTTCTAGTACGTCTACTATCGCATCTTCAGTTCCTCTGCCAACTCTGAACCCATACTGTCTCTCATGCAACTTGTTCCGTCCTTCAAGCACATTTAAGATTCTTTTATTCAGAATTTTTTCAAAAACTTTTCCCAGAACTGGTAATAACGTAAGCGGCCGGTAAGACTTTGGTACCTGGGGGTCTTTTCCTAACCCTTTGTACAATACTTTAACAATTCCAATCTTCCAGTGCTTAGGAAACTTTCCTTCCTGTAAAGCTCTATTCATAATAGCTGTGACTCTCTCTCTGACTATGTCCCACGCTTTACAGAGGATTTCCACCGTCAAATCGTCGAATCTTGGAGCTTTTTTCTTACCCATAGAAAATAGTGCACTTTTAACCTCTTCCTCGTAGATCTCCGGTGAATCCTCTTCTACTCTACAATTTTCCGCTCTTCTTATAATGTCCATATCTGCATCTGAGTAGCCCTGTGGGTCAGTCGGAAGCAGCGAGTCTAGCAACTTTTCCGTAAGCATACCAATATCGTGTTCTATGTGTCCTTCAAATTTCATTGTTGATATCAGAAGCTCTTTCTTACTCTGACCTCTCACAACTTTATAGGGCATGCCCCACGGATCCCGATTTCCTTCCACGGTGATGAATTTTTCCCAAGCACTCCTTTTTTCCTGTCTTACCATAGCAAAGTATCTGTTACGCGCCGCTCTATACCTATTTTTCCGAACATCCCTATCCTCTGCTGTACCAGGATTGATTTTCCTTCTGAGTCGTCTTACATTCCTCCTCTCAGATTCTAACTCCCTGTTCCACCAAGAGACAGTTCTCAGTTTCTTACTTTCTCTGGGTATAGCATCTTCAGCCGCAGCTACTATAGTAGTTGTCAGGTCGACCACCTCCGCTTCTAAATCCCCACCTGCTGCATATGGTTGCATCATCCTTTCATTGAGGCTATTTGTAAACTTGTCCCAATTAGCTTTCCTGATGGCAAAACGCCCTTTTTCTCGTTGATCTCTCCTATCCCTGTTAATTCTTAAGCTTAGAAGCGTGTAAACTATTAACCTATGATCGCTGTTGCCTTCATTTAATACCTTCCAGTTTTCTATCCTTACATTTTCCGTGCACAAAGTGATATCTATATTATTCTCAGCGATTGCCCCCGGCACCCCAGCAAATGTAGATAATTCCCCTTCTGAATTACAAATATTCAACACATTTGCCATTATAAACGCTTCTAGCTTCTCACCCCGGCTGTCAGTGGTCCTGTCATACCAAAGTTCCGATTTAGCGTTCACATCTCCAGCCAATATAACCCTTTGTCCATGCAGTTCTAACATAGTCCTTTCCCAATGCTTGATATGTATCTCAATATCATCCCTATACTGGAAATATGAACACATCATGTACACTTCCCTATCTCCAACTATAACCTTTACGCATACATGATGTTCGCCTGACAGCTCTCTTACAAATAGCCCCTCAATGTTGTCATTTATGATGACTATCGCTGCCTTCGGTCTCTCCGACGCATAGTAGACCCTATACCCGTCGAGGTGCGGTATACGCCCTCCGCACGAATATGGCTCTTGAAGCAGAACAATGTCCAAGCATCTATCCCTAATTACAAAATAGTGGATAGGGACACATGGTCGGGGCCGAAGCCCCACATTCCCTCCACCGCCCCTCAAGCTCTTAAGTCACGAGACTTATTGCTCAAGGCTTCTGACACCGAGAATTTCCAATTTCCAAACAAGGTCCACTTGTCCATTCTTCGCTGTGCCGTCCGACCATGTTTACTGTCCCCCCCCCCCCCGTCATGGGGGTTTGCCGAACCTAAGCCTCTTTCATACTTGCTGGTCAACTATGCCTCTGCCCTCTTTAGTTCTCCCAACTTTCCGGGCAACTCGACAGAAGACTCTGAAGAATTCCGGGTTCCAGCACACTATCTCTTTCCTGTCTTCTCCAGGGTGTGCTTGCCAGAACGCCACCAGTTCCTGGCGTTCATTTTCGAAAGCAGGGCATTCCGCTAATACATGCCACGCAGTCTCTTCCGTCCCTTCTCCACAAGTATGACACCAGGGATCCTCTGCAAGTCTAAAACCCTCCAACTTAGACTTAAAGTTGCCGTGGCCTTTGAGGAACTGCGTGGCATAATGGTTCGTATTCAAATTCACTTGCATCCTTTCTATTACACTTGGGAAATATGAGAAAGTTTCTCTCCCCTTCGTGCCCTGCTCCCATCTTCTCTGCCATTCGTTCAGAGTCTCCGTTCGTCTACGCATTCTGCTTATACTCCTTTGTTCTCCAGCTATGACGTCATAATATACCTGTACTCTTTCTGTGATTAGCAGATCTAAAGGAATCGCACCTGCGATAACATAATTGGCATCGTATGATACCGTGCGATACGCTCTATTCACTAAGAGCAGGATCTTTCGCTGGGTCTTCAGGAGCATTCTTCTCAGGTTCTGTTGACGTATGGCCCTTTCTCCCCATACCTCACATCCATAGGTCATCAGTGGAACAGCAATTCCTTCATAAAGCCGTCGTAAGGCTAAACATTCTAAGCCGCCACTAGTCCGAGTAAGCGATAATAGCCCTCGGAATGTTTCAATGACCTTCCTTGTTTGCTGCTCCACATGATGTGTATAGACCAATCCTTCTTCTACCTGAAGACCCAGGTACTTTAACTCATCAACACATTGTATAACGACATTATTCATTACTATGCGTGGTCGTCTCCCCCGATCGAAACGATTCCTCAACATCATTGCCGAGGTTTTCGCAGTCGAAAACTGCAGCTTGGCTCTACTGCTCCACGCCTCAACTGTTCTCAGCGCCCTAGCCGCTCGGGTCTCTAAATCCACCCTAGATCTGCCCTGAATTATCAACATTGCGTCATAGGCATACGCCACCACGTGCACGTCATCACCAAAATCCTGGCTCAAAAAGTCCTCGAAAATAATATTCCACAACAAGGGTCCCAATATCGAGCCCTGTGGACACCCCTTAGACAATTCCTTGGTATGACGTGCACCCTCAAACTCAAACATGACTCGACGCTCTGACAGATAGCTCTGCAATAGTTTCAGTAAATAACCAGGGCAGTTTATCGCATGGAGTCGTTCCATCAAAAAAGGCCACCAGGCGTTGTCGAATGCACCGGAAATGTCTAGGAAAATTCCCAGTACATACCGGTGCAATGATGCTTCGACTTTTCGTCGAACGCTGAGAACAGCATCGATGGTACTCTTTCCACTTCGGAAACCAAATTGCGCATCTCCATAAAATTGTATGGAGTCCAAATATTGCAACAACCTCTCGGCAATGATTCTCTCGGCTATCTTACCGAGAACTGGCAACAGGGTCACCGGTCTGTAGGATTTCAACTCTTGCGGGTCTCTGTTCTTATCTTTCAGAAAAACCTTAAGTTCCCCCTGCTTCCAGACAGTTGGAAATCGGAAGACTGTAAACATCGCATTTAGCGAATCCAACAGGAGGGGTCTAATTCTGCTCATCGTTCTCTTCACGACCTCCGCTCTAATCCCATCCAGACCCGGCGCCTTGCCACTTTTTTGTTTTCGAACCGCCTTATTCAATTCTTCGGGGGAGACCCGAACCACCTCGTGAACCACCACTGGAGCTGCTGCCCTCAATCGTGTGTTTCGATTGTCAACTGAATCATCCACCAAGGTGTCATCTGGTAGTAAACCTTCCAGAAAAAACTGACATATATCATTCGGAGCCGTCAATACTCCTTCTCCTGACCGCATCGAGACCATTTGTGTGGGCTTCTTTAGCTTATTCGCCATAATTCTGTAGGCGAGCCCCCACGGATCATCATCTCCCGAGAGCCGCACAACCCTCAGCCAATGCTCTTTCTTGACGTACCTGATCTTATTTGTGTACGCCGTACGAGCAATCACGAATAACCGCCTGTCCCCAGTAGTAAGAGCATGATCCGCTCCGAGACGATTCCTCAATCGTTTCCAACGTCTTTCACATCTGGTCTTACTTGATCGAAATCGATCAAGTTCGTCATTCCACCAGGCGGCTAATCGTCTCTCCTTCAGCTTATATTTGGCTGAGTCCTCCACGGCCCTCCGAAGTATCCTCGTAAGCGAGTCCACCTTTTCCGACAGCGGCATAACATCATAATCTCTCAACTGCCCGAGATCCGTTAGCACACTCGCATCTAAGAGACTCCAATCATAGTCTCTGACTGTAGACTTCCTAGATTCCCTAGGCACCTGGTAACGGATATGCTGGCTCATGTCAATGTCGTACGTTATCATACGATGGTCAGATAACGACCACTCTGAATGGACTTCCCAATCTGTAACCATTCGCTCCAGCGATCCGCTACCAAGCGTGACATCAATATTACTACGTTGTCCGCGAGTGTTCTCGAAGGTGCTAACTTCACCCGGACAATTGAACACTAACAGTTCATGAAGAACGATGAACGCCTCCAACTCCTCACCTTTCTCATCCGTAACAGGATTGTGCCAAAGCACTGATCGCGCATTGGCATCTGCCGCTATCAAGGTCTTCTCGCCACGGAACCTCCTCAATACCATCTCTAAGTGATCAATATGCGTCTCAATGCGGTCAGCGTACTTAAAGTAAGCGTTTACCAGAATTATCTGGGAGTTCCCCAAGCCAAGTCTCACAACTGTACAAGTGGGGGTACAGCAGTCCTGTATGAGCACCACATCCACGACGTTGTCTCTTACCAATGTTAATGTCCACATCTCATCCTGGGGCGTACCCCAGTAAAAGCACGGAAGCCTGGCCAAGCCAAAGGTCGTTGATACGGCTCCTGGATACAAACAATATCCAGTCGCCGTTGCTCTATGATTTTCTCGAGCTCATTCATGCCACCATAACCTCTGGCCATATTAATCTGTCCCAACTTAATGGCCATAATCAACTTTTTCAAGGGCTATCCTGCAAGCTCGCTCGTACTCCGAGCAACCCTTGCTCCCCGTGGCATGTTTAAAGTCCTTTTTCACAACCTTGCAGTTGATACAAATGGCCGGCTGGTCTTTCTTACTACAGTCCTTAACATCATGGTCACCAGTACAATGTTGACACACTTGCTTGCCTCTACAGTGCTTAGAGATGTGTCCATACATGAGACACTTGTAGCAACGTACAACCGGATTATAATCTTTAATCCTACAGGACTGCCATCCCACAAACAGTCTGTCTCTTTTTCTAAGTTCATTACGGACTCGTGGCGAACACTCCACAACCCAATTTGCACGAGTATCTTCCCTGTTTTTACTTTTGTACTTATGTACACATTGGAATTCTTTTATAAAATCTTCCTTACTAATTACTACATCATCAACATTCTGGGCATACACATCCTCGATAATTTCTTTCTCTTCCCGTCCTCCGTCCATGACCTTTGGACAGCGTTTCTTAGGTGCCTCTATCACAAGACCTTTCGTCTTCAGGGCCTCGCAATTTTGCAATTGTTCTGCCCTGTCTGTTTCAATCATTACTCCCCGGGCCGTCTTTACCACTCTGCGCACCTTGATCCCCAAATCTTTGGGGTTGATAGTTGTTTGTATCATTTTCTTTACTTCTTCTATATCTTTAGAGTCGTCCCGACTCTTTATAAAGACGACCTTCGGGGGGACTGGTTGCCTCTTGGCACCCGTAATCCTCGGGACCGACTGAGCGGCCGACACCTCAGCGTATGAGCGTGTCCTGGGGAACTCCCCCTTATCAGTGCTAGGAGCTTCCCTCATCAACTCCAACATTTCTTTTCTACCGTCCAGGCGACCCTCCAGCCTGATTTGACGCCTTTCAATCCCGGACAGCAGCTCCGTTAAGGTGTTCATATTTTTCTTGACATCATTTATCTGACTAATCGTCAGTTTCTTACTCTTATACTGTGATTGCGACCAACGCAGCATATCACTTATTATACTATGACATTGTTGGAAGGGCGTACCCTCACCAGACTTACCATCGTCCGACTCCTCCACGGACATGTCTGAGTCACTGTCTGCATGACTTACCTTGAGAGTTTTTGAGGTCCCCGGAATACCTGGGCTGATTTCCTTCCGCTTCTTCTGCGGCCGGGTTCCTCGGTCAGTCTCCGACTCAGGCGGTGACTCATTGGATTCCACCATTTTCGGGACGTCTCTACCAGCAGGCGATCTCTGCAGCTTTGAAGACCGCCGAAACGGATTATCCTCTTCCCTATCCTTACCGTTTTTACCACTCATTTTAATGAGAAATTAAAAACAGGAACACAAATTATTACACACTTTTAGAAAGAATAAAAATACGATGTCTATACACTGATTCTGTTTGGATGTATATAGAAAACCACTATATACATACAAAATACAGCCTACCACTAAAACAAGTGTTCACGCACTAGAATGTTTTAGCAACGTGTCACAAAAGATTAACAAAAAGTTCACAAGTCCCAATCTACCGAAGAAACGCGTTTACGCCGTTTAGCCAGACCCAGGGGCTTATAGCGTGACCCGGGACCACGACTAACTGCCTGGACTGTTACTAGCCCCCACCTCGGAGAGGCGGCGCAGCCCTTACTTCCACGCACTCACACTGGCCCTATACGCAATGTTATAAGAATCCAAAGTCCAACACACACACAAGCACCAACGTCTATATGGCAATGTTCTAGCGCACTATTAATCACAATTCAATCACTGTCATACAGTAGCAAGACGACACTTGACTACCGGGCACAGGGGCCAGTGGATAGGGACAGAAATCTCTAAGGATAACGGAGATGTTGCAAGCCTCTGCTTATACCATCCCCGGCTCTCCGTCGAGCGGGAGGTCTATTGTTCTGAACGCTGACCAGACGCCTGACGATGTTTTGGTCAGTACCCTTGGGTTTGAGACGTGCAGCTCTAACCCTCCATGGGTTACGGAATATCTACTATCTAGGATTTAACAGCAGATAGGTGAATCCAACTCCACCGCACAAGGCGGGCACAGAGTCGACGACCCACAGCCGAAACCACAGACCAACCTCGAGTCCAACACCAATACATCGGAGATGAGCCCAGGTTTCCCCGGACCCACCCCCGATGCCGGCCGGGGCGCAGACAAGGCGTACCCTGTCTACGGGGCTCCCCGACCCCCGAGGAGTTGATTTAGCAAAGCCAGGGCAAGCCCTGACCCGCCTCCCATCAACAACGGGTCGGCCTCCCATTCTGGGAGACCTACCAGAGGCAGCATTACGCCACCATTTCGGGTCTGCACACCCGGGGCTTTGGTCGGCCCTTGCCTTGGCAGTTTAAAGGGACTGCCAACCCTGTTACTCTCCTTCACCATTATGTACTCCGGCCTTTTTCTAGGCTTCATGCCTTTTAAAAAGGTACCGGTCGTCCCTCATGAGCTAGACTCCGTCACGTACACTCCCGTACTTTAAACCCGTTCAACTTGTTTGTGCTTCCCGTATTTATTCCAAACTGTTACACCTCATGTAACCTATGATCCTCTCTCATCCTCCCTATTTCCGCAGTCACCTCGTTACATAGAACTACTGCCTCCTTACGCCGACAAATCTCCCTAAAATCTAACCTGACTCCTATTTCATTCAGTCCTTCTACCAATCTAGCCCTTTGTTCAGCAAGCATCCAACAGTCGTACAGGACATGTTCCGGAGTATCAGGAACCTTACACCACTTACACTGATCCGTCGCACAGAGTCCAAACCTATATAGATAACTCCTAAAGTTTCCATGTCCTGTAAGGTACTGAGTTCCATAATGGTTAAATTCCAACTTGATCCTAATCCTTTCTTTTACGTCAGGTATCTTTAAATAAAGGGCCCTACCTTTACTGCTGTTATCCCACCGGTCCTGCCAAATATTTATAGATTCGCCCTTTATTATTTGTGCCCTATTCCTTCCATTCCTCTTGTCCCAGTATAGATCTTTCCTTTGTTTTGCTAACAAGTCTATCGGCAGCACCCCAGTCAGCACATTCAGTGCTTCCTTCGATACTGTCCTGTATCCTCTACAGATTGTAAGCAGCATCAGTCTTTGTGCTCGCAACAAAATCTCAGCATATATAGACAGGCTCATCTTGTGAGCCCAGACTGCCGCACCATACAACAGTATCGATTCCCCTACCCCTCTATAAAGAGTCGTAAGAGCCTGACCTCTAAATCCCCATTCAGTTCTAACCACACGGCGTATCTTCTGGAAAGCTGCAGTTGCTTTATTTGCCGCCTGCACCAAATGGTGTCTGAAACTTAGTTTTTCGTCAATAATAACTCCAAGGTACGTATGCTGTGTCACCATTTCTAATGTTCGTCCTTCCATTTTGACTACCGGTTTTCTAGCTAATGCCCCCTTAAGTATCATCGCTTTCGTCTTTTCCGGACTTATTCTCAATCTATTCTCCCTACTCCAGTTTTCTATAACTCCCAATGCTAGGTTCGTTTTTCGTTCTAACTCCATTCTGGAGTTAGCGCTAACCAACAAAAGCCCGTCGTCAGCATACGCATAAGTTCGGCACCCTATCGGCAACTGCAGTCGCAAAAATGCATCAAATAAAACTACCCAAAGTGTCGGTCCTAGCACCGACCCCTGCGGACATCCCATTGATAGCAGCTTTTCTTTTTCAACATTCCTAAACCTTAAAATTGCATATCTATCATTGAAATAATCTTTTATACAACCAAATTCCTTACCCTTTACTCCAAAGTCCTGCAGCTGGACTGAGATTCGTGGCCACCATGCATTATCAAATGCTCCAGCAATATCCAGGAAAATACCCAGTACGTACTTATCTCTCTCGTTGCTAACATCCTCCAGTACGTCAACAATCGCATCTTCTGTTCCTCTACCAACTCTGAACCCATACTGTCTCTCATGCAACTTGTTCCGTCCTTCAAGCACATTTAAGATTCTTTTATTCAGAATTTTCTCAAAGACCTTCCCCAATACTGGTAACAGAGTCAGCGGCCGGTAAGACTTAGGTGCCTGAGGGTCTTTCCCTAACCCCTTATATAACACTTTAACAATTCCGATTTTCCAGTGCTTGGGAAATTTGCCTTCCTGAAGAGCTCTGTTCATAATTGCAGTGATTCGTCCTCTCACTGTATTCCACGCTCTACAGAGGATCTCCACCGTCAAATCGTCGAATCCTGGAGCTTTTTTCTTCCCCATTGAAAATAGTGCACATCTTACCTCTTCCTCATTAATTTCCGGTGAATCCTCTTCCACAATACTCCGTTCGGCTCTACTAATTACTACCATGTCAGCTTCTGTATAGCCCTGTGGGTCAGACGGAAGCAACGAGTCTAGCAACTTTTCCGTCAACATGCCAATATCATGTTCAGTTTCATCTCCAAATTTCATTGTTGATATCAGCAGTTCCTTTTTGCTCTGACCACTCACAGCTTTATAGGGCATGCCCCACGGATCCCGATTTCCTTCGACGGTGATAAACTTTTCCCAAGCACTCTTCTTCTCCTGTCTTACCATGGCAAAATATCTATTACGCGCCGCTCTATACCTATTTTTACGTACTTCCCTATCCTCTGATGGTCCAGTATTTATTTTCCTCCTTAGTCTTCGAACGTTCCTCCTTTCAAACTCTAAGTCCCTGTTCCACCAAGAGACAGTCCTTAGATTATTGCTTTCTCTGGGTATCGACTCTTCAGCCGCAGCTACTATAGTAGTTGTAAGGTCGACCACTTCCGATTCTAAATCCTCCTGTGCTGCCAACGGTTGCATCATTCTATCATTTAGGCTATTTGTAAATTTTTGCCAATCTGCTTTCCTTATGGCAAATCGTCCTTTTTTCTCTAAGTACCTTCTATGCCTATTGACCCTTAAGCTTTGAAGCGTGAATGCAATTAACCTATGATCGCTGTTACCTTCGTCTAAAACCTTCCAATTCTCAACCCATACATTTTCTGTGCACAATGTAACATCTATATTATTCTCAGCGATCGCCCCCGGCACTCCAGCAAAGGTTGATAACCCCCCTTCTGTGTTGCAGATATTCAATGAATTAGCCATAATAAACGCTTCAAGCTTCTCACCCCTGCTGTCAGTGATCCTATCAAACCACAGCTCGGATTTAGCGTTCACATCTCCAGCCAATATAACCCTTTTACCATGAAGTTCTAGCATAGTCCTTACCCAATGTTTGATATGCACTTCGATATCCTCCCTATACTGGAAATATGAACTCATCATGTATATTTCCCTATCACCAACTATCACCTTTACACATACATGATGCTCTCCTGACAGCTCTCTAACAAATAGCCCTTCGATGTCGTTATTAACAATTACGATAGCTGCTTTCGGTCGTTCCGACGCATAATATACCCTATACCCGTCGAGATGCGGTATACGCCCTCCGCACGAATACGGCGTTTGGGTGTGCCCGTACTCCTGGCACATGTAGCAACGGGCGACGGCCAGGTAGTCGACTACACGACAAGATGCAAAATCAATATAAACTCGTTGTTTAGTGATGAGTTCGTCCCTTATTTTGGTGGGACACTCGACGACCCAGTTGCATATTTCGTCGTTCCTCCTGCCGGTTCTAAAACGGAATTTGACTTCTTCCCGGACTTGACGTTCAGAAAACCCAGCGTCTTCCAGATTCTGCTTGAACAAGCACCCTTTCAATTGTTCCTCGTTCAGGTCTATATCCACGTCGAAAATTTGAACCATCGGTCTGCGCCTACTTGGTTCGACGCATTTGATGGTAGGTTGCGTCCTGGCCACTTCCTTTATTCTTTGGACAGTCTTCGCCGATCCAGTCTCCACGGCAACTGCACCCTTCCTTACTTTCCTCATGGACCTTATCTGCCACCCCTCTTCCTTTGGTTTTAATATGTCCTTTAAAACTTTCTTCGTTTCATCTGAGTCGTCCTTTTTCTCGTCAACGGGGTAGACGAGCACAGTCTGGTCCATTGGTTTAGGGACCACCTCTTTTTTACCAATTTTGGGCCTTGGTGCCCCGACCACATCAGCAAAAGTTTTCTGTTTTGCAGCCATCTCCCTTGTCTCCATCCTTCTTTCTAGAAGCTGTCCCTCTAGCTTTGCTGTTCTTATTCGCAGTTTCACATTTTCAGCCTCTAATCTCGCAAAGCTGGCCAAAATATTCTTTGCCGCCGTTTTGCTGACCTTATTGTTGTCATTAAAGGGGTACTCCTCCATCTCCTGCCTGATCTTAAGGTACCCTTCATCTTCTTCCACTTCTTCCGCGTCCCGTCGTCTCTTGGAACCTCCAACCGAGGTCACTGATCCTCGACGCTGCCTATCCTCGTCCGTCTCCATTGCGTCGCCTGCACTCATTTTTTAAGTGCAAAAAAATTAAGCAAAAGAACTAACATAAGATGACAATAAAAACAATGTTCAAGTGAAAAAATTTCTAAGACCGAAATTTTGAATACCACAAAAAATCAAAATCCCAGGTACCGTCCTTGTACCTCAAAAATTAAAATCAAAAATGTAAACAATAAAAATTCCCAACTTAGGGACTGATTGTCAACTGAGGGAAAAATTCCCACACAACTGCGACACTGCTATTATGTATTACTTGATTTAGTGGTTACGGAATCGGATCGTGAACTAGTTCACCAACTCGGTTCGTGAACCGAACGAACTAAATGAATCACTATTTGAATTTTTTAGGTTATTCCGCTTTTTACGCGGGAAATGTACAGTTCAGGTCCACCAAAAGCCAAACTACTGTGTTGACACAAATCAGCTGATTTGTGTCAAATACTTATTGGTGAAAAATGTTCCAATTTAAGTATTTAATTTGATTTTTATGAATCTAAACTATTACTAATTGTTCTACTATAACTATAATTGTTTATTTACTCTTAATGAGTCTTCAACCTAGCCTAAAACCTTAATATTACCTAGTTTTCAAGTGTCTATTTCACTCCTATCCTATCCTATACTATTAATGAACGGTTCAGCACTGTAGAGAAAAAATCCAATTTTATGCGCTAAACCCGCACTTCTTACCTTACGCAAGGTATTATCCTCTTCAGGATCCTTATATTCACACTTCACAATACTTTACTCGAAGAAAAGCACACATAAAACCACTATTATAGCACTAAATCGCAGAGCGATTTTAAACCACGTCTTGTTGCAACAACCATGCACAAACAAGTAGTGGATAGGGACAGGTAGTGTCGGACCGGCATTGCTGCCGTACGGTACCAACGGGGACGAACCCCGACATGACCCGTGAAACGCCCGGGGTCCATCCACTATACAGCGACGCCACAACCAACAGGTCGGAGCTCGGAAAAACCCCCGCCCCACACTCGCCAGGTCAGTGTCTAGGGCGGGAGAACGACCTTCCCCGGATGTTGTAGGGGAGTGACACACTTAGCCGCTCCTAGCGACGGAACCTAAGTCCAGTCGGTAGGAACGTTGCCCAGCGGGGACCACGAGGAGGTGGTGTCACCGGCTCGAAAGCTCAGGTCGTTATTATCTTCTGCCTGGTCTTGGCTGCGTTCCACACTGAGGTTAGGGCAGATGCGTGCGCTTCCACTGCAAGGCACTTCGGCAGAAGTTCTTGAAGGCCGGAAAGGTGGTAGCGTGCAGAAGCGCATCAGATGGCGGCGGCCACAGTTGATGTGCCGTGGTGACTGCCGTACGCAGGCCGCTGCGGAGGCGATCATAGTGCGGACACTCCATGACGATGTGCCAAGGAGTGTCGATTCCTCCGCAGGTACACAGTGGAGAATCCCTCAGTGAACGGGCGTGTAGATATGACGCAAAGTCCCCGTGGCCGGTCAGAAACTGCGTCGTCCAGTGATCTGCCACGAGCCAAGTAGATTTCAGCCGGCGCTTCACATTCGGAAGGAAGGCGTACGTAGTACGGCCTTCGGCTGCCCTGTCCCATCGGCGTTGCCATTCCGCCACGAAGTGGTTATGGAGGCGACGGGAGGCTTCCCGATGACTGGAGCAAGCGGTGAGGTCCATCCCGGCCAGCTGACGTTGGCCCTGCTTGAATCGGTGTATCAGGTATGCGAGCTGCAACTCCAGATCCAGAGGCAAGACCCCGGCGACGACTTGAAGAGCAGGAGTGGAGGCAGTACGATATGCTTTGGTGATTCTCAGAAGGATCTGCCGTTGGGCCGTGGTGATCTGGCGAGTGCTGCGGACATCTATGCGGTCCCCCCACGCCCCTACAGCGTAAGAGGCCATGGGCAGGAAGATGGCGCGATAGTATGTGCCGAGCGTCGGGCAGGTGAGCCCCCATTCGGTGGCCGCTAGCTTGGAGAAGGCCGTAAAGACCCTGTTCCCCTTGTCCTGTACCATTCTGATATGGGCAGACAGTGTCATATTCCTGCCCAGCCAAACACCAAGGTATTTGGTCGCCGGTACGGGGTCCCTTGCAGTCGGACAAGGGGCGGACGGTCTCGGAGAATCCCTTTAAGGAGGATTTGCTCCGTCTTCTGTGTGGAGAGCCGGAGATGATTTTCTCCACACCAAAAGGCTACAAGGTCCACGGCGCGTTGAGCAGCGGTCTCCAGAAGAATCCTGCTGTTGGCGGCCACAAGGACTATGAGGTCATCTGCGTAGGCCACGCACTCGACGTCATGGGCAGAGAGCCTCCGAAGCAGAGAATCCATGACCACGTTCCACAGATCCGGGCCCAGGATGGATCCTTGGGGGCATCCCCGAGTGACGGGTTTGCCCGCAGTTTGATAGTTGCCGTGAATTCGCACCCGGCGACCATGGAGATAATCCACAAGGAGGGTCGCGAGGTCCAGCGGGCAGTGTCGGAGCGCAAGTTCCGCCCGGAGCGCCGGCCACCAGAGATGGTCGAAAGCGGCTTGGACATCAAACAAGATGCCCAAGACGTATTTCTCCGCACAGGCGCTGATGATGGCACGGACATGGAGGATGGCATCTACCGTGGATGTCCCCTGGCGGAAGCCATACTGCCGTGGCGATGCAAACTGCGGGTCCCGGATGACTGGGTGGAGACGCAGTCTCATGAGGCGTTCCAGCGTTTTCCCCAGCAAGGGGAGAAGACAGATGGGGCGATAGGAAGTCACCTCTTTTGGATCTTTCTCCGCCGACTTCAACAGAGTCCGAATGTCGCCCAATTTCCATACGTCAGGGAAGACACCATGAACCAGGCAGCCGTTAAAGAGCTCCGTAGTTACTGCCGCGAAGATATCGGAGGCAGCCAGCTGGTGTAGCATTCCTGGCTCAATTAAATCGTGTCCGGGCGCCTTCCCTTTACGGTGTTTCTCCGTCGCGCAGATGACCTCATTACAGGTCCAGCGCCTGGTGTCTCTGGACCTGTCGAAGGGGAGTCTCGCCAGATCTTGGTGGAGTGTCCAGTTGGGGGTCCCAGGTGCGTCGGGAATGAGCGCGTCCAGAAGGGCCATAGAGGTGTCCGCCCAAGAGGACGTATACACATCGGGCGCCATACGGAGATTGGCCAGCGCTTTCTCAGGCGCAATACGGACTCTTAGCAATTTATAGACGAGTCCGTACGGCGTCTCATTCCCGACAGTGGTGACAAAAGTCCGCCAGCTAGCGATCTTGGCCCGGTAGATGCGCTTGGTGTACTCTCGCCGAAGCCTCCGATACTCCCTGCGCCGAAGGTCCTTCACTACAGGGTCCCGCGTCCGTTGGGCGCATCTGCGCATGGCGGCGCACCGTCGCTTCCAGTGAGTTAGCTCGGGTGTCCACCATGGAACGGATCGCGGGAAGAAGGTCTTCTTGGGAATGGATGCCGCTGCTGCCTGTTGGATGGCCGTAGTTACCTCGTCCGCGAGCGAGTTTACGTCACGGGGGCTGCGCAGAGTAAGCTCCGCATCCATGAGCGCCAGCTCGGTGTCGCGAATGAAGGGAGTCCAATTCGCCCGCTTCAGGTTGAACCTGGTAGACCGGACCAGCCGAGTGGTAGTGGGTGCTCGGAGGATGATTTCCAATACGGCATGGTCACTAGTGGTCCAGTCCTGTCGCACCCTCCAGGAGTCGAGCGCCGGCCACAGGCGATGGCTAAGCAGGGTGACGTCGATGTGCGATGTACCCCTGGAGGAGGAGAATGTGGGCAGTCCGACTTCATTCGCAATGCTCCAACTGGATGCGGAGATGAAGTCCTCGAGGAGACGGCCAGAAGCATCACTGCGGTCAGCCCCCCAAGCAGGGGACTTGGCATTGGCATCCATGCCCACGATGACTGGAGTGTCGCCAATCGCATCGTGAATGTCTTGCAGGTGTTGGAGACGCCTCAGGAACTCAGCCTGGGGAAGAGCCGGCGGGAAATACATGCTGACCAAACATGTATCCCCGAATTCCGACGTCAGCCGGATACAGACGCAATCTTGATTACTAAGGTGCGTTAGGACTACAACGTCAAGGCCCCGCTCCAAGACAACGATACAGGCCCGGGGTCGAACTTCGGAAGTGCCCACTATAATTTGATTGGAAGTGGGACCAAGTCCGCACACTGTGTTTTCCCGGGTCCAAGGTTCCTGTATCAGCAGGACGCTAGCTCCGACGGAAGTGGCGTGTTGTCGAAGCTCCGACGTTGCAGCCTTGTCCTTCCCCAGGTTGTGCTGGAGAATAATCAGCCGGCGGGATTCAGCCATAGTTCGTCCGTCCCAATTCACGCTGAACTGCCCGTTTGTAGGTGGGGCAGTCCCTGCTCTGGACGCCATGACTCGCCTTCAGCTTCCGCCGAGCACAGGGGGCGCAAACTGGCTTCCGCGCCTTGTGTTGACAGTTGCGAGTGGTGTGGAGGCCGGCACAGTGGCCGCAGGTGTCTGTGTCAGAGGCACAATGCCGCGCCACGTGCCCATACTCCTGGCATTTGTAGCACCGAGTGGGCACGAGGTAATCCAAGACCCGGCAGCGTGACCACAAGGCGAAGATGCGCTGGGCGGTTCGCAATTTGTCCCGCACCGCCGAAGATACCGAGACGATCCAATTGCAGGTGGAAGCGCCTTTCTGAATCTGCTGCCGGGGAATGAAGGACTCCTGGAAGTCTGACCAGGCGATGTCACTGACCGCAGGGTTTTGTCGCCATACTGCGTCAGTCAGAGCCTCCGCCTCTACGTCCGTCGGGACATCATATACGATGACCCGCGGGGAATTCAACGTGGGAGGGGCGATTCGCAGGCCACTCGCCTGAAGCCCCTCGTGTGCCCGCAGCTTCTCGAGGTCCCCCGCAGAGTTCACCTCTAGGACGAGTCGTCCTCCCGCAGTCGCCCTCAGGTTCCTGACTCTGATGCCGTCACGGGCCGGGTTTACAGACGACATCAACCTCGAACGAAGTTCAGCGGCCGTCGGCAGAGCGTCCGGTTGGTCCGGGCCGGCAGGTGCCGAAACAAAGACGGTGTGCTTCGGCGGAGGCTTCCTTTTGGCTGCCCTGGCAAACGCACTCTTAATCGGAGGGGGTTTGGAGGCGTTCTCTTGCTGCGAGGTCACCGCTGGTATCTTGCCCTTCTTCGAACGGCCTCGTCTGGCCCGGCGAGGAGCGTCGGGGTGCTGCCGCGTCTGTTGGCTGCGAGACTTCTTTCTGGGTCGCTGTCGTCGTGTGGCGGGTTTCCGAAGAGGAGGAAACTCGGCAGGCCTGGTCGACGTCGAAGCCGCCACTGCCGCATAAGTAGTGGAAGGGGCAGCGGCGCCACGGGTCTCCAAGGAGGTCATCCGTTGCTGGAGGTTGGCCACATCAGTCGAGAGATGGAAGACTGCTTCCGAGACCGCCTCGAAACAGCCGCGGATCTCCGCCAACGTCTCCACTGGGACAAACCCATCCAGGGTTTCTAGGATGGATTCAAGCCTAGTCCTGGCCTGTGGTATCACCTGGTGCAGGGGTGGGCTGGTCTGCGGCGGAGTAGATTGGACTGCTGCACGGCGCTCCCTAACACTTGGGGCAGACGACTCCGACTCCGAATCTGACGACGGGGCCGGCGAGGAGGAAGCCGACGACGTGTAGATCTGTGGCTGTGGCTGCTTTCGTCTCCTCACTGTAGATGGTTGAGGCGCCGCCGACGGAGTCTTGGAGGCTGGTGGGCTCTGTTGCGGTTGCTGCTGCTGCGCTGCTGGCTGCTTTCGTGGTCGACTGGGAGCCGTGGGCGGCTCGGATGGCGAGGCTGGTTGCAGGCGTCTCCGAGCTGCCTTCTTCTTCTTCTTCAGCTGGACTTCGTACGGCGGCGTGGTGGGTCGACGCGACCTGGTCGACCTTGACGACGCTACGGACGAGTCCGTATCCTCGACGAGGTGAGTCCGCCGAGGATCTGCACTTGTCGCAGTAATCGCGCTCAGTGCCAAGTGGTCCACACTGGGCGCGATGCGGTCGTAGGATGACGACGCCGGAGTTCCCGCAACTCCTGGCGCCTGCCCTGGGGCATCCGAAACCCCTGGGCGGTAAGAGCGAGTCTTGCTGGACTTACCCATATTTGCAATTCTTGAAGGCGATGCTGCCAGCCTTTTGTGGTCGCAGTAGGAAGCACTGACTGTTCCCACGTGTGCTGCCGTTGACCCGCTAAGGGGTTCATCCGCCACCACACTTCGGGCCTGGTCCTGCTGCCGGCCAGGCCCATCCCCCGGACCAGTACTCGGATTACCTCCGAGCTGCTCCGGAGTCCCCCTCTCTCGTTTGCTCGACCGACCCAGTCTTCCACGGGGATTCAAACCACCGTCTCCAACTGGGTTGCTCGGCTTAACAGGGCCCACCAACGGGTAGGTGAGAGTAGGAGTTGGGTGGAGAGGCTAGTGCGGGCCACTTGCGAGACCCGCATATGAGACGCTTCACACCCCTTGAGGCCCCAGTGGATAGGGACAGAAATCTCTAGGGATAACGGAGATGTTGCAAGCCTCTGCTTATACCATCCCCGGCTCTCCTTCGAGCGGGAGGTCAATTGTTCTGAACGCTGACCAGACGCCTGACGATGTTTTGGTCAGTACCCTTGGGTTTGAGACGTGCAGCTCTAACCCTCCATGGGTTACGGAATATCCACTATCTAGGATTTAACAGCAGATAGGTGAATCCAACTCCACCGCACAAGGCGGACACAGAGTCGACGACCCACAGCCGAAACCACAGACCAACCTCGAGTCCAACACCAATACATCGGAGATGGGCCCAGGTTCCCCGGACCCACCCCCGATGCCGGCCGGGGCGCAGACAAGGCGTACCCTGTCTACGGGGCTCCCCGACCCCCGAGGAGTTGATTTAGCAAAGTCAGGGCAAGCCCTGACCCGCCTCCCATCAACAACGGGTCGGCCTCCCATTCTGGGAGACCTACCAGAGGCAGCATACGCCACCATTTCGGGTCTGCACACCCGGGGCTTTGGTCGGCCGTTGCCTTGGCAGTTTAAAGGGACTGCCAACCCTGTCACTCTCCTACCCCATTATGTACTCCGGCCTTTTTCTAGGCTTCATGCCTTTTAAAAAGGTACCGGGCGTCCCTCATGAGCTAGACTCTGTCACGTATTCTCCCGTACTTTGAACCCGTTCAACTTGTTTGTGCTTCCTTAAACTTATTCCCAACTATACCACCTCATGTATCCTATGCTCCTCCCTGATTCTTCCTATCTCAGCTGCAATATCATTGAAGATATCCACCGCTACTTTTCGTTGACAAATCTCCCTAAGATCTAATCTGACTCCTATCTCACTCAGTCTTTCCACCAGTTTGACCCTTTGCTCAGTAAACATCCAACAATCATACAGGACATGTTCCGGAGTATCAGGTACCTTACACCACTTACATACATCCGTCGCACACAATCCAAACCTATTTAGATAGCTCCTAAAGTTCCCATGTCCTGTTAGAAACTGAGTGCCATAATGGTTAAATTCCAATTTGGTCCTAGTCCTTTCTTTAACGTCAGGAATCTTTAAATAAAGGGCCCTACCTTTGATACTATAGTGGATAGGGACAGAAATCTCTAAGGATAACGGAGATGTTGCAAGCCTCTGCTTATACCATCCCCGGCTCTCCGTCGAGCGGGAGGTCATTTGTTCTGAACGCTGACCAGGCGCCTGACGATGTTTTGGTCAGTACCCTTGGGTTTGAGACGTGCAGCTCTAACCCTCCATGGGTTACGGAATATCTACTATCTAGGATTTAACAGCAGATAGGTGAATCCAACTCCACCGCACAAGGCGGGCACAGAGTCGACGACCCACAGCCGAAACCACAGACCAACCTCGAGTCCAACACCAATACATCGGAGATGGGCCCAGGTTCCCCCGGACCCACCCCCGATGCCGGCCGGGGCGGAGACAGGGCGTACCCTGTCTACGGGGCTCCCCGACCCCCGAGGAGTTGATTTAGCAAAGCCAGGGCAAGCCCTGACCCGCCTCCCATCAACAACGGGTCGGCCTCCCATTCTGGGAGACCTACCAGAGGCAGCATTACGCCACCATTTCGGGTCTGCACACCCGGGGCTTTGGTCGGCCCTTGCCTTGGCAGTTTAAAGGGACTGCCAACCCTGTTACTCTCCTTCACCATTATGTACTCCGGCCTTTTTCTAGGCTTCATGCCTTTTAAAAAGGTACCGGTCGTCCCTAATGAGCTAGACTCCGTCACGTATAATCCCGTACTTTGAACCCGTTCAACTTGTTTGTGCTTCCTTTATTTATTCCAAACTATTACACCTCATGTAACCTATGATCCTCTCTCATCCTCCCTATTTCAGCAGTCACCTCGTTAAATAGAACTACTGCCTCCTTACGCCGACAAATCTCCCTAAAGTCTAACCTGACTCCTATTTCACTCAGTCCTTCTACCAATTTAGCCCTTTGTTCTGCAAACATCCAACAGTCGTACAGGACATGTTCCGGAGTATCAGGAACCTTACACCACTTACACTTATCCGTCGCACAGAGTCCAAACCTATATAGATAACTCCTAAAGTTTCCATGTCCTGTAAGGTACTGAGTTCCATAATGGTTAAATTCCAACTTAATCCTAATCCTTTCTTTCACGTCAGGTATCTTTAAATAAAGGGCCCTACCTTTACTACTATTATCCCACCGGTCCTGCCAAATATTTATAGATTCGCCCTTTATTATTTGTGCCCTATTCCTTCCATTTCTCTTGTCCCAGTAGAGATCTTTCCTTTGTCTGGCTAACAAGTCTATCGGCAGCACCCCAGTCAGCACATTCAGTGCTTCCTTCGATACTGTCCTGTATCCTCTACAGATTGTAAGCAGCATCAGTCTTTGCGCTCGCAACAAAATCTCAGCATATGTAGAAAGGCTCATCTTGTGAGCCCAGACTGCCGCACCATACAACAGTATCGATTCCCCTACACCTTTATAAAGAGTCGTAAGAGCCTGACCTCTAAATCCCCATTCAGTTCTAACCACACGGCGTATCTTCTGGAAAGCTGCAGTTGCTTTATTTGCCGCCTGCACCAGATGGTGTCTGAAACTTAGTTTTTCAGTGGATAGGGACAGAAATCTCTAGGGATAACGGAGATGTTGCAAGCCTCTGCTTTTACCATCCCCGGCTCTCCTTCGAGCGGGAGGTCAGTTGTTCTGAACGCTGACCAGACGCCTGACGATGTTTTGGTCAGTACCCTTGGGTTTGAGACGTGCAGCTGTAACCCTCCATGGGTTACGGAATATCCACTATCTAGGATTTAACAGCAGATAGGTGAATCCAACTCCACCGCACAAGGCGGACACAGAGTCGACGACCCACAGCCGAAACCACAGACCAACCTCGAGTCCAACACCAATACATCGGAGATAGGCCCAGGTTCCCCGGACCCACCCCCGATGCCGGCCGGGGCGCAGACAAGGCGTACCCTGTCTACGGGGCTCCCCGACCCCCTGGAGTTGATTTAGCAAAGTCAGGGCAAGCCCTGACCCGCCTCCCATCAACAACGGGTCGGCCTCCCATTCTGGGAGACCTACCAGAGGCAGCATACGCCACCATTTCGGGTCTGCACACCCGGGGCTTTGGTCGGCCCTTGCCTTGGCAGTTTAAAGGGACTGCCAACCCTGTCACTCTCCTACCCCATTATGTATTCCGGCCTTTTTCTAGGCTTCATGCCTTTTAAAAAGGTACCGGGCGTCCCTCATGAGCTAGACTCTGTCACGTACTCTCCCGTACTTTGAACCCGTTCAACTTGTTTGTGCTTCCTTAAACTAATTCCTAACTATACCACTTCATGAATCCTATGCTCCTCCCTGATTCTTCCTATTTCAGCCGCAATATCATTGAAGATATCCACCGCTACTTTTCGTTGACAAATCTCCCTAAGATCTAATCTGACTCCTATCTCACTCAGTCTTTCCACCAGTTTGACCCTTTGCTCAGTAAACATCCAACAATCATACAGGACATGTTCCGGAGTATCAGGTACCTTACACCACTTACATGCATCCGTCGCACACAATCCAAACCTATTTAGATAGTGGATAGGGACAGGTATTGTCGGACCGGCATTGCTGCCGAACGGTACCAACGGGGACGAACCCCGACATGACCCGTAAGACGCCCGGGGCTATCCACTACACAGCGACGCCACAACCAACAGTTCGGAGCTCGGAAAAACCCCCGCCCCACACTCGCCAGGTCAGTGTCTAGGGCGGGAGAACGACCTTCCCCGGATGTTGTAGGGGAGTGACACACTTAGCCGCTCCTAGCGACGGAACCTAAGTCCAGTCGGTAGGAACGTTGCCCAGCGGGGACCACGAGGAGGTGGTGTCACCGGCTCGAAAGCTCAGGTCGTTATTATCTTCTGCCTGGTCTTGGCTGCGTTCCACACTGAGGTTAGGGCAGATGCGTGCGCTTCCACTGCAAGGCACTTCGGCAGAAGTTCTTGAAGGCCGGAAAGGTGGTAGCGTGCAGAAGCGCATCAGATGGCGGCGGCCACAGTTGATGTGCCGTGGTGACTGCCGTACGCAGGCCGCTGCGGAGGCGATCATAGTGCGGACACTCCATGACGATGTGCCAAGGAGTGTCGATTCCTCCGCAGGTACACAGTGGAGAATCCCTCAGTGAACGGGCGTGTAGATATGACGCAAAGTCCCCGTGGCCGGTCAGAAACTGCGTCGTCCAGTGATCTGCCACGAGCCAAGTAGATTTCAGCCGGCGCTTCACATTCGGAAGGAAGGCGTACGTAGTACGGCCTTCGGCTGCCCTGTCCCATCGGCGTTGCCATTCCGCCACGAAGTGGTTATGGAGGCGACGGGAGGCTTCCCGATGACTGGAGCAAGCGGTGAGGTCCATCCCGGCCAGCTGACGTTGGCCCTGCTTGAATCGGTGTATCAGGTATGCGAGCTGCAACTCCAGATCCAGAGGCAAGACCCCGGCGACGACTTGAAGAGCAGGAGTGGAGGCAGTACGATATGCTTTGGTGATTCTCAGAAGGATCTGCCGTTGGGCCGTGGTGATCTGGCGAGTGCTGCGGACATCTATGCGGTCCCCCCACGCCCCTACAGCGTAAGAGGCCATGGGCAGGAAGATGGCGCGATAGTATGTGCCGAGCGTCGGGCAGGTGAGCCCCCATTCGGTGGCCGCTAGCTTGGAGAAGGCCGTAAAGACCCTGTTCCCCTTGTCCTGTACCATTCTGATATGGGCAGACAGTGTCATATTCCTGCCCAGCCAAACACCAAGGTATTTGGTCGCCGGTACGGGGTCCCTTGCAGTCGGACAAGGGGCGGACGGTCTCGGAGAATCCCTTTAAGGAGGATTTGCTCCGTCTTCTGTGTGGAGAGCCGGAGATGATTTTCTCCACACCAAAAGGCTACAAGGTCCACGGCGCGTTGAGCAGCGGTCTCCAGAAGAATCCTGCTGTTGGCGGCCACAAGGACTATGAGGTCATCTGCGTAGGCCACGCACTCGACGTCATGGGCAGAGAGCCTCCGAAGCAGAGAATCCATGACCACGTTCCACAGATCCGGGCCCAGGATGGATCCTTGGGGGCATCCCCGAGTGACGGGTTTGCCCGCAGTTTGATAGTTGCCGTGAATTCGCACCCGGCGACCATGGAGATAATCCACAAGGAGGGTCGCGAGGTCCAGCGGGCAGTGTCGGAGCGCAAGTTCCGCCCGGAGCGCCGGCCACCAGAGATGGTCGAAAGCGGCTTGGACATCAAACAAGATGCCCAAGACGTATTTCTCCGCACAGGCGCTGATGATGGCACGGACATGGAGGATGGCATCTACCGTGGATGTCCCCTGGCGGAAGCCATACTGCCGTGGCGATGCAAACTGCGGGTCCCGGATGACTGGGTGGAGACGCAGTCTCATGAGGCGTTCCAGCGTTTTCCCCAGCAAGGGGAGAAGACAGATGGGGCGATAGGAAGTCACCTCTTTTGGATCTTTCTCCGCCGACTTCAACAGAGTCCGAATGTCGCCCAATTTCCATACGTCAGGGAAGACACCATGAACCAGGCAGCCGTTAAAGAGCTCCGTAGTTACTGCCGCGAAGATATCGGAGGCAGCCAGCTGGTGTAGCATTCCTGGCTCAATTAAATCGTGTCCGGGCGCCTTCCCTTTACGGTGTTTCTCCGTCGCGCAGATGACCTCATTACAGGTCCAGCGCCTGGTGTCTCTGGACCTGTCGAAGGGGAGTCTCGCCAGATCTTGGTGGAGTGTCCAGTTGGGGGTCCCAGGTGCGTCGGGAATGAGCGCGTCCAGAAGGGCCATAGAGGTGTCCGCCCAAGAGGACGTATACACATCGGGCGCCATACGGAGATTGGCCAGCGCTTTCTCAGGCGCAATACGGACTCTTAGCAATTTATAGACGAGTCCGTACGGCGTCTCATTCCCGACAGTGGTGACAAAAGTCCGCCAGCTAGCGATCTTGGCCCGGTAGATGCGCTTGGTGTACTCTCGCCGAAGCCTCCGATACTCCCTGCGCCGAAGGTCCTTCACTACAGGGTCCCGCGTCCGTTGGGCGCATCTGCGCATGGCGGCGCACCGTCGCTTCCAGTGAGTTAGCTCGGGTGTCCACCATGGAACGGATCGCGGGAAGAAGGTCTTCTTGGGAATGGATGCCGCTGCTGCCTGTTGGATGGCCGTAGTTACCTCGTCCGCGAGCGAGTTTACGTCACGGGGGCTGCGCAGAGTAAGCTCCGCATCCATGAGCGCCAGCTCGGTGTCGCGAATGAAGGGAGTCCAATTCGCCCGCTTCAGGTTGAACCTGGTAGACCGGACCAGCCGAGTGGTAGTGGGTGCTCGGAGGATGATTTCCAATACGGCATGGTCACTAGTGGTCCAGTCCTGTCGCACCCTCCAGGAGTCGAGCGCCGGCCACAGGCGATGGCTAAGCAGGGTGACGTCGATGTGCGATGTACCCCTGGAGGAGGAGAATGTGGGCAGTCCGACTTCATTCGCAATGCTCCAACTGGATGCGGAGATGAAGTCCTCGAGGAGACGGCCAGAAGCATCACTGCGGTCAGCCCCCCAAGCAGGGGACTTGGCATTGGCATCCATGCCCACGATGACTGGAGTGTCGCCAATCGCATCGTGAATGTCTTGCAGGTGTTGGAGACGCCTCAGGAACTCAGCCTGGGGAAGAGCCGGCGGGAAATACATGCTGACCAAACATGTATCCCCGAATTCCGACGTCAGCCGGATACAGACGCAATCTTGATTACTAAGGTGCGTTAGGACTACAACGTCAAGGCCCCGCTCCAAGACAACGATACAGGCCCGGGGTCGAACTTCGGAAGTGCCCACTATAATTTGATTGGAAGTGGGACCAAGTCCGCACACTGTGTTTTCCCGGGTCCAAGGTTCCTGTATCAGCAGGACGCTAGCTCCGACGGAAGTGGCGTGTTGTCGAAGCTCCGACGTTGCAGCCTTGCCCTTCCCCAGGTTGTGCTGGAGAATAATCAGCCGGCGGGATTCAGCCATAGTTCGTCCGTCCCAATTCACGCTGAACTGCCCGTTTGTAGGTGGGGCAGTCCCTGCTCTGGACGCCATGACTCGCCTTCAGCTTCCGCCGAGCACAGGGGGCGCAAACTGGCTTCCGCGCCTTGTGTTGACAGTTGCGAGTGGTGTGGAGGCCGGCACAGTGGCCGCAGGTGTCTGTGTCAGAGGCACAATGCCGCGCCACGTGCCCATACTCCTGGCATTTGTAGCACCGAGTGGGCACGAGGTAATCCAAGACCCGGCAGCGTGACCACAAGGCGAAGATGCGCTGGGCGGTTCGCAATTTGTCCCGCACCGCCGAAGATACCGAGACGATCCAATTGCAGGTGGAAGCGCCTTTCTGAATCTGCTGCCGGGGAATGAAGGACTCCTGGAAGTCTGACCAGGCGATGTCACTGACCGCAGGGTTTTGTCGCCATACTGCGTCAGTCAGAGCCTCCGCCTCTACGTCCGTCGGGACATCATATACGATGACCCGCGGGGAATTCAACGTGGGAGGGGCGATTCGCAGGCCACTCGCCTGAAGCCCCTCGTGTGCCCGCAGCTTCTCGAGGTCCCCCGCAGAGTTCACCTCTAGGACGAGTCGTCCTCCCGCAGTCGCCCTCAGGTTCCTGACTCTGATGCCGTCACGGGCCGGGTTTACAGACGACATCAACCTCGAACGAAGTTCAGCGGCCGTCGGCAGAGCGTCCGGTTGGTCCGGGCCGGCAGGTGCCGAAACAAAGACGGTGTGCTTCGGCGGAGGCTTCCTTTTGGCTGCCCTGGCAAACGCACTCTTAATCGGAGGGGGTTTGGAGGCGTTCTCTTGCTGCGAGGTCACCGCTGGTATCTTGCCCTTCTTCGAACGGCCTCGTCTGGCCCGGCGAGGAGCGTCGGGGTGCTGCCGCGTCTGTTGGCTGCGAGACTTCTTTCTGGGTCGCTGTCGTCGTGTGGCGGGTTTCCGAAGAGGAGGAAACTCGGCAGGCCTGGTCGACGTCGAAGCCGCCACTGCCGCATAAGTAGTGGAAGGGGCAGCGGCGCCACGGGTCTCCAAGGAGGTCATCCGTTGCTGGAGGTTGGCCACATCAGTCGAGAGATGGAAGACTGCTTCCGAGACCGCCTCGAAACAGCCGCGGATCTCCGCCAACGTCTCCACTGGGACAAACCCATCCAGGGTTTCTAGGATGGATTCAAGCCTAGTCCTGGCCTGTGGTATCACCTGGTGCAGGGGTGGGCTGGTCTGCGGCGGAGTAGATTGCACTGCTGCACGGCGCTCCCTAACACTTGGGGCAGACGACTCCGACTCCGAATCTGACGACGGGGCCGGCGAGGAGGAAGCCGACGACGTGTAGATCTGTGGCTGTGGCTGCTTTCGTCTCCTCACTGTAGATGGTTGAGGCGCCGCCGACGGAGTCTTGGAGGCTGGTGGGCTCTGTTGCGGTTGCTGCTGCTGCGCTGCTGGCTGCTTTCGTGGTCGACTGGGAGCCGTGGGCGGCTCGGATGGCGAGGCTGGTTGCAGGCGTCTCCGAGCTGCCTTCTTCTTCTTCTTCAGCTGGACTTCGTACGGCGGCGTGGTGGGTCGACGCGACCTGGTCGACCTTGACGACGCTACGGACGAGTCCGTATCCTCGACGAGGTGAGTCCGCCGAGGATCTGCACTTGTCGCAGTAATCGCGCTCAGTGCCAAGTGGTCCACACTGGGCGCGATGCGGTCGTAGGATGACGACGCCGGAGTTCCCGCAACTCCTGGCGCCTGCCCTGGGGCATCCGAAACCCCTGGGCGGTAAGAGCGAGTCTTGCTGGACTTACCCATATTTGCAATTCTTGAAGGCGATGGTGCCAGCCTTTTGTGGTCGCAGTAGGAAGCACTGACTGTTCCCACGTGTGCTGCCGTTGACCCGCTAAGGGGTTCATCCGCCACCACACTTCGGGCCTGGTCCTGCTGCCGGCCAGGCCCATCCCCCGGACCAGTACTCGGATTACCTCCGAGCTGCTCCGGAGTCCCCCTCTCTCGTTTGCTCGACCGACCCAGTCTTCCACGGGGATTCAAACCACCGTCTCCAACTGGGTTGCTCGGCTTAACAGGGCCCACCAACGGGTAGGTGAGAGTAGGAGTTGGGTGGAGAGGCTAGTGCGGGCCACTTGCGACACCCGCATATGAGACGCTTCACACCCCTTGAGGCCCCAGTGGATAGGGACAGAAATCTCTAGGGATAACGGAGATGTTGCAAGCCTCTGCTTATACCATCCCCGGCTCTCCTTCGAGCGGGAGGTCAATTGTTCTGAACGCTGACCAGACGCCTGACGATGTTTTGGTCAGTACCCTTGGGTTTGAGACGTGCAGCTCTAACCCTCCATGGGTTACGGAATATCCACTATCTAGGATTTAACAGCAGATAGGTGAATCCAACTCCACCGCACAAGGCGGACACAGAGTCGACGACCCACAGCCGAAACCACAGACCAACCTCGAGTCCAACACCAATACATCGGAGATGGGCCCAGGTTCCCCGGACCCACCCCCGATGCCGGCCGGGGCGCAGACAAGGCGTACCCTGTCTACGGGGCTCCCCGACCCCCGAGGAGTTGATTTAGCAAAGTCAGGGCAAGCCCTGACCCGCCTCCCATCAACAACGGGTCGGCCTCCCATTCTGGGAGACCTACCAGAGGCAGCATACGCCACCATTTCGGGTCTGCACACCCGGGGCTTTGGTCGGCCGTTGCCTTGGCAGTTTAAAGGGACTGCCAACCCTGTCACTCTCCTACCCCATTATGTACTCCGGCCTTTTTCTAGGCTTCATGCCTTTTAAAAAGGTACCGGGCGTCCCTCATGAGCTAGACTCTGTCACGTATTCTCCCGTACTTTGAACCCGTTCAACTTGTTTGTGCTTCCTTAAACTTATTCCCAACTATACCACCTCATGTATCCTATGCTCCTCCCTGATTCTTCCTATCTCAGCTGCAATATCATTGAAGATATCCACCGCTACTTTTCGTTGACAAATCTCCCTAAGATCTAATCTGACTCCTATCTCACTCAGTCTTTCCACCAGTTTGACCCTTTGCTCAGTAAACATCCAACAATCATACAGGACATGTTCCGGAGTATCAGGTACCTTACACCACTTACATACATCCGTCGCACACAATCCAAACCTATTTAGATAGCTCCTAAAGTTCCCATGTCCTGTTAGAAACTGAGTGCCATAATGGTTAAATTCCAATTTGGTCCTAGTCCTTTCTTTAACGTCAGGAATCTTTAAATAAAGGGCCCTACCTTTGATACTATAGTGGATAGGGACA
The DNA here is from genome assembly GCA_034769895.1 of Magicicada septendecula. NCBI lineage: Eukaryota > Metazoa > Arthropoda > Insecta > Hemiptera > Cicadidae > Magicicada > Magicicada septendecula. Next base: position 389,950,171 of record CM068374.1, on the reverse strand, counting down.
GAAATCTCTAAGGATAACGGAGATGTTGCAAGCCTCTGCTTATACCATCCCCGGCTCTCCGTCGAGCGGGAGGTCATTTGTTCTGAACGCTGACCAGGCGCCTGACGATGTTTTGGTCAGTACCCTTGGGTTTGAGACGTGCAGCTCTAACCCTCCATGGGTTACGGAATATCTACTATCTAGGATTTAACAGCAGATAGGTGAATCCAACTCCACCGCACAAGGCGGGCACAGAGTCGACGACCCACAGCCGAAACCACAGACCAACCTCGAGTCCAACACCAATACATCGGAGATGGGCCCAGGTTCCCCCGGACCCACCCCCGATGCCGGCCGGGGCGCAGACAGGGCGTACCCTGTCTACGGGGCTCCCCGACCCCCGAGGAGTTGATTTAGCAAAGCCAGGGCAAGCCCTGACCCGCCTCCCATCAACAACGGGTCGGCCTCCCATTCTGGGAGACCTACCAGAGGCAGCATTACGCCACCATTTCGGGTCTGCACACCCGGGGCTTTGGTCGGCCCTTGCCTTGGCAGTTTAAAGGGACTGCCAACCCTGTTACTCTCCTTCACCATTATGTACTCCGGCCTTTTTCTAGGCTTCATGCCTTTTAAAAAGGTACCGGTCGTCCCTAATGAGCTAGACTCCGTCACGTACAATCCCGTACTTTGAACCCGTTCAACTTGTTTGTGCTTCCTTTATTTATTCCAAACTATTACACCTCATGTAACCTATGATCCTCTCTCATCCTCCCTATTTCAGCAGTCACCTCGTTAAATAGAACTACTGCCTCCTTACGCCGACAAATCTCCCTAAAGTCTAACCTGACTCCTATTTCACTCAGTCCTTCTACCAATTTAGCCCTTTGTTCTGCAAACATCCAACAGTCGTACAGGATATGTTCCGGAGTATCAGGAACCTTACACCACTTACACTTATCCGTCGCACAGAGTCCAAACCTATATAGATAACTCCTAAAGTTTCCATGTCCTGTAAGGTACTGAGTTCCATAATGGTTAAATTCCAACTTAATCCTAATCCTTTCTTTCACGTCAGGTATCTTTAAATAAAGGGCCCTACCTTTACTACTATTATCCCACCGGTCCTGCCAAATATTTATAGATTCGCCCTTTATTATTTGTGCCCTATTCCTTCCATTTCTCTTGTCCCAGTAGAGATCTTTCCTTTGTCTGGCTAACAAGTCTATCGGCAGCACCCCAGTCAGCACATTCAGTGCTTCCTTCGATACTGTCCTGTATCCTCTACAGATTGTAAGCAGCATCAGTCTTTGCGCTCGCAACAAAATCTCAGCATATGTAGAAAGGCTCATCTTGTGAGCCCAGACTGCCGCACCATACAACAGTATCGATTCCCCTACACCTTTATAAAGAGTCGTAAGAGCCTGACCTCTAAATCCCCATTCAGTTCTAACCACACGGCGTATCTTCTGGAAAGCTGCAGTTGCTTTATTTGCCGCCTGCACCAGATGGTGTCTGAAACTTAGTTTTTCAGTGGATAGGGACAGAAATCTCTAGGGATAACGGAGATGTTGCAAGCCTCTGCTTTTACCATCCCCGGCTCTCCTTCGAGCGGGAGGTCAGTTGTTCTGAACGCTGACCAGACGCCTGACGATGTTTTGGTCAGTACCCTTGGGTTTGAGACGTGCAGCTGTAACCCTCCATGGGTTACGGAATATCAACTATCTAGGATTTAACAGCAGATAGGTGAATCCAACTCCACCGCACAAGGCGGACACAGAGTCGACGACCCACAGCCGAAACCACAGACCAACCTCGAGTCCAACACCAATACATCGGAGATGGGCCCAGGTTCCCCGGACCCACCCCCGATGCCGGCCGGGGCGCAGACAAGGCGTACCCTGTCTACGGGGCTCCCCGACCCCCTGGAGTTGATTTAGCAAAGTCAGGGCAAGCCCTGACCCGCCTCCCATCAACAACGGGTCGGCCTCCCATTCTGGGAGACCTACCAGAGGCAGCATACGCCACCATTTCGGGTCTGCACACCCGGGGCTTTGGTCGGCCCTTGCCTTGGCAGTTTAAAGGGACTGCCAACCCTGTCACTCTCCTACCCCATTATGTATTCCGGCCTTTTTCTAGGCTTCATGCCTTTTAAAAAGGTACCGGGCGTCCCTCATGAGCTAGACTCTGTCACGTACTCTCCCGTACTTTGAACCCGTTCAACTTGTTTGTGCTTCCTTAAACTAATTCCTAACTATACCACTTCATGAATCCTATGCTCCTCCCTGATTCTTCCTATTTCAGCCGCAATATCATTGAAGATATCCACCGCTACTTTTCGTTGACAAATCTCCCTAAGATCTAATCTGACTCCTATCTCACTCAGTCTTTCCACCAGTTTGACCCTTTGCTCAGTAAACATCCAACAATCATACAGGACATGTTCCGGAGTATCAGGTACCTTACACCACTTACATGCATCCGTCGCACACAATCCAAACCTATTTAGATAGTGGATAGGGACAGGTATTGTCGGACCGGCATTGCTGCCGAACGGTACCAACGGGGACGAACCCCGACATGACCCGTAAGACGCCCGGGGCTATCCACTACACAGCGACGCCACAACCAACAGTTCGGAGCTCGGAAAAACCCCCGCCCCACACTCGCCAGGTCAGTGTCTAGGGCGGGAGAACGACCTTCCCCGGATGTTGTAGGGGAGTGACGCACTTAGCCGCTCCTAGCGACTGAACCTAAGTCCAGTCGGCAGGAACGTTGCCCAGCGGGGACCACGAGGAGGTGGTGTCACCGGCTCGAAAGCTCAGGTCGTTTTTATCTTCTGCCTGGTCTTGGCTGCGTTCCACACTGACGGTTAGGGCAGATGCGTGCGCTTCCACTGCAAGGCACTCCGGCAGAAGGTCTTGAAGGCCGGAATGGTGGTGGCGTGCAGAACGCATCAGATGGCGGCGGCCACAGTTGATGTGCCGTGGTGACTGCCGTACGCAGGCTGCTGCGGAGGCGATCATAGTGCGGACACTCCATGACGATGTGCCAGGGAGTGTCGATTCCTCCGCAGGTACACAATGGCGAATCCCTGAGTGATCGGGCGTGGAAATATGATGCGAAGTCCCCGTGCCCAGTCAAAAACTGCGTCGTCCAGTGATCTGCCACTAGCCAAGTAGATTTCAGACGGCGCTTTACGTTCGGAAAGAAGGCGTATGTAGTGCGGCCGTCTGCTGCCCTGTCCCAACGTCTTTGCCATTCCGCTACGAAGTGGCTATGGAGTCGTCTAGAGGCCTCGCGACTGGAGCCGCAGTGATTGAGGTCGAGCCCGACGAGGTGGCGATCTCCCATCTTGTACCGGTGCACCCAGTAGAGGAGCTGAAGTTCCAGATCCAATGGAAGCACCCCCGCAAGGACCTGAAGAGCCAGCGTGGACGTAGTTCTATAGGCTTTAGTGGTTTTCAAAAGGATCTGCCGCTGAGCAATGTTGACTTGGCGAGTGCTGCGGACATCTAGCTTGTCGCCCCATGCCCCAACTGCGTAGGAGGCCATGGGGAGGAAGATTGCTCGGTAGTACTTGTCCAGCGTGGGGGAGGTGAGGCCCCATTCAGTGGCCGCCAGCTTGGCGAAAGCAGTGAACACCTTAGCGCCCTTGTCCTGAATCATCCGGATATGGGCAGAGAGCGTCATATTTCTGCCCAGCCAAATGCCCAGGTATTTGGCCGCTGTGACGGTACGGATAGGTTCTCCCCGTAGACGGACAAGGGGCGGGCGACCTTGAAGGATTCCTTTCAGGAGGATTTGCTCAGTTTTGTGTGCGGAGAGCTGTAGGTGGTATTCTCCACACCAGGTGTTCACTAAATTGACGGCCTGCTGGGCGGCTGTCTCCAGATGGAGCCTGCTGTTGGCGGCCACGAGAACGATGAGGTCGTCGGCGTAGGCGACGCTTTCTATATTGGCGGCGGAGAGTCTTCGGAGAAGAGAATCCATCACCACATTCCATAAATCCGGGCCCAGGATGGATCCTTGGGGGCATCCCTGGGTGACGGGTTTGTCAGCGGTCTGAAAGTTTCCCAAGATGCGGACACGACGGCCTTGGAGGTAGTCAACCAAGAGGGCCGCGATGTCAAAGGGACAATGTCTATTCGCCAATTCCGCCAGGAGCGCCGGCCACCAGAGATGATCAAAAGCAGCTTGGACATCGAAGAGGATGCCCAAGACGTATTTGTCCGCTCGTCGGTGCATTATGGTGCGGACGGTGGCGATAGCATCTATCGTAGACGTTCCCTGGCGGAAACCAAACTGTCGAGGGGACGCAAACCGCTGATCCCGAACTATGGGTTGGAGGCGTAACTTCATCAACCTCTCCAAAGTTTTCCCAAGTAAGGGAAGGAGACAGATAGGCCTATATGATGAAACCTCCTTCGGGTCTTTCTCCGCCGACTTTAAAAGCGTGCGAATGTCGCCCAGCTTCCAGATGTCCGGGAAAACACCGTGAGTCAGACAGCCATTGAAGAGTTCCGCGAGCACCGTGGCGTAAATGTCTGACTCGGCCAGTTTGTGAAGCATGTCAGGTTCAATCAGATCATGGCCCGGTGCTTTCCCTTTCCGATGTTTCGTCGTAGCTACGACGACCTCATCGCAGGTCCAGCGCCGGGTGGCACGAGAGTGGTCAAAAGGGAGCCTCGCCAAGTCCTGTAGTAGTGTCTGCCCTGGAACCGCTTCGGCGTCGGGAATGAGGGCATCCAAAAGAGTTCTTGAGGTATCCGCCCAATAGGTTGTGTAGGCGTCGGGTGCCGTGCGGAGGTTGACCAACGCCTTCTCAGGAGCGATACGGACTCTAAGTAGTTTGTAGACGAGCCCGTAAGGATTCTCATTCCCGACGGTGGAGACAAAGGTCCGCCAGCTTGTCGTCTTTGCCTGATAGATAAGTTTGACGTATTCCCGCCTGAGACGCCGATATTCCCTGCGCCGGGCCTCCTTGAGGGCCGGGTCCCGTGTACGTTGGGCGCACCTGCGCATGGCGCCACACCGCCGCTTCCAGGCAGTGAGGTGAGGTGTCCACCATGGCACGGACTTCGGGAACAGGGTCTTCTTTGGGATGGATGCCATTGCCGCTTGCTGAATCGCCGTCGTCACCACAGTTGCGAGGGCGTGTACATCGTGCGGGCTGCGGAGCTCAAGATCCGCATCCATCAGCGCCACTTCGGCGCTACCAATGAAGGTCTGCCAGTTTGCTCGCCGTAGGTTATGGCGCGTGGTCCTGACCAGTTGTCTGGTAGTCGGACCTGGTATGACGATTTCCAGGACGGCATGGTCGCTGGTGGTCCCGTCCTGCCGTACCCTCCAGGCGTCAAGTGATGGCCAGAGTCGTCGACTCAGCAGGGTAACGTCGATGTAGGACGAGCCCCTGGAGGAGGAGAATGTCGGCAAACTGGCTTCATTGGCTATGCCCCAGGTGGATGCGGATACGAAGTCCTCAAGAAGGCGGCCGGAAGCATCGCTGCGGGCAGCCCCCCAAGCGGGGGACTTGGCATTCGCATCCATCCCCACGATGACCGGCGTGTCACCCAGCTCGTCGTGGATGGCCTGAAGGTGGTGCAGTCGTCTCAGGAAATCGTCCTGGGGAAGAGCCGGCGGGAAATACATGCTGACGAGGCAGGTATCCCCCAATTCCGATGTGAGCCGGACGCAGACGCAATCCTGGTTGTTGAGATGCGTAAGAACAACAACATCTAGGCCTCGCTCAAGGATGACGATACAGGCCCTGGGTCGAACCTCCGTGGATCCCACGATGATCTTGTTGGAGGCGGGACCGAGCCCGCATACTGTGTTTTCCCGAGTCCAGGGTTCCTGTATCAGCAAGGTGCTGGCGCCAATAGAGGTTGCGTACTGCCGAAGCTCCGATGTCGCAGCCTTACCCTTCCCCAGGTTATGCTGCAGGATTACAAGCTGGCGGGGATTAGCCATAGTCAACTCTGCGAAGTTCCAGGCGGACTGCCCGTTTGTATGTGGGGCAGTCTTTACTTCGGACATCGTGCGTGGCCGAGAGCTTTCGGCGGGCGCACGGGGCACACACGGGGGATCGAGACGTATAACGACACTGGGTCGTGAGATGTTGACCGGCACAATGGCCGCAGGTGTCCGTGGTGTGGCTACAATGGCGCGCCACATGCCCGAAGTCCTGGCACTTGTAGCACCGTGTGGCCGTTAGATAGTCGAGGACTCGACAACGCGACCACAGGGCGAAAATACGCTGAGCAGCCCGGAGTTTGTCCCGGACTGCCAGGGAGACAGAAACGATCCAATGGCAAGTGGTATCGCCTTTGTGGATTCGGTGCCTTGGTATAAATGCCGCCTGGAAGTCAGGCCAGGCAATGTCACTAACCGCCGGGTTTTGCCTCCATACGGCGTCTGTAAGCGCCTCTGCCTCTACGTCCGACGGGACATCATAAATGATGACCCGCGGGGATTTCAACGTAGGGGGGCGATTTGCAGGCCACTCGCCTGAAGTCCCTCGTGGGCCCGCAGTTTCTCGAGGTCCCCCGCAGAGTTCACCTCAAGAACTAGTCTGCCGCAGGTTGCGAACCCGGATGCCATCGCGGGCCGGGTTGACCGACGTCATCAGCCGCGAGCGGAGTTCAGCTGCCGTCGGCGGGACATCCGGATGGTCAGGACCATCCGGGGCCGTGACGAAGACGGTGTACTTTGGAGGGGGCCGTTTAGAAGCCCCGACGAATGCACTCTTGAGTGGAGGGGGTCGAGAGTTGGCTCGTGCAGAGGCCACTGGCGTCCTGCCCTTCCGAGAACGCCCTCTCCTAGACCGGCGACGAGCGGCGGGTTGTTGCTGCTCCTGCTGTCGTTGAGGCTGTTGTCGCTGCCGCCGTTGACGGTTGGGAGGTTTCCCGAGAGGGGGAAACTCTGCCGGTCTGGTAGTGGTCGAGGCCGCGGCTGCCGCATACGAGGTAGAGGGCGCTGGTCTTCCGAAGTTCTCCAAGGAGGCCATCCTCCTCTGCAGGTCGGTGACATCCGCCGTCAGGTGAAAGACCGCTTCAGAGACGGCCTCGAAGCACCCGCGGATCTCCGCTAAGGTTTCCACGGGGACGTACCCGTCCAGGGTACCCAGGATCGTCTCCAGCCTGTTCCTGGCCTGCGGTAAAATCTGGGGCGGGTGCAGGGGCGGGCTGGTCTGCGGCGGGGTTAACTGCACTGCTGGGTGAGCAGTTGCCGAGTGTCTCGCTCGGACACTCGGGGCTGTCGACTCCGACTCCGAGTCCGACGACGGGGCCGTAGATGAGGAAGCCGTCGATGTGTAGACGGGCGGCTCAGGTTGTCTCCCTCGCAGCGCAGTGGACGGCTGAGGCTGCGCTGACGGAGTCTCGGAGACAGGTGGGCTCTGCGACTGCTGCTGCTGTGCTGCTCGTCGCTTCCTCGAACGTCTGGGAGCCGTGGGCGGCTCGGACGGAGGGTCCGGTAGCGGGCGCCTTCGATCGGTCTTCTTCTTCTTCCGCTGGGCCTGTGTCGGCGTCTTGGGTCGACTGGATCTGGTAGACCGTGTGGTCTCAACGGACGTGTCGGAATCCTCGACGAGGTGAGTCCGCCGAGGATCTGCACTTGTCGCAGTAATCGCGCCCAATGCCAAGTGGTCCACATTGGGCGTGATGCGGTCGTGGGATGACGACGCCGGAGTTCCCGCAACTCCTGGCGCCGGCCCTGGGGCATCCGAAACCCCTGGGCGGTAAGAGCGAGTCTTGCTGGACTTACCCATAGTGCGATTCTTTGAGGCGATGCTGCCAGCCTTTGTGGTCGCAGTAGGAAGCACTGACTGTTCCCACGTGTGCTGCCGTTGACCCGCTAAGGGGCTCATCCGCCACCACACTTCGGGCCTGGTCCTGCTGCCGGCCAAGCCCATCCCCCGGACCAGTACTCGGATTACCTCCGAGCTGCTCCGGAGTCCCCCTCTCTCGTTTGCTCGACCGACCCAGTCTTCCACGGGGATTCAAACCACCGTCTCCAACTGGGTTGCTCGGCTTAACAGGGCCCACCAACGGGTAGGTGAGAGTAGGAGTTGGGTGGAGAGGCTAGTGCGGGTCACTTGCGAGACCCGCATATGAGACGCTTCACACCCCTTGAGGCCCCAGTGGATAGGGACAGATAGAAAGAAAGTTTTACAAGGGAAGACCCAGAACCGAAGTTCTATCTACATCCCTTGGCCCCCATGGGCGCGGAGTCTACGATCGAAAACGCTGACTAAGCGCCCGACGTTGTACTGGTCGGTACCCCTTGGAATAGGAGACGTGCAGCTCTATTCCTCCGTGGGGTTCGGATGTATCCACTATCTAGGATTTAGCAGTTCAAGAACATCAGCCCCGGGTACACCTCAAGAGGCTCCCGCAGCGATGCCACGAAACCGAGACCACAGACCACCTCGAGTCCAACACCAAATATGGTTGGAGAGCCCGACAATGCCAGGCTCCCCCCCATACCCGGCCGGAGCAAGAGACGGGCGTACCCGCCTCCTGGGGCCCCCCGGCCTCCCGAGGAGTCAGTTTAGACCTTCGTTCTAAGAACGAAGGCCTCCCACTGACCAAGGGGCGACTTCGTAGCAAGCTACTAAGTCTACCAGCGGCGGCCATTCGGCCAGCCTTCCGGGTCTGCACACCCGGGGGCCTTGGTGGAGCCCATCTTTTGCGCAAACTGCGCCCCGCTACTTCCCTCCCGTCCCCATGGTGTGCCCGCGTATTTATCCGCCCCCAGACTAAAGCCTATTGCAGATTACGCGGCCACACCATTCTATCCCCAGACTCTAATAACTCGCACTGGACGCACATCCCTGCCCTAATTAGGATGACCTAATCAGCGTCCACGGTTTACTTCCGAAGTTATCCCATCCCAAGTTCACCCCTCAAGGTTCATCCTCTCCCTACCTTCTCGCTCCCTGCCCAACGACCAAGTCCATCGTGTCCAGATCTCGGCAGCCTCTGCGTTGTCCAAGATCTCTCTGAGGTCCAATCTTACGCCGACATCCATCAATTGCATCCTAAACTGGGCTCGGCTTACTGCTATCTCTTCACAGTCATACGTAACGTGCTGTGGAGTATCCACCACCCCACAATACTCGCACAGATCACTTTCCCTGAATCCAAACCTCTTTAAATAAGCGTTAAAATTGCCGTGACCACTTAAAAATTGCACATTGTAATGGGTCAACTCCAGGCGTTTTTTAACCCTATCTTCAACATTTGGCATCAAAAAGTGCGTTTTGCGACCTGTTTCTGAAGAATCCCACCTCTCTTGCCACTTTCTCATTGCTTCTCTTCTAATGTCTCTCCTATTCCCTACCCTTGTTAACCTTGCCCTATACAGGTCGCTACGCTCAACCGCCTTTAGATCTATTGGCATTACACCTGCCAATACTTGTAACGCATCCCTAGATATAGTCCTATATCCTTTACAGACTGTCAGCAGCATCGTACGTTGTGCTCTTAGCAGGACATCAGCATGATTTCTTCCATATTGCATCTTATCAGCCCATACTGGCGCACCATACAGTAAAATAGCTTCACCTACTCCTGTATACAAAGTTTTTAACGTCTTAAAGCCGAGTCCCCAGTTTGCCTGTGCCGCTCGACGAATCATGTAGAAAATCTTCGTCGCTTTTTCCGCCACATACTTTATATGCTTATCAAAGCTCAGCTTTTCATCAAGTACAATTCCTAGGTATCGGAACTCCTTCACATAGCCGATCGGTTGTCCCTTCATCTTTACCGTCGGTGCTCTTTGCGTATCTGGTCTTCGGACTGGCATATTATATTTCCCACCTTTGGTTTTACCAAACTTTCTTTGCGCCTTTTTCAGGAGCATACACTTAGTCTTGGCTACGCTGAGCTCTAATCTATTCTCTGTACACCAGTCATGTATCATGTCACAAGCTACCGACGCCTTTCTTTCCAATTCTCGTCTGGAAGTGGCCTCAACCAATAACAAACCATCATCGGCATATGCGTAGAGCCGACATCCTTGGGGCATCGCAAGTCTAAGGAATGAATCGAAAAGGACAAGCCACAGTGTCGGGCCAAGAACCGACCCTTGTGGACATCCCATCGTCAGTCTTTTTTCCTGTTCTACGCCTCTAAATCTTAGAATAGCGTGCCTATCCTTGAAGTAGTCCTTTACTACCTCTATTTCCTTTCCATTTATTCCAAAATGCTTCAACTGAACTAGAATTCTGGGCCACCAAGCGTTATCAAATGCGCCAGCTATATCAAGGAATACAGCCAATACCAAGTTCTCAGTTGAAGCTTTAACCCTATCCAAGACTTCGATTACAGCCCCTTCAGTACCTCTTCCGGGTCTGAAACCAAACTGCCCGCCGTGCAGCTTCCCTTCTTTCTCAAGGCGTCCCAAAATTCTTCCATTAATTATCTTCTCGTACAACTTGCCCAGCACCGGAAGCAACGTTAACGGCCTGAACGACTTCGGACTTTGTGGATCCTTATCTCCTCCTTTGTAAAGGATCTTTACTATTCCAATTTTCCAAGCAGACGGAAATTTTCCAGATGCAAGGCACCTATTCACTAGGTCTAGGACTTTATGCCTGACCACTGGCCATGTTTTGATCCAAATCTCGACCGTTATCTCATCATACCCTGGCGCTTTCTTCTTTCCCATAGAGGACAGAGCCTTCCAGAGTTCGTCTTCCGTTATTTCGTCACTAACCTCAGTCGCTGTGATCTCCTCCGCCTCTCTCCTTATGGCGGCGTGGCTCTCAGTGTCCTCCCTTAAATCATCTGGAAGCAACACGTGTAACAGCTTCTTCGCCAACTGATCTACATCGTGCTCGTATTCATCTCCGAATTTCATAGATGATAATAACAGTTCCTTCTTCTGTTTGTCTGCCAGTACCTTATAAGGAATCCCCCATGGATCCTTGTTCCCTTCCTCGGTAACAAACTTCTCCCATGCTTCCCTCTTTGCCTTTTTGACCGCCACAAAGTACGAGTTCCTCGCCCTCCGGTAATCCCGCAAGCGGGCATCCCTTTCAGGCGAGTCCCCCGCACGCTGCAGCCGCCTGCGGGCCCTTTTTACATGGCTTCTGAGTACCGATAAATCCGCTGTCCACCACTTCGTCTGCTTATCTACACCCCTATTCCTTGGCATCGCAGTCTCTGCTGCGACTAACACCGAAGTCGTCAGATCTAATACCTCGTCATCCACACTCTCATATGCACGCTCAACACTCATGAACCCTCGAAGTTTCGTGTCAAACATGTCCCAGTCAGCCTTCCTAACCAGCAGTCGTCCTTCTTCTTCCCTCCACTGTTTAAAGGTTGTAGCCTCCTCACCTCCAACATCGAACGTTATCAACCGGTGATCACTATTACCTTCATCTCTCACCACCCAATTCCTTATTCTGGCCTTCCTATTCCTTAACGTTATATCGATGTTGGTTTCCATCAACATTGGTCCAAAGCCTCTAACCCGTTCTCCATAGGTTGCAAAAGTAGCCAGATTCCCTTCTTCATTAGCTACATGAAGATCGTTCGTCGCCAGGAACGCCTCAAGATCTTCACCTCTGCTATCCGTTTGAACACTATGCCACAAACTTGATTTGGCGTTTACGTCTCCCGCCAAAATCAGAGCCCTAGCTCCAAGTTTCCTCACACACTGTTCCCAATGCTGTATATATGGACCAATGTCTTCACTGTATTTAAAATACGAATTTACTATATAAACTGCCTGTTCTCTATATATCAATTTGACACAAACATGAAACTGACTGGACAATTCCCTTACAAACAGGACTTCCACACGCTCATTCATCACCATCACCATCGCTCCCGGTTTGCCAGGCACGTAGTACTGACGGTATCCTCCTAACTGTGGCACCTTACCCTGCCTTGAGTACGGCTCTTGAATCAGAGCTACGTCAAGTTTCCTATCCTTTATCACCTGGGCAAAATCCTCCAGACATACCGCCGATCCCTGGAGATTGATCTGTCCAACCCTAATCCCTTCCTTGGCTACCTCAGAGATAGCTGCTGTTGTGAGCATCTAACCAAAGTGTGTCCTGCTAAGCCTCTGCTCCACCATTCTTTTATACATAGGACACTCCAATGTTCCCACTTTATGCTCACTCGGTTTCTTAGCCGCCAAGCAGTTTACGCAAGAAGGTTTCTCCCCCTTACGTGGACAGTTCATAAACTCGTGACCAGCCCTCCCGCAGTGCGAGCATACACAGTCCCCGGCCTTTTTACAATGTTTCTGTACGTGGCCGTATCCCTGGCAGCTATAACAGCGGCTTATATGGTAAAAATCAACTATTCTGCAAGAGTCATAGTCTATATATACCCTTTCTGCAGACAATAAGATCTCCCGAATTTTTGGGACAAGCTCCACTACTAAATTAACAGTTTCGGCCTCTCTTCGACCGACTCGATACAAGATCTTCAGGCCTGCCATTTCTTCCTTCTTCACACCATGTTCTGCCAGGTTTTGTTGATAAATCAATTCTTTGATCTCGTCATCGGGTAATGTCTTGTCCACGTCATATATCATGGCCTTTGGGAGGATCTTTTTGGGAGCCATGGCTTTAAGGCGGTCATGCCCAGTAGTGATGTCCTTTATCTTCTGAGCAGTCTTCTTGGTGCCTGATTCTACTGCCAGGCCGCCCTTCTGCACCTTTCGCACAGCTCGTATTTGCAAGCCCTGTTCTTTGGGTGCCAGAGTCTCTTTAAATATCTTTTTTGTCACCTCCGAGTCCGTAATGGTTTCGTCCTTGGGGTATACTAAAACAACTTTCTGTGTGTCCCTTGGTGCGACGATCTTCTTTCCCACTCTTGGAGGCATCTTCGTAACGCCTGCATATGAGGCCGCTGCCGGTGTCAGTTTCGGCGTAGTCCTATCAGCGTCTCTCTGCTTCAGTAGAGTCTTCATCAGCTTATTCTCAGCCATGACCTCAGCTTTTTCAATAATTTTTCCATGGCAAATCTTCTCCATCTGGTGCCAAATTCGAAGAATAAAGGAAGCACTCGATTTGGATACCTTACTGGATTCTCTGAAAAGGTAATCCTCCAGTTGCTGCCTAAGCTGATCAACCGTCGCCGGGATATCCTCCTCTACCTCCATATCCGAAGCTGACGAGTCAGAGTCCGAAGACTTACTCGCTTCTCGCCTCCGCTTCACCGACGTCGTGGATCCAGAACGATCCCGCTGCGTATCAGACATTTCTTATTATTGGGCAGTTGCCCCTTCAAATGTTAAAACACACAACCCACAATACACGTGTGTATTGTGGTTATATTATCCGCCAACTATCAGGAGGTATCAAATATTAACACAATTTACAAGAAAAAATTTTTCTGAAAAGTCTTTTGGCGGGAAAAATTTAAACTCCTTAAATGCTAAAAACCTATCTACTATCCCTTACTACTAGTTGAAAAATTGATCAAAAACAAAAATGAGACCTTGGGGTACAGTCCTTGTACCCCAAATAAACAAAATTAAAAATGTAAACAATAAAAAAATCTAAGTCTTTTTCCCTCAAGCGAGGGAAAATTCCCTCACAGCGTCTACACTGCCTTAGGCGGGAAAACAAACTCTTTCAGGTTATGTCTATTCTGTTCTTGATTCAGAACCACTTGAGGAGCCGGTTCGCCGACTCCGAACTGGCGCGAACGCGCCTAACCTAAAAACTTGTCAACCAACTCAGTTTACGTTATTGTTACTGACATCATTGTGGCAGTGACTTTTTAAATTTTTCAGCACAAGTTATGACAGTTCTTTAAACTCAGTTTATTCTAATTTTCTTAATTAATATTACGTATTCTTTGATTTATTAACTTGAAAAATGTCCTAAACTATTTATTTTATATTTCCAAAGTCTTTGGCGTACCAAATACGTCCTAATACTACTCCTAATGACTATTTAAAAATGTCCAATGTTTTTCCTATGCTAACCCTATGCTAAACAAAGTGTCTCTTTTCACTTACTAATTTCTAATTAATTATGGTCCAATCCTACCTTCAAGTGAAGTATTTCGCAAAAGAAGTTCTTCAAGAACAATATACCACACTTCACAACAGCACACACCTTCTTAATACCACTAAAAAATCCTCTTAAACACAGACCAACTATTAGCACGTCCTTCGTGTACAAAAGTAACTCCGGAAGTACTATAGTGGATAGGGACAGAAATCTCTAGGGATAACGGAGATGTTTCAAGCCTCTGCTTATACCATCCCCGGCTCTCCTTCGAGCGGGAGGTCGATTGTTCTGAACGCTGACCAGGCGCCTGACGATGTTTTGGTCAGTACCCTTGGGTTTGAGACGTGCAGCTCTAACCCTCCACGGGTTACGGAATATCTGCTATCTAGGATTTAACAGCAGATAGGTGAATCCAACTCCACCGCACAAGACGGACACAGAGTCGACGACCCACAGCCGAAACCACAGACCAACCTCGAGTCCAACACCAATACATCGGCGATGAGCCCAGGTTTCCCCGGACCCACCCCCGATGCCGGCCGGGGCGTAGACAAGGCGTACCCTGTCTACGGGGCTCCCCGACCCCCGAGGAGTTGATTTAGCAAAGCCAGGGCAAGCCCTGACCCGCCTCCCATCAACAACGGGTCGGCCTCCCATTCTGGGAGACCTACCAGAGGCAGCATACGCCACCATTTCGGGTCTGCACACCCGGGGCTTTGGTCGGCCCTTGCCTTGGCAGTTTAAAGGGACTGCCAACCCTGTCACTCTCCTACCCCATTATGTATTCCGGCCTTTTTCTAGGCTTCATGCCTTTTAAAAAGGTACCGGGCGTCCCTCATGAGCTAGACTCTGTCACGTACTCTCCCGTACTTTGAACCCGTTCAACTTGTTTGTGCTTCCTTAAACTAATTCCTAACTATACCACTTCATGAATCCTATGCTCCTCCCTGATTCTTCCTATTTCAGCCGCAATATCATTGAAGATATCCACCGCTACTTTTCGTTGACAAATCTCCCTAAGATCTAATCTGACTCCTATCTCACTCAGTCTTTCCACCAGTTTGACCCTTTGCTCAGTAAACATCCAACAATCATACAGGACATGTTCCGGAGTATCAGGTACCTTACACCACTTACATACATCCGTCGCACACAATCCAAACCTATTTAGATAGCTCCTAAAGTTCCCATGTCCTGTTAGAAACTGAGTGCCATAATGATTAAATTCCAATTTGGTCCTAGTCCTTTCTTTAACGTCAGGAATCTTTAAATAAAGGGCCCTACCTTTGATACTATTGTTCCACCGGTCCTGCCATATATTAAACGATTCGCCCTTTATATTTTGTGCCCTATGCCGTCCATTTCTCTTATCCCAATAGAGGTCTCTTCTTTGTCTCGCCAAGATGTCGATCGGCAGTACCCCAGTCAACACTTGTAGTGCATCCTTCGATACTGTCCTGTATCCTCTACAGATTGTCAACAGCATCAGTCTCTGCGCTCTCAACAGAATTTCCGCATATGTAGACAGGCTCATCTTGTGAGCCCAGACTGCTGCACCATATAACAGTATCGACTCCCCTACACCTCGATAAAGAGTCGTAAGAGCCTTTCCATTAAATCCCCATTCAGCTCTAACCACACGGCGTATCTTTTGGAAGGCTGCAGTTGCTTTATTCGCCGCCTGTACCAAATGATTTCGAAAGCTGAGTTTTTCGTCAATTATCACACCAAGATACGTATGCTGTGTTACCATTTCTAAGTTTCTTCCATTCATTTTTACTACCGGTTTTCTAGCTAATGCTCCTTTCAGTAGCATCGCTTTCGTCTTTTCCGGACTTATTCGTAACCTATTATCTCTACTCCAATTCTCAATTACCTCCAAAGCTAGGTTTGTTTTCCTTTCTAACTCCATTCTGGAGTTAGCACTAACCAGTAAAAGCCCGTCATCAGCATACGCATATGTTCGGCATCCTATCGGCAACTGCAGTCGCAAGAAAGCGTCGAACAAAACTATCCAGAGTGTCGGACCTAGCACCGACCCCTGTGGACATCCCATTGTTAGCAGCTTTTCTCTTTTCACATTCTTAAACCTGAGAATTGCATATCTTTCATTAAAGTAATCTTTAACACAACCAAACTCCTTACCCTTTACACCAAAGTCCTGCAGCTGGACTAATATTCGTGGCCACCATGCGTTGTCAAACGCACCAGCAATATCCAGAAATATACCCAGCACGTACTTTTCTCTTTTTGTTCTAACCTCTTCTAGTACGTCTACAATTGCGTCCTCAGTTCCTCTACCAACTCTGAACCCATACTGTCTCTCATGCAGCTTGTTCTGTCCCTCAATCACATTTAAGATTCGCTTATTCAGAATTTTTTCAAAAACTTTACCCAAAACTGGTAATAACGTCAGCGGCCGGTAAGACTTTGGTACCTGGGGGTCTTTCCCTAACCCTTTATACAGTACTTTAACAATTCCAATCTTCCAGTGCTTAGGAAACTTTCCTTCCTGTAAAGCTCTATTCATGATAGCTGTGACTCTCTCTCTAACTGAATCCCACGCTTTACAGAGGATTTCCACCGTTAAATCGTCGAATCCTGGAGCTTTCTTCTTACCCATCGAAAACAGTGCACACTTGACCTCTTCCTCGTTGATCACCGGTGAATCCTCCTCTACTCTACAGTTGTCCGCTCTTCTTATTATTTCCATATCTGCATCTGAGTAGCCCTGTGGGTCAGTCGGAAGCAGCGAGTCTAGCAACTTTTCCGTAAGCATACCAATATCGTGTTCTATGTGTCCTTCAAATTTCATTGTAGATATCAGAAGCTCTTTCTTAGTCTGACCTCTCACAACTTTATAGGGCATGCCCCATGGATCCCGATTTCCTTCAACAGTGACAAATTTTTCCCAAGCACTCCTTTTTTCCTGTCTTACCATGGCAAAGTATCTGTTACGCGCCGCTCTATACCTATTTTTTCGTACATCCCTATCCTCTGCTGTACCAGTATTAATTTTCCTTCTGAGTCTCCTTACATTCCTCCTCTCAGATTCTAACTCCCTGTTCCACCAAGAGACAGTTCTCAGTTTCCTGCTTTCTCTGGGTATAGCATCTTCAGCCGCAGCTACTATAGTAGTTGTCAGGTCGACCACTTCCGCTTCTAAGTCCAAACCTGCTGCAAATGGTTGATTAATCCTGTCGTTGAGGCTATTTGCAAACTTATCCCAATTTGCTTTCCTAAGGGCAAAACGCCCTTTTTCACGTTGATCTCTCCTATCCCTGTTAATTCTTAAGCTAAGAAGCGTGTAAACTATTAACCTATGATCGCTGTTGCCTTCATTTAATACCTTCCAGTCTACTATCCTTACATTTTCCGTGCACAAAGTAATATCTATATTATTCTCAGCGATTGCCCCCGGCACCCCAGCAAATGTAGATAATTCCCCTTCTGAATTACATATATTCAACACATTCGCCATTATAAACGCTTCTAGCTTCTCACCCCGGCTGTCAGTAATCCTGTCATACCAAAGTTCAGATTTTGCGTTCACATCTCCAGCCAATATAACCCTTTGTCCATGCAGTTCTAACATAGTCCTTTCCCAATGCTTGATATGTATCTCAATATCATCCCTATACTGGAAATATGAACACATCATGTATACTTCCCTATCTCCAACTATAACCTTTACGCACACATGATGTTCACCTGACAGCTCTCTTACAAATAGCCCCTCAATGGTGTCATTGACGATGACTATTGCTGCCTTCGGTCTCTCCGACGCGTAGTATACCCTATACCCGTCGAGGTGCGGTATACGCCCTCCGCACGAGTATGGCTCTTGAAGCAGAACAATGTCCAAGCATCTATCCCTAATTACAAAATTTAGTTCTTCCAGACATATACTGGAACCCATAACATTGATCTGCCCGACTCTTATGCCACTAAATTGTGCATGCGTAGTTTCCATTTAATAGTTGGTCATGGCCACCTTTCTCATCAGTGCCCTTAGGTATATGGGACACTCCCTAGTACCACACCGATGGTTCGCAGGCTTTTTTGCAGCTTTACAAACTACGCAGACTGGGGCCTGCTCCCTCTTCTCACAGTCTCTGAAGGCATGGCCTTCTTGTCCACAGTGCGAACAAATTTGCTTTCCTTTGCCCGTGCAGAAACGCTGAGTATGGCCATATTCCTGGCACATGTAGCACCTTGCTACCGCCAAGTAGTCCGTCACGCGACAAGAAGCAAAGTCAATATAAATGCGCTGACGACTGATCAACTCATCTCTTATTTTTGGTGGACACTCCACCACCCAGTTGCAGATGTCCTCACTGCGGCGCCCCGTCTTGAATCTAAATTTGACCTCGTCGCGCACCTGTTTCTCGGATATTCCCGCATCCTCAAGATTTTGTTTGTACAGGCACTTCTTCAGCTCTTCTTCTGACAGGTCATTGTCCACATCAAAGATTTGAACCATTGGTTGCCGTCGACTAGGGTCCACACATTTGATATTTGGTTTGGTGCTGACAACTTCCTTGATTTTGTTAATGGTTTTTACGGAGCCCGCCTCAACAGCCACACCACCCTTCCTCACCTTACGCATTGCCCGTATTTGCCATCCATCCTCTTTTGGTTTTATTATCTCTTTTATTGATTTTTTAACCTCTTCTGAATCTTCCTTAGTCTCATCAGTCGGATATACTAAGACGGTCTTCTCGATAGACTTCGGTACAACTTCCTTCTTCCCGATCTTAGGCCTCGGTGCAGCAGCGACATCGGCAAATGTTTTGGCTCACGCCGTTTCCCTGGTTTCCAGGCGCCTCTCCAAAAGTTGCCCCTCCAGCTTGGCCACTCGAACTCGTAGGTTAATGTTCTCCTGTTCCAGGCGCGAAAAGAAACCTAAAATATTCTTGGCCGACAGCTTGTTAATTTTGTTGCTGTCATTAAAAAGAAATTCCTCGAGTTCAGACCGTATCTGTACGTAGGTACCGTCATTGACTCCATCTTCCTCATCCCGTCGTCGCTTGGATGCCCCGGTCACGGATCCTCTCCGTTGCCGTTCATCTTCAGTCTCCATGGCTTCCCCAGAAGCCATCACTTGCTGTATTTACAGCAAACAGTTATCAAAATTAAAGAAAAACCATACAAAGTACAATACAATTATACACAGAAGAAAAAGAAAAAATTTTCTAAGTTTTTTGGCGCCAAAAATAAAATTCACTATTTTCCACCAATTCCTAACCTAATATCCTTAACTGACTAAAAAATAGAAAAACCAAACAAAATCACAACCCCGGTACGGTCCTGGTACCGGAAATAAACGAAAAACAAAAAGTAAACAATAAAAATTTTCTAAGTCTTTTTCCCTCCGAAGAGGGAAAAATTCCCTTTGCGTGGTAAGACTTTCCCAAAGTAATTGCCACTAAGATGGCCGCTTCCAACTACCCTTAAAATGGCGCTCTTGGCGGCAAACTACCAATTTTAGGTTAGTTTGCCCAACTGCCCTTAACGCGGGAAAAGTACCACTACACTGTACCAGAAGCCGTCTGCAGAATGTTTACACGATCAGCTGTTTTCTGCCAGAAATGTTCTTATTAATAAAATGTTTCTTATTAATTAATTATTAATGTTTTAAAAGTGTGTCACTACTAAAAACGTTTATCAAAAATTAATGAATGTTTTTCTGAAACTTAAACAACTAAAACTTTATAGGACTTTATAAAACGTTATAGGAGTTGATTTAGCAAAGCCAGGGCAAGCCCTGACCCGCCTCCCATCAACAACGGGTCGGCCTCCCATTCTGGGAGACCTACCAGAGGCAGCATTACGCCACCATTTCGGGTCTGCACACCCGGGGCTTTGGTCGGCCCTTGCCTTGGCAGTTTAAAGGGACTGCCAACCCTGTTACTCTCCTTCACCATTATGTACTCCGGCCTTTTTCTAGGCTTCATGCCTTTTAAAAAGGTACCGGTCGTCCCTAATGAGCTAGACTCCGTCACGTACAATCCCGTACTTTGAACCCGTTCAACTTGTTTGTGCTTCCTTTATTTATTCCAAACTATTACACCTCATGTAACCTATGATCCTCTCTCATCCTCCCTATTTCAGCAGTCACCTCGTTAAATAGAACTACTGCCTCCTTACGCCGACAAATCTCCCTAAAGTCTAACCTGACTCCTATTTCACTCAGTCCTTCTACCAATTTAGCCCTTTGTTCTGCAAACATCCAACAGTCGTACAGGATATGTTCCGGAGTATCAGGAACCTTACACCACTTACACTTATCCGTCGCACAGAGTCCAAACCTATATAGATAACTCCTAAAGTTTCCATGTCCTGTAAGGTACTGAGTTCCATAATGGTTAAATTCCAACTTAATCCTAATCCTTTCTTTCACGTCAGGTATCTTTAAATAAAGGGCCCTACCTTTACTACTATTATCCCACCGGTCCTGCCAAATATTTATAGATTCGCCCTTTATTATTTGTGCCCTATTCCTTCCATTTCTCTTGTCCCAGTAGAGATCTTTCCTTTGTCTGGCTAACAAGTCTATCGGCAGCACCCCAGTCAGCACATTCAGTGCTTCCTTCGATACTGTCCTGTATCCTCTACAGATTGTAAGCAGCATCAGTCTTTGCGCTCGCAACAAAATCTCAGCATATGTAGAAAGGCTCATCTTGTGAGCCCAGACTGCCGCACCATACAACAGTATCGATTCCCCTACACCTTTATAAAGAGTCGTAAGAGCCTGACCTCTAAATCCCCATTCAGTTCTAACCACACGGCGTATCTTCTGGAAAGCTGCAGTTGCTTTATTTGCCGCCTGCACCAGATGGTGTCTGAAACTTAGTTTTTCAGTGGATAGGGACAGAAATCTCTAGGGATAACGGAGATGTTGCAAGCCTCTGCTTTTACCATCCCCGGCTCTCCTTCGAGCGGGAGGTCAGTTGTTCTGAACGCTGACCAGACGCCTGACGATGTTTTGGTCAGTACCCTTGGGTTTGAGACGTGCAGCTGTAACCCTCCATGGGTTACGGAATATCAACTATCTAGGATTTAACAGCAGATAGGTGAATCCAACTCCACCGCACAAGGCGGACACAGAGTCGACGACCCACAGCCGAAACCACAGACCAACCTCGAGTCCAACACCAATACATCGGAGATGGGCCCAGGTTCCCCGGACCCACCCCCGATGCCGGCCGGGGCGCAGACAAGGCGTACCCTGTCTACGGGGCTCCCCGACCCCCTGGAGTTGATTTAGCAAAGTCAGGGCAAGCCCTGACCCGCCTCCCATCAACAACGGGTCGGCCTCCCATTCTGGGAGACCTACCAGAGGCAGCATACGCCACCATTTCGGGTCTGCACACCCGGGGCTTTGGTCGGCCCTTGCCTTGGCAGTTTAAAGGGACTGCCAACCCTGTCACTCTCCTACCCCATTATGTATTCCGGCCTTTTTCTAGGCTTCATGCCTTTTAAAAAGGTACCGGGGTCCCTCATGAGCTAGACTCTGTCACGTACTCTCCCGTACTTTGAACCCGTTCAACTTGTTTGTGCTTCCTTAAACTAATTCCTAACTATACCACTTCATGAATCCTATGCTCCTCCCTGATTCTTCCTATTTCAGCCGCAATATCATTGAAGATATCCACCGCTACTTTTCGTTGACAAATCTCCCTAAGATCTAATCTGACTCCTATCTCACTCAGTCTTTCCACCAGTTTGACCCTTTGCTCAGTAAACATCCAACAATCATACAGGACATGTTCCGGAGTATCAGGTACCTTACACCACTTACATGCATCCGTCGCACACAATCCAAACCTATTTAGATAGTGGATAGGGACAGGTATTGTCGGACCGGCATTGCTGCCGAACGGTACCAACGGGGACGAACCCCGACATGACCCGTAAGACGCCCGGGGCTATCCACTACACAGCGACGCCACAACCAACAGTTCGGAGCTCGGAAAAACCCCCGCCCCACACTCGCCAGGTCAGTGTCTAGGGCGGGAGAACGACCTTCCCCGGATGTTGTAGGGGAGTGACGCACTTAGCCGCTCCTAGCGACTGAACCTAAGTCCAGTCGGCAGGAACGTTGCCCAGCGGGGACCACGAGGAGGTGGTGTCACCGGCTCGAAAGCTCAGGTCGTTTTTATCTTCTGCCTGGTCTTGGCTGCGTTCCACACTGACGGTTAGGGCAGATGCGTGCGCTTCCACTGCAAGGCACTCCGGCAGAAGGTCTTGAAGGCCGGAATGGTGGTGGCGTGCAGAACGCATCAGATGGCGGCGGCCACAGTTGATGTGCCGTGGTGACTGCCGTACGCAGGTTGCTGCGGAGGCGATCATAGTGCGGACACTCCATGACGATGTGCCAGGGAGTGTCGATTCCTCCGCAGGTACACAATGGCGAATCCCTGAGTGATCGGGCGTGGAAATATGATGCGAAGTCCCCGTGCCCAGTCAAAAACTGCGTCGTCCAGTGATCTGCCACTAGCCAAGTAGATTTCAGACGGCGCTTTACGTTCGGAAAGAAGGCGTATGTAGTGCGGCCGTCTGCTGCCCTGTCCCAACGTCTTTGCCATTCCGCTACGAAGTGGCTATGGAGTCGTCTAGAGGCCTCGCGACTGGAGCCGCAGTGATTGAGGTCGAGCCCGACGAGGTGGCGATCTCCCATCTTGTACCGGTGCACCCAGTAGAGGAGCTGAAGTTCCAGATCCAATGGAAGCACCCCCGCAAGGACCTGAAGAGCCAGCGTGGACGTAGTTCTATAGGCTTTAGTGGTTTTCAAAAGGATCTGCCGCTGAGCAATGTTGACTTGGCGAGTGCTGCGGACATCTAGCTTGTCGCCCCATGCCCCAACTGCGTAGGAGGCCATGGGGAGGAAGATTGCTCGGTAGTACTTGTCCAGCGTGGGGGAGGTGAGGCCCCATTCAGTGGCCGCCAGCTTGGCGAAAGCAGTGAACACCTTAGCGCCCTTGTCCTGAATCATCCGGATATGGGCAGAGAGCGTCATATTTCTGCCCAGCCAAATGCCCAGGTATTTGGCCGCTGTGACGGTACGGATAGGTTCTCCCCGTAGACGGACAAGGGGCGGGCGACCTTGAAGGATTCCTTTCAGGAGGATTTGCTCAGTTTTGTGTGCGGAGAGCTGTAGGTGGTATTCTCCACACCAGGTGTTCACTAAATTGACGGCCTGCTGGGCGGCTGTCTCCAGATGGAGCCTGCTGTTGGCGGCCACGAGAACGATGAGGTCGTCGGCGTAGGCGACGCTTTCTATATTGGCGGCGGAGAGTCTTCGGAGAAGAGAATCCATCACCACATTCCATAAATCCGGGCCCAGGATGGATCCTTGGGGGCATCCCTGGGTGACGGGTTTGTCAGCGGTCTGAAAGTTTCCCAAGATGCGGACACGACGGCCTTGGAGGTAGTCAACCAAGAGGGCCGCGATGTCAAAGGGACAATGTCTATTCGCCAATTCCGCCAGGAGCGCCGGCCACCAGAGATGATCAAAAGCAGCTTGGACATCGAAGAGGATGCCCAAGACGTATTTGTCCGCTCGTCGGTGCATTATGGTGCGGACGGTGGCGATAGCATCTATCGTAGACGTTCCCTGGCGGAAACCAAACTGTCGAGGGGACGCAAACCGCTGATCCCGAACTATGGGTTGGAGGCGTAACTTCATCAACCTCTCCAAAGTTTTCCCAAGTAAGGGAAGGAGACAGATAGGCCTATATGATGAAACCTCCTTCGGGTCTTTCTCCGCCGACTTTAAAAGCGTGCGAATGTCGCCCAGCTTCCAGATGTCCGGGAAAACACCGTGAGTCAGACAGCCATTGAAGAGTTCCGCGAGCACCGTGGCGTAAATGTCTGACTCGGCCAGTTTGTGAAGCATGTCAGGTTCAATCAGATCATGGCCCGGTGCTTTCCCTTTCCGATGTTTCGTCGTAGCTACGACGACCTCATCGCAGGTCCAGCGCCGGGTGGCACGAGAGTGGTCAAAAGGGAGCCTCGCCAAGTCCTGTAGTAGTGTCTGCCCTGGAACCGCTTCGGCGTCGGGAATGAGGGCATCCAAAAGAGTTCTTGAGGTATCCGCCCAATAGGTTGTGTAGGCGTCGGGTGCCGTGCGGAGGTTGACCAACGCCTTCTCAGGAGCGATACGGACTCTAAGTAGTTTGTAGACGAGCCCGTAAGGATTCTCATTCCCGACGGTGGAGACAAAGGTCCGCCAGCTTGTCGTCTTTGCCTGATAGATAAGTTTGACGTATTCCCGCCTGAGACGCCGATATTCCCTGCGCCGGGCCTCCTTGAGGGCCGGGTCCCGTGTACGTTGGGCGCACCTGCGCATGGCGCCACACCGCCGCTTCCAGGCAGTGAGGTGAGGTGTCCACCATGGCACGGACTTCGGGAACAGGGTCTTCTTTGGGATGGATGCCATTGCCGCTTGCTGAATCGCCGTCGTCACCACAGTTGCGAGGGCGTGTACATCGTGCGGGCTGCGGAGCTCAAGATCCGCATCCATCAGCGCCACTTCGGCGCTACCAATGAAGGTCTGCCAGTTTGCTCGCCGTAGGTTATGGCGCGTGGTCCTGACCAGTTGTCTGGTAGTCGGACCTGGTATGACGATTTCCAGGACGGCATGGTCGCTGGTGGTCCCGTCCTGCCGTACCCTCCAGGCGTCAAGTGATGGCCAGAGTCGTCGACTCAGCAGGGTAACGTCGATGTAGGACGAGCCCCTGGAGGAGGAGAATGTCGGCAAACTGGCTTCATTGGCTATGCCCCAGGTGGATGCGGATACGAAGTCCTCAAGAAGGCGGCCGGAAGCATCGCTGCGGGCAGCCCCCCAAGCGGGGGACTTGGCATTCGCATCCATCCCCACGATGACCGGCGTGTCACCCAGCTCGTCGTGGATGGCCTGAAGGTGGTGCAGTCGTCTCAGGAAATCGTCCTGGGGAAGAGCCGGCGGGAAATACATGCTGACGAGGCAGGTATCCCCCAATTCCGATGTGAGCCGGACGCAGACGCAATCCTGGTTGTTGAGATGCGTAAGAACAACAACATCTAGGCCTCGCTCAAGGATGACGATACAGGCCCTGGGTCGAACCTCCGTGGATCCCACGATGATCTTGTTGGAGGCGGGACCGAGCCCGCATACTGTGTTTTCCCGAGTCCAGGGTTCCTGTATCAGCAAGGTGCTGGCGCCAATAGAGGTTGCGTACTGCCGAAGCTCCGATGTCGCAGCCTTACCCTTCCCCAGGTTATGCTGCAGGATTACAAGCTGGCGGGGATTAGCCATAGTCAACTCTGCGAAGTTCCAGGCGGACTGCCCGTTTGTATGTGGGGCAGTCTTTACTTCGGACATCGTGCGTGGCCGAGAGCTTTCGGCGGGCGCACGGGGCACACACGGGGGATCGAGACGTATAACGACACTGGGTCGTGAGATGTTGACCGGCACAATGGCCGCAGGTGTCCGTGGTGTGGCTACAATGGCGCGCCACATGCCCGAAGTCCTGGCACTTGTAGCACCGTGTGGCCGTTAGATAGTCGAGGACTCGACAACGCGACCACAGGGCGAAAATACGCTGAGCAGCCCGGAGTTTGTCCCGGACTGCCAGGGAGACAGAAACGATCCAATGGCAAGTGGTATCGCCTTTGTGGATTCGGTGCCTTGGTATAAATGCCGCCTGGAAGTCAGGCCAGGCAATGTCACTAACCGCCGGGTTTTGCCTCCATACGGCGTCTGTAAGCGCCTCTGCCTCTACGTCCGACGGGACATCATAAATGATGACCCGCGGGGATTTCAACGTAGGGGGGCGATTTGCAGGCCACTCGCCTGAAGTCCCTCGTGGGCCCGCAGTTTCTCGAGGTCCCCCGCAGAGTTCACCTCAAGAACTAGTCTGCCGCAGGTTGCGAACCCGGATGCCATCGCGGGCCGGGTTGACCGACGTCATCAGCCGCGAGCGGAGTTCAGCTGCCGTCGGCGGGACATCCGGATGGTCAGGACCATCCGGGGCCGTGACGAAGACGGTGTACTTTGGAGGGGGCCGTTTAGAAGCCCCGACGAATGCACTCTTGAGTGGAGGGGGTCGAGAGTTGGCTCGTGCAGAGGCCACTGGCGTCCTGCCCTTCCGAGAACGCCCTCTCCTAGACCGGCGACGAGCGGCGGGTTGTTGCTGCTCCTGCTGTCGTTGAGGCTGTTGTCGCTGCCGCCGTTGACGGTTGGGAGGTTTCCCGAGAGGGGGAAACTCTGCCGGTCTGGTAGTGGTCGAGGCCGCGGCTGCCGCATACGAGGTAGAGGGCGCTGGTCTTCCGAAGTTCTCCAAGGAGGCCATCCTCCTCTGCAGGTCGGTGACATCCGCCGTCAGGTGAAAGACCGCTTCAGAGACGGCCTCGAAGCACCCGCGGATCTCCGCTAAGGTTTCCACGGGGACGTACCCGTCCAGGGTACCCAGGATCGTCTCCAGCCTGTTCCTGGCCTGCGGTAAAATCTGGTGCAGGGGCGGGCTGGTCTGCGGCGGGGTTAACTGCACTGCTGGGTGAGCAGTTGCCGAGTGTCTCGCTCGGACACTCGGGGCTGTCGACTCCGACTCCGAGTCCGACGACGGGGCCGTAGATGAGGAAGCCGTCGATGTGTAGACGGGCGGCTCAGGTTGTCTCCCTCGCAGCGCAGTGGACGGCTGAGGCTGCGCTGACGGAGTCTCGGAGACAGGTGGGCTCTGCGACTGCTGCTGCTGTGCTGCTCGTCGCTTCCTCGAACGTCTGGGAGCCGTGGGCGGCTCGGACGGAGGGTCCGGTAGCGGGCGCCTTCGATCGGTCTTCTTCTTCTTCCGCTGGGCCTGTGTCGGCGTCTTGGGTCGACTGGATCTGGTAGACCGTGTGGTCTCAACGGACGTGTCGGAATCCTCGACGAGGTGAGTCCGCCGAGGATCTGCACTTGTCGCAGTAATCGCGCCCAATGCCAAGTGGTCCACATTGGGCGTGATGCGGTCGTGGGATGACGACGCCGGAGTTCCCGCAACTCCTGGCGCCGGCCCTGGGGCATCCGAAACCCCTGGGCGGTAAGAGCGAGTCTTGCTGGACTTACCCATAGTGCGATTCTTTGAGGCGATGCTGCCAGCCTTTGTGGTCGCAGTAGGAAGCACTGACTGTTCCCACGTGTGCTGCCGTTGACCCGCTAAGGGGCTCATCCGCCACCACACTTCGGGCCTGGTCCTGCTGCCGGCCAAGCCCATCCCCCGGACCAGTACTCGGATTACCTCCGAGCTGCTCCGGAGTCCCCCTCTCTCGTTTGCTCGACCGACCCAGTCTTCCACGGGGATTCAAACCACCGTCTCCAACTGGGTTGCTCGGCTTAACAGGGCCCACCAACGGGTAGGTGAGAGTAGGAGTTGGGTGGAGAGGCTAGTGCGGGTCACTTGCGAGACCCGCATATGAGACGCTTCACACCCCTTGAGGCCCCAGTGGATAGGGACAGATAGAAAGAAAGTTTTACAAGGGAAGACCCAGAACCGAAGTTCTATCTACATCCCTTGGCCCCCATGGGCGCGGAGTCTACGATCGAAAACGCTGACTAAGCGCCCGACGTTGTACTGGTCGGTACCCCTTGGAATAGGAGACGTGCAGCTCTATTCCTCCGTGGGGTTCGGATGTATCCACTATCTAGGATTTAGCAGTTCAAGAACATCAGCCCCGGGTACACCTCAAGAGGCTCCCGCAGCGATGCCACGAAACCGAGACCACAGACCACCTCGAGTCCAACACCAAATATGGTTGGAGAGCCCGACAATGCCAGGCTCCCCCCCATACCCGGCCGGAGCAAGAGACGGGCGTACCCGCCTCCTGGGGCCCCCCGGCCTCCCGAGGAGTCAGTTTAGACCTTCGTTCTAAGAACGAAGGCCTCCCACTGACCAAGGGGCGACTTCGTAGCAAGCTACTAAGTCTACCAGCGGCGGCCATTCGGCCAGCCTTCCGGGTCTGCACACCCGGGGGCCTTGGTGGAGCCCATCTTTTGCGCAAACTGCGCCCCGCTACTTCCCTCCCGTCCCCATGGTGTGCCCGCGTATTTATCCGCCCCCAGACTAAAGCCTATTGCAGATTACGCGGCCACACCATTCTATCCCCAGACTCTAATAACTCGCACTGGACGCACATCCCTGCCCTAATTAGGATGACCTAATCAGCGTCCACGGTTTACTTCCGAAGTTATCCCATCCCAAGTTCACCCCTCAAGGTTCATCCTCTCCCTACCTTCTCGCTCCCTGCCCAACGACCAAGTCCATCGTGTCCAGATCTCGGCAGCCTCTGCGTTGTCCAAGATCTCTCTGAGGTCCAATCTTACGCCGACATCCATCAATTGCATCCTAAACTGGGCTCGGCTTACTGCTATCTCTTCACAGTCATACGTAACGTGCTGTGGAGTATCCACCACCCCACAATACTCGCACAGATCACTTTCCCTGAATCCAAACCTCTTTAAATAAGCGTTAAAATTGCCGTGACCACTTAAAAATTGCACATTGTAATGGGTCAACTCCAGGCGTTTTTTAACCCTATCTTCAACATTTGGCATCAAAAAGTGCGTTTTGCGACCTGTTTCTGAAGAATCCCACCTCTCTTGCCACTTTCTCATTGCTTCTCTTCTAATGTCTCTCCTATTCCCTACCCTTGTTAACCTTGCCCTATACAGGTCGCTACGCTCAACCGCCTTTAGATCTATTGGCATTACACCTGCCAATACTTGTAACGCATCCCTAGATATAGTCCTATATCCTTTACAGACTGTCAGCAGCATCGTACGTTGTGCTCTTAGCAGGACATCAGCATGATTTCTTCCATATTGCATCTTATCAGCCCATACTGGCGCACCATACAGTAAAATAGCTTCACCTACTCCTGTATACAAAGTTTTTAACGTCTTAAAGCCGAGTCCCCAGTTTGCCTGTGCCGCTCGACGAATCATGTAGAAAATCTTCGTCGCTTTTTCCGCCACATACTTTATATGCTTATCAAAGCTCAGCTTTTCATCAAGTACAATTCCTAGGTATCGGAACTCCTTCACATAGCCGATCGGTTGTCCCTTCATCTTTACCGTCGGTGCTCTTTGCGTATCTGGTCTTCGGACTGGCATATTATATTTCCCACCTTTGGTTTTACCAAACTTTCTTTGCGCCTTTTTCAGGAGCATACACTTAGTCTTGGCTACGCTGAGCTCTAATCTATTCTCTGTACACCAGTCATGTATCATGTCACAAGCTACCGACGCCTTTCTTTCCAATTCTCGTCTGGAAGTGGCCTCAACCAATAACAAACCATCATCGGCATATGCGTAGAGCCGACATCCTTGGGGCATCGCAAGTCTAAGGAATGAATCGAAAAGGACAAGCCACAGTGTCGGGCCAAGAACCGACCCTTGTGGACATCCCATCGTCAGTCTTTTTTCCTGTTCTACGCCTCTAAATCTTAGAATAGCGTGCCTATCCTTGAAGTAGTCCTTTACTACCTCTATTTCCTTTCCATTTATTCCAAAATGCTTCAACTGAACTAGAATTCTGGGCCACCAAGCGTTATCAAATGCGCCAGCTATATCAAGGAATACAGCCAATACCAAGTTCTCAGTTGAAGCTTTAACCCTATCCAAGACTTCGATTACAGCCCCTTCAGTACCTCTTCCGGGTCTGAAACCAAACTGCCCGCCGTGCAGCTTCCCTTCTTTCTCAAGGCGTCCCAAAATTCTTCCATTAATTATCTTCTCGTACAACTTGCCCAGCACCGGAAGCAACGTTAACGGCCTGAACGACTTCGGACTTTGTGGATCCTTATCTCCTCCTTTGTAAAGGATCTTTACTATTCCAATTTTCCAAGCAGACGGAAATTTTCCAGATGCAAGGCACCTATTCACTAGGTCTAGGACTTTATGCCTGACCACTGGCCATGTTTTGATCCAAATCTCGACCGTTATCTCATCATACCCTGGCGCTTTCTTCTTTCCCATAGAGGACAGAGCCTTCCAGAGTTCGTCTTCCGTTATTTCGTCACTAACCTCAGTCGCTGTGATCTCCTCCGCCTCTCTCCTTATGGCGGCGTGGCTCTCAGTGTCCTCCCTTAAATCATCTGGAAGCAACACGTGTAACAGCTTCTTCGCCAACTGATCTACATCGTGCTCGTATTCATCTCCGAATTTCATAGATGATAATAACAGTTCCTTCTTCTGTTTGTCTGCCAGTACCTTATAATGAATCCCCCATGGATCCTTGTTCCCTTCCTCGGTAACAAACTTCTCCCATGCTTCCCTCTTTGCCTTTTTGACCGCCACAAAGTACGAGTTCCTCGCCCTCCGGTAATCCCGCAAGCGGGCATCCCTTTCAGGCGAGTCCCCCGCACGCTGCAGCCGCCTGCGGGCCCTTTTTACATGGCTTCTGAGTACCGATAAATCCGCTGTCCACCACTTCGTCTGCTTATCTACACCCCTATTCCTTGGCATCGCAGTCTCTGCTGCGACTAACACCGAAGTCGTCAGATCTAATACCTCGTCATCCACACTCTCATATGCACGCTCAACACTCATGAACCCTCGAAGTTTCGTGTCAAACATGTCCCAGTCAGCCTTCCTAACCAGCAGTCGTCCTTCTTCTTCCCTCCACTGTTTAAAGGTTGTAGCCTCCTCACCTCCAACATCGAACGTTATCAACCGGTGATCACTATTACCTTCATCTCTCACCACCCAATTCCTTATTCTGGCCTTCCTATTCCTTAACGTTATATCGATGTTGGTTTCCATCAACATTGGTCCAAAGCCTCTAACCCGTTCTCCATAGGTTGCAAAAGTAGCCAGATTCCCTTCTTCATTAGCTACATGAAGATCGTTCGTCGCCAGGAACGCCTCAAGATCTTCACCTCTGCTATCCGTTTGAACACTATGCCACAAACTTGATTTGGCGTTTACGTCTCCCGCCAAAATCAGAGCCCTAGCTCCAAGTTTCCTCACACACTGTTCCCAATGCTGTATATATGGACCAATGTCTTCACTGTATTTAAAATACGAATTTACTATATAAACTGCCTGTTCTCTATATATCAATTTGACACAAACATGAAACTGACTGGACAATTCCCTTACAAACAGGACTTCCACACGCTCATTCATCACCATCACCATCGCTCCCGGTTTGCCAGGCACGTAGTACTGACGGTATCCTCCTAACTGTGGCACCTTACCCTGCCTTGAGTACGGCTCTTGAATCAGAGCTACGTCAAGTTTCCTATCCTTTATCACCTGGGCAAAATCCTCCAGACATACCGCCGATCCCTGGAGATTGATCTGTCCAACCCTAATCCCTTCCTTGGCTACCTCAGAGATAGCTGCTGTTGTGAGCATCTAACCAAAGTGTGTCCTGCTAAGCCTCTGCTCCACCATTCTTTTATACATAGGACACTCCAATGTTCCCACTTTATGCTCACTCGGTTTCTTAGCCGCCAAGCAGTTTACGCAAGAAGGTTTCTCCCCCTTACGTGGACAGTTCATAAACTCGTGACCAGCCCTCCCGCAGTGCGAGCATACACAGTCCCCGGCCTTTTTACAATGTTTCTGTACGTGGCCGTATCCCTGGCAGCTATAACAGCGGCTTATATGGTAAAAATCAACTATTCTGCAAGAGTCATAGTCTATATATACCCTTTCTGCAGACAATAAGATCTCCCGAATTTTTGGGACAAGCTCCACTACTAAATTAACAGTTTCGGCCTCTCTTCGACCGACTCGATACAAGATCTTCAGGCCTGCCATTTCTTCCTTCTTCACACCATGTTCTGCCAGGTTTTGTTGATAAATCAATTCTTTGATCTCGTCATCGGGTAATGTCTTGTCCACGTCATATATCATGGCCTTTGGGAGGATCTTTTTGGGAGCCATGGCTTTAAGGCGGTCATGCCCAGTAGTGATGTCCTTTATCTTCTGAGCAGTCTTCTTGGTGCCTGATTCTACTGCCAGGCCGCCCTTCTGCACCTTTCGCACAGCTCGTATTTGCAAGCCCTGTTCTTTGGGTGCCAGAGTCTCTTTAAATATCTTTTTTGTCACCTCCGAGTCCGTAATGGTTTCGTCCTTGGGGTATACTAAAACAACTTTCTGTGTGTCCCTTGGTGCGACGATCTTCTTTCCCACTCTTGGAGGCATCTTCGTAACGCCTGCATATGAGGCCGCTGCCGGTGTCAGTTTCGGCGTAGTCCTATCAGCGTCTCTCTGCTTCAGTAGAGTCTTCATCAGCTTATTCTCAGCCATGACCTCAGCTTTTTCAATAATTTTTCCATGGCAAATCTTCTCCATCTGGTGCCAAATTCGAAGAATAAAGGAAGCACTCGATTTGGATACCTTACTGGATTCTCTGAAAAGGTAATCCTCCAGTTGCTGCCTAAGCTGATCAACCGTCGCCGGGATATCCTCCTCTACCTCCATATCCGAAGCTGACGAGTCAGAGTCCGAAGACTTACTCGCTTCTCGCCTCCGCTTCACCGACGTCGTGGATCCAGAACGATCCCGCTGCGTATCAGACATTTCTTATTATTGGGCAGTTGCCCCTTCAAATGTTAAAACACACAACCCACAATACACGTGTGTATTGTGGTTATATTATCCGCCAACTATCAGGAGGTATCAAATATTAACACAATTTACAAGAAAAAATTTTTCTGAAAAGTCTTTTGGCGGGAAAAATTTAAACTCCTTAAATGCTAAAAACCTATCTACTATCCCTTACTACTAGTTGAAAAATTGATCAAAAACAAAAATGAGACCTTGGGGTACAGTCCTTGTACCCCAAATAAACAAAATTAAAAATGTAAACAATAAAAAAATCTAAGTCTTTTTCCCTCAAGCGAGGGAAAATTCCCTCACAGCGTCTACACTGCCTTAGGCGGGAAAACAAACTCTTTCAGGTTATGTCTATTCTGTTCTTGATTCAGAACCACTTGAGGAGCCGGTTCGCCGACTCCGAACTGGCGCGAACGCGCCTAACCTAAAAACTTGTCAACCAACTCAGTTTACGTTATTGTTACTGACATCATTGTGGCAGTGACTTTTTAAATTTTTCAGCACAAGTTATGACAGTTCTTTAAACTCAGTTTATTCTAATTTTCTTAATTAATATTACGTATTCTTTGATTTATTAACTTGAAAAATGTCCTAAACTATTTATTTTATATTTCCAAAGTCTTTGGCGTACCAAATACGTCCTAATACTACTCCTAATGACTATTTAAAAATGTCCAATGTTTTTCCTATGCTAACCCTATGCTAAACAAAGTGTCTCTTTTCACTTACTAATTTCTAATTAATTATGGTCCAATCCTACCTTCAAGTGAAGTATTTCGCAAAAGAAGTTCTTCAAGAACAATATACCACACTTCACAACAGCACACACCTTCTTAATACCACTAAAAAATCCTCTTAAACACAGACCAACTATTAGCACGTCCTTCGTGTACAAAAGTAACTCCGGAAGTACTATAGTGGATAGGGACAGAAATCTCTAGGGATAACGGAGATGTTTCAAGCCTCTGCTTATACCATCCCCGGCTCTCCTTCGAGCGGGAGGTCGATTGTTCTGAACGCTGACCAGGCGCCTGACGATGTTTTGGTCAGTACCCTTGGGTTTGAGACGTGCAGCTCTAACCCTCCACGGGTTACGGAATATCTGCTATCTAGGATTTAACAGCAGATAGGTGAATCCAACTCCACCGCACAAGACGGACACAGAGTCGACGACCCACAGCCGAAACCACAGACCAACCTCGAGTCCAACACCAATACATCGGCGATGAGCCCAGGTTTCCCCGGACCCACCCCCGATGCCGGCCGGGGCGTAGACAAGGCGTACCCTGTCTACGGGGCTCCCCGACCCCCGAGGAGTTGATTTAGCAAAGCCAGGGCAAGCCCTGACCCGCCTCCCATCAACAACGGGTCGGCCTCCCATTCTGGGAGACCTACCAGAGGCAGCATACGCCACCATTTCGGGTCTGCACACCCGGGGCTTTGGTCGGCCCTTGCCTTGGCAGTTTAAAGGGACTGCCAACCCTGTCACTCTCCTACCCCATTATGTATTCCGGCCTTTTTCTAGGCTTCATGCCTTTTAAAAAGGTACCGGGCGTCCCTCATGAGCTAGACTCTGTCACGTACTCTCCCGTACTTTGAACCCGTTCAACTTGTTTGTGCTTCCTTAAACTAATTCCTAACTATACCACTTCATGAATCCTATGCTCCTCCCTGATTCTTCCTATTTCAGCCGCAATATCATTGAAGATATCCACCGCTACTTTTCGTTGACAAATCTCCCTAAGATCTAATCTGACTCCTATCTCACTCAGTCTTTCCACCAGTTTGACCCTTTGCTCAGTAAACATCCAACAATCATACAGGACATGTTCCGGAGTATCAGGTACCTTACACCACTTACATACATCCGTCGCACACAATCCAAACCTATTTAGATAGCTCCTAAAGTTCCCATGTCCTGTTAGAAACTGAGTGCCATAATGATTAAATTCCAATTTGGTCCTAGTCCTTTCTTTAACGTCAGGAATCTTTAAATAAAGGGCCCTACCTTTGATACTATTGTTCCACCGGTCCTGCCATATATTAAACGATTCGCCCTTTATATTTTGTGCCCTATGCCGTCCATTTCTCTTATCCCAATAGAGGTCTCTTCTTTGTCTCGCCAAGATGTCGATCGGCAGTACCCCAGTCAACACTTGTAGTGCATCCTTCGATACTGTCCTGTATCCTCTACAGATTGTCAACAGCATCAGTCTCTGCGCTCTCAACAGAATTTCCGCATATGTAGACAGGCTCATCTTGTGAGCCCAGACTGCTGCACCATATAACAGTATCGACTCCCCTACACCTCGATAAAGAGTCGTAAGAGCCTTTCCATTAAATCCCCATTCAGCTCTAACCACACGGCGTATCTTTTGGAAGGCTGCAGTTGCTTTATTCGCCGCCTGTACCAAATGATTTCGAAAGCTGAGTTTTTCGTCAATTATCACACCAAGATACGTATGCTGTGTTACCATTTCTAAGTTTCTTCCATTCATTTTTACTACCGGTTTTCTAGCTAATGCTCCTTTCAGTAGCATCGCTTTCGTCTTTTCCGGACTTATTCGTAACCTATTATCTCTACTCCAATTCTCAATTACCTCCAAAGCTAGGTTTGTTTTCCTTTCTAACTCCATTCTGGAGTTAGCACTAACCAGTAAAAGCCCGTCATCAGCATACGCATATGTTCGGCATCCTATCGGCAACTGCAGTCGCAAGAAAGCGTCGAACAAAACTATCCAGAGTGTCGGACCTAGCACCGACCCCTGTGGACATCCCATTGTTAGCAGCTTTTCTCTTTTCACATTCTTAAACCTGAGAATTGCATATCTTTCATTAAAGTAATCTTTAACACAACCAAACTCCTTACCCTTTACACCAAAGTCCTGCAGCTGGACTAATATTCGTGGCCACCATGCGTTGTCAAACGCACCAGCAATATCCAGAAATATACCCAGCACGTACTTTTCTCTTTTTGTTCTAACCTCTTCTAGTACGTCTACAATTGCGTCCTCAGTTCCTCTACCAACTCTGAACCCATACTGTCTCTCATGCAGCTTGTTCTGTCCCTCAATCACATTTAAGATTCGCTTATTCAGAATTTTTTCAAAAACTTTACCCAAAACTGGTAATAACGTCAGCGGCCGGTAAGACTTTGGTACCTGGGGGTCTTTCCCTAACCCTTTATACAGTACTTTAACAATTCCAATCTTCCAGTGCTTAGGAAACTTTCCTTCCTGTAAAGCTCTATTCATGATAGCTGTGACTCTCTCTCTAACTGAATCCCACGCTTTACAGAGGATTTCCACCGTTAAATCGTCGAATCCTGGAGCTTTCTTCTTACCCATCGAAAACAGTGCACACTTGACCTCTTCCTCGTTGATCACCGGTGAATCCTCCTCTACTCTACAGTTGTCCGCTCTTCTTATTATTTCCATATCTGCATCTGAGTAGCCCTGTGGGTCAGTCGGAAGCAGCGAGTCTAGCAACTTTTCCGTAAGCATACCAATATCGTGTTCTATGTGTCCTTCAAATTTCATTGTAGATATCAGAAGCTCTTTCTTAGTCTGACCTCTCACAACTTTATAGGGCATGCCCCATGGATCCCGATTTCCTTCAACAGTGACAAATTTTTCCCAAGCACTCCTTTTTTCCTGTCTTACCATGGCAAAGTATCTGTTACGCGCCGCTCTATACCTATTTTTTCGTACATCCCTATCCTCTGCTGTACCAGTATTAATTTTCCTTCTGAGTCTCCTTACATTCCTCCTCTCAGATTCTAACTCCCTGTTCCACCAAGAGACAGTTCTCAGTTTCCTGCTTTCTCTGGGTTATAGCATCTTCAGCCGCAGCTACTATAGTAGTTGTCAGGTCGACCACTTCCGCTTCTAAGTCCAAACCTGCTGCAAATGGTTGATTAATCCTGTCGTTGAGGCTATTTGCAAACTTATCCCAATTTGCTTTCCTAAGGGCAAAACGCCCTTTTTCACGTTGATCTCTCCTATCCCTGTTAATTCTTAAGCTAAGAAGCGTGTAAACTATTAACCTATGATCGCTGTTGCCTTCATTTAATACCTTCCAGTCTACTATCCTTACATTTTCCGTGCACAAAGTAATATCTATATTATTCTCAGCGATTGCCCCCGGCACCCCAGCAAATGTAGATAATTCCCCTTCTGAATTACATATATTCAACACATTCGCCATTATAAACGCTTCTAGCTTCTCACCCCGGCTGTCAGTAATCCTGTCATACCAAAGTTCAGATTTTGCGTTCACATCTCCAGCCAATATAACCCTTTGTCCATGCAGTTCTAACATAGTCCTTTCCAATGCTTGATATGTATCTCAATATCATCCCTATACTGGAAATATGAACACATCATGTATACTTCCCTATCTCCAACTATAACCTTTACGCACACATGATGTTCACCTGACAGCTCTCTTACAAATAGCCCCTCAATGGTGTCATTGACGATGACTATTGCTGCCTTCGGTCTCTCCGACGCGTAGTATACCCTATACCCGTCGAGGTGCGGTATACGCCCTCCGCACGAGTATGGCTCTTGAAGCAGAACAATGTCCAAGCATCTATCCCTAATTACAAAATTTAGTTCTTCCAGACATATACTGGAACCCATAACATTGATCTGCCCGACTCTTATGCCACTAAATTGTGCATGCGTAGTTTCCATTTAATAGTTGGTCATGGCCACCTTTCTCATCAGTGCCCTTAGGTATATGGGACACTCCCTAGTACCACACCGATGGTTCGCAGGCTTTTTTGCAGCTTTACAAACTACGCAGACTGGGGCCTGCTCCCTCTTCTCACAGTCTCTGAAGGCATGGCCTTCTTGTCCACAGTGCGAACAAATTTGCTTTCCTTTGCCCGTGCAGAAACGCTGAGTATGGCCATATTCCTGGCACATGTAGCACCTTGCTACCGCCAAGTAGTCCGTCACGCGACAAGAAGCAAAGTCAATATAAATGCGCTGACGACTGATCAACTCATCTCTTATTTTTGGTGGACACTCCACCACCCAGTTGCAGATGTCCTCACTGCGGCGCCCCGTCTTGAATCTAAATTTGACCTCGTCGCGCACCTGTTTCTCGGATATTCCCGCATCCTCAAGATTTTGTTTGTACAGGCACTTCTTCAGCTCTTCTTCTGACAGGTCATTGTCCACATCAAAGATTTGAACCATTGGTTGCCGTCGACTAGGGTCCACACATTTGATATTTGGTTTGGTGCTGACAACTTCCTTGATTTTGTTAATGGTTTTTACGGAGCCCGCCTCAACAGCCACACCACCCTTCCTCACCTTACGCATTGCCCGTATTTGCCATCCATCCTCTTTTGGTTTTATTATCTCTTTTATTGATTTTTTAACCTCTTCTGAATCTTCCTTAGTCTCATCAGTCGGATATACTAAGACGGTCTTCTCGATAGACTTCGGTACAACTTCCTTCTTCCCGATCTTAGGCCTCGGTGCAGCAGCGACATCGGCAAATGTTTTGGCTCACGCCGTTTCCCTGGTTTCCAGGCGCCTCTCCAAAAGTTGCCCCTCCAGCTTGGCCACTCGAACTCGTAGGTTAATGTTCTCCTGTTCCAGGCGCGAAAAGAAACCTAAAATATTCTTGGCCGACAGCTTGTTAATTTTGTTGCTGTCATTAAAAAGAAATTCCTCGAGTTCAGACCGTATCTGTACGTAGGTACCGTCATTGACTCCATCTTCCTCATCCCGTCGTCGCTTGGATGCCCCGGTCACGGATCCTCTCCGTTGCCGTTCATCTTCAGTCTCCATGGCTTCCCCAGAAGCCATCACTTGCTGTATTTACAGCAAACAGTTATCAAAATTAAAGAAAAACCATACAAAGTACAATACAATTATACACAGAAGAAAAAGAAAAAATTTTCTAAGTTTTTTGGCGCCAAAAATAAAATTCACTATTTTCCACCAATTCCTAACCTAATATCCTTAACTGACTAAAAAATAGAAAAACCAAACAAAATCACAACCCCGGTACGGTCCTGGTACCGGAAATAAACGAAAAACAAAAAGTAAACAATAAAAATTTTCTAAGTCTTTTTCCCTCCGAAGAGGGAAAAATTCCCTTTGCGTGGTAAGACTTTCCCAAAGTAATTGCCACTAAGATGGCCGCTTCCAACTACCCTTAAAATGGCGCTCTTGGCGGCAAACTACCAATTTTAGGTTAGTTTGCCCAACTGCCCTTAACGCGGGAAAAGTACCACTACACTGTACCAGAAGCCGTCTGCAGAATGTTTACACGATCAGCTGTTTTCTGCCAGAAATGTTCTTATTAATAAAATGTTTCTTATTAATTAATTATTAATGTTTTAAAAGTGTGTCACTACTAAAAACGTTTATCAAAAATTAATGAATGTTTTTCTGAAACTTAAACAACTAAAACTTTATAGGACTTTATAAAACGTTATAGGAGTTGATTTAGCAAAGCCAGGGCAAGCCCTGACCCGCCTCCCATCAACAACGGGTCGGCCTCCCATTCTGGGAGACCTACCAGAGGCAGCATTACGCCACCATTTCGGGTCTGCACACCCGGGGCTTTGGTCGGCCCTTGCCTTGGCAGTTTAAAGGGACTGCCAACCCTGTTACTCTCCTTCACCATTATGTACTCCGGCCTTTTTCTAGGCTTCATGCCTTTTAAAAAGGTACCGGTCGTCCCTAATGAGCTAGACTCCGTCACGTACAATCCCGTACTTTGAACCCGTTCAACTTGTTTGTGCTTCCTTTATTTATTCCAAACTATTACACCTCATGTAACCTATGATCCTCTCTCATCCTCCCTATTTCAGCAGTCACCTCGTTAAATAGAACTACTGCCTCCTTACGCCGACAAATCTCCCTAAAGTCTAACCTGACTCCTATTTCACTCAGTCCTTCTACCAATTTAGCCCTTTGTTCTGCAAACATCCAACAGTCGTACAGGATATGTTCCGGAGTATCAGGAACCTTACACCACTTACACTTATCCGTCGCACAGAGTCCAAACCTATATAGATAACTCCTAAAGTTTCCATGTCCTGTAAGGTACTGAGTTCCATAATGGTTAAATTCCAACTTAATCCTAATCCTTTCTTTCACGTCAGGTATCTTTAAATAAAGGGCCCTACCTTTACTACTATTATCCCACCGGTCCTGCCAAATATTTATAGATTCGCCCTTTATTATTTGTGCCCTATTCCTTCCATTTCTCTTGTCCCAGTAGAGATCTTTCCTTTGTCTGGCTAACAAGTCTATCGGCAGCACCCCAGTCAGCACATTCAGTGCTTCCTTCGATACTGTCCTGTATCCTCTACAGATTGTAAGCAGCATCAGTCTTTGCGCTCGCAACAAAATCTCAGCATATGTAGAAAGGCTCATCTTGTGAGCCCAGACTGCCGCACCATACAACAGTATCGATTCCCCTACACCTTTATAAAGAGTCGTAAGAGCCTGACCTCTAAATCCCCATTCAGTTCTAACCACACGGCGTATCTTCTGGAAAGCTGCAGTTGCTTTATTTGCCGCCTGCACCAGATGGTGTCTGAAACTTAGTTTTTCAGTGGATAGGGACAGAAATCTCTAGGGATAACGGAGATGTTGCAAGCCTCTGCTTTTACCATCCCCGGCTCTCCTTCGAGCGGGAGGTCAGTTGTTCTGAACGCTGACCAGACGCCTGACGATGTTTTGGTCAGTACCCTTGGGTTTGAGACGTGCAGCTGTAACCCTCCATGGGTTACGGAATATCAACTATCTAGGATTTAACAGCAGATAGGTGAATCCAACTCCACCGCACAAGGCGGACACAGAGTCGACGACCCACAGCCGAAACCACAGACCAACCTCGAGTCCAACACCAATACATCGGAGATGGGCCCAGGTTCCCCGGACCCACCCCCGATGCCGGCCGGGGCGCAGACAAGGCGTACCCTGTCTACGGGGCTCCCCGACCCCCTGGAGTTGATTTAGCAAAGTCAGGGCAAGCCCTGACCCGCCTCCCATCAACAACGGGTCGGCCTCCCATTCTGGGAGACCTACCAGAGGCAGCATACGCCACCATTTCGGGTCTGCACACCCGGGGCTTTGGTCGGCCCTTGCCTTGGCAGTTTAAAGGGACTGCCAACCCTGTCACTCTCCTACCCCATTATGTATTCCGGCCTTTTTCTAGGCTTCATGCCTTTTAAAAAGGTACCGGGCGTCCCTCATGAGCTAGACTCTGTCACGTACTCTCCCGTACTTTGAACCCGTTCAACTTGTTTGTGCTTCCTTAAACTAATTCCTAACTATACCACTTCATGAATCCTATGCTCCTCCCTGATTCTTCCTATTTCAGCCGCAATATCATTGAAGATATCCACCGCTACTTTTCGTTGACAAATCTCCCTAAGATCTAATCTGACTCCTATCTCACTCAGTCTTTCCACCAGTTTGACCCTTTGCTCAGTAAACATCCAACAATCATACAGGACATGTTCCGGAGTATCAGGTACCTTACACCACTTACATGCATCCGTCGCACACAATCCAAACCTATTTAGATAGTGGATAGGGACAGGTATTGTCGGACCGGCATTGCTGCCGAACGGTACCAACGGGGACGAACCCCGACATGACCCGTAAGACGCCCGGGGCTATCCACTACACAGCGACGCCACAACCAACAGTTCGGAGCTCGGAAAAACCCCCGCCCCACACTCGCCAGGTCAGTGTCTAGGGCGGGAGAACGACCTTCCCCGGATGTTGTAGGGGAGTGACGCACTTAGCCGCTCCTAGCGACTGAACCTAAGTCCAGTCGGCAGGAACGTTGCCCAGCGGGGACCACGAGGAGGTGGTGTCACCGGCTCGAAAGCTCAGGTCGTTTTTATCTTCTGCCTGGTCTTGGCTGCGTTCCACACTGACGGTTAGGGCAGATGCGTGCGCTTCCACTGCAAGGCACTCCGGCAGAAGGTCTTGAAGGCCGGAATGGTGGTGGCGTGCAGAACGCATCAGATGGCGGCGGCCACAGTTGATGTGCCGTGGTGACTGCCGTACGCAGGCTGCTGCGGAGGCGATCATAGTGCGGACACTCCATGACGATGTGCCAGGGAGTGTCGATTCCTCCGCAGGTACACAATGGCGAATCCCTGAGTGATCGGGCGTGGAAATATGATGCGAAGTCCCCGTGCCCAGTCAAAAACTGCGTCGTCCAGTGATCTGCCACTAGCCAAGTAGATTTCAGACGGCGCTTTACGTTCGGAAAGAAGGCGTATGTAGTGCGGCCGTCTGCTGCCCTGTCCCAACGTCTTTGCCATTCCGCTACGAAGTGGCTATGGAGTCGTCTAGAGGCCTCGCGACTGGAGCCGCAGTGATTGAGGTCGAGCCCGACGAGGTGGCGATCTCCCATCTTGTACCGGTGCACCCAGTAGAGGAGCTGAAGTTCCAGATCCAATGGAAGCACCCCCGCAAGGACCTGAAGAGCCAGCGTGGACGTAGTTCTATAGGCTTTAGTGGTTTTCAAAAGGATCTGCCGCTGAGCAATGTTGACTTGGCGAGTGCTGCGGACATCTAGCTTGTCGCCCCATGCCCCAACTGCGTAGGAGGCCATGGGGAGGAAGATTGCTCGGTAGTACTTGTCCAGCGTGGGGGAGGTGAGGCCCCATTCAGTGGCCGCCAGCTTGGCGAAAGCAGTGAACACCTTAGCGCCCTTGTCCTGAATCATCCGGATATGGGCAGAGAGCGTCATATTTCTGCCCAGCCAAATGCCCAGGTATTTGGCCGCTGTGACGGTACGGATAGGTTCTCCCCGTAGACGGACAAGGGGCGGGCGAC
Source organism: Magicicada septendecula (assembly GCA_034769895.1). Taxonomy (NCBI): domain Eukaryota; kingdom Metazoa; phylum Arthropoda; class Insecta; order Hemiptera; family Cicadidae; genus Magicicada; species Magicicada septendecula. The sequence goes on along the minus strand of CM068374.1, from coordinate 389,907,783 downwards.
CTTGAAGGATTCCTTTCAGGAGGATTTGCTCAGTTTTGTGTGCGGAGAGCTGTAGGTGGTATTCTCCACACCAGGTGTTCACTAAATTGACGGCCTGCTGGGCGGCTGTCTCCAGATGGAGCCTGCTGTTGGCGGCCACGAGAACGATGAGGTCGTCGGCGTAGGCGACGCTTTCTATATTGGCGGCGGAGAGTCTTCGGAGAAGAGAATCCATCACCACATTCCATAAATCCGGGCCCAGGATGGATCCTTGGGGGCATCCCTGGGTGACGGGTTTGTCAGCGGTCTGAAAGTTTCCCAAGATGCGGACACGACGGCCTTGGAGGTAGTCAACCAAGAGGGCCGCGATGTCAAAGGGACAATGTCTATTCGCCAATTCCGCCAGGAGCGCCGGCCACCAGAGATGATCAAAAGCAGCTTGGACATCGAAGAGGATGCCCAAGACGTATTTGTCCGCTCGTCGGTGCATTATGGTGCGGACGGTGGCGATAGCATCTATCGTAGACGTTCCCTGGCGGAAACCAAACTGTCGAGGGGACGCAAACCGCTGATCCCGAACTATGGGTTGGAGGCGTAACTTCATCAACCTCTCCAAAGTTTTCCCAAGTAAGGGAAGGAGACAGATAGGCCTATATGATGAAACCTCCTTCGGGTCTTTCTCCGCCGACTTTAAAAGCGTGCGAATGTCGCCCAGCTTCCAGATGTCCGGGAAAACACCGTGAGTCAGACAGCCATTGAAGAGTTCCGCGAGCACCGTGGCGTAAATGTCTGACTCGGCCAGTTTGTGAAGCATGTCAGGTTCAATCAGATCATGGCCCGGTGCTTTCCCTTTCCGATGTTTCGTCGTAGCTACGACGACCTCATCGCAGGTCCAGCGCCGGGTGGCACGAGAGTGGTCAAAAGGGAGCCTCGCCAAGTCCTGTAGTAGTGTCTGCCCTGGAACCGCTTCGGCGTCGGGAATGAGGGCATCCAAAAGAGTTCTTGAGGTATCCGCCCAATAGGTTGTGTAGGCGTCGGGTGCCGTGCGGAGGTTGACCAACGCCTTCTCAGGAGCGATACGGACTCTAAGTAGTTTGTAGACGAGCCCGTAAGGATTCTCATTCCCGACGGTGGAGACAAAGGTCCGCCAGCTTGTCGTCTTTGCCTGATAGATAAGTTTGACGTATTCCCGCCTGAGACGCCGATATTCCCTGCGCCGGGCCTCCTTGAGGGCCGGGTCCCGTGTACGTTGGGCGCACCTGCGCATGGCGCCACACCGCCGCTTCCAGGCAGTGAGGTGAGGTGTCCACCATGGCACGGACTTCGGGAACAGGGTCTTCTTTGGGATGGATGCCATTGCCGCTTGCTGAATCGCCGTCGTCACCACAGTTGCGAGGGCGTGTACATCGTGCGGGCTGCGGAGCTCAAGATCCGCATCCATCAGCGCCACTTCGGCGCTACCAATGAAGGTCTGCCAGTTTGCTCGCCGTAGGTTATGGCGCGTGGTCCTGACCAGTTGTCTGGTAGTCGGACCTGGTATGACGATTTCCAGGACGGCATGGTCGCTGGTGGTCCCGTCCTGCCGTACCCTCCAGGCGTCAAGTGATGGCCAGAGTCGTCGACTCAGCAGGGTAACGTCGATGTAGGACGAGCCCCTGGAGGAGGAGAATGTCGGCAAACTGGCTTCATTGGCTATGCCCCAGGTGGATGCGGATACGAAGTCCTCAAGAAGGCGGCCGGAAGCATCGCTGCGGGCAGCCCCCCAAGCGGGGGACTTGGCATTCGCATCCATCCCCACGATGACCGGCGTGTCACCCAGCTCGTCGTGGATGGCCTGAAGGTGGTGCAGTCGTCTCAGGAAATCGTCCTGGGGAAGAGCCGGCGGGAAATACATGCTGACGAGGCAGGTATCCCCCAATTCCGATGTGAGCCGGACGCAGACGCAATCCTGGTTGTTGAGATGCGTAAGAACAACAACATCTAGGCCTCGCTCAAGGATGACGATACAGGCCCTGGGTCGAACCTCCGTGGATCCCACGATGATCTTGTTGGAGGCGGGACCGAGCCCGCATACTGTGTTTTCCCGAGTCCAGGGTTCCTGTATCAGCAAGGTGCTGGCGCCAATAGAGGTTGCGTACTGCCGAAGCTCCGATGTCGCAGCCTTACCCTTCCCCAGGTTATGCTGCAGGATTACAAGCTGGCGGGGATTAGCCATAGTCAACTCTGCGAAGTTCCAGGCGGACTGCCCGTTTGTATGTGGGGCAGTCTTTACTTCGGACATCGTGCGTGGCCGAGAGCTTTCGGCGGGCGCACGGGGCACACACGGGGGATCGAGACGTATAACGACACTGGGTCGTGAGATGTTGACCGGCACAATGGCCGCAGGTGTCCGTGGTGTGGCTACAATGGCGCGCCACATGCCCGAAGTCCTGGCACTTGTAGCACCGTGTGGCCGTTAGATAGTCGAGGACTCGACAACGCGACCACAGGGCGAAAATACGCTGAGCAGCCCGGAGTTTGTCCCGGACTGCCAGGGAGACAGAAACGATCCAATGGCAAGTGGTATCGCCTTTGTGGATTCGGTGCCTTGGTATAAATGCCGCCTGGAAGTCAGGCCAGGCAATGTCACTAACCGCCGGGTTTTGCCTCCATACGGCGTCTGTAAGCGCCTCTGCCTCTACGTCCGACGGGACATCATAAATGATGACCCGCGGGGATTTCAACGTAGGGGGGCGATTTGCAGGCCACTCGCCTGAAGTCCCTCGTGGGCCCGCAGTTTCTCGAGGTCCCCCGCAGAGTTCACCTCAAGAACTAGTCTGCCGCAGGTTGCGAACCCGGATGCCATCGCGGGCCGGGTTGACCGACGTCATCAGCCGCGAGCGGAGTTCAGCTGCCGTCGGCGGGACATCCGGATGGTCAGGACCATCCGGGGCCGTGACGAAGACGGTGTACTTTGGAGGGGGCCGTTTAGAAGCCCCGACGAATGCACTCTTGAGTGGAGGGGGTCGAGAGTTGGCTCGTGCAGAGGCCACTGGCGTCCTGCCCTTCCGAGAACGCCCTCTCCTAGACCGGCGACGAGCGGCGGGTTGTTGCTGCTCCTGCTGTCGTTGAGGCTGTTGTCGCTGCCGCCGTTGACGGTTGGGAGGTTTCCCGAGAGGGGGAAACTCTGCCGGTCTGGTAGTGGTCGAGGCCGCGGCTGCCGCATACGAGGTAGAGGGCGCTGGTCTTCCGAAGTTCTCCAAGGAGGCCATCCTCCTCTGCAGGTCGGTGACATCCGCCGTCAGGTGAAAGACCGCTTCAGAGACGGCCTCGAAGCACCCGCGGATCTCCGCTAAGGTTTCCACGGGGACGTACCCGTCCAGGGTACCCAGGATCGTCTCCAGCCTGTTCCTGGCCTGCGGTAAAATCTGGGGCGGGTGCAGGGGCGGGCTGGTCTGCGGCGGGGTTAACTGCACTGCTGGGTGAGCAGTTGCCGAGTGTCTCGCTCGGACACTCGGGGCTGTCGACTCCGACTCCGAGTCCGACGACGGGGCCGTAGATGAGGAAGCCGTCGATGTGTAGACGGGCGGCTCAGGTTGTCTCCCTCGCAGCGCAGTGGACGGCTGAGGCTGCGCTGACGGAGTCTCGGAGACAGGTGGGCTCTGCGACTGCTGCTGCTGTGCTGCTCGTCGCTTCCTCGAACGTCTGGGAGCCGTGGGCGGCTCGGACGGAGGGTCCGGTAGCGGGCGCCTTCGATCGGTCTTCTTCTTCTTCCGCTGGGCCTGTGTCGGCGTCTTGGGTCGACTGGATCTGGTAGACCGTGTGGTCTCAACGGACGTGTCGGAATCCTCGACGAGGTGAGTCCGCCGAGGATCTGCACTTGTCGCAGTAATCGCGCCCAATGCCAAGTGGTCCACATTGGGCGTGATGCGGTCGTGGGATGACGACGCCGGAGTTCCCGCAACTCCTGGCGCCGGCCCTGGGGCATCCGAAACCCCTGGGCGGTAAGAGCGAGTCTTGCTGGACTTACCCATAGTGCGATTCTTTGAGGCGATGCTGCCAGCCTTTGTGGTCGCAGTAGGAAGCACTGACTGTTCCCACGTGTGCTGCCGTTGACCCGCTAAGGGGCTCATCCGCCACCACACTTCGGGCCTGGTCCTGCTGCCGGCCAAGCCCATCCCCCGGACCAGTACTCGGATTACCTCCGAGCTGCTCCGGAGTCCCCCTCTCTCGTTTGCTCGACCGACCCAGTCTTCCACGGGGATTCAAACCACCGTCTCCAACTGGGTTGCTCGGCTTAACAGGGCCCACCAACGGGTAGGTGAGAGTAGGAGTTGGGTGGAGAGGCTAGTGCGGGTCACTTGCGAGACCCGCATATGAGACGCTTCACACCCCTTGAGGCCCCAGTGGATAGGGACAGATAGAAAGAAAGTTTTACAAGGGAAGACCCAGAACCGAAGTTCTATCTACATCCCTTGGCCCCCATGGGCGCGGAGTCTACGATCGAAAACGCTGACTAAGCGCCCGACGTTGTACTGGTCGGTACCCCTTGGAATAGGAGACGTGCAGCTCTATTCCTCCGTGGGGTTCGGATGTATCCACTATCTAGGATTTAGCAGTTCAAGAACATCAGCCCCGGGTACACCTCAAGAGGCTCCCGCAGCGATGCCACGAAACCGAGACCACAGACCACCTCGAGTCCAACACCAAATATGGTTGGAGAGCCCGACAATGCCAGGCTCCCCCCCATACCCGGCCGGAGCAAGAGACGGGCGTACCCGCCTCCTGGGGCCCCCCGGCCTCCCGAGGAGTCAGTTTAGACCTTCGTTCTAAGAACGAAGGCCTCCCACTGACCAAGGGGCGACTTCGTAGCAAGCTACTAAGTCTACCAGCGGCGGCCATTCGGCCAGCCTTCCGGGTCTGCACACCCGGGGGCCTTGGTGGAGCCCATCTTTTGCGCAAACTGCGCCCCGCTACTTCCCTCCCGTCCCCATGGTGTGCCCGCGTATTTATCCGCCCCCAGACTAAAGCCTATTGCAGATTACGCGGCCACACCATTCTATCCCCAGACTCTAATAACTCGCACTGGACGCACATCCCTGCCCTAATTAGGATGACCTAATCAGCGTCCACGGTTTACTTCCGAAGTTATCCCATCCCAAGTTCACCCCTCAAGGTTCATCCTCTCCCTACCTTCTCGCTCCCTGCCCAACGACCAAGTCCATCGTGTCCAGATCTCGGCAGCCTCTGCGTTGTCCAAGATCTCTCTGAGGTCCAATCTTACGCCGACATCCATCAATTGCATCCTAAACTGGGCTCGGCTTACTGCTATCTCTTCACAGTCATACGTAACGTGCTGTGGAGTATCCACCACCCCACAATACTCGCACAGATCACTTTCCCTGAATCCAAACCTCTTTAAATAAGCGTTAAAATTGCCGTGACCACTTAAAAATTGCACATTGTAATGGGTCAACTCCAGGCGTTTTTTAACCCTATCTTCAACATTTGGCATCAAAAAGTGCGTTTTGCGACCTGTTTCTGAAGAATCCCACCTCTCTTGCCACTTTCTCATTGCTTCTCTTCTAATGTCTCTCCTATTCCCTACCCTTGTTAACCTTGCCCTATACAGGTCGCTACGCTCAACCGCCTTTAGATCTATTGGCATTACACCTGCCAATACTTGTAACGCATCCCTAGATATAGTCCTATATCCTTTACAGACTGTCAGCAGCATCGTACGTTGTGCTCTTAGCAGGACATCAGCATGATTTCTTCCATATTGCATCTTATCAGCCCATACTGGCGCACCATACAGTAAAATAGCTTCACCTACTCCTGTATACAAAGTTTTTAACGTCTTAAAGCCGAGTCCCCAGTTTGCCTGTGCCGCTCGACGAATCATGTAGAAAATCTTCGTCGCTTTTTCCGCCACATACTTTATATGCTTATCAAAGCTCAGCTTTTCATCAAGTACAATTCCTAGGTATCGGAACTCCTTCACATAGCCGATCGGTTGTCCCTTCATCTTTACCGTCGGTGCTCTTTGCGTATCTGGTCTTCGGACTGGCATATTATATTTCCCACCTTTGGTTTTACCAAACTTTCTTTGCGCCTTTTTCAGGAGCATACACTTAGTCTTGGCTACGCTGAGCTCTAATCTATTCTCTGTACACCAGTCATGTATCATGTCACAAGCTACCGACGCCTTTCTTTCCAATTCTCGTCTGGAAGTGGCCTCAACCAATAACAAACCATCATCGGCATATGCGTAGAGCCGACATCCTTGGGGCATCGCAAGTCTAAGGAATGAATCGAAAAGGACAAGCCACAGTGTCGGGCCAAGAACCGACCCTTGTGGACATCCCATCGTCAGTCTTTTTTCCTGTTCTACGCCTCTAAATCTTAGAATAGCGTGCCTATCCTTGAAGTAGTCCTTTACTACCTCTATTTCCTTTCCATTTATTCCAAAATGCTTCAACTGAACTAGAATTCTGGGCCACCAAGCGTTATCAAATGCGCCAGCTATATCAAGGAATACAGCCAATACCAAGTTCTCAGTTGAAGCTTTAACCCTATCCAAGACTTCGATTACAGCCCCTTCAGTACCTCTTCCGGGTCTGAAACCAAACTGCCCGCCGTGCAGCTTCCCTTCTTTCTCAAGGCGTCCCAAAATTCTTCCATTAATTATCTTCTCGTACAACTTGCCCAGCACCGGAAGCAACGTTAACGGCCTGAACGACTTCGGACTTTGTGGATCCTTATCTCCTCCTTTGTAAAGGATCTTTACTATTCCAATTTTCCAAGCAGACGGAAATTTTCCAGATGCAAGGCACCTATTCACTAGGTCTAGGACTTTATGCCTGACCACTGGCCATGTTTTGATCCAAATCTCGACCGTTATCTCATCATACCCTGGCGCTTTCTTCTTTCCCATAGAGGACAGAGCCTTCCAGAGTTCGTCTTCCGTTATTTCGTCACTAACCTCAGTCGCTGTGATCTCCTCCGCCTCTCTCCTTATGGCGGCGTGGCTCTCAGTGTCCTCCCTTAAATCATCTGGAAGCAACACGTGTAACAGCTTCTTCGCCAACTGATCTACATCGTGCTCGTATTCATCTCCGAATTTCATAGATGATAATAACAGTTCCTTCTTCTGTTTGTCTGCCAGTACCTTATAAGGAATCCCCCATGGATCCTTGTTCCCTTCCTCGGTAACAAACTTCTCCCATGCTTCCCTCTTTGCCTTTTTGACCGCCACAAAGTACGAGTTCCTCGCCCTCCGGTAATCCCGCAAGCGGGCATCCCTTTCAGGCGAGTCCCCCGCACGCTGCAGCCGCCTGCGGGCCCTTTTTACATGGCTTCTGAGTACCGATAAATCCGCTGTCCACCACTTCGTCTGCTTATCTACACCCCTATTCCTTGGCATCGCAGTCTCTGCTGCGACTAACACCGAAGTCGTCAGATCTAATACCTCGTCATCCACACTCTCATATGCACGCTCAACACTCATGAACCCTCGAAGTTTCGTGTCAAACATGTCCCAGTCAGCCTTCCTAACCAGCAGTCGTCCTTCTTCTTCCCTCCACTGTTTAAAGGTTGTAGCCTCCTCACCTCCAACATCGAACGTTATCAACCGGTGATCACTATTACCTTCATCTCTCACCACCCAATTCCTTATTCTGGCCTTCCTATTCCTTAACGTTATATCGATGTTGGTTTCCATCAACATTGGTCCAAAGCCTCTAACCCGTTCTCCATAGGTTGCAAAAGTAGCCAGATTCCCTTCTTCATTAGCTACATGAAGATCGTTCGTCGCCAGGAACGCCTCAAGATCTTCACCTCTGCTATCCGTTTGAACACTATGCCACAAACTTGATTTGGCGTTTACGTCTCCCGCCAAAATCAGAGCCCTAGCTCCAAGTTTCCTCACACACTGTTCCCAATGCTGTATATATGGACCAATGTCTTCACTGTATTTAAAATACGAATTTACTATATAAACTGCCTGTTCTCTATATATCAATTTGACACAAACATGAAACTGACTGGACAATTCCCTTACAAACAGGACTTCCACACGCTCATTCATCACCATCACCATCGCTCCCGGTTTGCCAGGCACGTAGTACTGACGGTATCCTCCTAACTGTGGCACCTTACCCTGCCTTGAGTACGGCTCTTGAATCAGAGCTACGTCAAGTTTCCTATCCTTTATCACCTGGGCAAAATCCTCCAGACATACCGCCGATCCCTGGAGATTGATCTGTCCAACCCTAATCCCTTCCTTGGCTACCTCAGAGATAGCTGCTGTTGTGAGCATCTAACCAAAGTGTGTCCTGCTAAGCCTCTGCTCCACCATTCTTTTATACATAGGACACTCCAATGTTCCCACTTTATGCTCACTCGGTTTCTTAGCCGCCAAGCAGTTTACGCAAGAAGGTTTCTCCCCCTTACGTGGACAGTTCATAAACTCGTGACCAGCCCTCCCGCAGTGCGAGCATACACAGTCCCCGGCCTTTTTACAATGTTTCTGTACGTGGCCGTATCCCTGGCAGCTATAACAGCGGCTTATATGGTAAAAATCAACTATTCTGCAAGAGTCATAGTCTATATATACCCTTTCTGCAGACAATAAGATCTCCCGAATTTTTGGGACAAGCTCCACTACTAAATTAACAGTTTCGGCCTCTCTTCGACCGACTCGATACAAGATCTTCAGGCCTGCCATTTCTTCCTTCTTCACACCATGTTCTGCCAGGTTTTGTTGATAAATCAATTCTTTGATCTCGTCATCGGGTAATGTCTTGTCCACGTCATATATCATGGCCTTTGGGAGGATCTTTTTGGGAGCCATGGCTTTAAGGCGGTCATGCCCAGTAGTGATGTCCTTTATCTTCTGAGCAGTCTTCTTGGTGCCTGATTCTACTGCCAGGCCGCCCTTCTGCACCTTTCGCACAGCTCGTATTTGCAAGCCCTGTTCTTTGGGTGCCAGAGTCTCTTTAAATATCTTTTTTGTCACCTCCGAGTCCGTAATGGTTTCGTCCTTGGGGTATACTAAAACAACTTTCTGTGTGTCCCTTGGTGCGACGATCTTCTTTCCCACTCTTGGAGGCATCTTCGTAACGCCTGCATATGAGGCCGCTGCCGGTGTCAGTTTCGGCGTAGTCCTATCAGCGTCTCTCTGCTTCAGTAGAGTCTTCATCAGCTTATTCTCAGCCATGACCTCAGCTTTTTCAATAATTTTTCCATGGCAAATCTTCTCCATCTGGTGCCAAATTCGAAGAATAAAGGAAGCACTCGATTTGGATACCTTACTGGATTCTCTGAAAAGGTAATCCTCCAGTTGCTGCCTAAGCTGATCAACCGTCGCCGGGATATCCTCCTCTACCTCCATATCCGAAGCTGACGAGTCAGAGTCCGAAGACTTACTCGCTTCTCGCCTCCGCTTCACCGACGTCGTGGATCCAGAACGATCCCGCTGCGTATCAGACATTTCTTATTATTGGGCAGTTGCCCCTTCAAATGTTAAAACACACAACCCACAATACACGTGTGTATTGTGGTTATATTATCCGCCAACTATCAGGAGGTATCAAATATTAACACAATTTACAAGAAAAAATTTTTCTGAAAAGTCTTTTGGCGGGAAAAATTTAAACTCCTTAAATGCTAAAAACCTATCTACTATCCCTTACTACTAGTTGAAAAATTGATCAAAAACAAAAATGAGACCTTGGGGTACAGTCCTTGTACCCCAAATAAACAAAATTAAAAATGTAAACAATAAAAAAATCTAAGTCTTTTTCCCTCAAGCGAGGGAAAATTCCCTCACAGCGTCTACACTGCCTTAGGCGGGAAAACAAACTCTTTCAGGTTATGTCTATTCTGTTCTTGATTCAGAACCACTTGAGGAGCCGGTTCGCCGACTCCGAACTGGCGCGAACGCGCCTAACCTAAAAACTTGTCAACCAACTCAGTTTACGTTATTGTTACTGACATCATTGTGGCAGTGACTTTTTAAATTTTTCAGCACAAGTTATGACAGTTCTTTAAACTCAGTTTATTCTAATTTTCTTAATTAATATTACGTATTCTTTGATTTATTAACTTGAAAAATGTCCTAAACTATTTATTTTATATTTCCAAAGTCTTTGGCGTACCAAATACGTCCTAATACTACTCCTAATGACTATTTAAAAATGTCCAATGTTTTTCCTATGCTAACCCTATGCTAAACAAAGTGTCTCTTTTCACTTACTAATTTCTAATTAATTATGGTCCAATCCTACCTTCAAGTGAAGTATTTCGCAAAAGAAGTTCTTCAAGAACAATATACCACACTTCACAACAGCACACACCTTCTTAATACCACTAAAAAATCCTCTTAAACACAGACCAACTATTAGCACGTCCTTCGTGTACAAAAGTAACTCCGGAAGTACTATAGTGGATAGGGACAGAAATCTCTAGGGATAACGGAGATGTTTCAAGCCTCTGCTTATACCATCCCCGGCTCTCCTTCGAGCGGGAGGTCGATTGTTCTGAACGCTGACCAGGCGCCTGACGATGTTTTGGTCAGTACCCTTGGGTTTGAGACGTGCAGCTCTAACCCTCCACGGGTTACGGAATATCTGCTATCTAGGATTTAACAGCAGATAGGTGAATCCAACTCCACCGCACAAGACGGACACAGAGTCGACGACCCACAGCCGAAACCACAGACCAACCTCGAGTCCAACACCAATACATCGGCGATGAGCCCAGGTTTCCCCGGACCCACCCCCGATGCCGGCCGGGGCGTAGACAAGGCGTACCCTGTCTACGGGGCTCCCCGACCCCCGAGGAGTTGATTTAGCAAAGCCAGGGCAAGCCCTGACCCGCCTCCCATCAACAACGGGTCGGCCTCCCATTCTGGGAGACCTACCAGAGGCAGCATACGCCACCATTTCGGGTCTGCACACCCGGGGCTTTGGTCGGCCCTTGCCTTGGCAGTTTAAAGGGACTGCCAACCCTGTCACTCTCCTACCCCATTATGTATTCCGGCCTTTTTCTAGGCTTCATGCCTTTTAAAAAGGTACCGGGCGTCCCTCATGAGCTAGACTCTGTCACGTACTCTCCCGTACTTTGAACCCGTTCAACTTGTTTGTGCTTCCTTAAACTAATTCCTAACTATACCACTTCATGAATCCTATGCTCCTCCCTGATTCTTCCTATTTCAGCCGCAATATCATTGAAGATATCCACCGCTACTTTTCGTTGACAAATCTCCCTAAGATCTAATCTGACTCCTATCTCACTCAGTCTTTCCACCAGTTTGACCCTTTGCTCAGTAAACATCCAACAATCATACAGGACATGTTCCGGAGTATCAGGTACCTTACACCACTTACATACATCCGTCGCACACAATCCAAACCTATTTAGATAGCTCCTAAAGTTCCCATGTCCTGTTAGAAACTGAGTGCCATAATGATTAAATTCCAATTTGGTCCTAGTCCTTTCTTTAACGTCAGGAATCTTTAAATAAAGGGCCCTACCTTTGATACTATTGTTCCACCGGTCCTGCCATATATTAAACGATTCGCCCTTTATATTTTGTGCCCTATGCCGTCCATTTCTCTTATCCCAATAGAGGTCTCTTCTTTGTCTCGCCAAGATGTCGATCGGCAGTACCCCAGTCAACACTTGTAGTGCATCCTTCGATACTGTCCTGTATCCTCTACAGATTGTCAACAGCATCAGTCTCTGCGCTCTCAACAGAATTTCCGCATATGTAGACAGGCTCATCTTGTGAGCCCAGACTGCTGCACCATATAACAGTATCGACTCCCCTACACCTCGATAAAGAGTCGTAAGAGCCTTTCCATTAAATCCCCATTCAGCTCTAACCACACGGCGTATCTTTTGGAAGGCTGCAGTTGCTTTATTCGCCGCCTGTACCAAATGATTTCGAAAGCTGAGTTTTTCGTCAATTATCACACCAAGATACGTATGCTGTGTTACCATTTCTAAGTTTCTTCCATTCATTTTTACTACCGGTTTTCTAGCTAATGCTCCTTTCAGTAGCATCGCTTTCGTCTTTTCCGGACTTATTCGTAACCTATTATCTCTACTCCAATTCTCAATTACCTCCAAAGCTAGGTTTGTTTTCCTTTCTAACTCCATTCTGGAGTTAGCACTAACCAGTAAAAGCCCGTCATCAGCATACGCATATGTTCGGCATCCTATCGGCAACTGCAGTCGCAAGAAAGCGTCGAACAAAACTATCCAGAGTGTCGGACCTAGCACCGACCCCTGTGGACATCCCATTGTTAGCAGCTTTTCTCTTTTCACATTCTTAAACCTGAGAATTGCATATCTTTCATTAAAGTAATCTTTAACACAACCAAACTCCTTACCCTTTACACCAAAGTCCTGCAGCTGGACTAATATTCGTGGCCACCATGCGTTGTCAAACGCACCAGCAATATCCAGAAATATACCCAGCACGTACTTTTCTCTTTTTGTTCTAACCTCTTCTAGTACGTCTACAATTGCGTCCTCAGTTCCTCTACCAACTCTGAACCCATACTGTCTCTCATGCAGCTTGTTCTGTCCCTCAATCACATTTAAGATTCGCTTATTCAGAATTTTTTCAAAAACTTTACCCAAAACTGGTAATAACGTCAGCGGCCGGTAAGACTTTGGTACCTGGGGGTCTTTCCCTAACCCTTTATACAGTACTTTAACAATTCCAATCTTCCAGTGCTTAGGAAACTTTCCTTCCTGTAAAGCTCTATTCATGATAGCTGTGACTCTCTCTCTAACTGAATCCCACGCTTTACAGAGGATTTCCACCGTTAAATCGTCGAATCCTGGAGCTTTCTTCTTACCCATCGAAAACAGTGCACACTTGACCTCTTCCTCGTTGATCACCGGTGAATCCTCCTCTACTCTACAGTTGTCCGCTCTTCTTATTATTTCCATATCTGCATCTGAGTAGCCCTGTGGGTCAGTCGGAAGCAGCGAGTCTAGCAACTTTTCCGTAAGCATACCAATATCGTGTTCTATGTGTCCTTCAAATTTCATTGTAGATATCAGAAGCTCTTTCTTAGTCTGACCTCTCACAACTTTATAGGGCATGCCCCATGGATCCCGATTTCCTTCAACAGTGACAAATTTTTCCCAAGCACTCCTTTTTTCCTGTCTTACCATGGCAAAGTATCTGTTACGCGCCGCTCTATACCTATTTTTTCGTACATCCCTATCCTCTGCTGTACCAGTATTAATTTTCCTTCTGAGTCTCCTTACATTCCTCCTCTCAGATTCTAACTCCCTGTTCCACCAAGAGACAGTTCTCAGTTTCCTGCTTTCTCTGGGTATAGCATCTTCAGCCGCAGCTACTATAGTAGTTGTCAGGTCGACCACTTCCGCTTCTAAGTCCAAACCTGCTGCAAATGGTTGATTAATCCTGTCGTTGAGGCTATTTGCAAACTTATCCCAATTTGCTTTCCTAAGGGCAAAACGCCCTTTTTCACGTTGATCTCTCCTATCCCTGTTAATTCTTAAGCTAAGAAGCGTGTAAACTATTAACCTATGATCGCTGTTGCCTTCATTTAATACCTTCCAGTCTACTATCCTTACATTTTCCGTGCACAAAGTAATATCTATATTATTCTCAGCGATTGCCCCCGGCACCCCAGCAAATGTAGATAATTCCCCTTCTGAATTACATATATTCAACACATTCGCCATTATAAACGCTTCTAGCTTCTCACCCCGGCTGTCAGTAATCCTGTCATACCAAAGTTCAGATTTTGCGTTCACATCTCCAGCCAATATAACCCTTTGTCCATGCAGTTCTAACATAGTCCTTTCCCAATGCTTGATATGTATCTCAATATCATCCCTATACTGGAAATATGAACACATCATGTATACTTCCCTATCTCCAACTATAACCTTTACGCACACATGATGTTCACCTGACAGCTCTCTTACAAATAGCCCCTCAATGGTGTCATTGACGATGACTATTGCTGCCTTCGGTCTCTCCGACGCGTAGTATACCCTATACCCGTCGAGGTGCGGTATACGCCCTCCGCACGAGTATGGCTCTTGAAGCAGAACAATGTCCAAGCATCTATCCCTAATTACAAAATTTAGTTCTTCCAGACATATACTGGAACCCATAACATTGATCTGCCCGACTCTTATGCCACTAAATTGTGCATGCGTAGTTTCCATTTAATAGTTGGTCATGGCCACCTTTCTCATCAGTGCCCTTAGGTATATGGGACACTCCCTAGTACCACACCGATGGTTCGCAGGCTTTTTTGCAGCTTTACAAACTACGCAGACTGGGGCCTGCTCCCTCTTCTCACAGTCTCTGAAGGCATGGCCTTCTTGTCCACAGTGCGAACAAATTTGCTTTCCTTTGCCCGTGCAGAAACGCTGAGTATGGCCATATTCCTGGCACATGTAGCACCTTGCTACCGCCAAGTAGTCCGTCACGCGACAAGAAGCAAAGTCAATATAAATGCGCTGACGACTGATCAACTCATCTCTTATTTTTGGTGGACACTCCACCACCCAGTTGCAGATGTCCTCACTGCGGCGCCCCGTCTTGAATCTAAATTTGACCTCGTCGCGCACCTGTTTCTCGGATATTCCCGCATCCTCAAGATTTTGTTTGTACAGGCACTTCTTCAGCTCTTCTTCTGACAGGTCATTGTCCACATCAAAGATTTGAACCATTGGTTGCCGTCGACTAGGGTCCACACATTTGATATTTGGTTTGGTGCTGACAACTTCCTTGATTTTGTTAATGGTTTTTACGGAGCCCGCCTCAACAGCCACACCACCCTTCCTCACCTTACGCATTGCCCGTATTTGCCATCCATCCTCTTTTGGTTTTATTATCTCTTTTATTGATTTTTTAACCTCTTCTGAATCTTCCTTAGTCTCATCAGTCGGATATACTAAGACGGTCTTCTCGATAGACTTCGGTACAACTTCCTTCTTCCCGATCTTAGGCCTCGGTGCAGCAGCGACATCGGCAAATGTTTTGGCTCACGCCGTTTCCCTGGTTTCCAGGCGCCTCTCCAAAAGTTGCCCCTCCAGCTTGGCCACTCGAACTCGTAGGTTAATGTTCTCCTGTTCCAGGCGCGAAAAGAAACCTAAAATATTCTTGGCCGACAGCTTGTTAATTTTGTTGCTGTCATTAAAAAGAAATTCCTCGAGTTCAGACCGTATCTGTACGTAGGTACCGTCATTGACTCCATCTTCCTCATCCCGTCGTCGCTTGGATGCCCCGGTCACGGATCCTCTCCGTTGCCGTTCATCTTCAGTCTCCATGGCTTCCCCAGAAGCCATCACTTGCTGTATTTACAGCAAACAGTTATCAAAATTAAAGAAAAACCATACAAAGTACAATACAATTATACACAGAAGAAAAAGAAAAAATTTTCTAAGTTTTTTGGCGCCAAAAATAAAATTCACTATTTTCCACCAATTCCTAACCTAATATCCTTAACTGACTAAAAAATAGAAAAACCAAACAAAATCACAACCCCGGTACGGTCCTGGTACCGGAAATAAACGAAAAACAAAAAGTAAACAATAAAAATTTTCTAAGTCTTTTTCCCTCCGAAGAGGGAAAAATTCCCTTTGCGTGGTAAGACTTTCCCAAAGTAATTGCCACTAAGATGGCCGCTTCCAACTACCCTTAAAATGGCGCTCTTGGCGGCAAACTACCAATTTTAGGTTAGTTTGCCCAACTGCCCTTAACGCGGGAAAAGTACCACTACACTGTACCAGAAGCCGTCTGCAGAATGTTTACACGATCAGCTGTTTTCTGCCAGAAATGTTCTTATTAATAAAATGTTTCTTATTAATTAATTATTAATGTTTTAAAAGTGTGTCACTACTAAAAACGTTTATCAAAAATTAATGAATGTTTTTCTGAAACTTAAACAACTAAAACTTTATAGGACTTTATAAAACGTTATAGGAGTTGATTTAGCAAAGCCAGGGCAAGCCCTGACCCGCCTCCCATCAACAACGGGTCGGCCTCCCATTCTGGGAGACCTACCAGAGGCAGCATTACGCCACCATTTCGGGTCTGCACACCCGGGGCTTTGGTCGGCCCTTGCCTTGGCAGTTTAAAGGGACTGCCAACCCTGTTACTCTCCTTCACCATTATGTACTCCGGCCTTTTTCTAGGCTTCATGCCTTTTAAAAAGGTACCGGTCGTCCCTAATGAGCTAGACTCCGTCACGTACAATCCCGTACTTTGAACCCGTTCAACTTGTTTGTGCTTCCTTTATTTATTCCAAACTATTACACCTCATGTAACCTATGATCCTCTCTCATCCTCCCTATTTCAGCAGTCACCTCGTTAAATAGAACTACTGCCTCCTTACGCCGACAAATCTCCCTAAAGTCTAACCTGACTCCTATTTCACTCAGTCCTTCTACCAATTTAGCCCTTTGTTCTGCAAACATCCAACAGTCGTACAGGATATGTTCCGGAGTATCAGGAACCTTACACCACTTACACTTATCCGTCGCACAGAGTCCAAACCTATATAGATAACTCCTAAAGTTTCCATGTCCTGTAAGGTACTGAGTTCCATAATGGTTAAATTCCAACTTAATCCTAATCCTTTCTTTCACGTCAGGTATCTTTAAATAAAGGGCCCTACCTTTACTACTATTATCCCACCGGTCCTGCCAAATATTTATAGATTCGCCCTTTATTATTTGTGCCCTATTCCTTCCATTTCTCTTGTCCCAGTAGAGATCTTTCCTTTGTCTGGCTAACAAGTCTATCGGCAGCACCCCAGTCAGCACATTCAGTGCTTCCTTCGATACTGTCCTGTATCCTCTACAGATTGTAAGCAGCATCAGTCTTTGCGCTCGCAACAAAATCTCAGCATATGTAGAAAGGCTCATCTTGTGAGCCCAGACTGCCGCACCATACAACAGTATCGATTCCCCTACACCTTTATAAAGAGTCGTAAGAGCCTGACCTCTAAATCCCCATTCAGTTCTAACCACACGGCGTATCTTCTGGAAAGCTGCAGTTGCTTTATTTGCCGCCTGCACCAGATGGTGTCTGAAACTTAGTTTTTCAGTGGATAGGGACAGAAATCTCTAGGGATAACGGAGATGTTGCAAGCCTCTGCTTTTACCATCCCCGGCTCTCCTTCGAGCGGGAGGTCAGTTGTTCTGAACGCTGACCAGACGCCTGACGATGTTTTGGTCAGTACCCTTGGGTTTGAGACGTGCAGCTGTAACCCTCCATGGGTTACGGAATATCAACTATCTAGGATTTAACAGCAGATAGGTGAATCCAACTCCACCGCACAAGGCGGACACAGAGTCGACGACCCACAGCCGAAACCACAGACCAACCTCGAGTCCAACACCAATACATCGGAGATGGGCCCAGGTTCCCCGGACCCACCCCCGATGCCGGCCGGGGCGCAGACAAGGCGTACCCTGTCTACGGGGCTCCCCGACCCCCTGGAGTTGATTTAGCAAAGTCAGGGCAAGCCCTGACCCGCCTCCCATCAACAACGGGTCGGCCTCCCATTCTGGGAGACCTACCAGAGGCAGCATACGCCACCATTTCGGGTCTGCACACCCGGGGCTTTGGTCGGCCCTTGCCTTGGCAGTTTAAAGGGACTGCCAACCCTGTCACTCTCCTACCCCATTATGTATTCCGGCCTTTTTCTAGGCTTCATGCCTTTTAAAAAGGTACCGGGGTCCCTCATGAGCTAGACTCTGTCACGTACTCTCCCGTACTTTGAACCCGTTCAACTTGTTTGTGCTTCCTTAAACTAATTCCTAACTATACCACTTCATGAATCCTATGCTCCTCCCTGATTCTTCCTATTTCAGCCGCAATATCATTGAAGATATCCACCGCTACTTTTCGTTGACA
Source organism: Magicicada septendecula (assembly GCA_034769895.1). Lineage (NCBI taxonomy): Eukaryota > Metazoa > Arthropoda > Insecta > Hemiptera > Cicadidae > Magicicada > Magicicada septendecula. The sequence goes on along the minus strand of CM068374.1, from coordinate 389,889,896 downwards.
AATCTCCCTAAGATCTAATCTGACTCCTATCTCACTCAGTCTTTCCACCAGTTTGACCCTTTGCTCAGTAAACATCCAACAATCATACAGGACATGTTCCGGAGTATCAGGTACCTTACACCACTTACATGCATCCGTCGCACACAATCCAAACCTATTTAGATAGTGGATAGGGACAGGTATTGTCGGACCGGCATTGCTGCCGAACGGTACCAACGGGGACGAACCCCGACATGACCCGTAAGACGCCCGGGGCTATCCACTACACAGCGACGCCACAACCAACAGTTCGGAGCTCGGAAAAACCCCCGCCCCACACTCGCCAGGTCAGTGTCTAGGGCGGGAGAACGACCTTCCCCGGATGTTGTAGGGGAGTGACGCACTTAGCCGCTCCTAGCGACTGAACCTAAGTCCAGTCGGCAGGAACGTTGCCCAGCGGGGACCACGAGGAGGTGGTGTCACCGGCTCGAAAGCTCAGGTCGTTTTTATCTTCTGCCTGGTCTTGGCTGCGTTCCACACTGACGGTTAGGGCAGATGCGTGCGCTTCCACTGCAAGGCACTCCGGCAGAAGGTCTTGAAGGCCGGAATGGTGGTGGCGTGCAGAACGCATCAGATGGCGGCGGCCACAGTTGATGTGCCGTGGTGACTGCCGTACGCAGGTTGCTGCGGAGGCGATCATAGTGCGGACACTCCATGACGATGTGCCAGGGAGTGTCGATTCCTCCGCAGGTACACAATGGCGAATCCCTGAGTGATCGGGCGTGGAAATATGATGCGAAGTCCCCGTGCCCAGTCAAAAACTGCGTCGTCCAGTGATCTGCCACTAGCCAAGTAGATTTCAGACGGCGCTTTACGTTCGGAAAGAAGGCGTATGTAGTGCGGCCGTCTGCTGCCCTGTCCCAACGTCTTTGCCATTCCGCTACGAAGTGGCTATGGAGTCGTCTAGAGGCCTCGCGACTGGAGCCGCAGTGATTGAGGTCGAGCCCGACGAGGTGGCGATCTCCCATCTTGTACCGGTGCACCCAGTAGAGGAGCTGAAGTTCCAGATCCAATGGAAGCACCCCCGCAAGGACCTGAAGAGCCAGCGTGGACGTAGTTCTATAGGCTTTAGTGGTTTTCAAAAGGATCTGCCGCTGAGCAATGTTGACTTGGCGAGTGCTGCGGACATCTAGCTTGTCGCCCCATGCCCCAACTGCGTAGGAGGCCATGGGGAGGAAGATTGCTCGGTAGTACTTGTCCAGCGTGGGGGAGGTGAGGCCCCATTCAGTGGCCGCCAGCTTGGCGAAAGCAGTGAACACCTTAGCGCCCTTGTCCTGAATCATCCGGATATGGGCAGAGAGCGTCATATTTCTGCCCAGCCAAATGCCCAGGTATTTGGCCGCTGTGACGGTACGGATAGGTTCTCCCCGTAGACGGACAAGGGGCGGGCGACCTTGAAGGATTCCTTTCAGGAGGATTTGCTCAGTTTTGTGTGCGGAGAGCTGTAGGTGGTATTCTCCACACCAGGTGTTCACTAAATTGACGGCCTGCTGGGCGGCTGTCTCCAGATGGAGCCTGCTGTTGGCGGCCACGAGAACGATGAGGTCGTCGGCGTAGGCGACGCTTTCTATATTGGCGGCGGAGAGTCTTCGGAGAAGAGAATCCATCACCACATTCCATAAATCCGGGCCCAGGATGGATCCTTGGGGGCATCCCTGGGTGACGGGTTTGTCAGCGGTCTGAAAGTTTCCCAAGATGCGGACACGACGGCCTTGGAGGTAGTCAACCAAGAGGGCCGCGATGTCAAAGGGACAATGTCTATTCGCCAATTCCGCCAGGAGCGCCGGCCACCAGAGATGATCAAAAGCAGCTTGGACATCGAAGAGGATGCCCAAGACGTATTTGTCCGCTCGTCGGTGCATTATGGTGCGGACGGTGGCGATAGCATCTATCGTAGACGTTCCCTGGCGGAAACCAAACTGTCGAGGGGACGCAAACCGCTGATCCCGAACTATGGGTTGGAGGCGTAACTTCATCAACCTCTCCAAAGTTTTCCCAAGTAAGGGAAGGAGACAGATAGGCCTATATGATGAAACCTCCTTCGGGTCTTTCTCCGCCGACTTTAAAAGCGTGCGAATGTCGCCCAGCTTCCAGATGTCCGGGAAAACACCGTGAGTCAGACAGCCATTGAAGAGTTCCGCGAGCACCGTGGCGTAAATGTCTGACTCGGCCAGTTTGTGAAGCATGTCAGGTTCAATCAGATCATGGCCCGGTGCTTTCCCTTTCCGATGTTTCGTCGTAGCTACGACGACCTCATCGCAGGTCCAGCGCCGGGTGGCACGAGAGTGGTCAAAAGGGAGCCTCGCCAAGTCCTGTAGTAGTGTCTGCCCTGGAACCGCTTCGGCGTCGGGAATGAGGGCATCCAAAAGAGTTCTTGAGGTATCCGCCCAATAGGTTGTGTAGGCGTCGGGTGCCGTGCGGAGGTTGACCAACGCCTTCTCAGGAGCGATACGGACTCTAAGTAGTTTGTAGACGAGCCCGTAAGGATTCTCATTCCCGACGGTGGAGACAAAGGTCCGCCAGCTTGTCGTCTTTGCCTGATAGATAAGTTTGACGTATTCCCGCCTGAGACGCCGATATTCCCTGCGCCGGGCCTCCTTGAGGGCCGGGTCCCGTGTACGTTGGGCGCACCTGCGCATGGCGCCACACCGCCGCTTCCAGGCAGTGAGGTGAGGTGTCCACCATGGCACGGACTTCGGGAACAGGGTCTTCTTTGGGATGGATGCCATTGCCGCTTGCTGAATCGCCGTCGTCACCACAGTTGCGAGGGCGTGTACATCGTGCGGGCTGCGGAGCTCAAGATCCGCATCCATCAGCGCCACTTCGGCGCTACCAATGAAGGTCTGCCAGTTTGCTCGCCGTAGGTTATGGCGCGTGGTCCTGACCAGTTGTCTGGTAGTCGGACCTGGTATGACGATTTCCAGGACGGCATGGTCGCTGGTGGTCCCGTCCTGCCGTACCCTCCAGGCGTCAAGTGATGGCCAGAGTCGTCGACTCAGCAGGGTAACGTCGATGTAGGACGAGCCCCTGGAGGAGGAGAATGTCGGCAAACTGGCTTCATTGGCTATGCCCCAGGTGGATGCGGATACGAAGTCCTCAAGAAGGCGGCCGGAAGCATCGCTGCGGGCAGCCCCCCAAGCGGGGGACTTGGCATTCGCATCCATCCCCACGATGACCGGCGTGTCACCCAGCTCGTCGTGGATGGCCTGAAGGTGGTGCAGTCGTCTCAGGAAATCGTCCTGGGGAAGAGCCGGCGGGAAATACATGCTGACGAGGCAGGTATCCCCCAATTCCGATGTGAGCCGGACGCAGACGCAATCCTGGTTGTTGAGATGCGTAAGAACAACAACATCTAGGCCTCGCTCAAGGATGACGATACAGGCCCTGGGTCGAACCTCCGTGGATCCCACGATGATCTTGTTGGAGGCGGGACCGAGCCCGCATACTGTGTTTTCCCGAGTCCAGGGTTCCTGTATCAGCAAGGTGCTGGCGCCAATAGAGGTTGCGTACTGCCGAAGCTCCGATGTCGCAGCCTTACCCTTCCCCAGGTTATGCTGCAGGATTACAAGCTGGCGGGGATTAGCCATAGTCAACTCTGCGAAGTTCCAGGCGGACTGCCCGTTTGTATGTGGGGCAGTCTTTACTTCGGACATCGTGCGTGGCCGAGAGCTTTCGGCGGGCGCACGGGGCACACACGGGGGATCGAGACGTATAACGACACTGGGTCGTGAGATGTTGACCGGCACAATGGCCGCAGGTGTCCGTGGTGTGGCTACAATGGCGCGCCACATGCCCGAAGTCCTGGCACTTGTAGCACCGTGTGGCCGTTAGATAGTCGAGGACTCGACAACGCGACCACAGGGCGAAAATACGCTGAGCAGCCCGGAGTTTGTCCCGGACTGCCAGGGAGACAGAAACGATCCAATGGCAAGTGGTATCGCCTTTGTGGATTCGGTGCCTTGGTATAAATGCCGCCTGGAAGTCAGGCCAGGCAATGTCACTAACCGCCGGGTTTTGCCTCCATACGGCGTCTGTAAGCGCCTCTGCCTCTACGTCCGACGGGACATCATAAATGATGACCCGCGGGGATTTCAACGTAGGGGGGCGATTTGCAGGCCACTCGCCTGAAGTCCCTCGTGGGCCCGCAGTTTCTCGAGGTCCCCCGCAGAGTTCACCTCAAGAACTAGTCTGCCGCAGGTTGCGAACCCGGATGCCATCGCGGGCCGGGTTGACCGACGTCATCAGCCGCGAGCGGAGTTCAGCTGCCGTCGGCGGGACATCCGGATGGTCAGGACCATCCGGGGCCGTGACGAAGACGGTGTACTTTGGAGGGGGCCGTTTAGAAGCCCCGACGAATGCACTCTTGAGTGGAGGGGGTCGAGAGTTGGCTCGTGCAGAGGCCACTGGCGTCCTGCCCTTCCGAGAACGCCCTCTCCTAGACCGGCGACGAGCGGCGGGTTGTTGCTGCTCCTGCTGTCGTTGAGGCTGTTGTCGCTGCCGCCGTTGACGGTTGGGAGGTTTCCCGAGAGGGGGAAACTCTGCCGGTCTGGTAGTGGTCGAGGCCGCGGCTGCCGCATACGAGGTAGAGGGCGCTGGTCTTCCGAAGTTCTCCAAGGAGGCCATCCTCCTCTGCAGGTCGGTGACATCCGCCGTCAGGTGAAAGACCGCTTCAGAGACGGCCTCGAAGCACCCGCGGATCTCCGCTAAGGTTTCCACGGGGACGTACCCGTCCAGGGTACCCAGGATCGTCTCCAGCCTGTTCCTGGCCTGCGGTAAAATCTGGTGCAGGGGCGGGCTGGTCTGCGGCGGGGTTAACTGCACTGCTGGGTGAGCAGTTGCCGAGTGTCTCGCTCGGACACTCGGGGCTGTCGACTCCGACTCCGAGTCCGACGACGGGGCCGTAGATGAGGAAGCCGTCGATGTGTAGACGGGCGGCTCAGGTTGTCTCCCTCGCAGCGCAGTGGACGGCTGAGGCTGCGCTGACGGAGTCTCGGAGACAGGTGGGCTCTGCGACTGCTGCTGCTGTGCTGCTCGTCGCTTCCTCGAACGTCTGGGAGCCGTGGGCGGCTCGGACGGAGGGTCCGGTAGCGGGCGCCTTCGATCGGTCTTCTTCTTCTTCCGCTGGGCCTGTGTCGGCGTCTTGGGTCGACTGGATCTGGTAGACCGTGTGGTCTCAACGGACGTGTCGGAATCCTCGACGAGGTGAGTCCGCCGAGGATCTGCACTTGTCGCAGTAATCGCGCCCAATGCCAAGTGGTCCACATTGGGCGTGATGCGGTCGTGGGATGACGACGCCGGAGTTCCCGCAACTCCTGGCGCCGGCCCTGGGGCATCCGAAACCCCTGGGCGGTAAGAGCGAGTCTTGCTGGACTTACCCATAGTGCGATTCTTTGAGGCGATGCTGCCAGCCTTTGTGGTCGCAGTAGGAAGCACTGACTGTTCCCACGTGTGCTGCCGTTGACCCGCTAAGGGGCTCATCCGCCACCACACTTCGGGCCTGGTCCTGCTGCCGGCCAAGCCCATCCCCCGGACCAGTACTCGGATTACCTCCGAGCTGCTCCGGAGTCCCCCTCTCTCGTTTGCTCGACCGACCCAGTCTTCCACGGGGATTCAAACCACCGTCTCCAACTGGGTTGCTCGGCTTAACAGGGCCCACCAACGGGTAGGTGAGAGTAGGAGTTGGGTGGAGAGGCTAGTGCGGGTCACTTGCGAGACCCGCATATGAGACGCTTCACACCCCTTGAGGCCCCAGTGGATAGGGACAGATAGAAAGAAAGTTTTACAAGGGAAGACCCAGAACCGAAGTTCTATCTACATCCCTTGGCCCCCATGGGCGCGGAGTCTACGATCGAAAACGCTGACTAAGCGCCCGACGTTGTACTGGTCGGTACCCCTTGGAATAGGAGACGTGCAGCTCTATTCCTCCGTGGGGTTCGGATGTATCCACTATCTAGGATTTAGCAGTTCAAGAACATCAGCCCCGGGTACACCTCAAGAGGCTCCCGCAGCGATGCCACGAAACCGAGACCACAGACCACCTCGAGTCCAACACCAAATATGGTTGGAGAGCCCGACAATGCCAGGCTCCCCCCCATACCCGGCCGGAGCAAGAGACGGGCGTACCCGCCTCCTGGGGCCCCCCGGCCTCCCGAGGAGTCAGTTTAGACCTTCGTTCTAAGAACGAAGGCCTCCCACTGACCAAGGGGCGACTTCGTAGCAAGCTACTAAGTCTACCAGCGGCGGCCATTCGGCCAGCCTTCCGGGTCTGCACACCCGGGGGCCTTGGTGGAGCCCATCTTTTGCGCAAACTGCGCCCCGCTACTTCCCTCCCGTCCCCATGGTGTGCCCGCGTATTTATCCGCCCCCAGACTAAAGCCTATTGCAGATTACGCGGCCACACCATTCTATCCCCAGACTCTAATAACTCGCACTGGACGCACATCCCTGCCCTAATTAGGATGACCTAATCAGCGTCCACGGTTTACTTCCGAAGTTATCCCATCCCAAGTTCACCCCTCAAGGTTCATCCTCTCCCTACCTTCTCGCTCCCTGCCCAACGACCAAGTCCATCGTGTCCAGATCTCGGCAGCCTCTGCGTTGTCCAAGATCTCTCTGAGGTCCAATCTTACGCCGACATCCATCAATTGCATCCTAAACTGGGCTCGGCTTACTGCTATCTCTTCACAGTCATACGTAACGTGCTGTGGAGTATCCACCACCCCACAATACTCGCACAGATCACTTTCCCTGAATCCAAACCTCTTTAAATAAGCGTTAAAATTGCCGTGACCACTTAAAAATTGCACATTGTAATGGGTCAACTCCAGGCGTTTTTTAACCCTATCTTCAACATTTGGCATCAAAAAGTGCGTTTTGCGACCTGTTTCTGAAGAATCCCACCTCTCTTGCCACTTTCTCATTGCTTCTCTTCTAATGTCTCTCCTATTCCCTACCCTTGTTAACCTTGCCCTATACAGGTCGCTACGCTCAACCGCCTTTAGATCTATTGGCATTACACCTGCCAATACTTGTAACGCATCCCTAGATATAGTCCTATATCCTTTACAGACTGTCAGCAGCATCGTACGTTGTGCTCTTAGCAGGACATCAGCATGATTTCTTCCATATTGCATCTTATCAGCCCATACTGGCGCACCATACAGTAAAATAGCTTCACCTACTCCTGTATACAAAGTTTTTAACGTCTTAAAGCCGAGTCCCCAGTTTGCCTGTGCCGCTCGACGAATCATGTAGAAAATCTTCGTCGCTTTTTCCGCCACATACTTTATATGCTTATCAAAGCTCAGCTTTTCATCAAGTACAATTCCTAGGTATCGGAACTCCTTCACATAGCCGATCGGTTGTCCCTTCATCTTTACCGTCGGTGCTCTTTGCGTATCTGGTCTTCGGACTGGCATATTATATTTCCCACCTTTGGTTTTACCAAACTTTCTTTGCGCCTTTTTCAGGAGCATACACTTAGTCTTGGCTACGCTGAGCTCTAATCTATTCTCTGTACACCAGTCATGTATCATGTCACAAGCTACCGACGCCTTTCTTTCCAATTCTCGTCTGGAAGTGGCCTCAACCAATAACAAACCATCATCGGCATATGCGTAGAGCCGACATCCTTGGGGCATCGCAAGTCTAAGGAATGAATCGAAAAGGACAAGCCACAGTGTCGGGCCAAGAACCGACCCTTGTGGACATCCCATCGTCAGTCTTTTTTCCTGTTCTACGCCTCTAAATCTTAGAATAGCGTGCCTATCCTTGAAGTAGTCCTTTACTACCTCTATTTCCTTTCCATTTATTCCAAAATGCTTCAACTGAACTAGAATTCTGGGCCACCAAGCGTTATCAAATGCGCCAGCTATATCAAGGAATACAGCCAATACCAAGTTCTCAGTTGAAGCTTTAACCCTATCCAAGACTTCGATTACAGCCCCTTCAGTACCTCTTCCGGGTCTGAAACCAAACTGCCCGCCGTGCAGCTTCCCTTCTTTCTCAAGGCGTCCCAAAATTCTTCCATTAATTATCTTCTCGTACAACTTGCCCAGCACCGGAAGCAACGTTAACGGCCTGAACGACTTCGGACTTTGTGGATCCTTATCTCCTCCTTTGTAAAGGATCTTTACTATTCCAATTTTCCAAGCAGACGGAAATTTTCCAGATGCAAGGCACCTATTCACTAGGTCTAGGACTTTATGCCTGACCACTGGCCATGTTTTGATCCAAATCTCGACCGTTATCTCATCATACCCTGGCGCTTTCTTCTTTCCCATAGAGGACAGAGCCTTCCAGAGTTCGTCTTCCGTTATTTCGTCACTAACCTCAGTCGCTGTGATCTCCTCCGCCTCTCTCCTTATGGCGGCGTGGCTCTCAGTGTCCTCCCTTAAATCATCTGGAAGCAACACGTGTAACAGCTTCTTCGCCAACTGATCTACATCGTGCTCGTATTCATCTCCGAATTTCATAGATGATAATAACAGTTCCTTCTTCTGTTTGTCTGCCAGTACCTTATAATGAATCCCCCATGGATCCTTGTTCCCTTCCTCGGTAACAAACTTCTCCCATGCTTCCCTCTTTGCCTTTTTGACCGCCACAAAGTACGAGTTCCTCGCCCTCCGGTAATCCCGCAAGCGGGCATCCCTTTCAGGCGAGTCCCCCGCACGCTGCAGCCGCCTGCGGGCCCTTTTTACATGGCTTCTGAGTACCGATAAATCCGCTGTCCACCACTTCGTCTGCTTATCTACACCCCTATTCCTTGGCATCGCAGTCTCTGCTGCGACTAACACCGAAGTCGTCAGATCTAATACCTCGTCATCCACACTCTCATATGCACGCTCAACACTCATGAACCCTCGAAGTTTCGTGTCAAACATGTCCCAGTCAGCCTTCCTAACCAGCAGTCGTCCTTCTTCTTCCCTCCACTGTTTAAAGGTTGTAGCCTCCTCACCTCCAACATCGAACGTTATCAACCGGTGATCACTATTACCTTCATCTCTCACCACCCAATTCCTTATTCTGGCCTTCCTATTCCTTAACGTTATATCGATGTTGGTTTCCATCAACATTGGTCCAAAGCCTCTAACCCGTTCTCCATAGGTTGCAAAAGTAGCCAGATTCCCTTCTTCATTAGCTACATGAAGATCGTTCGTCGCCAGGAACGCCTCAAGATCTTCACCTCTGCTATCCGTTTGAACACTATGCCACAAACTTGATTTGGCGTTTACGTCTCCCGCCAAAATCAGAGCCCTAGCTCCAAGTTTCCTCACACACTGTTCCCAATGCTGTATATATGGACCAATGTCTTCACTGTATTTAAAATACGAATTTACTATATAAACTGCCTGTTCTCTATATATCAATTTGACACAAACATGAAACTGACTGGACAATTCCCTTACAAACAGGACTTCCACACGCTCATTCATCACCATCACCATCGCTCCCGGTTTGCCAGGCACGTAGTACTGACGGTATCCTCCTAACTGTGGCACCTTACCCTGCCTTGAGTACGGCTCTTGAATCAGAGCTACGTCAAGTTTCCTATCCTTTATCACCTGGGCAAAATCCTCCAGACATACCGCCGATCCCTGGAGATTGATCTGTCCAACCCTAATCCCTTCCTTGGCTACCTCAGAGATAGCTGCTGTTGTGAGCATCTAACCAAAGTGTGTCCTGCTAAGCCTCTGCTCCACCATTCTTTTATACATAGGACACTCCAATGTTCCCACTTTATGCTCACTCGGTTTCTTAGCCGCCAAGCAGTTTACGCAAGAAGGTTTCTCCCCCTTACGTGGACAGTTCATAAACTCGTGACCAGCCCTCCCGCAGTGCGAGCATACACAGTCCCCGGCCTTTTTACAATGTTTCTGTACGTGGCCGTATCCCTGGCAGCTATAACAGCGGCTTATATGGTAAAAATCAACTATTCTGCAAGAGTCATAGTCTATATATACCCTTTCTGCAGACAATAAGATCTCCCGAATTTTTGGGACAAGCTCCACTACTAAATTAACAGTTTCGGCCTCTCTTCGACCGACTCGATACAAGATCTTCAGGCCTGCCATTTCTTCCTTCTTCACACCATGTTCTGCCAGGTTTTGTTGATAAATCAATTCTTTGATCTCGTCATCGGGTAATGTCTTGTCCACGTCATATATCATGGCCTTTGGGAGGATCTTTTTGGGAGCCATGGCTTTAAGGCGGTCATGCCCAGTAGTGATGTCCTTTATCTTCTGAGCAGTCTTCTTGGTGCCTGATTCTACTGCCAGGCCGCCCTTCTGCACCTTTCGCACAGCTCGTATTTGCAAGCCCTGTTCTTTGGGTGCCAGAGTCTCTTTAAATATCTTTTTTGTCACCTCCGAGTCCGTAATGGTTTCGTCCTTGGGGTATACTAAAACAACTTTCTGTGTGTCCCTTGGTGCGACGATCTTCTTTCCCACTCTTGGAGGCATCTTCGTAACGCCTGCATATGAGGCCGCTGCCGGTGTCAGTTTCGGCGTAGTCCTATCAGCGTCTCTCTGCTTCAGTAGAGTCTTCATCAGCTTATTCTCAGCCATGACCTCAGCTTTTTCAATAATTTTTCCATGGCAAATCTTCTCCATCTGGTGCCAAATTCGAAGAATAAAGGAAGCACTCGATTTGGATACCTTACTGGATTCTCTGAAAAGGTAATCCTCCAGTTGCTGCCTAAGCTGATCAACCGTCGCCGGGATATCCTCCTCTACCTCCATATCCGAAGCTGACGAGTCAGAGTCCGAAGACTTACTCGCTTCTCGCCTCCGCTTCACCGACGTCGTGGATCCAGAACGATCCCGCTGCGTATCAGACATTTCTTATTATTGGGCAGTTGCCCCTTCAAATGTTAAAACACACAACCCACAATACACGTGTGTATTGTGGTTATATTATCCGCCAACTATCAGGAGGTATCAAATATTAACACAATTTACAAGAAAAAATTTTTCTGAAAAGTCTTTTGGCGGGAAAAATTTAAACTCCTTAAATGCTAAAAACCTATCTACTATCCCTTACTACTAGTTGAAAAATTGATCAAAAACAAAAATGAGACCTTGGGGTACAGTCCTTGTACCCCAAATAAACAAAATTAAAAATGTAAACAATAAAAAAATCTAAGTCTTTTTCCCTCAAGCGAGGGAAAATTCCCTCACAGCGTCTACACTGCCTTAGGCGGGAAAACAAACTCTTTCAGGTTATGTCTATTCTGTTCTTGATTCAGAACCACTTGAGGAGCCGGTTCGCCGACTCCGAACTGGCGCGAACGCGCCTAACCTAAAAACTTGTCAACCAACTCAGTTTACGTTATTGTTACTGACATCATTGTGGCAGTGACTTTTTAAATTTTTCAGCACAAGTTATGACAGTTCTTTAAACTCAGTTTATTCTAATTTTCTTAATTAATATTACGTATTCTTTGATTTATTAACTTGAAAAATGTCCTAAACTATTTATTTTATATTTCCAAAGTCTTTGGCGTACCAAATACGTCCTAATACTACTCCTAATGACTATTTAAAAATGTCCAATGTTTTTCCTATGCTAACCCTATGCTAAACAAAGTGTCTCTTTTCACTTACTAATTTCTAATTAATTATGGTCCAATCCTACCTTCAAGTGAAGTATTTCGCAAAAGAAGTTCTTCAAGAACAATATACCACACTTCACAACAGCACACACCTTCTTAATACCACTAAAAAATCCTCTTAAACACAGACCAACTATTAGCACGTCCTTCGTGTACAAAAGTAACTCCGGAAGTACTATAGTGGATAGGGACAGAAATCTCTAGGGATAACGGAGATGTTTCAAGCCTCTGCTTATACCATCCCCGGCTCTCCTTCGAGCGGGAGGTCGATTGTTCTGAACGCTGACCAGGCGCCTGACGATGTTTTGGTCAGTACCCTTGGGTTTGAGACGTGCAGCTCTAACCCTCCACGGGTTACGGAATATCTGCTATCTAGGATTTAACAGCAGATAGGTGAATCCAACTCCACCGCACAAGACGGACACAGAGTCGACGACCCACAGCCGAAACCACAGACCAACCTCGAGTCCAACACCAATACATCGGCGATGAGCCCAGGTTTCCCCGGACCCACCCCCGATGCCGGCCGGGGCGTAGACAAGGCGTACCCTGTCTACGGGGCTCCCCGACCCCCGAGGAGTTGATTTAGCAAAGCCAGGGCAAGCCCTGACCCGCCTCCCATCAACAACGGGTCGGCCTCCCATTCTGGGAGACCTACCAGAGGCAGCATACGCCACCATTTCGGGTCTGCACACCCGGGGCTTTGGTCGGCCCTTGCCTTGGCAGTTTAAAGGGACTGCCAACCCTGTCACTCTCCTACCCCATTATGTATTCCGGCCTTTTTCTAGGCTTCATGCCTTTTAAAAAGGTACCGGGCGTCCCTCATGAGCTAGACTCTGTCACGTACTCTCCCGTACTTTGAACCCGTTCAACTTGTTTGTGCTTCCTTAAACTAATTCCTAACTATACCACTTCATGAATCCTATGCTCCTCCCTGATTCTTCCTATTTCAGCCGCAATATCATTGAAGATATCCACCGCTACTTTTCGTTGACAAATCTCCCTAAGATCTAATCTGACTCCTATCTCACTCAGTCTTTCCACCAGTTTGACCCTTTGCTCAGTAAACATCCAACAATCATACAGGACATGTTCCGGAGTATCAGGTACCTTACACCACTTACATACATCCGTCGCACACAATCCAAACCTATTTAGATAGCTCCTAAAGTTCCCATGTCCTGTTAGAAACTGAGTGCCATAATGATTAAATTCCAATTTGGTCCTAGTCCTTTCTTTAACGTCAGGAATCTTTAAATAAAGGGCCCTACCTTTGATACTATTGTTCCACCGGTCCTGCCATATATTAAACGATTCGCCCTTTATATTTTGTGCCCTATGCCGTCCATTTCTCTTATCCCAATAGAGGTCTCTTCTTTGTCTCGCCAAGATGTCGATCGGCAGTACCCCAGTCAACACTTGTAGTGCATCCTTCGATACTGTCCTGTATCCTCTACAGATTGTCAACAGCATCAGTCTCTGCGCTCTCAACAGAATTTCCGCATATGTAGACAGGCTCATCTTGTGAGCCCAGACTGCTGCACCATATAACAGTATCGACTCCCCTACACCTCGATAAAGAGTCGTAAGAGCCTTTCCATTAAATCCCCATTCAGCTCTAACCACACGGCGTATCTTTTGGAAGGCTGCAGTTGCTTTATTCGCCGCCTGTACCAAATGATTTCGAAAGCTGAGTTTTTCGTCAATTATCACACCAAGATACGTATGCTGTGTTACCATTTCTAAGTTTCTTCCATTCATTTTTACTACCGGTTTTCTAGCTAATGCTCCTTTCAGTAGCATCGCTTTCGTCTTTTCCGGACTTATTCGTAACCTATTATCTCTACTCCAATTCTCAATTACCTCCAAAGCTAGGTTTGTTTTCCTTTCTAACTCCATTCTGGAGTTAGCACTAACCAGTAAAAGCCCGTCATCAGCATACGCATATGTTCGGCATCCTATCGGCAACTGCAGTCGCAAGAAAGCGTCGAACAAAACTATCCAGAGTGTCGGACCTAGCACCGACCCCTGTGGACATCCCATTGTTAGCAGCTTTTCTCTTTTCACATTCTTAAACCTGAGAATTGCATATCTTTCATTAAAGTAATCTTTAACACAACCAAACTCCTTACCCTTTACACCAAAGTCCTGCAGCTGGACTAATATTCGTGGCCACCATGCGTTGTCAAACGCACCAGCAATATCCAGAAATATACCCAGCACGTACTTTTCTCTTTTTGTTCTAACCTCTTCTAGTACGTCTACAATTGCGTCCTCAGTTCCTCTACCAACTCTGAACCCATACTGTCTCTCATGCAGCTTGTTCTGTCCCTCAATCACATTTAAGATTCGCTTATTCAGAATTTTTTCAAAAACTTTACCCAAAACTGGTAATAACGTCAGCGGCCGGTAAGACTTTGGTACCTGGGGGTCTTTCCCTAACCCTTTATACAGTACTTTAACAATTCCAATCTTCCAGTGCTTAGGAAACTTTCCTTCCTGTAAAGCTCTATTCATGATAGCTGTGACTCTCTCTCTAACTGAATCCCACGCTTTACAGAGGATTTCCACCGTTAAATCGTCGAATCCTGGAGCTTTCTTCTTACCCATCGAAAACAGTGCACACTTGACCTCTTCCTCGTTGATCACCGGTGAATCCTCCTCTACTCTACAGTTGTCCGCTCTTCTTATTATTTCCATATCTGCATCTGAGTAGCCCTGTGGGTCAGTCGGAAGCAGCGAGTCTAGCAACTTTTCCGTAAGCATACCAATATCGTGTTCTATGTGTCCTTCAAATTTCATTGTAGATATCAGAAGCTCTTTCTTAGTCTGACCTCTCACAACTTTATAGGGCATGCCCCATGGATCCCGATTTCCTTCAACAGTGACAAATTTTTCCCAAGCACTCCTTTTTTCCTGTCTTACCATGGCAAAGTATCTGTTACGCGCCGCTCTATACCTATTTTTTCGTACATCCCTATCCTCTGCTGTACCAGTATTAATTTTCCTTCTGAGTCTCCTTACATTCCTCCTCTCAGATTCTAACTCCCTGTTCCACCAAGAGACAGTTCTCAGTTTCCTGCTTTCTCTGGGTATAGCATCTTCAGCCGCAGCTACTATAGTAGTTGTCAGGTCGACCACTTCCGCTTCTAAGTCCAAACCTGCTGCAAATGGTTGATTAATCCTGTCGTTGAGGCTATTTGCAAACTTATCCCAATTTGCTTTCCTAAGGGCAAAACGCCCTTTTTCACGTTGATCTCTCCTATCCCTGTTAATTCTTAAGCTAAGAAGCGTGTAAACTATTAACCTATGATCGCTGTTGCCTTCATTTAATACCTTCCAGTCTACTATCCTTACATTTTCCGTGCACAAAGTAATATCTATATTATTCTCAGCGATTGCCCCCGGCACCCCAGCAAATGTAGATAATTCCCCTTCTGAATTACATATATTCAACACATTCGCCATTATAAACGCTTCTAGCTTCTCACCCCGGCTGTCAGTAATCCTGTCATACCAAAGTTCAGATTTTGCGTTCACATCTCCAGCCAATATAACCCTTTGTCCATGCAGTTCTAACATAGTCCTTTCCCAATGCTTGATATGTATCTCAATATCATCCCTATACTGGAAATATGAACACATCATGTATACTTCCCTATCTCCAACTATAACCTTTACGCACACATGATGTTCACCTGACAGCTCTCTTACAAATAGCCCCTCAATGGTGTCATTGACGATGACTATTGCTGCCTTCGGTCTCTCCGACGCGTAGTATACCCTATACCCGTCGAGGTGCGGTATACGCCCTCCGCACGAGTATGGCTCTTGAAGCAGAACAATGTCCAAGCATCTATCCCTAATTACAAAATTTAGTTCTTCCAGACATATACTGGAACCCATAACATTGATCTGCCCGACTCTTATGCCACTAAATTGTGCATGCGTAGTTTCCATTTAATAGTTGGTCATGGCCACCTTTCTCATCAGTGCCCTTAGGTATATGGGACACTCCCTAGTACCACACCGATGGTTCGCAGGCTTTTTTGCAGCTTTACAAACTACGCAGACTGGGGCCTGCTCCCTCTTCTCACAGTCTCTGAAGGCATGGCCTTCTTGTCCACAGTGCGAACAAATTTGCTTTCCTTTGCCCGTGCAGAAACGCTGAGTATGGCCATATTCCTGGCACATGTAGCACCTTGCTACCGCCAAGTAGTCCGTCACGCGACAAGAAGCAAAGTCAATATAAATGCGCTGACGACTGATCAACTCATCTCTTATTTTTGGTGGACACTCCACCACCCAGTTGCAGATGTCCTCACTGCGGCGCCCCGTCTTGAATCTAAATTTGACCTCGTCGCGCACCTGTTTCTCGGATATTCCCGCATCCTCAAGATTTTGTTTGTACAGGCACTTCTTCAGCTCTTCTTCTGACAGGTCATTGTCCACATCAAAGATTTGAACCATTGGTTGCCGTCGACTAGGGTCCACACATTTGATATTTGGTTTGGTGCTGACAACTTCCTTGATTTTGTTAATGGTTTTTACGGAGCCCGCCTCAACAGCCACACCACCCTTCCTCACCTTACGCATTGCCCGTATTTGCCATCCATCCTCTTTTGGTTTTATTATCTCTTTTATTGATTTTTTAACCTCTTCTGAATCTTCCTTAGTCTCATCAGTCGGATATACTAAGACGGTCTTCTCGATAGACTTCGGTACAACTTCCTTCTTCCCGATCTTAGGCCTCGGTGCAGCAGCGACATCGGCAAATGTTTTGGCTCACGCCGTTTCCCTGGTTTCCAGGCGCCTCTCCAAAAGTTGCCCCTCCAGCTTGGCCACTCGAACTCGTAGGTTAATGTTCTCCTGTTCCAGGCGCGAAAAGAAACCTAAAATATTCTTGGCCGACAGCTTGTTAATTTTGTTGCTGTCATTAAAAAGAAATTCCTCGAGTTCAGACCGTATCTGTACGTAGGTACCGTCATTGACTCCATCTTCCTCATCCCGTCGTCGCTTGGATGCCCCGGTCACGGATCCTCTCCGTTGCCGTTCATCTTCAGTCTCCATGGCTTCCCCAGAAGCCATCACTTGCTGTATTTACAGCAAACAGTTATCAAAATTAAAGAAAAACCATACAAAGTACAATACAATTATACACAGAAGAAAAAGAAAAAATTTTCTAAGTTTTTTGGCGCCAAAAATAAAATTCACTATTTTCCACCAATTCCTAACCTAATATCCTTAACTGACTAAAAAATAGAAAAACCAAACAAAATCACAACCCCGGTACGGTCCTGGTACCGGAAATAAACGAAAAACAAAAAGTAAACAATAAAAATTTTCTAAGTCTTTTTCCCTCCGAAGAGGGAAAAATTCCCTTTGCGTGGTAAGACTTTCCCAAAGTAATTGCCACTAAGATGGCCGCTTCCAACTACCCTTAAAATGGCGCTCTTGGCGGCAAACTACCAATTTTAGGTTAGTTTGCCCAACTGCCCTTAACGCGGGAAAAGTACCACTACACTGTACCAGAAGCCGTCTGCAGAATGTTTACACGATCAGCTGTTTTCTGCCAGAAATGTTCTTATTAATAAAATGTTTCTTATTAATTAATTATTAATGTTTTAAAAGTGTGTCACTACTAAAAACGTTTATCAAAAATTAATGAATGTTTTTCTGAAACTTAAACAACTAAAATCCTACCCTATACCTTATTATAACTTAAATTAGAAAGTGTCTATGCACGCCTATTCCTACCCTATATCTAATTGAACACTGTATAAGCACAATTTAAAATTGTTAATATTTACACTCTCCCGCACTGTCTTACCTTAAGTAAGGTATTATCCTCTTCCTTTACCTTATCTTCTCCCGACACTACACTTTACAGGTCGAATTCTCAAAAATATTCCACTTTTTCAAGCTAAAATAGCGGAGCGATATACAGCACATGTACTATGCACAACTTTGCACAAACAAGTAGTGGATAGGGACAGATATAGATCAGTTTAACATGTGTGTGCCTAGGACATAGTCCTATCTACACCCATGGCCCCCATGGGCGTGGTGTCTAATATAAAATAACGCTGACAAGGCGCCCGACGTTCTTATGGTCGGTACCCCTTGGGATTGTGAGACGTGCAGCTCTAATCCCTCCGTGGGGTTCGGAATATCCACTATCTAGGATTTTTCAGTCCGCAGGCAGCCCCCCAGGATCCCGGAACGATACCGCCGAACCGAAACCACAAACCACCTCGAGTCCAACACCAAATATGGCCGAAGGGTCCCGCATTTTGCCAGACCCCCCGTCCATACCCGACCGGGGCAAGAGACAGGCGTACCCGCCTCCTGGGGCCCCCCGGTCTCCCGAGGAGTCAGTTTAGACCTCTCGTTAAAAACGAGAGACCTCCCACTGACCAAGGGGCGACTTCGTAGCAAGCTACTAGGTCTACCAGCGGCGGCCATAAGCCAGCCTTCCGGGTCTGCACACCCGGGGGCCTTGGTGGAGCCCATCTTTTGTGCACTTGCACCTCCCTCTAACTGACCCTCCCATCCCTTACCTGTGTGGTCGGATATTTACCCGCTCCTAGGACAAAGGACCTTTTGCAGATTATCCAACCACACAGTTCTTCTTCCCCGGACTCTAAAACTCGAGCATTGTCAATAACTCCCTCCCCCCGCCCCCTTAGGACGTTCGTTGTTCATCGAGTCCCACTGTTGAGTACTGGCCCACCCTTGACTACGTCCTCTCCCTTCCCTCTCGCACCAAAGCCACCTCCTTAATCCAGTCTACTAAGATGGTCGTAGCTTCTTCACTGAGTAGGATCTCTCTGAGGTCTATTCTTGATCCGATATCCATCAATTTAAGCCTAAACTGGGATCGGCTATTAGCTATCTCCAAGCAGTCATAGATCACGTGTTCTGGAGAGTCAACAACTTTACACTTCCGACAGAACTCGTCATCTCTAAATCCGAACCTCTTTAAATACGTCCCAAAGTTTCCGTGCCCTGTTAAAAACTGTGTCAAATAGTGATTTACATCCAGTTTCTTCTTTAATCTTTCCGACACATCAGGAAACAGTTGATGAGTTCTTCTTCCTGTTTCTGCCCTGTCCCACCTTTCCTGCCATTTCCTAATGGCTTCTCTTCTAACTAACACCCTATTCCC
This sequence comes from Magicicada septendecula, assembly GCA_034769895.1. Lineage (NCBI taxonomy): Eukaryota > Metazoa > Arthropoda > Insecta > Hemiptera > Cicadidae > Magicicada > Magicicada septendecula. The sequence continues at coordinate 389,871,078 of CM068374.1, read as the reverse complement.
ACCTCTTCCAACTCGTATATTGTATAACTGTTCCCTTTCCAGGGCTTTTAGATCTATTGGCATTACACCTGCCAAAACTGTCAACGCCTCCCTTGATACTGTCCTATACGCTTTTGTGACTGCTAGTAGCATTGTTCTTTGCGCTCTCAATAAGATATCGGCATATGTCAATTTCATTTTATCGGCCCATACAGGAGCTGCGTACAGCAGAATCGCTTCTCCAACTCCTTTATACAATGTTATAAGCGCCTTATAGCCGAGTCCCCAGTTCGCCTTTGCTGCTCTCTTCACCATGCAGAATGTCTTAACCGCTTTTTCTGAAACATACTTTAGATGAGGTATAAAACTCAGCTTTTCGTCCAATATCACTCCTAGGTACCTAAACTCCTTTACGTATCCGACCGATTCTCCTTTCATTTTTATTGTCGGCGGCCTTTGTGCATGAGCCCTACGTCCTGCTCTTTTATATACTCTTTCTCTCTTTACTAGCATTGTCTTCGTCTTAGCTACGCTGAGTGTCAGTTTGTTTTCCTCACACCAATCATAAATCATGTCACAGGCCGACGACGCGTTTCTTTCCAGTTCGCTTCTGGATCTCGACTCAACTAATAGCATACCGTCATCGGCATACGCAAAGAGCTGGCACTCCCGGGGCAACCGAAGTCTAAGAAATCCATCAAATAATACGATCCACAGCGTTGGTCCTAATACCGATCCTTGTGGACAGCCTTTTGTTAGTCTCTTCTCTTGATGACATCCTCTAAACTTCAATATCGCAAACCTATCCCTAAAATAATCCTTGATCACTTCTAGTTCTTTCCCTCTAATTCCAAAGTCTTTTAATTGAACAATAATCTTGGGCCACCAAGCGTTATCAAACGCACCTGCTATATCAAGAAACACTGCTGCCACATAATTTTGTCTTGACGACCTAATCCTGTCCACGACTTCGATTAAAGCCCCTTCCGTACCTCTTCCAGGTCTAAACCCATACTGCCTGTCATGCAGTTTCCTATCTTTTTCCAGGCTTCCCAAAATTCTTTTATTTATCACCTTTTCATATACTTTTCCCAGAACCGGGAGCAATGTCAGCGGTCTATACGACTTCGGATCCTGTGGGTCCTTCTCACCACCTTTATACAGGATTTTAACTACGCCAATTTTCCATAGAGCAGGGAACCTACCTTCCCTCAAGCTTCTGTTCATCAGGTCAAGGACTTTATGCCTTACCACTGGCCATGCTTTAATCCACATCTCGACTGTTAATTCGTCATATCCTGGAGCCTTCTTCTTACCCATTGTAGATAGTGCTTTCCATACCTCATCCTCAGTTATTTGCTGGCTTTCTTCAGTAGCTCCAATTTCTTCTGATTGCATTCTGATTGCCGCTTGTCTCTGCGTCTCTTCTGCACTATCGTCCGGAAGTAACACGTGCATCAGCTTCTTCGCTAACTGGTCTACATCGTGCTCATATTCATTATCGAATTTCATCGACGAAATTAACAGTTCTCTTTTTCGCTTATCGACCAGAAGTTTATAAGGAATCCCCCATGGATCCTTATTTCCTTCCTCCGTTACAAACTTTTCCCATGCCTCTCTTTTTGCCCTTTTAACCGCCGCAAAATACCGGTTCCTCGCCCTCCGGTAATACGCAAGCGCGACTCCCTTACAGACGGGTCCCCAGTACGTTGCAACAGTCTCCGGACCCTCTTTACATGGGCTCTTTCTATTTCCAATTCTCGTGTCCACCATATCGTCCTGCTCTCTTTCCCTACAGCCCTTGGCATTGAAAACTCCGCAGATGCCAATACCGAAGTCGTAAGATCTAACACTCCACTATCAACATCGTCATATTCACGCACATCATTCATAAATCCCTTCAATCTGGTGTCAAACTCTTTCCAGTCGGCATGTCTAACCATTAATCGACCTTTTTCTTCCCTGTTCAGGTCATGATTCCTAACTGATTCCCCTCCAACATTGAACACTATTAAACGATGATCACTATTCCCTTCGTCAATAACCATCCATCCTTCTAATCTGACCTTCCTATTCCTTATTGTCACGTCAATGTTGGATTCCATTAGCCTAGGTCCTTGTCCAGCAATGACCTCTCCAAACGCCGAGTATGTGGCCAAATTCCCCTCTTCATTCGCAACTACCAAGTCATTCGCCAGCAAAAACGTTTCTAATTCCTCTCCCTTATTATCCCTTGTCGTTGAATTCCACAAAGGTGACTTGGCGTTAACATCTCCTGCAAATACTATCGGTCCATTCTTGGTTCCTCTCAATATCTTGTCCCATTCATGCAGGTGTATTCCTATCTCCTCATTATATTTAAAATATGAGCTAACCAAATAGAATTCCTGATCTCTATTTATTAGTTTGACACACACATGATTCCGACTGGATAATTCCCTAACAAAAATCACTTCCACACTCTCATTCACCACCACCACCATCGCTCCCGGATTATCCGGTACAAAGTATACTCTATACTTATCCATATAAGGTACTCTACCCTGCCTGGCATATGGTTCTTGTACAAGAACTACATCCAATCTCCTATTCCTTATAACGCAGTTAAGTTCTTCTAGACAAACCGCCGAACCTTGCAAATTGATTTGTCCAACCCTAATTCCTTCATAGACCCCAGTGTTTCGTTGGTAGTCCTCCATTTTAATACTGTGTCATACTAACTCTCTGTGACACCAGCCTCTTATAAATTGGACATTCCAAAGTACCTACTCTGTGATCACTTGGCTTCTTCGCAGCGAGACAATTGGCGCAAGAGGGTTTATCCCCACCGGCTGTACAAGTTCTATAATCGTGGCCCACTTTCCCACAATGCGAGCACACACTTTCCCTCTCTGGTTTTTTGCAAAACTTAATGCCATGCCCATATCCCTGACATCTGTAGCACCTCGTGACTGACAAATGGTCTACGACTCGACAGGCGGCAAAATCAATGTAAACACGGCCAGCTTCCAGTATTACTTCTCGTATTTTAGGAGAGACCTCTACAACCAGATTAACAACGGGCAGATCTCTTCGTCCTGTTCTGTAGCACACACGAAATCCTTCCTCCATATCCTTTTTCTGAATACCGGCCTCTTCCAGGTTTTGTTTAAACATAAACTCAGCTATATCTCCGTCTTGCAGATCTCTGTCAACGTCATAAATGATCATCTTTGGTAGTATCTTCCTCGGCGCTGCAATCTTCAGTTTGTCTACCTTCCCGGCTATCTCCCTGATTCTTTGTGCCCCCTGTCGAGTTCCCGACTCAACGACGACACCACCCTTCTGGACCTTCCTTAATGAACGTATCTGGAGTCCCATGTCCTTTGGTGTTATGACTTCTTTTAAAGCTTTTTTCGTCTCTTCTGCATCGGTTTTCGTTTCGTCTTTGTGGTAAACAATTACCACCTTCTCAGCGTCACGAGGTACTACTGTCCTCTTCCCTACCTTGGGCAGATTGCTGGCAGCTGCTTGGGAGTATGACTTCACTTTCTGTACTGTTTCCTGCGTCTTGATCATTCTCTTCAGAACCTTTACTTCCGTCGCTGCTTCCACTTTTTCTATCATTTTTTCATGGCATAATTTTTCTAACTTTCTCCACATTCGTAATACAAAAAGTGCAGCTGTCTTACTAACTTTGTTAGTCTCTTTAAATAAAAACTCTTCAAGAGACTCACGCATTTCCTCGACTGTAGCAGGTAGTTCAGGCTGGTCCACATCCATATTCTCTTCTTCTGACGATGACGACGATGTCGACTTAGATAACATCTCCCTTCTCCTCTTGGCAGACGCCGTCGATCCAGATCGATCCCTATTCCCATCCATGTTGGACATAGCAGTAATCAGCCCCTACAACGGCTGGCACGCAACCCGCAACACACACAGGTGTATTGGGCTGCAGGACTTACTCCTTGGTTCAATTCACTATATAAAACTCAGTAGTATATACACACAAAATAAAACAAAATTTTTCTAAGTTCAATAAATGAATGAAAATTTTTCCAAGTCTTTTGGCGGGAAAAAATTTTTTGTCTATAAATAATAATTACTCCCTCTACACTTAAAGCACAGTTCAAAAAATAGAATAAAAACCAAAAATAATCCCTTGGGGTACCGTCCTTGTACCCCAAATAAACTTAAACAAAAACGTAAACAAAGTAAAAAAAATCTAAGTCTTTTCCCCTCAGAGAGGGAAATTTCCCTGTGGTTGCCTGAACTGCCTCAGGCGGGAAATTATTTATAGGTTAGGTAGTTTATCCCTATAGCTCACTCAGTTCGTTCGCTCTATGGCTCAGTTCAATTCTGAACTACTTCAGATGAACTGGCGCCAAGACACTTGGCTCACTGATTTATAACAATTAGGTTATGAGCGACTATATCAATGTGGCACAGAACATGGCAGAAAAAATTTTTTCAAAACAAGTCTGGACACTTTGACACAATTGTTTTTTCTTACATTTATTGTTAAAATCACTTAGTTTATGATGTTAAACACTTGAAAAATATTACTAATTGTCCGTTCAATGTTTATTAATAAATATCTGGTTCCCAGACGGCCTATACTATGAAATATAACGAAACTAAAAATGACCTGTTTTTGCAATGTTAAATTCCTATACTAAAAGTGTCCTTTTTCACTTAACTATTTACTAAAGAAACAAAAACCTCTCCTACCTTCTAAAGTGACAATCCGAAACTAGATTTCACCCAGATTGTCCTCAACACACTCAACGTCTGTAATCCTCACAAAAAACCACTTAAAAACTTCGATAAACACAGAGCCTTCTTGAATGCGACTTTCCACCTTCAAGCCAGACTCAACAGTAGTGGATAGGGACAGGTATTGTCAGGCCGGCATTGCTGCCGAACGGTACCAACGGGGACGAACCCCGACATGACCCGTAGAACGCCCGGGGTCTATCCACTATGCAGCGACGCCACAACCAAAAAGGTCGGAGCTCGGAAAAACCCCCGCCCCACACTCGCCAGGTCAGTGTCTAGGGCGGGAGAACGACCTTCCCCGGATGTTGTAGGGGAGTGACACACTTAGCCGCTCCTAGCGGCGGGACCTAGGTCCAGCCGATAGGAACGTTGCCCAGCGGGGACCACGAGGAGGTGGTGTCACCGGCTTAAAAGCTCAGGCCGTTGTTGTCTATCCGCCTGGACTTGTCTAGGAGCGCCTGATCGGGTTACCCGTAGTCGACTCGGCGAAGTTCTAGACGGACTGCCCGTTTGTATGTAGGGCAGTCGTTACTGCGAACGTCGTGCGTGGCCAGGAGCTGGCGCCGGGCGCACGGGGCGCATACGGGGGGCCGGGATTTATGACGACACTGGGTCGTGACATGATCACCGGCGCAGTGGCCGCAGGTGTCCGTGGATTGGCTGCAGTGTCTCGCCACATGTCCGAAGTCCTGGCACTTATAGCACCGTGTGGCCGCTAAGTAATCTAGAACCCGACAGCGGGACCACAGTGCAAAGACACGCTGAGCAGCCCGGAGTTTGTCCCGGACTGCCAGGGAGACAGAGACGACCCAATGGCAAGTGTTGACGCCTTTTTGGAGTTGGTGTCTAGGAATAAAAGCCTCTTTAAATTCCGACCAGGGGATGCCACTGACTGCCGGGTTCTGTCGCCACACTGCATCGGTAAGCGCCTCCGCCGCGACGTCCGTCGGGACATCATATATGATGACCCGCGGTGACTTCAACGTAGGAGGGGCGATGCGCAGGCCGCTCGCCTGAAGGCCCTCGTGTGTCTGCAATTTGGCGAGATCCCCCGCAGAGTTGACCTCTAGAACTAGTCGGCCGCCGGCTGTCTGCCGCAGGTGACGAACCCTGATGCCATCGCGGGCCGGGTTGACCGACGTCATCAATCTCGAGCGGAGTTCCGCTGCCGTCGGCGGGACATCTGGTCGTTCTGGGTCGTCCGGGGCCGTGACAAAGACTGTGTACTGCGGTGGGGGCCTTTTATAAGCCCCGACGATTGCACTTTTGAGCGGAGGAGGCCCAGAGGTGGCTCGTAGGGCAGACGCCGCCGGTGTCCTGCTCCGCCGAGAACGAGCTGCGGGTTGCCGCTGCTCCTGCTGCCGTTGAGGTCGTGTACGCTGCCGCCGCTGACTGTGGGGAGGTTTCCCGAGGGGGGGAAACTCCGTCGATCGGGTGGAGGGCGTGGCTGCAACCGCCGCATAGGAGGTAGAGGGGGCAGGTCTACCAAAGTTCTCAAAAGAGGCCATCCTCGTCTTCAAATCGGCCACGTCCGCCGTCAGGTGGGAGACCGCTTCTGACACCGCCTCGAAACACCCGCGGATGTCCGCCAACGTCTCCACTGGGACGTACCCATCCAGGGTACCCAAGATTGTCTCAAGCCTGGTCCTAGCCTGTGGTAAAACCTGGTGCGGGGGTGGACTGGTCCGCGGCGGAGTGGACTGCACGGCAGGACGAGCGGATGCGAGACGACGCTCCCTGACACTTGAAGCAGAGGACTCCGACTCTGATTCCGACGACTCCGACGAATCCGTCGACGAGGCCGGCGAGGAGGAAGCCGATGGCGTGTATATCTGCGGCTTCCGCTTCTTCTGGTGCCACCCATTGGATGGGTGAGGCGCCGCCGACGGAGTCTTGGAGACTGGCGGGCTCCGCTGTGGCTGCTGTTGCTGCTGCTGCTGCTGCTGCTGCTGCTGCGTAGCTGGCTGCTTCCGAGGCCGTTTTGGAACTGCGGGCGGCACGGATGGAGAGGCTGGTAACGGGCTCTCCCGAGCTGTCTTCTTCTTCGTCTGCTGCTGGATCGTGGCCGGCGTCTTGGGCCGACGGGATCTTGACGACTGGGACGTCGCTACTGACGAGTCTGCATTTGCACTTGACGCAGTAATCGCGCTCAGTGCCAAGTGGTCCACACTGGGCGCGATGCGGTCGTAGGATGACGACGCCGGAGTTCCCGCAACTCCTGGCGCCGGCCCTGGGGCATCCGAAGCCCCTGGGCGGTAAGAGCGAGTCTTGTTGGACTTACCCATAATGGCAATTTTTTGAGGCGATGTTGCCAGCCTTTTGTGGTCGCAGTAGGAAGCACTGACTGTTCCCACGTGTGCTGCCGTTGACCCGCTAAGGGGTTCATCCGCCACCACACTTCGGGCCTGGTCCTGCTGCCGGCCAGGCCCATCCCCCGGACCAGTACTCGGATTACCTCCGAGCTGCTCCGGAGTCCCCCTCTCTCGTTTGCTCGACCGACCCAGTCTTCCACGGGGATTCAAACCACCGTCTCCAACTGGGTTGCTCGGCTTAACAGGGCCCACCAACGGGTAGGTGAGAGTAGGAGTTGGGTGGAGAGGCTAGTGCGGGTCACTTGCGAGACCCGCATATGAGACGCTTCACACCCCTTGAGGCCCCAGTGGATAGGGACAGAAATCTCTAAGGATAACGGAGATGTTTCAAGCCTCTGCTTATACCATCCCCGGCTCTCCTTCGAGCGGGAGGTCGATTGTTCTGAACGCTGACCAGGCGCCTGACGATGTTGTGGTCAGTACCCTTGGGTTTGAGACGTGCAGCTCTAACCCTCCACGGGTTACGGAATATCTACTATCTAGGATTTAACAGCAGATAGGTGAATCCAACTCCACCGCACAAGACGGACACAGAGTCGACGACCCACAGCCGAAACCACAGACCAACCTCGAGTCCAACACCAATACATCGGTGATGAGCCCAGGTTTCCCCGGACCCACCCCCGATGCCGGCCGGGGCGTAGACAAGGCGTACCCTGTCTACGGGGCTCCCCGACCCCCGAGGAGTTGATTTAGCAAAGCCAGGGCAAGCCCTGACCCGCCTCCCATCAACAACGGGTCGGCCTCCCATTCTGGGAGACCTACCAGAGGCAGCATTACGCCACCATTTCGGGTCTGCACACCCGGGGCTTTGGTCGGCCCTTGCCTTGGCAGTTTAAAGGGACTGCCAACCCTGTTACTCTCCTTCACCATTATGTACTCCGGCCTTTTTCTAGGCTTCATGCCTTTTAAAAAAGGTACCGGTCGTCCCTCATGAGCTAGACTCCGTCACGTACATTCCCGTACTTGGAACCCGTTCAACTTGTTTGTGCTTCCTTTATTTATTCCAAACTATTACACCTCATGTAACCTATAATCCTCTCTCATCCTCCCTATTTCAGCAGTCACCTCGTTAAATAGTACTACTGCCTCCTTACGCCGACAAATCTCCCTAAAGTCTAGCCTGACTCCTATTTCACTCAGTCCTTCTACCAATTTAGCCCTTTGTTCAGCAAACATCCAACAGTCGTACAGGACATGTTCCGGAGTATCAGGAACCTTACACCACTTACACTTATCCGTCGCACAGAGTCCAAACCTATATAGATAACTCCTAAAGTTTCCATGTCCTGTAAGGTACTGAGTTCCATAATGGTTAAATTCCAACTTGATCCTAATCCTTTCTTTCACGTCAGGTATCTTTAAATAAAGGGCCCTACCTTTACTACTATTGTCCCACCGGTCCTGCCAAATATTTATTGATTCGCCCTTTATTATTTGTGCCCTATTCCTTCCATTTCTCTTGTCCCAGTAAAGATCTCTCCTTTGTCTGGCTAACAAGTCTATCGGCAGCACCCCAGTCAGCACATTCAGTGCTTCCTTCGATACTGTCCTGTATCCTCTACAGATTGTAAGCAGCATCAGTCTTTGCGCTCGTAGTAAAATCTCAGCATATGTAGAAAGGCTCATCTTGTGAGCCCAGACTGCCGCACCATACAACAGTATCGATTCCCCTACACCTTTATAAAGAGTCGTAAGAGCCTGACCTCTAAATCCCCATTCAGTTCTAACCACACGGCGTATCTTCTGGAAAGCTGCAGTTGCTTTATTTGCCGCCTGCACCAGATGGTGTCTAAAACTTAGTTTTTCGTCTATAACAACTCCAAGGTACGTATGCTGTGTCACCATTTCTATTGTTCGTCCTTCCATTTTGACAACCGGTTTTCTAGCTAATGCCCCCTTAAGTAGCATTGCTTTCGTCTTTTCCGGACTTATTCTCAATCTATTCTCCCTACTCCAATTTTCTATAACTCCTAATGCTAGGTTTGTTTTTCGTTCTAACTCCATTCTGGAGTTAGCGCTAACCAACAAAAGCCCGTCATCAGCATACGCATAAGTTCGGCACCCTATCGGCAACTGCAGTCGCAAAAATGCATCAAATAACACTATCCAAAGTGTCGGTCCTAGCACCGACCCCTGCGGACATCCCATTGATAGCAGCTTTTCTTTTTCCACATTCCTAAACCTTAATATTGCATATCTATCATTAAAATAATCTTTTATACAACCATATTCCTTACCCTTTACTCCAAAGTCCTGCAGCTGGACTAAGATTCGTGGCCACCATGCATTATCAAATGCTCCAGCAATGTCCAGGAAGATACCCAGTACGTACTTGTCTCTTTCATTGCTAACATCCTCCAGTACGTCCACAATCGCATCTTCTGTTCCTCTACCAACTCTGAACCCATACTGTCTCTCATGCAGCTTGTTCCGTCCTTCAAGCACATTTAAGATTCTCTTATTCAGAATTTTCTCAAAGACCTTCCCCAATACTGGTAACAAAGTCAGCGGCCGGTAAGACTTAGGTGCCTGAGGGTCTTTTCCTAATCCCTTATATAATACTTTTACAATTCCAATTTTCCAGTGCTTGGGAAATTTGCCTTCCTGAAGAGCTCTGTTCATAATTGTAGTGATTCGACCTCTCACTGTATTCCACGCTCTACAGAGGATCTCCACCGTCAAATCATCGAATCCTGGAGCCTTCTTCTTTCCCATTGAAAATAGTGCACATCTTACCTCTTCCTCATCAATTTCCGGTGAATCCTCCTCCACAATACTCCGTTCGGCTCTACTAATTACAACCATATCAGCTTCTGTATAGCCCAGTGGGTCAGACGGAAGCAACGAGTCTAGCAACTTTTCCGTCAACATACCAATATCGTGTTCAGTTTCATCTCCAAATTTCATTGTTGATATCAGCAGTTCCTTCTTGCTCTGACCACTCACAACTTTATAGGGCATGCCCCACGGATCCCGATTTCCTTCGACGGTGATAAACTTTTCCCAAGCACTCTTCTTCTCCTGTCTTACCATGGCAAAGTATCTATTACGCGCCGCTCTATACCTATTTTTCCGTAGTTCCCTATCCTCTAATGGTCCAGTATTTATTTTCCTCCTTAGTCTTCGAACGTTTCTCCTTTCAAACTCTAAGTCCCTATTCCACCAAGAGACAGTTCTTAGATTGTTGCTTTCCCTGGGTATCGACTCTTCAGCCGCAGCTACTATAGTAGTTGTAAGGTCGACCACTTCCGATTCTAAATCCTCCTGTGCTGCAAACGGTTGCATCATTCTATCACTCAGGCTATTTGTAAATTTTTGCCAATCTGCTTTTCTTATGGCAAATCGTCCTTTTTTCTCTAAATTCCTACTATGCCTATGTATTCTTAAGCTTTGAAGCGTAAATATTAGTAACCTATGATCGCTATTACCTTCATCTAAAACCTTCCAATTGTCTATCCATACATTTTCTGTGCACAATGTTACATCTATGTTATTCTCAGCGATCGCCCCCGGCACTCCAGCAAAGGTTGATAACTCCCCTTCTGTGTTGCAGATGTTCAATGAGTTAGCCATAATAAACATAATAAACGCTTGCCACTTTTTTGTTTTCGAACCGCCTTATTCAATTCTTCGGGGGAGACCCGAACCACCTCGTGAACCACCACTGGAGCTGCTGCCCTCAATCGTGTGTTTCGATTGTCAACTGAATCATCCACCAAGGTGTCATCTGGTAGTAAACCTTCCAGAAAAAACTGACATATCATTCGGAGCCGTCAATACTCCTTCTCCTGACCGCATCGAGACCATTTGTGTGGGCTTCTTTAGCTTATTCGCCATAATTCTGTAGGCGAGCCCCCACGGATCATCTCCCGAGAGCCGCACAACCCTCAGCCAATGCTCTTTCTTGACGTACCTGATCTTATTTGTGTACGCCGTACGAGCAATCACGAATAACCGCCTGGCCCCAGTAGTAAGAGCATGATCCGCTCCGAGACGATTCCTCAATCGTTTCCAACGTCTTTCACATCTGGTCTTACTTGATCGAAATCGATCAAGTTCGTCATTCCACCAGGCGGCTAATCGTCTCTCCTTCAGCTTATATTTGGCTGAGTCCTCCACGGCCCTCCGAAGTATCCTCGTAAGCGAGTCCACCTTTTCCGACAGCGGCATAACATCATAATCTCTCAACTGCCCGAGATCCGTTAGCACACTCGCATCTAAGAGACTCCAATCATAGTCTCTGACTGTAGACTTCCTAGATTCCCTAGGCACCTGGTAACGGATATGCTGGCTCATGTCAATGTCGTACGTTATCATACGATGGTCAGATAACGACCACTCTGAATGGACTTCCCAATCTGTAACCATTCGCTCCAGCGATCCGCTACCAAGCGTGACATCAATATTACTACGTTGTCCGCGAGTGTTCTCGAAGGTGCTAACTTCACCCGGACAATTGAACACTAACAGTTCATGAAGAACGATGAACGCCTCCAACTCCTCACCTTTCTCATCCGTAACAGGATTGTGCCAAAGCACTGATCGCGCATTGGCATCTGCCGCTATCAAGGTCTTCTCGCCACGGAACCTCCTCAATACCATCTCTAAGTGATCAATATGCGTCTCAATGCGGTCAGCGTACTTAAAGTAAGCGTTTACCAGAATTATCTGGGAGTTCCCCAAGCCAAGTCTCACAACTGTACAAGTGGGGGTACAGCAGTCCTGTATGAGCACCACATCCACGACGTTGTCTCTTACCAATGTTAATGTCCACATCTCATCCTGGGGCGTACCCCAGTAAAAGCACGGAAGCCTGGCCAAGCCAAAGGTCGTTGATACGGCTCCTGGATACAAACAATATCCAGTCGCCGTTGCTCTATGATTTTCTCGAGCTCATTCATGCCACCATAACCTCTGGCCATATTAATCTGTCCCAACTTAATGGCCATAATCAACTTTTTCAAGGGCTATCCTGCAAGCTCGCTCGTACTCCGAGCAACCCTTGCTCCCCGTGGCATGTTTAAAGTCCTTTTTCACAACCTTGCAGTTGATACAAATGGCCGGCTGGTCTTTCTTACTACAGTCCTTAACATCATGGTCACCAGTACAATGTTGACACACTTGCTTGCCTCTACAGTGCTTAGAGATGTGTCCATACATGAGACACTTGTAGCAACGTACAACCGGATTATAATCTTTAATCCTACAGGACTGCCATCCCACAAACAGTCTGTCTCTTTTTCTAAGTTCATTACGGACTCGTGGCGAACACTCCACAACCCAATTTGCACGAGTATCTTCCCTGTTTTTACTTTTGTACTTATGTACACATTGGAATTCTTTTATAAAATCTTCCTTACTAATTACTACATCATCAACATTCTGGGCATACACATCCTCGATAATTTCTTTCTCTTCCCGTCCTCCGTCCATGACCTTTGGACAGCGTTTCTTAGGTGCCTCTATCACAAGACCTTTCGTCTTCAGGGCCTCGCAATTTTGCAATTGTTCTGCCCTGTCTGTTTCAATCATTACTCCCCGGGCCGTCTTTACCACTCTGCGCACCTTGATCCCCAAATCTTTGGGGTTGATAGTTGTTTGTATCATTTTCTTTACTTCTTCTATATCTTTAGAGTCGTCCCGACTCTTTATAAAGACGACCTTCGGGGGGACTGGTTGCCTCTTGGCACCCGTAATCCTCGGGACCGACTGAGCGGCCGACACCTCAGCGTATGAGCGTGTCCTGGGGAACTCCCCCTTATCAGTGCTAGGAGCTTCCCTCATCAACTCCAACATTTCTTTTCTACCGTCCAGGCGACCCTCCAGCCTGATTTGACGCCTTTCAATCCCGGACAGCAGCTCCGTTAAGGTGTTCATATTTTTCTTGACATCATTTATCTGACTAATCGTCAGTTTCTTACTCTTATACTGTGATTGCGACCAACGCAGCATATCACTTATTATACTATGACATTGTTGGAAGGGCGTACCCTCACCAGACTTACCATCGTCCGACTCCTCCACGGACATGTCTGAGTCACTGTCTGCATGACTTACCTTGAGAGTTTTTGAGGTCCCCGGAATACCTGGGCTGATTTCCTTCCGCTTCTTCTGCGGCCGGGTTCCTCGGTCAGTCTCCGACTCAGGCGGTGACTCATTGGATTCCACCATTTTCGGGACGTCTCTACCAGCAGGCGATCTCTGCAGCTTTGAAGACCGCCGAAACGGATTATCCTCTTCCCTATCCTTACCGTTTTTACCACTCATTTTAATGAGAAATTAAAAACAGGAACACAAATTATTACACACTTTTAGAAAGAATAAAAATACGATGTCTATACACTGATTCTGTTTGGATGTATATAGAAAACCACTATATACATACAAAATACAGCCTACCACTAAAACAAGTGTTCACGCACTAGAATGTTTTAGCAACGTGTCACAAAAGATTAACAAAAAGTTCACAAGTCCCAATCTACCGAAGAAACGCGTTTACGCCGTTTAGCCAGACCCAGGGGCTTATAGCGTGACCCGGGACCACGACTAACTGCCTGGACTGTTACTAGCCCCCACCTCGGAGAGGCGGCGCAGCCCTTACTTCCACGCACTCACACTGGCCCTATACGCAATGTTATAAGAATCCAAAGTCCAACACACACACAAGCACCAACGTCTATATGGCAATGTTCTAGCGCACTATTAATCACAATTCAATCACTGTCATACAGTAGCAAGACGACACTTGACTACCGGGCACAGGGGCCAGTGGATAGGGACAGAAATCTCTAAGGATAACGGAGATGTTGCAAGCCTCTGCTTATACCATCCCCGGCTCTCCGTCGAGCGGGAGGTCTATTGTTCTGAACGCTGACCAGACGCCTGACGATGTTTTGGTCAGTACCCTTGGGTTTGAGACGTGCAGCTCTAACCCTCCATGGGTTACGGAATATCCACTATCTAGGATTTAACAGCAGATAGGTGAATCCAACTCCACCGCACAAGGCGGACACAGAGTCGACGACCCACAGCCGAAACCACAGACCAACCTCGAGTCCAACACCAATACATCGGAGATGGGCCCAGGTTCCCCGGACCCACCCCCGATGCCGGCCGGGGCGCAGACAAGGCGTACCCTGTCTACGGGGCTCCCCGACCCCCGAGGAGTTGATTTAGCAAAGTCAGGGCAAGCCCTGACCCGCCTCCCATCAACAACGGGTCGGCCTCCCATTCTGGGAGACCTACCAGAGGCAGCATACGCCACCATTTCGGGTCTGCACACCCGGGGCTTTGGTCGGCCGTTGCCTTGGCAGTTTAAAGGGACTGCCAACCCTGTCACTCTCCTACCCCATTATGTACTCCGGCCTTTTTCTAGGCTTCATGCCTTTTAAAAAGGTACCGGGCGTCCCTCATGAGCTAGACTCTGTCACGTATTCTCCCGTACTTTGAACCCGTTCAACTTGTTTGTGCTTCCTTAAACTTATTCCCAACTATACCACCTCATGTATCCTATACTCCTCCCTGATTCTTCCTATCTCAGCTGCAATATCATTGAAGATATCCACCGCTACTTTTCGTTGACAAATCTCCCTAAGATCTAATCTGACTCCTATCTCACTCAGTCTTTCCACCAGTTTGACCCTTTGCTCAGTAAACATCCAACAATCATACAGGACATGTTCCGGAGTATCAGGTACCTTACACCACTTACATACATCCCTCGCACACAATCCAAACCTATTTAGATAGCTCCTAAAGTTCCCATGTCCTGTTAGAAACTGAGTGCCATAATGGTTAAATTCCAATTTGGTCCTAGTCCTTTCTTTAACGTCAGGAATCTTTAAATAAAGGGCCCTACCTTTGATACTATAGTGGATAGGGACAGAAATCTCTAAGGATAACGGAGATGTTGCAAGCCTCTGCTTATACCATCCCCGGCTCTCTGTCGAGCGGGAGGTCATTTGTTCTGAACGCTGACCAGGCGCCTGACGATGTTTTGGTCAGTACCCTTGGGTTTGAGACGTGCAGCTCTAACCCTCCATGGGTTACGGAATATCTACTATCTAGGATTTAACAGCAGATAGGTGAATCCAACTCCACCGCACAAGGCGGGCACAGAGTCGACGACCCACAGCCGAAACCACAGACCAACCTCGAGTCCAACACCAATACATCGGAGATGGGCCCAGGTTCCCCCGGACCCACCCCCGATGCCGGCCGGGGCGCAGACAGGGCGTACCCTGTCTACGGGGCTCCCCGACCCCCGAGGAGTTGATTTAGCAAAGCCAGGGCAAGCCCTGACCCGCCTCCCATCAACAACGGGTCGGCCTCCCATTCTGGGAGACCTACCAGAGGCAGCATTACGCCACCATTTCGGGTCTGCACACCCGGGGCTTTGGTCGGCCCTTGCCTTGGCAGTTTAAAGGGACTGCCAACCCTGTTACTCTCCTTCACCATTATGTACTCCGGCCTTTTTCTAGGCTTCATGCCTTTTAAAAAGGTACCGGTCGTCCCTAATGAGCTAGACTCCGTCACGTACAATCCCGTACTTTGAACCCGTTCAACTTGTTTGTGCTTCCTTTATTTATTCCAAACTATTACACCTCATGTAACCTATGATCCTCTCTCATCCTCCCTATTTCAGCAGTCACCTCGTTAAATAGAACTACTGCCTCCTTACGCCGACAAATCTCCCTAAAGTCTAACCTGACTCCTATTTCACTCAGTCCTTCTACCAATTTAGCCCTTTGTTCTGCAAACATCCAACAGTCGTACAGGACATGTTCCGGAGTATCAGGAACCTTACACCACTTACACTTATCCGTCGCACAGAGTCCAAACCTATATAGATAACTCCTAAAGTTTCCATGTCCTGTAAGGTACTGAGTTCCATAATGGTTAAATTCCAACTTAATCCTAATCCTTTCTTTCACGTCAGGTATCTTTAAATAAAGGGCCCTACCTTTACTACTATTATCCCACCGGTCCTGCCAAATATTTAGAGATTCGCCCTTTATTATTTGTGCCCTATTCCTTCCATTTCTCTTGTCCCAGTAGAGATCTTTCCTTTGTCTGGCTAACAAGTCTATCGGCAGCACCCCAGTCAGCACATTCAGTGCTTCCTTCGATACTGTCCTGTATCCTCTACAGATTGTAAGCAGCATCAGTCTTTGCGCTCGCAACAAAATCTCAGCATATGTAGAAAGGCTCATCTTGTGAGCCCAGACTGCCGCACCATACAACAGTATCGATTCCCCTACACCTTTATAAAGAGTCGTAAGAGCCTGACCTCTAAATCCCCATTCAGTTCTAACCACACGGCGTATCTTCTGGAAAGCTGCAGTTGCTTTATTTGCCGCCTGCACCAGATGGTGTCTGAAACTTAGTTTTTCAGTGGATAGGGACAGAAATCTCTAGGGATAACGGAGATGTTGCAAGCCTCTGCTTTTACCATCCCCGGCTCTCCTTCGAGCGGGAGGTCAGTTGTTCTGAACGCTGACCAGACGCCTGACGATGTTTTGGTCAGTACCCTTGGGTTTGAGACGTGCAGCTGTAACCCTCCATGGGTTACGGAATATCCACTATCTAGGATTTAACAGCAGATAGGTGAATCCAACTCCACCGCACAAGGCGGACACAGAGTCGACGACCCACAGCCGAAACCACAGACCAACCTCGAGTCCAACACCAATACATCGGAGATGGGCCCAGGTTCCCCGGACCCACCCCCGATGCCGGCCGGGGCGCAGACAAGGCGTACCCTGTCTACGGGGCTCCCCGACCCCCTGGAGTTGATTTAGCAAAGTCAGGGCAAGCCCTGACCCGCCTCCCATCAACAACGGGTCGGCCTCCCATTCTGGGAGACCTACCAGAGGCAGCATACGCCACCATTTCGGGTCTGCACACCCGGGGCTTTGGTCGGCCCTTGCCTTGGCAGTTTAAAGGGACTGCCAACCCTGTCACTCTCCTACCCCATTATGTATTCCGGCCTTTTTCTAGGCTTCATGCCTTTTAAAAAGGTACCGGGCGTCCCTCATGAGCTAGACTCTGTCACGTACTCTCCCGTACTTTGAACCCGTTCAACTTGTTTGTGCTTCCTTAAACTAATTCCTAACTATACCACTTCATGAATCCTATGCTCCTCCCTGATTCTTCCTATTTCAGCCGCAATATCATTGAAGATATCCACCGCTACTTTTCGTTGACAAATCTCCCTAAGATCTAATCTGACTCCTATCTCACTCAGTCTTTCCACCAGTTTGACCCTTTGCTCAGTAAACATCCAACAATCATACAGGACATGTTCCGGAGTATCAGGTACCTTACACCACTTACATGCATCCGTCGCACACAATCCAAACCTATTTAGATAGTGGATAGGGACAGGTATTGTCGGACCGGCATTGCTGCCGAACGGTACCAACGGGGACGAACCCCGACATGACCCGTAAGACGCCCGGGGCTATCCACTACACAGCGACGCCACAACCAACAGTTCGGAGCTCGGAAAAACCCCCGCCCCACACTCGCCAGGTCAGTGTCTAGGGCGGGAGAACGACCTTCCCCGGATGTTGTAGGGGAGTGACACACTTAGCCGCTCCTAGCGACTGAACCTAAGTCCAGTCGGCAGGAACGTTGCCCAACGGGGACCACGAGGAGGTGGTGTCACCGGCTCGAAAGCTCAGGTCGTTTTTATCTTCTGCCTGGTCTTGGCTGCGTTCCACACTGACGGTTAGGGCAGATGCGTGCGCTTCCACTGCAAGGCACTCCGGCAGAAGGTCTTGAAGGCCGGAAAGGTGGTGGCGTGCAGAACGCATCAGATGGCGGCGGCCACAGTTGATGTGCCGTGGTGACTGCCGTACGCAGGCTGCTGCGGAGGCGATCATAGTGCGGACACTCCATGACGATGTGCCAGGGAGTGTCGATTCCTCCGCAGGTACACAATGGCGAATCCCTGAGTGATCGGGCGTGGAAATATGATGCGAAGTCCCCGTGCCCAGTCAAAAACTGCGTCGTCCAGTGATCTGCCACTAGCCAAGTAGATTTCAGACGGCGCTTTACGTTCGGAAAGAAGGCGTATGTAGTGCGGCCGTCTGCTGCCCTGTCCCAACGTCTTTGCCATTCCGCTACGAAGTGGCTATGGAGTCGTCTAGAGGCCTCGCGACTGGAGCCGCAGTGATTGAGGTCGAGCCCGACGAGGTGGCGATCTCCCATCTTGTACCGGTGCACCCAGTAGAGGAGCTGAAGTTCCAGATCCAATGGAAGCACCCCCGCAAGGACCTGAAGAGCCAGCGTGGACGTAGTTCTATAGGCTTTAGTGGTTTTCAAAAGGATCTGCCGCTGAGCAATGTTGACTTGGCGAGTGCTGCGGACATCTAGCTTGTCGCCCCATGCCCCAACTGCGTAGGAGGCCATGGGGAGGAAGATTGCTCGGTAGTACTTGTCCAGCGTGGGGGAGGTGAGGCCCCATTCAGTGGCCGCCAGCTTGGCGAAAGCAGTGAACACCTTAGCGCCCTTGTCCTGAATCATCCGGATATGGGCAGAGAGCGTCATATTTCTGCCCAGCCAAATGCCCAGGTATTTGGCCGCTGTGACGGTACGGATAGGTTCTCCCCGTAGACGGACAAGGGGCGGGCGACCTTGAAGGATTCCTTTCAGGAGGATTTGCTCAGTTTTGTGTGCGGAGAGCTGTAGGTGGTATTCTCCACACCAGGTGTTCACTAAATTGACGGCCTGCTGGGCGGCTGTCTCCAGATGGAGCCTGCTGTTGGCGGCCACGAGAACGATGAGGTCGTCGGCGTAGGCGACGCTTTCTATATTGGCGGCGGAGAGTCTTCGGAGAAGAGAATCCATCACCACATTCCATAAATCCGGGCCCAGGATGGATCCTTGGGGGCATCCCTGGGTGACGGGTTTGTCAGCGGTCTGAAAGTTTCCCAAGATGCGGACACGACGGCCTTGGAGGTAGTCAACCAAGAGGGCCGCGATGTCAAAGGGACAATGTCTATTCGCCAATTCCGCCAGGAGCGCCGGCCACCAGAGATGATCAAAAGCAGCTTGGACATCGAAGAGGATGCCCAAGACGTATTTGTCCGCTCGTCGGTGCATTATGGTGCGGACGGTGGCGATAGCATCTATCGTAGACGTTCCCTGGCGGAAACCAAACTGTCGAGGGGACGCAAACCGCTGATCCCGAACTATGGGTTGGAGGCGTAACTTCATCAACCTCTCCAAAGTTTTCCCAAGTAAGGGAAGGAGACAGATAGGCCTATATGATGAAACCTCCTTCGGGTCTTTCTCCGCCGACTTTAAAAGCGTGCGAATGTCGCCCAGCTTCCAGATGTCCGGGAAAACACCGTGAGTCAGACAGCCATTGAAGAGTTCCGCGAGCACCGTGGCGTAAATGTCTGACTCGGCCAGTTTGTGAAGCATGTCAGGTTCAATCAGATCATGGCCCGGTGCTTTCCCTTTCCGATGTTTCGTCGTAGCTACGACGACCTCATCGCAGGTCCAGCGCCGGGTGGCACGAGAGTGGTCAAAAGGGAGCCTCGCCAAGTCCTGTAGTAGTGTCTGCCCTGGAACCGCTTCGGCGTCGGGAATGAGGGCATCCAAAAGAGTTCTTGAGGTATCCGCCCAATAGGTTGTGTAGGCGTCGGGTGCCGTGCGGAGGTTGACCAACGCCTTCTCAGGAGCGATACGGACTCTAAGTAGTTTCTAGACGAGCCCGTAAGGATTCTCATTCCCGACGGTGGAGACAAAGGTCCGCCAGCTTGTCGTCTTTGCCTGATAGATAAGTTTGACGTATTCCCGCCTGAGACGCCGATATTCCCTGCGCCGGGCCTCCTTGAGGGCCGGGTCCCGTGTACGTTGGGCGCACCTGCGGATGGCGCCACACCGCCGCTTCCAGGCAGTGAGGTGAGGTGTCCACCATGGCACGGACTTCGGGAACAGGGTCTTCTTTGGGATGGATGCCATTGCCGCTTGCTGAATCGCCGTCGTCACCACAGTTGCGAGGGCGTGTACATCGTGCGGGCTGCGGAGCTCAAGATCCGCATCCATCAGCGCCACTTCGGCGCTACCAATGAAGGTCTGCCAGTTTGCTCGCCGTAGGTTATGGCGCGTGGTCCTGACCAGTTGTCTGGTAGTCGGACCTGGTATGACGATTTCCAGGACGGCATGGTCGCTGGTGGTCCCGTCCTGCCGTACCCTCCAGGCGTCAAGTGATGGCCAGAGTCGTCGACTCAGCAGGGTAACGTCGATGTAGGACGAGCCCCTGGAGGAGGAGAATGTCGGCAAACTGGCTTCATTGGCTATGCCCCAGGTGGATGCGGATACGAAGTCCTCAAGAAGGCGGCCGGAAGCATCGCTGCGGGCAGCCCCCCAAGCGGGGGACTTGGCATTCGCATCCATCCCCACGATGACCGGCGTGTCACCCAGCTCGTCGTGGATGGCCTGAAGGTGGTGCAGTCGTCTCAGGAAATCGTCCTGGGGAAGAGCCGGCGGGAAATACATGCTGACGAGGCAGGTATCCCCCAATTCCGATGTGAGCCGGACGCAGACGCAATCCTGGTTGTTGAGATGCGTAAGAACAACAACATCTAGGCCTCGCTCAAGGATGACGATACAGGCCCTGGGTCGAACCTCCGTGGATCCCACGATGATCTTGTTGGAGGCGGGACCGAGCCCGCATACTGTGTTTTCCCGAGTCCAGGGTTCCTGTATCAGCAAGGCGCTGGCGCCAATAGAGGTTGCGTACTGCCGAAGCTCCGATGTCGCAGCCTTACCCTTCCCCAGGTTATGCTGCAGGATTACAAGCTGGCGGGGATTAGCCATAGTCAACTCTGCGAAGTTCCAGGCGGACTGCCCGTTTGTATGTGGGGCAGTCTTTACTTCGGACATCGTGCGTGGCCGAGAGCTTTCGGCGGGCGCACGGGGCACACACGGGGGATCGAGACGTATAACGACACTGGGTCGTGAGATGTTGACCGGCACAATGGCCGCAGGTGTCCGTGGTGTGGCTACAATGGCGCGCCACATGCCCGAAGTCCTGGCACTTGTAGCACCGTGTGGCCGCTAGGTAGTCGAGGACTCGACAACGCGACCACAGGGCGAAAATACGCTGAGCAGCCCGGAGTTTGTCCCGGACTGCCAGGGAGACAGAAACGATCCAATGGCAAGTGGTATCGCCTTTGTGGATTCGGTGCCTTGGTATAAATGCCGCCTGGAAGTCAGGCCAGGCAATGTCACTAACCGCCGGGTTTTGCCTCCATACGGCGTCTGTAAGCGCCTCTGCCTCTACGTCCGACGGGACATCATAAATGATGACCCGCGGGGATTTCAACGTAGGGGGGGCGATTTGCAGGCCACTCGCCTGAAGTCCCTCGTGGGCCCGCAGTTTCTCGAGGTCCCCCGCAGAGTTCACCTCAAGAACTAGTCTGCCGCAGGTTGCGAACCCGGATGCCATCGCGGGCCGGGTTGACCGACGTCATCAGCCGCGAGCGGAGTTCAGCTGCCGTCGGCGGGACTTCCGGATGGTCAGGACCATCCGGGGCCGTGACGAAGACGGTGTACTTTGGAGGGGGCCGTTTAGAAGCCCCGACGAATGCACTCTTGAGTGGAGGGGGTCGAGAGTTGGCTCGTGCAGAGGCCACTGGCGTCCTGCCCTTCCGAGAACGCCCTCTCCTAGCCCGGCGACGAGCGGCGGGTTGTTGCTGCTCCTGCTGTCGTTGAGGCTGTTGTCGCTGCCGCCGTTGACGGTTGGGAGGTTTCCCGAGAGGGGGAAACTCTGCCGGTCTGGTAGTGGTCGAGGCCGCGGCTGCCGCATACGAGGTAGAGGGCGCTGGTCTTCCGAAGTTCTCCAAGGAGGCCATCCTCCTCTGCATGTCGGTGACATCCGCCGTCAGGTGAAAGACCGCTTCAGAGACGGCCTCGAAGCACCCGCGGATCTCCGCTAAGGTTTCCACGGGGACGTACCCGTCCAGGGTACCCAGGATCGTCTCCAGCCTGTTCCTGGCCTGCGGTAAAATCTGGTGCAGGGGCGGGCTGGTCTGCGGCGGGGTTGACTGCACTGCTGGGTGAGCGGTTGCCGAGTGTCTCGCTCGGACACTCGGGGCTGTCGACTCCGACTCCGAGTCCGACGACGGGGCCGTAGATGAGGAAGCCGTCGATGTGTAGACGGGCGGCTCAGGTTGTCTCCCTCGCCGCGCAGTGGACGGCTGAGGCTGCGCTGACGGAGTCTCGGAGACAGGTGGGCTCTGCGACTGCTGCTGCTGTGCTGCTCGTCGCTTCCTCGAACGTCTGGGAGCCGTGGGCGGCTCGGACGGAGGGTCCGGTAGCGGGCGCCTTCGATCGGTCTTCTTCTTCTTCCGCTGGGCCTGTGTCGGCGTCTTGGGTCGACTGGATCTGGTAGACCGTGTGGTCTCAACGGACGTGTCGGAATCCTCGACGAGGTGAGTCCGCCGAGGATCTGCACTTGTCGCAGTAATCGCGCCCAATGCCAAGTGGTCCACATTGGGCGTGATGCGGTCGTGGGATGACGACGCCGGAGTTCCCGCAACTCCTGGCGCCGGCCCTGGGGCATCCGAAACCCCTGGGCGGTAAGAGCGAGTCTTGCTGGACTTACCCATAGTGCGATTCTTTGAGGCGATGCTGCCAGCCTTTGTGGTCGCAGTAGGAAGCACTGACTGTTCCCACGTGTGCTGCCGTTGACCCGCTAAGGGGCTCATCCGCCACCACACTTCGGGCCTGGTCCTGCTGCCGGCCAGGCCCATCCCCCGGACCAGTACTCGGATTACCTCCGAGCTGCTCCGGAGTCCCCCTCTCTCGTTTGCTCGACCGACCCAGTCTTCCACGGGGATTCAAACCACCGTCTCCAACTGGGTTGCTCGGCTTAACAGGGCCCACCAACGGGTAGGTGAGAGTAGGAGTTGGGTGGACAGGCTAGTGCGGGTCACTTGCGAGACCCGCATATGAGACGCTTCACACCCCTTGAGGCCCCAGTGGATAGGGACAGATTGAAAGAAAGTTTTACAAGGGAAGACCCAGAACCGAAGTTCTATCTACATCCCTTGGCCCCCATGGGCGCGGAGTCTACGATCGAAAACGCTGACTAAGCGCCCGACGTTGTACTGGTCGGTACCCCTTGGAATAGGAGACGTGCAGCTCTATTCCTCCGTGGGGTTCGGATGTATCCACTATCTAGGATTTAGCAGTTCAAGAACATCAGCCCCGGGTACACCTCAAGAGGCTCCCGCAGCGATGCCACGAAACCGAGACCACAGACCACCTCGAGTCCAACACCAAATATGGTTGGAGAGCCCGACAATGCCAGGCTCCCCCCCATACCCGGCCGGAGCAAGAGACGGGCGTACCCGCCTCCTGGGGCCCCCCGGCCTCCCGAGGAGTCAGTTTAGACCTTCGTTCTAAGAACGAAGGCCTCCCACTGACCAAGGGGCGACTTCGTAGCAAGCTACTAAGTCTACCAGCGGCGGCCATTCGGCCAGCCTTCCGGGTCTGCACACCCGGGGGCCTTGGTGGAGCCCATCTTTTGCGCAAACTGCGCCCCGCTACTTCCCTCCCGTCCCCATGGTGTGCCCGCGTATTTATCCGCCCCTAGACTAAAGCCTATTGCAGATTACGCGGCCACACCATTCTATCCCCAGACTCTAATAACTCGCACTGGACGCACATCCCTGCCCTAATTAGGATGACCTAATCAGCGTCCACGGTTTACTTCCGAAGTTATCCCATCCCAAGTTCACCCCTCAAAGTTCATCCTCTCCCTACCTTCTCGCTCCCTGCCCAACGACCAAGTCCATCGTGTCCAGATCTCGGCAGCCTCTGCGTTGTCCAAGATCTCTCTGAGGTCCAATCTTACGCCGACATCCATCAATTGCATCCTAAACTGGGCTCGGCTTACTGCTATCTCTTCACAGTCATACGTAACGTGCTGTGGAGTATCCACCACCCCACAATACTCACACAGATCACTTTCCCTGAATCCAAACCTCTTTAAATAAGCGTTAAAATTGCCGTGACCACTTAAAAATTGCACATTGTAATGGGTCAACTCCAGGCGTTTTTTAACCCTATCTTCAACATTTGGCATCAAAAAGTGCGTTTTGCGACCTGTTTCTGAAGAATCCCACCTCTCTTGCCACTTTCTCATTGCTTCTCTTCTAATGTCTCTCCTATTCCCTACCCTTGTTAACCTTGCCCTATACAGGTCGCTACGCTCAACCGCCTTTAGATCTATTGGCATTACACCTGCCAATACTTGTAACGCATCCCTAGATATAGTCCTATATCCTTTACAGACTGTCAGCAGCATCGTACGTTGTGCTCTTAGCAGGACATCAGCATGATTTCTTCCATATTGCATCTTATCAGCCCATACTGGCGCACCATACAGTAAAATAGCTTCACCTACTCCTGTATACAAAGTTTTTAACGTCTTAAAGCCGAGTCCCCAGTTTGCCTGTGCCGCTCGACGAATCATGTAGAAAATCTTCGTCGCTTTTTCCGCCACATACTTTATATGCTTATCAAAGCTCAGCTTTTCATCAAGTACAATTCCTAGGTATCGGAACTCCTTCACATAGCCGATCGGTTGTCCCTTCATCTTTACCGTCGGTGCTCTTTGCGTATCTGGTCTTCGGACTGGCATATTATATTTCCCACCTTTGGTTTTACCAAACTTTCTTTGCGCCTTTTTCAGGAGCATACACTTAGTCTTGGCTACGCTGAGCTCTAATCTATTCTCTGTACACCAGTCATGTATCATGTCACAAGCTACCGACGCCTTTCTTTCCAATTCTCGTCTGGAAGTGACCTCAACCAATAACAAACCATCATCGGCATATGCGTAGAGCCGACATCCTTGGGGCATCGCAAGTCTAAGGAATGAATCGAAAAGGACAAGCCACAGTGTCGGGCCAAGAACCGACCCTTGTGGACATCCCATCGTCAGTCTTTTTTCCTGTTCTACGCCTCTAAATCTTAGAATAGCGTGCCTATCCTTGAAGTAGTCCTTTACTACCTCTATTTCCTTTCCATTTATTCCAAAATGCTTCAACTGAACTAGAATTCTGGGCCACCAAGCGTTATCAAATGCGCCAGCTATATCAAGGAATACAGCCAATACCAAGTTCTCAGTTGAAGCTTTAACCCTATCCAAGACTTCGATTACAGCCCCTTCAGTACCTCTTCCGGGTCTGAAACCAAACTGCCCGCCGTGCAGCTTCCCTTCTTTCTCAAGGCGTCCCAAAATTCTTCCATTAATTATCTTCTCGTACAACTTGCCCAGCACCGGAAGCAACGTTAACGGCCTGAACGACTTCGGACTTTGTGGATACTTATCTCCTCCTTTGTAAAGGATCTTTACTATTCCAATTTTCCAAGCAGACGGAAATTTTCCAGATGCAAGGCACCTATTCACTAGGTCTAGGACTTTATGCCTGACCACTGGCCATGTTTTGATCCAAATCTCGACCGTTATCTCATCATACCCTGGCGCTTTCTTCTTTCCCATAGAGGACAGAGCCTTCCAGAGTTCCTCTTCCGTTATTTCGTCACTAACCTCAGTCGCTGTGATCTCCTCCGGCTCTCTCCTTATGGCGGCGTGGCTCTCAGTGTCCTCCCTTAAATCATCTGGAAGCAACACGTGTAACAGCTTCTTCGCCAACTGATCTACATCGTGCTCGTATTCATCTCCGAATTTCATAGATGATAATAACAGTTCCTTCTTCTGTTTGTCTGCCAGTACCTTATAAGGAATCCCCCATGGATCCTTGTTCCCTTCCTCGGTAACAAACTTCTCCCATGCTTCCCTCTTTGCCTTTTTGACCGCCACAAAGTACGAGTTCCTCGCCCTCCGGTAATCCCGCAAGCGGGCATCCCTTTCAGGCGAGTCCCCCGCACGCTGCAGCCGCCTGCGGGCCCTTTTTACATGGCTTCTGAGTACCGATAAATCCGCTGTCCACCACTTCGTCTGCTTATCTACACCCCTATTCCTTGGCATCGCAGTCTCTGCTGCGACTAACACCGAAGTCGTCAGATCTAATACCTCGTCATCCACACTCTCATATGCACGCTCAACACTCATGAACCCTCGAAGTTTCGTGTCAAACATGTCCCAGTCAGCCTTCCTAACCAGCAGTCGTCCTTCTTCTTCCCTCCACTGTTTAAAGGTTGTAGCCTCCTCACCTCCAACATCGAACGTTATCAACCGGTGATCACTATTACCTTCATCTCTCACCACCCAATTCCTTATTCTGGCCTTCCTATTCCTTAACGTTATATCGATGTTGGTTTCCATCAACATTGGTCCAAAGCCTCTAACCCGTTCTCCATAGGTTGCAAAAGTAGCCAGATTCCCTTCTTCATTAGCTACATGAAGATCGTTCGTCGCCAGGAACGCCTCAAGATCTTCACCTCTGCTATCCGTTTGAACACTATGCCACACGCTTGATTTGGCGTTTACGTCTCCCGCCAAAATCAGAGCCCTAGCTCCAAGTTTCCTCACACACTGTTCCCAATGCTGTATATATGGACCAATGTCTTCACTGTATTTAAAATACGAATTTACTATATAAACTGCCTGTTCTCTATATATCAATTTGACACAAACATGAAACTGACTGGACAATTCCCTTACAAACAGGACTTCCACACGCTCATTCATCACCATCACCATCGCTCCCGGTTTGCCAGGCACGTAGTACTGACGGTATCCTCCTAACTGTGGCACCTTACCCTGCCTTGAGTACGGCTCTTGAATCAGAGCTACGTCAAGTTTCCTATCCTTTATTACCTGGGCAAAATCCTCCAGACATACCGCCGATCCCTGGAGATTGATCTGTCCAACCCTAATCCCTTCCTTGGCTACCTCAGAGATAGCTGCTGTTGTGAGCATCTAACCAAAGTGTGTCCTGCTAAGCCTCTGCTCCACCATTCTTTTATACATAGGACACTCCAATGTTCCCACTTTATGCTCACTCGGTTTCTTAGCCGCCAAGCAGTTTACGCAAGAAGGTTTCTCCCCCTTACGTGGACAGTTCATAAACTCGTGACCAGCCCTCCCGCAGTGCGAGCATACACAGTCCCCGGCCTTTTTACAATGTTTCTGTACGTGGCCGTATCCCTGGCACCTATAACAGCGGCTTATATGGTAAAAATCAACTATTCTGCAAGAGTCATAGTCTATATATACCCTTTCTGCAGACAATAAGATCTCCCGAATTTTTGGGACAAGCTCCACTACTAAATTAACAGTTTCGGCCTCTCTTCGACCGACTCGATACAAGATCTTCAGGCCTGCCATTTCTTCCTTCTTCACACCATGTTCTGCCAGGTTTTGTTGATAAATCAATTCTTTGATCTCGTCATCGGGTAATGTCTTGTCCACGTCATATATCATGGCCTTTGGGAGGATCTTTTTGGGAGCCATGGCTTTAAGGCGGTCATGCCCAGTAGTGATGTCCTTTATCTTCTGAGCAGTCTTCTTGGTGCCTGATTCTACTGCCAGGCCGCCCTTCTGCACCTTTCGCACAGCTCGTATTTGCAAGCCCTGTTCTTTGGGTGCCAGAGTCTCTTTAAATATCTTTTTTGTCACCTCCGAGTCCGTAATGGTTTCGTCCTTGGGGTATACTAAAACAACTTTCTGTGTGTCCCTTGGTGCGACGATCTTCTTTCCCACTCTTGGAGGCATCTTCGTAACGCCTGCATATGAGGCCGCTGCCGGTGTCAGTTTCGGCGTAGTCCTATCAGCGTCTCTCTGCTTCAGTAGAGTCTTCATCAGCTTATTCTCAGCCATGACCTCAGCTTTTTCAATAATTTTTCCATGGCAAATCTTCTCCATCTGGTGCCAAATCCGAAGAATAAAGGAAGCACTCGATTTGGATACCTTACTGGATTCTCTGAAAAGGTAATCCTCCAGTTGCTGCCTAAGCTGATCAACCGTCGCCGGGATATCCTCCTCTACCTCCATATCCGAAGCTGACGAGTCAGAGTCCGAAGACTTACTCGCTTCTCGCCTCCGCTTCACCGACGTCGTGGATCCAGAACGATCCCGCTGCGTATCAGACATTTCTTATTATTGGGCAGTTGCCCCTTCAAATGTTAAAACACACAACCCACAATACACGTGTGTATTGTGGTTATATTATCCGCCAACTATCAGGAGGTATCAAATATTAACACAATTTACAAGAAAAAATTTTTCTGAAAAGTCTTTTGGCGGGAAAAATTGATTCAGAACCACTTGAGGAGCCGGTTCGCCGACTCCGAACTGGCGCGAACGCGCCTAACCTAAAAACTTGTCAACCAACTCAGTTCACGTTATTGTTACTGACATCATTGTGGCAGTGACTTTTTAAATTTTTCAGCACAAGTTATGACAGTTCTTTAAACTCAGTTTATTCTAATTTTCTTAATTAATATTACGTATTCTTTGATTTATTAACTTGAAAAATGTCCTAAACTATTTATTTTATATTTCCAAAGTCTTTGGCGTACCAAATACGTCCTAATACTACTCCTAATGACTATTTAAAAATGTCCAATGTTTTTCCTATGCTAACCCTATGCTAAACAAAGTGTCTCTTTTCACTTACTAATTTCTAATTAATTATGGTCCAATCCTACCTTCAAGTGAAGTATTTCGCAAAAGAAGTTCTTCAAGAACAATATACCACACTTCACAACAGCACACACCTTCTTAATACCACTAAAAAATCCTCTTAAACACAGACCAACTATTAGCACGTCCTTCGTGTACAAAAGTAACTCCGGAAGTACAGATGAGACGCTTCACACCCCTTGAGGCCCCAGTGGATAGGGACAGAGTCTCTAAGGATAACGGAGATGTTTCAAGCCTCTGCTTATACCATCCCCGGCTCTCCGTCGAGCGGGAGGTCGATTGTTCTGAACGCTGACCAGGCGCCTGACGATGTTGTGGTCAGTACCCTTGGGTTTGAGACGTGCAGCTCTAACCCTCCACGGGTTACGGAATATCTACTATCTAGGATTTAACAGCAGATAGGTGAATCCAACTCCACCGCACAAGACGGACACAGAGTCGACGACCCACAGCCGAAACCACAGACCAACCTCGAGTCCAACACCAATACATCGGCGATGAGCCCAGGTTTCCCCGGACCCACCCCCGATGCCGGCCGGGGCGTAGACAAGGCGTACCCTGTCTACGGGGCTCCCCGACCCCCGAGGAGTTGATTTAGCAAAGCCAGGGCAAGCCCTGACCCGCCTCCCATCAACAACGGGTCGGCCTCCCATTCTGGGAGACCTACCAGAGGCAGCATTACGCCACCATTTCGGGTCTGCACACCCGGGGCTTTGGTCGGCCCTTGCCTTGGCAGTTTAAAGGGACTGCCAACCCTGTTACTCTCCTTCACCATTATGTACTCCGGCCTTTTTCTAGGCTTCATGCCTTTTAAAAAAGGTACAGGTCGTCCCTCATGAGCTAGACTCCGTCACGTACATTCCCGTACTTTGAACCCGTTCAACTTGTTTGTGCTTCCTTTATTTATTCCAAACTATTACACCTCATGTAACCTATAATCCTCTCTCATCCTCCCTATTTCAGCAGTCACCTCGTTAAATAGTACTACTGCCTCCTTACGCCGACAAATCTCCCTAAAGTCTAGCCTGACTCCTATTTCACTCAGTCCTTCTACCAATTTAGCCCTTTGTTCAGCAAACATCCAACAGTCGTACAGGACATGTTCCGGAGTATCAGGAACCTTACACCACTTACACTTATCCGTCGCACAGAGTCCAAACCTATATAGATAACTCCTAAAGTTTCCATGTCCTGTAAGGTACTGAGTTCCATAATGGTTAAATTCCAACTTAATCCTAATCCTTTCTTTCACGTCAGGTATCTTTAAATAAAGGGCCCTACCTTTACTACTATTATCCCACCGGTCCTGCCAAATATTTATTGATTCGCCCTTTATTATTTGTGCCCTATTCCTTCCATTTCTCTTGTCCCAGTAAAGATATCTCCTTTGTCTGGCTAACAAGTCTATCGGCAGCACCCCAGTCAGCACATTCAGTGCTTCCTTCGATACTGTCCTGTATCCTCTACAGATTGTAAGCAGCATCAGTCTTTGCGCTCGTAACAAAATCTCAGCATATGTAGAAAGGCTCATCTTGTGAGCCCAGACTGCCGCACCATACAACAGTATCGATTCCCCTACACCTTTATAAAGAGTCGTAAGAGCCTGACCTCTAAATCCCCATTCAGTTCTAACCACACGGCGTATCTTCTGGAAAGCTGCAGTTGCTTTATTTGCCGCCTGCACCAGATGGTGTCTAAAACTTAGTTTTTCGTCTATAACAACTCCAAGGTACGTATGCTGTGTCACCATTTCTATTGTTCGTCCTTCCATTTTGACAACCGGTTTTCTAGCTAATGCCCCCTTAAGTAGCATTGCTTTCGTCTTTTCCGGACTTATTCTCAATCTATTCTCCCTACTCCAATTTTCTATAACTCCTAATGCTAGGTTTGTTTTTCGTTCTAACTCCATTCTGGAGTTAGCGCTAACCAACAAAAGCCCGTCATCAGCATACGCATAAGTTCGGCACCCTATCGGCAACTGCAGTCGCAAAAATGCATCAAATAAAACTACCCAAAGTGTCGGTCCTAGCACCGACCCCTGCGGACATCCCATTGATAGCAGCTTTTCTTTTTCAACATTCCTAAACCTTAAAATTGCATATCTATCATTGAAATAATCTTTTATACAACCAAATTCCTTACCCTTTACTCCAAAGTCCTGCAGCTGGACTGAGATTCGTGGCCACCATGCATTATCAAATGCTCCAGCAATATCCAGGAAAATACCCAGTACGTACTTATCTCTCTCGTTGCTAACATCCTCCAGTACGTCAACAATCGCATCTTCTGTTCCTCTACCAACTCTGAACCCATACTGTCTCTCATGCAACTTGTTCCGTCCTTCAAGCACATTTAAGATTCTTTTATTCAGAATTTTCTCAAAGACCTTCCCCAATACTGGTAACAGAGTCAGCGGCCGGTAAGACTTAGGTGGCTGAGGGTCTTTCCCTAACCCCTTATATAACACTTTAACAATTCCGATTTTCCAGTGCTTGGGAAATTTGCCTTCCTGAAGAGCTCTGTTCATAATTGCAGTGATTCGTCCTCTCACTGTATTCCACGCTCTACAGAGGATCTCCACCGTCAAATCGTCGAATCCTGGAGCTTTTTTCTTCCCCATTGAAAATAGTGCACATCTTACATCTTCCTCATTAATTTCCGCTGAATCCTCTTCCACAATACTCCGTTCGGCTCTACTAATTACTACCATGTCAGCTTCTGTATAGCCCTGTGGGTCAGACGGAAGCAACGAGTCTAGCAACTTTTCCGTCAACATGCCAATATCATGTTCAGTTTCATCTCCAAATTTCATTGTTGATATCAGCAGTTCCTTTTTGCTCTGACCACTCACAACTTTATAGGGCATGCCCCACGGATCCCGATTTCCTTCGACGGTGATAAACTTTTCCCAGGCACTCTTCTTCTCCTGTCTTACCATGGCAAAATATCTATTACGCGCCGCTCTATACCTATTTTTACGTACTTCCCTATCCTCTGATGGTCCAGTATTTATTTTCCTCCTTAGTCTTAGAACGTTCCTCCTTTCAAACTCTAAGTCCCTGTTCCACCAAGAGACAGTCCTTAGATTATTGCTTTCTCTGGGTATCGACTCTTCAGCCGCAGCTACTATAGTAGTTGTAAGGTCGACCACTTCCGATTCTAAATCCTCCTGTGCTGCAAACGGTTGCATCATTCTATCATTTAGGCTATTTGTAAATTTTTGCCAATCTGCTTTCCTTATGGCAAATCGTCCTTTTTTCTCTAAGTTCCTTCTATGCCTATTTATTCTTAAGCTTTGAAGCGTAAATATAATTAACCTATGATCGCTGTTACCTTCGTCTAAAACCTTCCAATTGTCTACCCATACATTTTCTGTGCACAATGTTACATCTATGTTATTCTCAGCGATCGCCCCCGGCACTCCAGCAAAGGTTGATAACTCCCCTTCTGTGTTGCAGATATTCAATGAATTAGCCATAATAAACGCTTCAAGCTTCTCACCCCTGCTGTCAGTGATCCTATCAAACCACAGCTCGGATTTAGCGTTCACATCTCCAGCCAATATAACCCTTTTACCATGAAGTTCTAGCATAGTCCTTACCCAATGTTTGATATGCACTTCGATATCCTCCCTATACTGGAAATATGAACTCATCATGTATATTTCCCTATCACCAACTATCACCTTTACACATACATGATGCTCTCCTGACAGCTCTCTAACAAATAGCCCTTCGATGTCGTTATTAACAATTACGATAGCTGCTTTCGGTCGTTCCGACGCATAATATACCCTATACCCGTCGAGATGCGGTATACGCCCTCCGCACGAATACGGCGTTTGGGTGTGCCCGTACTCCTGGCACATGTAGCAACGGGCGACGGCCAGGTAGTCGACTACACGACAAGATGCAAAATCAATATAAACTCGTTGTTTAGTGATGAGTTCGTCCCTTATTTTGGTGGGACACTCGACGACCCAGTTGCATATTTCGTCGTTCCTCCTGCCGGTTCTAAAACGGAATTTGACTTCTTCCCGGACTTGACGTTCAGAAAACCCAGCGTCGTCCAGATTCTGCTTGAACAAGCACCCTTTCAATTGTTCCTCGTTCAGGTCTATATCCACGTCGAAAATTTGAACCATCGGTCTGCGCCTACTTGGTTCGACGCATTTGATGGTAGGTTGCGTCCTGGCCACTTCCTTTATTCTTTGGACAGTCTTCGCCGATCCAGTCTCCACGGCAACTGCACCCTTCCTTACTTTCCTCATGGACCTTATCTGCCACCCCTCTTCCTTTGGTTTTAATATGTCCTTTAAAACTTTCTTCGTTTCATCTGAGTCGTCCTTTTTCTCGTCAACGGGGTAGACGAGCACAGTCTGGTCCATTGGTTTAGGGACCACCTCTTTTTTACCAATTTTGGGCCTTGGTGCCCCGACCACATCCACATCAGCAAAAGTTTTCTGTTTTGCAGCCATCTCCCTTGTCTCCATCCTTCTTTCTAGAAGCTGTCCCTCTAGCTTTGCTGTTCTTATTCGCAGTTTCACATTTTCAGCCTCTAATCTCGCAAAGCTGGCCAAAATATTCTTTGCCGCCGTTTTGCTGACCTTATTGTTGTCATTAAAGGGGTACTCCTCCATCTCCTGCCTGATCTTAAGGTACCCTTCATCTTCTTCCGCGTCCCGTCGTCTCTTGGAACCTCCAACCGAGGTCACTGATCCTCGACGCTGCCTATCCTCGTCCGTCTCCATTGCGTCGCCTGCACTCATTTTTTAAGTGCAAAAAAATTAAGCAAAAGAACTAACATAAGATGACAATAAAAACAATGTTCAAGTGAAAAAATTTCTAAGACCGAAATTTTGAATACCACAAAAAATCAAAATCCCAGGTACCGTCCTTGTACCTCAAAAATTAAAATCAAAAATGTAAACAATAAAAATTTTTCTAAGTTCTTTTCCCTCAACTGAGGGAAAAATTCCCACACAACTGCGACACTGCTATTATGTATTACTTGATTTAGTGGTTACGGAATCGGATCGTGAACTAGTTCACCAACTCGGTTCGTGAACCGAACGAACTAAATGAATCACTATTTGAATTTTTTAGGTTATTCCGCTTTTTACGCGGGAAATGTACAGTTCAGGTCCACCAAAAGCCAAACTACTGTGTTGACACAAATCAGCTGATTTGTGTCAAATACTTATTGGTGAAAAATGTTCCAATTTAAGTATTTAATTTGATTTTTATGAATCTAAACTATTACTAATTGTTCTACTATAACTATAATTGTTTATTTACTCTTAATGAGTCTTCAACCTAGCCTAAAACCTTAATATTACCTAGTTTTCAAGTGTCTATTTCACTCCTATCCTATCCTATACTATTAATGAACGGTTCAGCACTGTAGAGAAAAAATCCAATTTTATGCGCTAAACCCGCACTTCTTACCTTACGCAAGGTATTATCCTCTTCAGGATCCTTATATTCACACTTCACAATACTTTACTCGAAGAAAAGCACACATAAAACCACTATTATAGCACTAAATCGCAGAGCGATTTTAAACCACGTCTTGTTGCAACAACCATGCACAAACAAGTAGTGGATAGGGACAGGTAGTGTCGGACCGGCATTGCTGCCGTACGGTACCAACGGGGACGAACCCCGACATGACCCGTGAAACGCCCGGGGTCCATCCACTATACAGCGACGCCACAACCAACAGGTCGGAGCTCGGAAAAACCCCCGCCCCACACTCGCCAGGTCAGTGTCTAGGGCGGGAGAACGACCTTCCCCGGATGTTGTAGGGGAGTGACACACTTAGCCGCTCCTAGCGACGGAACCTAAGTCCAGTCGGTAGGAACGTTGCCCAGCGGGGACCACGAGGAGGTGGTGTCACCGGCTCGAAAGCTCAGGTCGTTATTATCTTCTGCCTGGTCTTGGCTGCGTTCCACACTGAGGTTAGGGCAGATGCGTGCGCTTCCACTGCAAGGCACTTCGGCAGAAGTTCTTGAAGGCCGGAAAGGTGGTAGCGTGCAGAAGCGCATCAGATGGCGGCGGCCACAGTTGATGTGCCGTGGTGACTGCCGTACGCAGGCCGCTGCGGAGGCGATCATAGTGCGGACACTCCATGACGATGTGCCAAGGAGTGTCGATTCCTCCGCAGGTACACAGTGGAGAATCCCTCAGTGAACGGGCGTGTAGATATGACGCAAAGTCCCCGTGGCCGGTCAGAAACTGCGTCGTCCAGTGATCTGCCACGAGCCAAGTAGATTTCAGCCGGCGCTTCACATTCGGAAGGAAGGCGTACGGCCTTCGGCTGCCCTGTCCCATCGGCGTTGCCATTCCGCCACGAAGTGGTTATGGAGGCGACGGGAGGCTTCCCGATGACTGGAGCAAGCGGTGAGGTCCATCCCGGCCAGCTGACGTTGGCCCTGCTTGAATCGGTGTATCAGGTATGCGAGCTGCAACTCCAGATCCAGAGGCAAGACCCCGGCGACGACTTGAAGAGCAGGAGTGGAGGCAGTACGATATGCTTTGGTGATTCTCAGAAGGATCTGCCGTTGGGCCGTGGTGATCTGGCGAGTGCTGCGGACATCTATGCGGTCCCCCCACGCCCCTACAGCGTAAGAGGCCATGGGCAGGAAGATGGCGCGATAGTATGTGCCGAGCGTCGGGCAGGTGAGCCCCCATTCGGTGGCCGCTAGCTTGGAGAAGGCCGTAAAGACCCTGTTCCCCTTGTCCTGTACCATTCTGATATGGGCAGACAGTGTCATATTCCTGCCCAGCCAAACACCAAGGTATTTGGTCGCCGGTACGGGGTCCCTTGCAGTCGGACAAGGGGCGGACGGTCTCGGAGAATCCCTTTAAGGAGGATTTGCTCCGTCTTCTGTGTGGAGAGCCGGAGATGATTTTCTCCACACCAAAAGGCTACAAGGTCCACGGCGCGTTGAGCAGCGGTCTCCAGAAGAATCCTGCTGTTGGCGGCCACAAGGACTATGAGGTCATCTGCGTAGGCCACGCACTCGACGTCATGGGCAGAGAGCCTCCGAAGCAGAGAATCCATGACCACGTTCCACAGATCCGGGCCCAGGATGGATCCTTGGGGGCATCCCCGAGTGACGGGTTTGCCCGCAGTTTGATAGTTGCCGTGAATTCGCACCCGGCGACCATGGAGATAATCCACAAGGAGGGTCGCGAGGTCCAGCGGGCAGTGTCGGAGCGCAAGTTCCGCCCGGAGCGCCGGCCACCAGAGATGGTCGAAAGCGGCTTGGACATCAAACAAGATGCCCAAGACGTATTTCTCCGCACAGGCGCTGATGATGGCACGGACATGGAGGATGGCATCTACCGTGGATGTCCCCTGGCGGAAGCCATACTGCCGTGGCGATGCAAACTGCGGGTCCCGGATGACTGGGTGGAGACGCAGTCTCATGAGGCGTTCCAGCGTTTTCCCCAGCAAGGGGAGAAGACAGATGGGGCGATAGGAAGTCACCTCTTTTGGATCTTTCTCCGCCGACTTCAACAGAGTCCGAATGTCGCCCAATTTCCATACGTCAGGGAAGACACCATGAACCAGGCAGCCGTTAAAGAGCTCCGTAGTTACTGCCGCGAAGATATCGGAGGCAGCCAGCTGGTGTAGCATTCCTGGCTCAATTAAATCGTGTCCGGGCGCCTTCCCTTTACGGTGTTTCTCCGTCGCGCAGATGACCTCATTACAGGTCCAGCGCCTGGTGTCTCTGGACCTGTCGAAGGGGAGTCTCGCCAGATCTTGGTGGAGTGTCCAGTTGGGGGTCCCAGGTGCGTCGGGAATGAGCGCGTCCAGAAGGGCCATAGAGGTGTCCGCCCAAGAGGACGTATACACATCGGGCGCCATACGGAGATTGGCCAGCGCTTTCTCAGGCGCAATACGGACTCTTAGCAATTTATAGACGAGTCCGTACGGCGTCTCATTCCCGACAGTGGTGACAAAAGTCCGCCAGCTAGCGATCTTGGCCCGGTAGATGCGCTTGGTGTACTCTCGCCGAAGCCTCCGATACTCCCTGCGCCGAAGGTCCTTCACTACAGGGTCCCGCGTCCGTTGGGCGCATCTGCGCATGGCGGCGCACCGTCGCTTCCAGTGAGTTAGCTAGGGTGTCCACCATGGAACGGATCGCGGGAAGAAGGTCTTCTTGGGAATGGATGCCGCTGCTGCCTGTTGGATGGCCGTAGTTACCTCGTCCGCGAGCGAGTTTACGTCACGGGGGCTGCGCAGAGTAAGCTCCGCATCCATGAGCGCCAGCTCGGTGTCGCGAATGAAGGGAGTCCAATTCGCCCGCTTCAGGTTGAACCTGGTAGACCGGACCAGCCGAGTGGTAGTGGGTGCTCGGAGGATGATTTCCAATACGGCATGGTCACTAGTGGTCCAGTCCTGTCGCACCCTCCAGGAGTCGAGCGCCGGCCACAGGCGATGGCTAAGCAGGGTGACGTCGATGTGCGATGTACCCCTGGAGGAGGAGAATGTGGGCAGTCCGACTTCATTCGCAATGCTCCAACTGGATGCGGAGATGAAGTCCTCGAGGAGACGGCCAGAAGCATCACTGCGGTCAGCCCCCCAAGCAGGGGACTTGGCATTGGCATCCATGCCCACGATGACTGGAGTGTCGCCAATCGCATCGTGAATGTCTTGCAGGTGTTGGAGACGCCTCAGGAACTCAGCCTGGGGAAGAGCCGGCGGGAAATACATGCTGACCAAACATGTATCCCCGAATTCCGACGTCAGCCGGATACAGACGCAATCTTGATTAGTAAGGTGCGTTAGGACTACAACGTCAAGGCCCCGCTCCAAGACAACGATACAGGCCCGGGGTCGAACTTCGGAAGTGCCCACTATAATTTGATTGGAAGTGGGACCAAGTCCGCACACTGTGTTTTCCCGGGTCCAAGGTTCCTGTATCAGCAGGACGCTAGCTCCGACGGAAGTGGCGTGTTGTCGAAGCTCCGACGTTGCAGCCTTGCCCTTCCCCAGGTTGTGCTGGAGAATAATCAGCCGGCGGGATTCAGCCATAGTTCGTCCGTCCCAATTCACGCTGAACTGCCCGTTTGTAGGTGGGGCAGTCCCTGCTCTGGACGCCATGACTCGCCTTCAGCTTCCGCCGAGCACAGGGGGCGCAAACTGGCTTCCGCGCCTTGTGTTGACAGTTGCGAGTGGTGTGGAGGCCGGCACAGTGGCCGCAGGTGTCTGTGTCAGAGGCACAATGCCGCGCCACGTGCCCATACTCCTGGCATTTGTAGCACCGAGTGGGCACGAGGTAATCCAAGACCCGGCAGCGTGACCACAAGGCGAAGATGCGCTGGGCGGTTCGCAATTTGTCCCGCACCGCCGAAGATACCGAGACGATCCAATTGCAGGTGGAGGCGCCTTTCTGAATCTGCTGCCGGGGAATGAAGGACTCCTGGAATTCTGACCAGGCGATGTCACTGACCGCAGGGTTTTGCCGCCATACTGCGTCAGTCAGAGCCTCCGCATCTACGTCCGTCGGGACATCATATACGATGACCCGCGGTGACTTCAACGTGGGAGGGGCGATTCGCAGGCCACTCGCCTGAAGCCCCTCGTGTGCCCGCAGCTTCTCGAGGTCCCCCGCAGAGTTCACCTCTAGGACGAGTCGTCCTCCCGCAGTCGCCCTCAGGTTCCTGACTCTGATGCCGTCACGGGCCGGGTTTACAGACGACATCAACCTCGAACGAAGTTCAGCGGCCGTCGGCAGAGCGTCCGGTTGGTCCGGGCCGGCAGGTGCCGAAACAAAGACGGTGTGCTTCGGCGGAGGCTTCCTTTTGGCTGCCCTGGCAAACGCACTCTTAATCGGAGGGGGTTTGGAGGCGTTCTCTTGCTGCGAGGTCACCGCTGGTATCTTGCCCTTCTTCGAACGGCCTCGTCTGGCCCGGCGAGGAGCGTCGGGGTGCTGCCGCGTCTGTTGGCTGCGAGACTTCTTTCTGGGTCGCTGTCGTCGTGTGGCGGGTTTCCGAAGAGGAGGAAACTCGGCAGGCCTGGTCGACGTCGAAGCCGCCACTGCCGCATAAGTAGTGGAAGGGGCAGCGGCGCCACGGGTCTCCAAGGAGGTCATCCGTTGCTGGAGGTTGGCCACATCAGTCGAGAGATGGAAGACTGCTTCCGAGACCGCCTCGAAACAGCCGCGGATCTCCGCCAACGTCTCCACTGGGACAAACCCATCCAGGGTTTCTAGGATGGATTCAAGCCTAGTCCTGGCCTGTGGTATCACCTGGTGCAGGGGTGGGCTGGTCTGCGGCGGAGTAGATTGCACTGCTGCACGGCGCTCCCTAACACTTGGGGCAGACGACTCCGACTCCGAATCTGACGACGGGGCCGGCGAGGAGGAAGCCGACGACGTGTAGATCTGTGGCTGTGGCTGCTTTCGTCTCCTCACTGTAGATGGTTGAGGCGCCGCCGACGGAGTCTTGGAGGCTGGTGGGCTCTGCTGCGGTTGCTGCTGCGCTGCTGGCTGCTTTCGTGGTCGACTGGGAGCCGTGGGCGGCTCGGATGGCGAGGCTGGTTGCAGGCGTCTCCGAGCTGCCTTCTTCTTCTTCTTCAGCTGGACTTCGTACGGCGGCGTGGTGGGTCGACGCGACCTGGTCGACCTTGACGACGCTACGGACGAGTCCGTATCCTCGACGAGGTGAGTCCGCCGAGGATCTGCACTTGTCGCAGTAATCGCGCTCAGTGCCAAGTGGTCCACACTGGGCGCGATGCGGTCGTAGGATGACGACGCCGGAGTTCCCGCAACTCCTGGCGCCTGCCCTGGGGCATCCGAAACCCCTGGGCGGTAAGAGCGAGTCTTGCTGGACTTACCCATATTTGCAATTCTTGAAGGCGATGCTGCCAGCCTTTTGTGGTCGCAGTAGGAAGCACTGACTGTTCCCACGTGTGCTGCCGTTGACCCGCTAAGGGGTTCATCCGCCACCACACTTCGGGCCTGGTCCTGCTGCCGGCCAGGCCCATCCCCCGGACCAGTACTCGGATTACCTCCGAGCTGCTCCGGAGTCCCCCTCTCTCGTTTGCTCGACCGACCCAGTCTTCCACGGGGATTCAAACCACCGTCTCCAACTGGGTTGCTCGGCTTAACAGGGCCCACCAACGGGTAGGTGAGAGTAGGAGTTGGGTGGAGAGGCTAGTGCGGGCCACTTGCGAGACCCGCATATGAGACGCTTCACACCCCTTGAGGCCCCAGTGGATAGGGACAGAAATCTCTAGCGATAACGGAGATGTTGCAAGCCTCTGCTTATACCATCCCCGGCTCTCCTTCGAGCGGGAGGTCAATTGTTCTGAACGCTGACCAGACGCCTGACGATGTTTTGGTCAGTACCCTTGGGTTTGAGACGTGCAGCTCTAACCCTCCATGGGTTACGGAATATCCACTATCTAGGATTTAACAGCAGATAGGTGAATCCAACTCCACCGCACAAGGCGGACACAGAGTCGACGACCCACAGCCGAAACCACAGACCAACCTCGAGTCCAACACCAATACATCGGAGATGGGCCCAGGTTCCCCGGACCCACCCCCGATGCCGGCCGGGGCGCAGACAAGGCGTAACCTGTCTACGGGGCTCCCCGACCCCCGAGGAGTTGATTTAGCAAAGTCAGGGCAAGCCCTGACCCGCCTCCCATCAACAACGGGTCGGCCTCCCATTCTGGGAGACCTACCAGAGGCAGCATACGCCACCATTTCGGGTCTGCACACCCGGGGCTTTGGTCGGCCGTTGCCTTGGCAGTTTAAAGGGACTGCCAACCCTGTCACTCTCCTACCCCATTATGTACTCCGGCCTTTTTCTAGGCTTCATGCCTTTTAAAAAGGTACCGGGCGTCCCTCATGAGCTAGACTCTGTCACGTATTCTCCCGTACTTTGAACCCGTTCAACTTGTTTGTGCTTCCTTAAACTTATTCCCAACTATACCACCTCATGTATCATATGCTCCTCCCTGATTCTTCCTATCTCAGCTGCAATATCATTGAAGATATCCACCGCTACTTTTCGTTGACAAATCTCCCTAAGATCTAATCTGACTCCTATCTCACTCAGTCTTTCCACCAGTTTGACCCTTTGCTCAGTAAACATCCAACAATCATACAGGACATGTTCCGGAGTATCAGGTACCTTACACCACTTACATACATCCCTCGCACACAATCCAAACCTATTTGGATAGCTCCTAAAGTTCCCATGTCCTGTTAGAAACTGAGTGCCATAATGGTTAAATTCCAATTTGGTCCTAGTCCTTTCTTTAACGTCAGGAATCTTTAAATAAAGGGCCCTACCTTTGATACTATAGTGGATAGGGACAGAAATCTCTAAGGATAACGGAGATGTTGCAAGCCTCTGCTTATACCATCCCCGGCTCTCCGTCGAGCGGGAGGTCATTTGTTCTGAACGCTGACCAGGCGCCTGACGATGTTTTGGTCAGTACCCTTGGGTTTGAGACGTGCAGCTCTAACCCTCCATGGGTTACGGAATATCTACTATCTAGGATTTAACAGCAGATAGGTGAATCCAACTCCACCGCACAAGGCGGGCACTGAGTCGACGACCCACAGCCGAAACCACAGACCAACCTCGAGTCCAACACCAATACATCGGAGATGGGCCCAGGTTCCCCCGGACCCACCCACGATGCCGGCCGGGGCGCAGACAGGGCGTACCCTGTCTACGGGGCTCCCCGACCCCCGAGGAGTTGATTTAGCAAAGCCAGGGCAAGCCCTGACCCGCCTCCCATCAACAACGGGTCGGCCTCCCATTCTGGGAGACCTACCAGAGGCAGCATTACGCCACCATTTCGGGTCTGCACACCCGGGGCTTTGGTCGGCCCTTGCCTTGGCAGTTTAAAGGGACTGCCAACCCTGTTACTCTCCTTCACCATTATGTACTCCGGCCTTTTTCTAGGCTTCATGCCTTTTAAAAAGGTACCGGTCGTCCCTAATGAGCTAGACTCCGTCACGTACAATCCCGTACTTTGAACCCGTTCAACTTGTTTGTGCTTCCTTTATTTATTCCAAACTATTACACCTCATGTAACCTATGATCCTCTCTCGTCCTCCCTATTTCAGCAGTCACCTCGTTAAATAGAACTACTGCCTCCTTACGCCGACAAATCTCCCTAAAGTCTAACCTGACTCCTATTTCACTCAGTCCTTCTACCAATTTAGCCCTTTGTTCTGCAAACATCCAACAGTCGTACAGGACATGTTCCGGAGTATCAGGAACCTTACACCACTTACACTTATCCGTCGCACAGAGTCCAAACCTATATAGATAACTCCTAAAGTTTCCATGTCCTGTAAGGTACTGAGTTCCATAATGGTTAAATTCCAACTTAATCCTAATCCTTTCTTTCACGTCAGGTATCTTTAAATAAAGGGCCCTACCTTTACTACTATTATCCCACCGGTCCTGCCAAATATTTATAGATTCGCCCTTTATTATTTGTGCCCTATTCCTTCCATTTCTCTTGTCCCAGTAGAGATCTTTCCTTTGTCTGGCTAACAAGTCTATCGGCAGCACCCCAGTCAGCACATTCAGTGCTTCCTTCGATACTGTCCTGTATCCTCTACAGATTGTAAGCAGCATCAGTCTTTGCGCTCGCAACAAAATCTCAGCATATGTAGAAAGGCTCATCTTGTGAGCCCAGACTGCCGCACCATACAACAGT
Organism: Magicicada septendecula; assembly: GCA_034769895.1. Lineage (NCBI taxonomy): Eukaryota > Metazoa > Arthropoda > Insecta > Hemiptera > Cicadidae > Magicicada > Magicicada septendecula. The sequence goes on along the minus strand of CM068374.1, from coordinate 389,828,622 downwards.
ATCGATTCCCCTACACCTTTATAAAGAGTCGTAAGAGCCTGACCTCTAAATCCCCATTCAGTTCTAACCACACGGCGTATCTTCTGGAAAGCTGCAGTTGCTTTATTTGCCGCCTGCACCAGATGGTGTCTGAAACTTAGTTTTTCAGTGGATAGGGACAGAAATCTCTAGGGATAACGGAGATGTTGCAAGCCTCTGCTTTTACCATCCCCGGCTCTCCTTCGAGCGGGAGGTCAGTTGTTCTGAACGCTGACCAGACGCCTGACGATGTTTGGGTCAGTACCCTTGGGTTTGAGACGTGCAGCTGTAACCCTCCATGGGTTACGGAATATCCACTATCTAGGATTTAACAGCAGATAGGTGAATCCAACTCCACCGCACAAGGCGGACACAGAGTCGACGACCCACAGCCGAAACCACAGACCAACCTCGAGTCCAACACCAATACATCGGAGATGGGCCCAGGTTCCCCGGACTCACCCCCGATGCCGGCCGGGGCGCAGACAAGGCGTACCCTGTCTACGGGGCTCCCCGACCCCCTGGAGTTGATTTAGCAAAGTCAGGGCAAGCCCTGACCCGCCTCCCATCAACAACGGGTCGGCCTCCCATTCTGGGAGACCTACCAGAGGCAGCATACGCCACCATTTCGGGTCTGCACACCCGGGGCTTTGGTCGGCCCTTGCCTTGGCAGTTTAAAGGGACTGCCAACCCTGTCACTCTCCTACCCCATTATGTATTCCGGCCTTTTTCTAGGCTTCATGCCTTTTAAAAAGGTACCGGGCGTCCCTCATGAGCTAGACTCTGTCACGTACTCTCCCGTACTTTGAACCCGTTCAACTTGTTTGTGCTTCCTTAAACTAATTCCTAACTATACCACTTCATGAATCCTATGCTCCTCCCTGATTCTTCCTATTTCAGCCGCAATATCATTGAAGATATCCACCGCTACTTTTCGTTGACAAATCTCCCTAAGATCTAATCTGACTCCTATCTCACTCAGTCTTTCCACCAGTTTGACCCTTTGCTCAGTAAACATCCAACAATCATACAGGACATGTTCCGGAGTATCAGGTACCTTACACCACTTACATGCATCCGTCGCACACAATCCAAACCTATTTAGATAGTGGATAGGGACAGGTATTGTCGGACCGGCATTGCTGCCGAACGGTACCAACGGGGACGAACCCCGACATGACCCGTAAGACGCCCGGGGCTATCCACTACACAGCGACGCCACAACCAACAGTTCGGAGCTCGGAAAAACCCCCGCCCCACACTCGCCAGGTCAGTGTCTAGGGCGGGAGAACGACCTTCCCCGGATGTTGTAGGGGAGTGACACACTTAGCCGCTCCTAGCGACTGAACCTAAGTCCAGTCGGCAGGAACGTTGCCCAACGGGGACCACGAGGAGGTGGTGTCACCGGCTCGAAAGCTCAGGTCGTTTTTATCTTCTGCCTGGTCTTGGCTGCGTTCCACACTGACGGTTAGGGCAGATGCGTGCGCTTCCACTGCAAGGCACTCCGGCAGAAGGTCTTGAAGGCCGGAAAGGTGGTGGCGTGCAGAACGCATCAGATGGCGGCGGCCACAGTTGATGTGCCGTGGTGACTGCCGTACGCAGGCTGCTGCGGAGGCGATCATAGTGCGGACACTCCATGACGATGTGCCGGGGAGTGTCGATTCCTCCGCAGGTACACAATGGCGAATCCCTGAGTGATCGGGCGTGGAAATATGATGCGAAGTCCCCGTGCCCAGTCAAAAACTGCGTCGTCCAGTGATCTGCCACTAGCCAAGTAGATTTCAGACGGCGCTTTACGTTCGGAAAGAAGGCGTATGTAGTGCGGCCGTCTGCTGCCCTGTCCCAACGTCTTTGCCATTCCGCTACGAAGTGGCTATGGAGTCGTCTAGAGGCCTCGCAACTGGAGCCGCAGTGATTGAGGTCGAGCCCGACGAGGTGGCGATCTCCCATCTTGTACCGGTGCACCCAGTAGAGGAGCTGAAGTTCCAGATCCAATGGAAGCACCCCCGCAAGGACCTGAAGAGCCAGCGTGGACGTAGTTCTATAGGCTTTAGTGGTTTTCAAAAGGATTCTGCCGCTGAGCAATGTTGACTTGGCGAGTGCTGCGGACATCTAGCTTGTCGCCCCATGCCCCAACTGCGTAGGAGGCCATGGGGAGGAAGATTGCTCGGTAGTACTTGTCCAGCGTGGGGGAGGTGAGGCCCCATTCAGTGGCCGCCAGCTTGGCGAAAGCAGTGAACACCTTAGCGCCCTTGTCCTGAATCATCCGGATATGGGCAGAGAGCGTCATATTTCTGCCCAGCCAAATGCCCAGGTATTTGGCCGCTGTGACGGTACGGATAGGTTCTCCCCGTAGACGGACAAGGGGCGGGCGACCTTGAAGGATTCCTTTCAGGAGGATTTGCTCAGTTTTGTGTGCGGAGAGCTGTAGGTGGTATTCTCCACACCAGGTGTTCACTAAATTGACGGCCTGCTGGGCGGCTGTCTCCAGATGGAGCCTGCTGTTGGCGGCCACGAGAACGATGAGGTCGTCGGCGTAGGCGACGCTTTCTATATTGGCGGCGGAGAGTCTTCGGAGAAGAGAATCCATCACCACATTCCATAAATCCGGGCCCAGGATGGATCCTTGGGGGCATCCCTGGGTGACGGGTTTGTCAGCGGTCTGAAAGTTTCCCAAGATGCGGACACGACGGCCTTGGAGGTAGTCAACCAAGAGGGCCGCGATGTCAAAGGGACAATGTCTATTCGCCAATTCCGCCAGGAGCGCCGGCCACCAGAGATGATCAAAAGCAGCTTGGACATCGAAGAGGATGCCCAAGACGTATTTGTCCGCTCGTCGGTGCATTATGGTGCGGACGGTGGCGATAGCATCTATCGTAGACGTTCCCTGGCGGAAACCAAACTGTCGAGGGGACGCAAACCGCTGATCCCGAACTATGGGTTGGAGGCGTAACTTCATCAACCTCTCCAAAGTTTTCCCAAGTAAGGGAAGGAGACAGATAGGCCTATATGATGAAACCTCCTTCGGGTCTTTCTCCGCCGACTTTAAAAGCGTGCGAATGTCGCCCAGCTTCCAGATGTCCGGGAAAACTCCGTGAGTCAGACAGCCATTGAAGAGTTCCGCGAGCACCGTGGCGTAAATGTCTGACTCGGCCAGTTTGTGAAGCATGTCAGGTTCAATCAGATCATGGCCCGGTGCTTTCCCTTTCCGATGTTTCGTCGTAGCTACGACGACCTCATCGCAGGTCCAGCGCCGGGTGGCACGAGAGTGGTCAAAAGGGAGCCTCGCCAAGTCCTGTAGTAGTGTCTGCCCTGGAACCGCTTCGGCGTCGGGAATGAGGGCATCCAAAAGAGTTCTTGAGGTATCCGCCCAATAGGTTGTGTAGGCGTCGGGTGCCGTGCGGAGGTTGACCAACGCCTTCTCAGGAGCGATACGGACTCTAAGTAGTTTCTAGACGAGCCCGTAAGGATTCTCATTCCCGACGGTGGAGACAAAGGTCCGCCAGCTTGTCGTCTTTGCCTGATAGATAAGTTTGACGTATTCCCGCCTGAGACGCCGATATTCCCTGCGCCGGGCCTCCTTGAGGGCCGGGTCCCGTGTACGTTGGGCGCACCTGCGGATGGCGCCACACCGCCGCTTCCAGGCAGTGAGGTGAGGTGTCCACCATAGCACGGACTTCGGGAACAGGGTCTTCTTTGGGATGGATGCCATTGCCGCTTGCTGAATCGCCGTCGTCACCACAGTTGCGAGGGCGTGTACATCGTGCGGGCTGCGGAGCTCAAGATCCGCATCCATCAGCGCCACTTCGGCGCTACCAATGAAGGTCTGCCAGTTTGCTCGCCGTAGGTTATGGCGCGTGGTCCTGACCAGTTGTCTGGTAGTCGGACCTCGTATGACGATTTCCAGGACGGCATGGTCGCTGGTGGTCCCGTCCTGCCGTACCCTCCAGGCGTCAAGTGATGGCCAGAGTCGTCGACTCAGCAGGGTAACGTCGATGTAGGACGAGCCCCTGGAGGAGGAGAATGTCGGCAAACTGGCTTCATTGGCTATGCCCCAGGTGGATGCGGATACGAAGTCCTCAAGAAGGCGGCCGGAAGCATCGCTGCGGGCAGCCCCCCAAGCGGGGGACTTGGCATTCGCATCCATCCCCACGATGACCGGCGTGTCACCCAGCTCGTCGTGGATGGCCTGAAGGTGGTGCAGTCGTCTCAGGAAATCGTCCTGGGGAAGAGCCGGCGGGAAATACATGCTGACGAGGCAGGTATCCCCCAATTCCGATGTGAGCCGGACGCAGACGCAATCCTGGTTGTTGAGATGCGTAAGAACAACAACATCTAGGCCTCGCTCAAGGATGACGATACAGGCCCTGGGTCGAACCTCCGTGGATCCCACGATGATCTTGTTGGAGGCGGGACCGAGCCCGCATACTGTGTTTTCCCGAGTCCAGGGTTCCTGTATCAGCAAGGCGCTGGCGCCAATAGAGGTTGCGTACTGCCGAAGCTCCGATGTCGCAGCCTTACCCTTCCCCAGGTTATGCTGCAGGATTACAAGCTGGCGGGGATTAGCCATAGTCAACTCTGCGAAGTTCCAGGCGGACTGCCCGTTTGTATGTGGGGCAGTCTTTACTTCGGACATCGTGCGTGGCCGAGAGCTTTCGGCGGGCGCACGGGGCACACACGGGGGATCGAGACGTATAACGACACTGGGTCGTGAGATGTTGACCGGCACAATGGCCGCAGGTGTCCGTGGTGTGGCTACAATGGCGCGCCACATGCCCGAAGTCCTGGCACTTGTAGCACCGTGTGGCCGCTAGGTAGTCGAGGACTCGACAACGCGACCACAGGGCGAAAATACGCTGAGCAGCCCGGAGTTTGTCCCGGACTGCCAGGGAGACAGAAACGATCCAATGGCAAGTGGTATCGCCTTTGTGGATTCGGTGCCTTGGTATAAATGCCGCCTGGAAGTCAGGCCAGGCAATGTCACTAACCGCCGGGTTTTGCCTCCATACGGCGTCTGTAAGCGCCTCTGCCTCTACGTCCGACGGGACATCATAAATGATGACCCGCGGGGATTTCAACGTAGGGGGGGCGATTTGCAGGCCACTCGCCTGAAGTCCCTCGTGGGCCCGCAGTTTCTCGAGGTCCCCCGCAGAGTTCACCTCAAGAACTAGTCTGCCGCAGGTTGCGAACCCGGATGCCATCGCGGGCCGGGTTGACCGACGTCATCAGCCGCGAGCGGAGTTCAGCTGCCGTCGGCGGGACATCCGGATGGTCAGGACCATCCGGGGCCGTGACGAAGACGGTGTACTTTGGAGGGGGCCGTTTAGAAGCCCCGACGAATGCACTCTTGAGTGGAGGGGGTCGAGAGTTGGCTCGTGCAGAGGCCACTGGCGTCCTGCCCTTCCGAGAACGCCCTCTCCTAGCCCGGCGACGAGCGGCGGGTTGTTGCTGCTCCTGCTGTCGTTGAGGCTGTTGTCGCTGCCGCCGTTGACGGTTGGGAGGTTTCCCGAGAGGGGGAAACTCTGCCGGTCTGGTAGTGGTCGAGGCCGCGGCTGCCGCATACGAGGTAGAGGGCGCTGGTCTTCCGAAGTTCTCCAAGGAGGCCATCCTCCTCTGCAGGTCGGTGACATCCGCCGTCAGGTGAAAGACCGCTTCAGAGACGGCCTCGAAGCACCCGCGGATCTCCGCTAAGGTTTCCACGGGGACGTACCCGTCCAGGGTACCCAGGATCGTCTCCAGCCTGTTCCTGGCCTGCGGTAAAATCTGGTGCAGGGGCGGGCTGGTCTGCGGCGGGGTTGACTGCACTGCTGGGTGAGCGGTTGCCGAGTGTCTCGCTCGGACACTCGGGGCTGTCGACTCCGACTCCGAGTCCGACGACGGGGCCGTAGATGAGGAAGCCGTCGATGTGTAGACGGGCGGCTCAGGTTGTCTCCCTCGCCGCGCAGTGGACGGCTGAGGCTGCGCTGACGGAGTCTCGGAGACAGGTGGGCTCTGCGACTGCTGCTGCTGTGCTGCTCGTCGCTTCCTCGAACGTCTGGGAGCCGTGGGCGGCTCGGACGGAGGGTCCGGTAGCGGGCGCCTTCGATCGGTCTTCTTCTTCTTCCGCTGGGCCTGTGTCGGCGTCTTGGGTCGACTGGATCTGGTAGACCGTGTGGTCTCAACGGACGTGTCGGAATCCTCGACGAGGTGAGTCCGCCGAGGATCTGCACTTGTCGCAGTAATCGCGCCCAATGCCAAGTGGTCCACATTGGGCGTGATGCGGTCGTGGGATGACGACGCCGGAGTTCCCGCAACTCCTGGCGCCGGCCCTGGGGCATCCGAAACCCCTGGGCGGTAAGAGCGAGTCTTGCTGGACTTACCCATAGTGCGATTCTTTGAGGCGATGCTGCCAGCCTTTGTGGTCGCAGTAGGAAGCACTGACTGTTCCCACGTGTGCTCCCGTTGACCCGCTAAGGGGCTCATCCGCCACCACACTTCGGGCCTGGTCCTGCTGCCGGCCAGGCCCATCCCCCGGACCAGTACTCGGATTACCTCCGAGCTGCTCCGGAGTCCCCCTCTCTCGTTTGCTCGACCGACCCAGTCTTCCACGGGGATTCAAACCACCGTCTCCAACTGGGTTGCTCGGCTTAACAGGGCCCACCAACGGGTAGGTGAGAGTAGGAGTTGGGTGGACAGGCTAGTGCGGGTCACTTGCGAGACCCGCATATGAGACGCTTCACACCCCTTGAGGCCCCAGTGGATAGGGACAGATTGAAAGAAAGTTTTACAAGGGAAGACCCAGAACCGAAGTTCTATCTACATCCCTTGGCCCCCATGGGCGCGGAGTCTACGATCGAAAACGCTGACTAAGCGCCCGACGTTGTACTGGTCGGTACCCCTTGGAATAGGAGACGTGCAGCTCTATTCCTCCGTGGGGTTCGGATGTATCCACTATCTAGGATTTAGCAGTTCAAGAACATCAGCCCCGGGTACACCTCAAGAGGCTCCCGCAGCGATGCCACGAAACCGAGACCACAGACCACCTCGAGTCCAACACCAAATATGGTTGGAGAGCCCGACAATGCCAGGCTCCCCCCCATACCCGGCCGGAGCAAGAGACGGGCGTACCCGCCTCCTGGGGCCCCCCGGCCTCCCGAGGAGTCAGTTTAGACCTTCGTTCTAAGAACGAAGGCCTCCCACTGACCAAGGGGCGACTTCGTAGCAAGCTACTAAGTCTACCAGCGGCGGCCATTCGGCCAGCCTTCCGGGTCTGCACACCCGGGGGCCTTGGTGGAGCCCATCTTTTGCGCAAACTGCGCCCCGCTACTTCCCTCCCGTCCCCATGGTGTGCCCGCGTATTTATCCGCCCCCAGACTAAAGCCTATTGCAGATTACGCGGCCACACCATTCTATCCCCAGACTCTAATAACTCGCACTGGACGCACATCCCTGCCCTAATTAGGATGACCTAATCAGCGTCCACGGTTTACTTCCGAAGTTATCCCATCCCAAGTTCACCCCTCAAGGTTCATCCTCTCCCTACCTTCTCGCTCCCTGCCCAACGACCAAGTCCATCGTGTCCAGATCTCGGCAGCCTCTGCGTTGTCCAAGATCTCTCTGAGGTCCAATCTTACGCCGACATCCATCAATTGCATCCTAAACTGGGCTCGGCTTACTGCTATCTCTTCACAGTCATACGTAACGTGCTGTGGAGTATCCACCACCCCACAATACTCGCACAGATCACTTTCCCTGAATCCAAACCTCTTTAAATAAGCGTTAAAATTGCCGTGACCACTTAAAAATTGCACATTGTAATGGGTCAACTCCAGGCGTTTTTTAACCCTATCTTCAACATTTGGCATCAAAAAGTGCGTTTTGCGACCTGTTTCTGAAGAATCCCACCTCTCTTGCCACTTTCTCATTGCTTCTCTTCTAATGTCTCTCCTATTCCCTACCCTTGTTAACCTTGCCCTATACAGGTCGCTACGCTCAACCGCCTTTAGATCTATTGGCATTACACCTGCCAATACTTGTAACGCATCCCTAGATATAGTCCTATATCCTTTACAGACTGTCAGCAGCATCGTACGTTGTGCTCTTAGCAGGACATCAGCATGATTTCTTCCATATTGCATCTTATCAGCCCATACTGGCGCACCATACAGTAAAATAGCTTCACCTACTCCTGTATACAAAGTTTTTAACGTCTTAAAGCCGAGTCCCCAGTTTGCCTGTGCCGCTCGACGAATCATGTAGAAAATCTTCGTCGCTTTTTCCGCCACATACTTTATATGCTTATCAAAGCTCAGCTTTTCATCAAGTACAATTCCTAGGTATCGGAACTCCTTCACATAGCCGATCGGTTGTCCCTTCATCTTTACCGTCGGTGCTCTTTGCGTATCTGGTCTTCGGACTGGCATATTATATTTCCCACCTTTGGTTTTACCAAACTTTCTTTGCGCCTTTTTCAGGAGCATACACTTAGTCTTGGCTACGCTGAGCTCTAATCTATTCTCTGTACACCAGTCATGTATCATGTCACAAGCTACCGACGCCTTTCTTTCCAATTCTCGTCTGGAAGTGGCCTCAACCAATAACAAACCATCATCGGCATATGCGTAGAGCCGACATCCTTGGGGCATCGCAAGTCTAAGGAATGAATCGAAAAGGACAAGCCACAGTGTCGGGCCAAGAACCGACCCTTGTGGACATCCCATCGTCAGTCTTTTTTCCTGTTCTACGCCTCTAAATCTTAGAATAGCGTGCCTATCCTTGAAGTAGTCCTTTACTACCTCTATTTCCTTTCCATTTATTCCAAAATGCTTCAACTGAACTAGAATTCTGGGCCACCAAGCGTTATCAAATGCGCCAGCTATATCAAGGAATACAGCCAATACCAAGTTCTCAGTTGAAGCTTTAACCCTATCCAAGACTTCGATTACAGCCCCTTCAGTACCTCTTCCGGGTCTGAAACCAAACTGCCCGCCGTGCAGCTTCCCTTCTTTCTCAAGGCGTCCCAAAATTCTTCCATTAATTATCTTCTCGTACAACTTGCCCAGCACCGGAAGCAACGTTAACGGCCTGAACGACTTCGGACTTTGTGGATACTTATCTCCTCCTTTGTAAAGGATCTTTACTATTCCAATTTTCCAAGCAGACGGAAATTTTCCAGATGCAAGGCACCTATTCACTAGGTCTAGGACTTTATGCCTGACCACTGGCCATGTTTTGATCCAAATCTCGACCGTTATCTCATCATACCCTGGCGCTTTCTTCTTTCCCATAGAGGACAGAGCCTTCCAGAGTTCGTCTTCCGTTATTTCGTCACTAACCTCAGTCGCTGTGATCTCCTCCGCCTCTCTCCTTATGGCGGCGTGGCTCTCAGTGTCCTCCCTTAAATCATCTGGAAGCAACACGTGTAACAGCTTCTTCGCCAACTGATCTACATCGTGCTCGTATTCATCTCCGAATTTCATAGATGATAATAACAGTTCCTTCTTCTGTTTGTCTGCCAGTACCTTATAAGGAATCCCCCATGGATCCTTGTTCCCTTCCTCGGTAACAAACTTCTCCCATGCTTCCCTCTTTGCCTTTTTGACCGCCACAAAGTACGAGTTCCTCGCCCTCCGGTAATCCCGCAAGCGGGCATCCCTTTCAGGCGAGTCCCCCGCACGCTGCAGCCGCCTGCAGGCCCTTTTTACATGGCTTCTGAGTACCGATAAATCCGCTGTCCACCACTTCGTCTGCTTATCTACACCCCTATTCCTTGGCATCGCAGTCTCTGCTGCGACTAACACCGAAGTCGTCAGATCTAATACCTCGTCATCCACACTCTCATATGCACGCTCAACACTCATGAACCCTCGAAGTTTCGTGTCAAACATGTCCCAGTCAGCCTTCCTAACCAGCAGTCGTCCTTCTTCTTCCCTCCACTGTTTAAAGGTTGTAGCCTCCTCACCTCCAACATCGAACGTTATCAACCGGTGATCACTATTACCTTCATCTCTCACCACCCAATTCCTTATTCTGGCCTTCCTATTCCTTAACGTTATATCGATGTTGGTTTCCATCAACATTGGTCCAAAGCCTCTAACCCGTTCTCCATAGGTTGCAAAAGTAGCCAGATTCCCTTCTTCATTAGCTACATGAAGATCGTTCGTCGCCAGGAACGCCTCAAGATCTTCACCTCTGCTATCCGTTTGAACACTATGCCACACACTTGATTTGGCGTTTACGTCTCCCGCCAAAATCAGAGCCCTAGCTCCAAGTTTCCTCACACACTGTTCCCAATGCTGTATATATGGACCAATGTCTTCACTGTATTTAAAATACGAATTTACTATATAAACTGCCTGTTCTCTATATATCAATTTGACACAAACATGAAACTGACTGGACAATTCCCTTACAAACAGGACTTCCACACGCTCATTCATCACCATCACCATCGCTCCCGGTTTGCCAGGCACGTAGTACTGACGGTATCCTCCTAACTGTGGCACCTTACCCTGCCTTGAGTACGGCTCTTGAATCAGAGCTACGTCAAGTTTCCTATCCTTTATTACCTGGGCAAAATCCTCCAGACATACCGCCGATCCCTGGAGATTGATCTGTCCAACCCTAATCCCTTCCTTGGCTACCTCAGAGATAGCTGCTGTTGTGAGCATCTAACCAAAGTGTGTCCTGCTAAGCCTCTGCTCCACCATTCTTTTATACATAGGACACTCCAATGTTCCCACTTTATGCTCACTCGGTTTCTTAGCCGCCAAGCAGTTTACGCAAGAAGGTTTCTCCCCCTTACGTGGACAGTTCATAAACTCGTGACCAGCCCTCCCGCAGTGCGAGCATACACAGTCCCCGGCCTTTTTACAATGTTTCTGTACGTGGCCGTATCCCTGGCACCTATAACAGCGGCTTATATGGTAAAAATCAACTATTCTGCAAGAGTCATAGTCTATATATACCCTTTCTGCAGACAATAAGATCTCCCGAATTTTTGGGACAAGCTCCACTACTAAATTAACAGTTTCGGCCTCTCTTCGACCGACTCGATACAAGATCTTCAGGCCTGCCATTTCTTCCTTCTTCACACCATGTTCTGCCAGGTTTTGTTGATAAATCAATTCTTTGATCTCGTCATCGGGTAATGTCTTGTCCACGTCATATATCATGGCCTTTGGGAGGATCTTTTTGGGAGCCATGGCTTTAAGGCGGTCATGCCCAGTAGTGATGTCCTTTATCTTCTGAGCAGTCTTCTTGGTGCCTGATTCTACTGCCAGGCCGCCCTTCTGCACCTTTCGCACAGCTCGTATTTGCAAGCCCTGTTCTTTGGGTGCCAGAGTCTCTTTAAATATCTTTTTTGTCACCTCCGAGTCCGTAATGGTTTCGTCCTTGGGGTATACTAAAACAACTTTCTGTGTGTCCCTTGGTGCGACGATCTTCTTTCCCACTCTTGGAGGCATCTTCGTAACGCCTGCATATGAGGCCGCTGCCGGTGTCAGTTTCGGCGTAGTCCTATCAGCGTCTCTCTGCTTCAGTAGAGTCTTCATCAGCTTATTCTTAGCCATGACCTCAGCTTTTTCAATAATTTTTCCATGGCAAATCTTCTCCATCTGGTGCCAAATCCGAAGAATAAAGGAAGCACTCGATTTGGATACCTTACTGGATTCTCTGAAAAGGTAATCCTCCAGTTGCTGCCTAAGCTGATCAACCGTCGCCGGGATATCCTCCTCTACCTCCATATCCGAAGCTGACGAGTCAGAGTCCGAAGACTTACTCGCTTCTCGCCTCCGCTTCACCGACGTCGTGGATCCAGAACGATCCCGCTGCGTATCAGACATTTCTTATTATTGGGCAGTTGCCCCTTCAAATGTTAAAACACACAACCCACAATACACGTGTGTATTGTGGTTATATTATCCGCCAACTATCAGGAGGTATCAAATATTAACACAATTTACAAGAAAAAATTTTTCTGAAAAGTCTTTTGGCGGGAAAAATTGATTCAGAACCACTTGAGGAGCCGGTTCGCCGACTCCGAACTGGCGCGAACGCGCCTAACCTAAAAACTTGTCAACCAACTCAGTTCACGTTATTGTTACTGACATCATTGTGGCAGTGACTTTTTAAATTTTTCAGCACAAGTTATGACAGTTCTTTAAACTCAGTTTATTCTAATTTTCTTAATTAATATTACGTATTCTTTGATTTATTAACTTGAAAAATGTCCTAAACTATTTATTTTATATTTCCAAAGTCTTTGGCGTACCAAATACGTCCTAATACTACTCCTAATGACTATTTAAAAATGTCCAATGTTTTTCCTATGCTAACCCTATGCTAAACAAAGTGTCTCTTTTCACTTACTAATTTCTAATTAATTATGGTCCAATCCTACCTTCAAGTGAAGTATTTCGCAAAAGAAGTTCTTCAAGAACAATATACCACACTTCACAACAGCACACACCTTCTTAATACCACTAAAAAATCCTCTTAAACACAGACCAACTATTAGCACGTCCTTCGTGTACAAAAGTAACTCCGGAAGTACAGATGAGACGCTTCACACCCCTTGAGGCCCCAGTGGATAGGGACAGAGTCTCTAAGGATAACGGAGATGTTTCAAGCCTCTGCTTATACCATCCCCGGCTCTCCGTCGAGCGGGAGGTCGATTGTTCTGAACGCTGACCAGGCGCCTGACGATGTTGTGGTCAGTACCCTTGGGTTTGAGACGTGCAGCTCTAACCCTCCACGGGTTACGGAATATCTACTATCTAGGATTTAACAGCAGATAGGTGAATCCAACTCCACCGCACAAGACGGACACAGAGTCGACGACCCACAGCCGAAACCACAGACCAACCTCGAGTCCAACACCAATACATCGGCGATGAGCCCAGGTTTCCCCGGACCCACCCCCGATGCCGGCCGGGGCGTAGACAAGGCGTACCCTGTCTACGGGGCTCCCCGACCCCCGAGGAGTTGATTTAGCAAAGCCAGGGCAAGCCCTGACCCGCCTCCCATCAACAACGGGTCGGCCTCCCATTCTGGGAGACCTACCAGAGGCAGCATTACGCCACCATTTCGGGTCTGCACACCCGGGGCTTTGGTCGGCCCTTGCCTTGGCAGTTTAAAGGGACTGCCAACCCTGTTACTCTCCTTCACCATTATGTACTCCGGCCTTTTTCTAGGCTTCATGCCTTTTAAAAAAGGTACAGGTCGTCCCTCATGAGCTAGACTCCGTCACGTACATTCCCGTACTTTGAACCCGTTCAACTTGTTTGTGCTTCCTTTATTTATTCCAAACTATTACACCTCATGTAACCTATAATCCTCTCTCATCCTCCCTATTTCAGCAGTCACCTCGTTAAATAGTACTACTGCCTCCTTACGCCGACAAATCTCCCTAAAGTCTAGCCTGACTCCTATTTCACTCAGTCCTTCTACCAATTTAGCCCTTTGTTCAGCAAACATCCAACAGTCGTACAGGACATGTTCCGGAGTATCAGGAACCTTACACCACTTACACTTATCCGTCGCACAGAGTCCAAACCTATATAGATAACTCCTAAAGTTTCCATGTCCTGTAAGGTACTGAGTTCCATAATGGTTAAATTCCAACTTAATCCTAATCCTTTCTTTCACGTCAGGTATCTTTAAATAAAGGGCCCTACCTTTACTACTATTATCCCACCGGTCCTGCCAAATATTTATTGATTCGCCCTTTATTATTTGTGCCCTATTCCTTCCATTTCTCTTGTCCCAGTAAAGATCTCTCCTTTGTCTGGCTAACAAGTCTATCGGCAGCACCCCAGTCAGCACATTCAGTGCTTCCTTCGATACTGTCCTGTATCCTCTACAGATTGTAAGCAGCATCAGTCTTTGCGCTCGTAACAAAATCTCAGCATATGTAGAAAGGCTCATCTTGTGAGCCCAGACTGCCGCACCATACAACAGTATCGATTCCCCTACACCTTTATAAAGAGTCGTAAGAGCCTGACCTCTAAATCCCCATTCAGTTCTAACCACACGGCGTATCTTCTGGAAAGCTGCAGTTGCTTTATTTGCCGCCTGCACCAGATGGTGTCTAAAACTTAGTTTTTCGTCTATAACAACTCCAAGGTACGTATGCTGTGTCACCATTTCTATTGTTCGTCCTTCCATTTTGACAACCGGTTTTCTAGCTAATGCCCCCTTAAGTAGCATTGCTTTCGTCTTTTCCGGACTTATTCTCAATCTATTCTCCCTACTCCAATTTTCTATAACTCCTAATGCTAGGTTTGTTTTTCGTTCTAACTCCATTCTGGAGTTAGCGCTAACCAACAAAAGCCCGTCATCAGCATACGCATAAGTTCGGCACCCTATCGGCAACTGCAGTCGCAAAAATGCATCAAATAAAACTACCCAAAGTGTCGGTCCTAGCACCGACCCCTGCGGACATCCCATTGATAGCAGCTTTTCTTTTTCAACATTCCTAAACCTTAAAATTGCATATCTATCATTGAAATAATCTTTTATACAACCAAATTCCTTACCCTTTACTCCAAAGTCCTGCAGCTGGACTGAGATTCGTGGCCACCATGCATTATCAAATGCTCCAGCAATATCCAGGAAAATACCCAGTACGTACTTATCTCTCTCGTTGCTAACATCCTCCAGTACGTCAACAATCGCATCTTCTGTTCCTCTACCAACTCTGAACCCATACTGTCTCTCATGCAACTTGTTCCGTCCTTCAAGCACATTTAAGATTCTTTTATTCAGAATTTTCTCAAAGACCTTCCCCAATACTGGTAACAGAGTCAGCGGCCGGTAAGACTTAGGTGGCTGAGGGTCTTTCCCTAACCCCTTATATAACACTTTAACAATTCCGATTTTCCAGTGCTTGGGAAATTTGCCTTCCTGAAGAGCTCTGTTCATAATTGCAGTGATTCGTCCTCTCACTGTATTCCACGCTCTACAGAGGATCTCCACCGTCAAATCGTCGAATCCTGGAGCTTTTTTCTTCCCCATTGAAAATAGTGCACATCTTACATCTTCCTCATTAATTTCCGCTGAATCCTCTTCCACAATACTCCGTTCGGCTCTACTAATTACTACCATGTCAGCTTCTGTATAGCCCTGTGGGTCAGACGGAAGCAACGAGTCTAGCAACTTTTCCGTCAACATGCCAATATCATGTTCAGTTTCATCTCCAAATTTCATTGTTGATATCAGCAGTTCCTTTTTGCTCTGACCACTCACAACTTTATAGGGCATGCCCCACGGATCCCGATTTCCTTCGACGGTGATAAACTTTTCCCAGGCACTCTTCTTCTCCTGTCTTACCATGGCAAAATATCTATTACGCGCCGCTCTATACCTATTTTTACGTACTTCCCTATCCTCTGATGGTCCAGTATTTATTTTCCTCCTTAGTCTTAGAACGTTCCTCCTTTCAAACTCTAAGTCCCTGTTCCACCAAGAGACAGTCCTTAGATTATTGCTTTCTCTGGGTATCGACTCTTCAGCCGCAGCTACTATAGTAGTTGTAAGGTCGACCACTTCCGATTCTAAATCCTCCTGTGCTGCAAACGGTTGCATCATTCTATCATTTAGGCTATTTGTAAATTTTTGCCAATCTGCTTTCCTTATGGCAAATCGTCCTTTTTTCTCTAAGTTCCTTCTATGCCTATTTATTCTTAAGCTTTGAAGCGTAAATATAATTAACCTATGATCGCTGTTACCTTCGTCTAAAACCTTCCAATTGTCTACCCATACATTTTCTGTGCACAATGTTACATCTATGTTATTCTCAGCGATCGCCCCCGGCACTCCAGCAAAGGTTGATAACTCCCCTTCTGTGTTGCAGATATTCAATGAATTAGCCATAATAAACGCTTCAAGCTTCTCACCCCTGCTGTCAGTGATCCTATCAAACCACAGCTCGGATTTAGCGTTCACATCTCCAGCCAATATAACCCTTTTACCATGAAGTTCTAGCATAGTCCTTACCCAATGTTTGATATGCACTTCGATATCCTCCCTATACTGGAAATATGAACTCATCATGTATATTTCCCTATCACCAACTATCACCTTTACACATACATGATGCTCTCCTGACAGCTCTCTAACAAATAGCCCTTCGATGTCGTTATTAACAATTACGATAGCTGCTTTCGGTCGTTCCGACGCATAATATACCCTATACCCGTCGAGATGCGGTATACGCCCTCCGCACGAATACGGCGTTTGGGTGTGCCCGTACTCCTGGCACATGTAGCAACGGGCGACGGCCAGGTAGTCGACTACACGACAAGATGCAAAATCAATATAAACTCGTTGTTTAGTGATGAGTTCGTCCCTTATTTTGGTGGGACACTCGACGACCCAGTTGCATATTTCGTCGTTCCTCCTGCCGGTTCTAAAACGGAATTTGACTTCTTCCCGGACTTGACGTTCAGAAAACCCAGCGTCGTCCAGATTCTGCTTGAACAAGCACCCTTTCAATTGTTCCTCGTTCAGGTCTATATCCACGTCGAAAATTTGAACCATCGGTCTGCGCCTACTTGGTTCGACGCATTTGATGGTAGGTTGCGTCCTGGCCACTTCCTTTATTCTTTGGACAGTCTTCGCCGATCCAGTCTCCACGGCAACTGCACCCTTCCTTACTTTCCTCATGGACCTTATCTGCCACCCCTCTTCCTTTGGTTTTAATATGTCCTTTAAAACTTTCTTCGTTTCATCTGAGTCGTCCTTTTTCTCGTCAACGGGGTAGACGAGCACAGTCTGGTCCATTGGTTTAGGGACCACCTCTTTTTTACCAATTTTGGGCCTTGGTGCCCCGACCACATCCACATCAGCAAAAGTTTTCTGTTTTGCAGCCATCTCCCTTGTCTCCATCCTTCTTTCTAGAAGCTGTCCCTCTAGCTTTGCTGTTCTTATTCGCAGTTTCACATTTTCAGCCTCTAATCTCGCAAAGCTGGCCAAAATATTCTTTGCCGCCGTTTTGCTGACCTTATTGTTGTCATTAAAGGGGTACTCCTCCATCTCCTGCCTGATCTTAAGGTACCCTTCATCTTCTTCCGCGTCCCGTCGTCTCTTGGAACCTCCAACCGAGGTCACTGATCCTCGACGCTGCCTATCCTCGTCCGTCTCCATTGCGTCGCCTGCACTCATTTTTTAAGTGCAAAAAAATTAAGCAAAAGAACTAACATAAGATGACAATAAAAACAATGTTCAAGTGAAAAAATTTCTAAGACCGAAATTTTGAATACCACAAAAAATCAAAATCCCAGGTACCGTCCTTGTACCTCAAAAATTAAAATCAAAAATGTAAACAATAAAAATTTTTCTAAGTTCTTTTCCCTCAACTGAGGGAAAAATTCCCACACAACTGCGACACTGCTATTATGTATTACTTGATTTAGTGGTTACGGAATCGGATCGTGAACTAGTTCACCAACTCGGTTCGTGAACCGAACGAACTAAATGAATCACTATTTGAATTTTTTAGGTTATTCCGCTTTTTACGCGGGAAATGTACAGTTCAGGTCCACCAAAAGCCAAACTACTGTGTTGACACAAATCAGCTGATTTGTGTCAAATACTTATTGGTGAAAAATGTTCCAATTTAAGTATTTAATTTGATTTTTATGAATCTAAACTATTACTAATTGTTCTACTATAACTATAATTGTTTATTTACTCTTAATGAGTCTTCAACCTAGCCTAAAACCTTAATATTACCTAGTTTTCAAGTGTCTATTTCACTCCTATCCTATCCTATACTATTAATGAACGGTTCAGCACTGTAGAGAAAAAATCCAATTTTATGCGCTAAACCCGCACTTCTTACCTTACGCAAGGTATTATCCTCTTCAGGATCCTTATATTCACACTTCACAATACTTTACTCGAAGAAAAGCACACATAAAACCACTATTATAGCACTAAATCGCAGAGCGATTTTAAACCACGTCTTGTTGCAACAACCATGCACAAACAAGTAGTGGATAGGGACAGGTAGTGTCGGACCGGCATTGCTGCCGTACGGTACCAACGGGGACGAACCCCGACATGACCCGTGAAACGCCCGGGGTCCATCCACTATACAGCGACGCCACAACCAACAGGTCGGAGCTCGGAAAAACCCCCGCCCCACACTCGCCAGGTCAGTGTCTAGGGCGGGAGAACGACCTTCCCCGGATGTTGTAGGGGAGTGACACACTTAGCCGCTCCTAGCGACGGAACCTAAGTCCAGTCGGTAGGAACGTTGCCCAGCGGGGACCACGAGGAGGTGGTGTCACCGGCTCGAAAGCTCAGGTCGTTATTATCTTCTGCCTGGTCTTGGCTGCGTTCCACACTGAGGTTAGGGCAGATGCGTGCGCTTCCACTGCAAGGCACTTCGGCAGAAGTTCTTGAAGGCCGGAAAGGTGGTAGCGTGCAGAAGCGCATCAGATGGCGGCGGCCACAGTTGATGTGCCGTGGTGACTGCCGTACGCAGGCCGCTGCGGAGGCGATCATAGTGCGGACACTCCATGACGATGTGCCAAGGAGTGTCGATTCCTCCGCAGGTACACAGTGGAGAATCCCTCAGTGAACGGGCGTGTAGATATGACGCAAAGTCCCCGTGGCCGGTCAGAAACTGCGTCGTCCAGTGATCTGCCACGAGCCAAGTAGATTTCAGCCGGCGCTTCACATTCGGAAGGAAGGCGTACGTAGTACGGCCTTCGGCTGCCCTGTCCCATCGGCGTTGCCATTCCGCCACGAAGTGGTTATGGAGGCGACGGGAGGCTTCCCGATGACTGGAGCAAGCGGTGAGGTCCATCCCGGCCAGCTGACGTTGGCCCTGCTTGAATCGGTGTATCAGGTATGCGAGCTGCAACTCCAGATCCAGAGGCAAGACCCCGGCGACGACTTGAAGAGCAGGAGTGGAGGCAGTACGATATGCTTTGGTGATTCTCAGAAGGATCTGCCGTTGGGCCGTGGTGATCTGGCGAGTGCTGCGGACATCTATGCGGTCCCCCCACGCCCCTACAGCGTAAGAGGCCATGGGCAGGAAGATGGCGCGATAGTATGTGCCGAGCGTCGGGCAGGTGAGCCCCCATTCGGTGGCCGCTAGCTTGGAGAAGGCCGTAAAGACCCTGTTCCCCTTGTCCTGTACCATTCTGATATGGGCAGACAGTGTCATATTCCTGCCCAGCCAAACACCAAGGTATTTGGTCGCCGGTACGGGGTCCCTTGCAGTCGGACAAGGGGCGGACGGTCTCGGAGAATCCCTTTAAGGAGGATTTGCTCCGTCTTCTGTGTGGAGAGCCGGAGATGATTTTCTCCACACCAAAAGGCTACAAGGTCCACGGCGCGTTGAGCAGCGGTCTCCAGAAGAATCCTGCTGTTGGCGGCCACAAGGACTATGAGGTCATCTGCGTAGGCCACGCACTCGACGTCATGGGCAGAGAGCCTCCGAAGCAGAGAATCCATGACCACGTTCCACAGATCCGGGCCCAGGATGGATCCTTGGGGGCATCCCCGAGTGACGGGTTTGCCCGCAGTTTGATAGTTGCCGTGAATTCGCACCCGGCGACCATGGAGATAATCCACAAGGAGGGTCGCGAGGTCCAGCGGGCAGTGTCGGAGCGCAAGTTCCGCCCGGAGCGCCGGCCACCAGAGATGGTCGAAAGCGGCTTGGACATCAAACAAGATGCCCAAGACGTATTTCTCCGCACAGGCGCTGATGATGGCACGGACATGGAGGATGGCATCTACCGTGGATGTCCCCTGGCGGAAGCCATACTGCCGTGGCGATGCAAACTGCGGGTCCCGGATGACTGGGTGGAGACGCAGTCTCATGAGGCGTTCCAGCGTTTTCCCCAGCAAGGGGAGAAGACAGATGGGGCGATAGGAAGTCACCTCTTTTGGATCTTTCTCCGCCGACTTCAACAGAGTCCGAATGTCGCCCAATTTCCATACGTCAGGGAAGACACCATGAACCAGGCAGCCGTTAAAGAGCTCCGTAGTTACTGCCGCGAAGATATCGGAGGCAGCCAGCTGGTGTAGCATTCCTGGCTCAATTAAATCGTGTCCGGGCGCCTTCCCTTTACGGTGTTTCTCCGTCGCGCAGATGACCTCATTACAGGTCCAGCGCCTGGTGTCTCTGGACCTGTCGAAGGGGAGTCTCGCCAGATCTTGGTGGAGTGTCCAGTTGGGGGTCCCAGGTGCGTCGGGAATGAGCGCGTCCAGAAGGGCCATAGAGGTGTCCGCCCAAGAGGACGTATACACATCGGGCGCCATACGGAGATTGGCCAGCGCTTTCTCAGGCGCAATACGGACTCTTAGCAATTTATAGACGAGTCCGTACGGCGTCTCATTCCCGACAGTGGTGACAAAAGTCCGCCAGCTAGCGATCTTGGCCCGGTAGATGCGCTTGGTGTACTCTCGCCGAAGCCTCCGATACTCCCTGCGCCGAAGGTCCTTCACTACAGGGTCCCGCGTCCGTTGGGCGCATCTGCGCATGGCGGCGCACCGTCGCTTCCAGTGAGTTAGCTAGGGTGTCCACCATGGAACGGATCGCGGGAAGAAGGTCTTCTTGGGAATGGATGCCGCTGCTGCCTGTTGGATGGCCGTAGTTACCTCGTCCGCGAGCGAGTTTACGTCACGGGGGCTGCGCAGAGTAAGCTCCGCATCCATGAGCGCCAGCTCGGTGTCGCGAATGAAGGGAGTCCAATTCGCCCGCTTCAGGTTGAACCTGGTAGACCGGACCAGCCGAGTGGTAGTGGGTGCTCGGAGGATGATTTCCAATACGGCATGGTCACTAGTGGTCCAGTCCTGTCGCACCCTCCAGGAGTCGAGCGCCGGCCACAGGCGATGGCTAAGCAGGGTGACGTCGATGTGCGATGTACCCCTGGAGGAGGAGAATGTGGGCAGTCCGACTTCATTCGCAATGCTCCAACTGGATGCGGAGATGAAGTCCTCGAGGAGACGGCCAGAAGCATCACTGCGGTCAGCCCCCCAAGCAGGGGACTTGGCATTGGCATCCATGCCCACGATGACTGGAGTGTCGCCAATCGCATCGTGAATGTCTTGCAGGTGTTGGAGACGCCTCAGGAACTCAGCCTGGGGAAGAGCCGGCGGGAAATACATGCTGACCAAACATGTATCCCCGAATTCCGACGTCAGCCGGATACAGACGCAATCTTGATTAGTAAGGTGCGTTAGGACTACAACGTCAAGGCCCCGCTCCAAGACAACGATACAGGCCCGGGGTCGAACTTCGGAAGTGCCCACTATAATTTGATTGGAAGTGGGACCAAGTCCGCACACTGTGTTTTCCCGGGTCCAAGGTTCCTGTATCAGCAGGACGCTAGCTCCGACGGAAGTGGCGTGTTGTCGAAGCTCCGACGTTGCAGCCTTGCCCTTCCCCAGGTTGTGCTGGAGAATAATCAGCCGGCGGGATTCAGCCATAGTTCGTCCGTCCCAATTCACGCTGAACTGCCCGTTTGTAGGTGGGGCAGTCCCTGCTCTGGACGCCATGACTCGCCTTCAGCTTCCGCCGAGCACAGGGGGCGCAAACTGGCTTCCGCGCCTTGTGTTGACAGTTGCGAGTGGTGTGGAGGCCGGCACAGTGGCCGCAGGTGTCTGTGTCAGAGGCACAATGCCGCGCCACGTGCCCATACTCCTGGCATTTGTAGCACCGAGTGGGCACGAGGTAATCCAAGACCCGGCAGCGTGACCACAAGGCGAAGATGCGCTGGGCGGTTCGCAATTTGTCCCGCACCGCCGAAGATACCGAGACGATCCAATTGCAGGTGGAGGCGCCTTTCTGAATCTGCTGCCGGGGAATGAAGGACTCCTGGAATTCTGACCAGGCGATGTCACTGACCGCAGGGTTTTGCCGCCATACTGCGTCAGTCAGAGCCTCCGCATCTACGTCCGTCGGGACATCATATACGATGACCCGCGGTGACTTCAACGTGGGAGGGGCGATTCGCAGGCCACTCGCCTGAAGCCCCTCGTGTGCCCGCAGCTTCTCGAGGTCCCCCGCAGAGTTCACCTCTAGGACGAGTCGTCCTCCCGCAGTCGCCCTCAGGTTCCTGACTCTGATGCCGTCACGGGCCGGGTTTACAGACGACATCAACCTCGAACGAAGTTCAGCGGCCGTCGGCAGAGCGTCCGGTTGGTCCGGGCCGGCAGGTGCCGAAACAAAGACGGTGTGCTTCGGCGGAGGCTTCCTTTTGGCTGCCCTGGCAAACGCACTCTTAATCGGAGGGGGTTTGGAGGCGTTCTCTTGCTGCGAGGTCACCGCTGGTATCTTGCCCTTCTTCGAACGGCCTCGTCTGGCCCGGCGAGGAGCGTCGGGGTGCTGCCGCGTCTGTTGGCTGCGAGACTTCTTTCTGGGTCGCTGTCGTCGTGTGGCGGGTTTCCGAAGAGGAGGAAACTCGGCAGGCCTGGTCGACGTCGAAGCCGCCACTGCCGCATAAGTAGTGGAAGGGGCAGCGGCGCCACGGGTCTCCAAGGAGGTCATCCGTTGCTGGAGGTTGGCCACATCAGTCGAGAGATGGAAGACTGCTTCCGAGACCGCCTCGAAACAGCCGCGGATCTCCGCCAACGTCTCCACTGGGACAAACCCATCCAGGGTTTCTAGGATGGATTCAAGCCTAGTCCTGGCCTGTGGTATCACCTGGTGCAGGGGTGGGCTGGTCTGCGGCGGAGTAGATTGCACTGCTGCACGGCGCTCCCTAACACTTGGGGCAGACGACTCCGACTCCGAATCTGACGACGGGGCCGGCGAGGAGGAAGCCGACGACGTGTAGATCTGTGGCTGTGGCTGCTTTCGTCTCCTCACTGTAGATGGTTGAGGCGCCGCCGACGGAGTCTTGGAGGCTGGTGGGCTCTGCTGCGGTTGCTGCTGCGCTGCTGGCTGCTTTCGTGGTCGACTGGGAGCCGTGGGCGGCTCGGATGGCGAGGCTGGTTGCAGGCGTCTCCGAGCTGCCTTCTTCTTCTTCTTCAGCTGGACTTCGTACGGCGGCGTGGTGGGTCGACGCGACCTGGTCGACCTTGACGACGCTACGGACGAGTCCGTATCCTCGACGAGGTGAGTCCGCCGAGGATCTGCACTTGTCGCAGTAATCGCGCTCAGTGCCAAGTGGTCCACACTGGGCGCGATGCGGTCGTAGGATGACGACGCCGGAGTTCCCGCAACTCCTGGCGCCTGCCCTGGGGCATCCGAAACCCCTGGGCGGTAAGAGCGAGTCTTGCTGGACTTACCCATATTTGCAATTCTTGAAGGCGATGCTGCCAGCCTTTTGTGGTCGCAGTAGGAAGCACTGACTGTTCCCACGTGTGCTGCCGTTGACCCGCTAAGGGGTTCATCCGCCACCACACTTCGGGCCTGGTCCTGCTGCCGGCCAGGCCCATCCCCCGGACCAGTACTCGGATTACCTCCGAGCTGCTCCGGAGTCCCCCTCTCTCGTTTGCTCGACCGACCCAGTCTTCCACGGGGATTCAAACCACCGTCTCCAACTGGGTTGCTCGGCTTAACAGGGCCCACCAACGGGTAGGTGAGAGTAGGAGTTGGGTGGAGAGGCTAGTGCGGGCCACTTGCGAGACCCGCATATGAGACGCTTCACACCCCTTGAGGCCCCAGTGGATAGGGACAGAAATCTCTAGCGATAACGGAGATGTTGCAAGCCTCTGCTTATACCATCCCCGGCTCTCCTTCGAGCGGGAGGTCAATTGTTCTGAACGCTGACCAGACGCCTGACGATGTTTTGGTCAGTACCCTTGGGTTTGAGACGTGCAGCTCTAACCCTCCATGGGTTACGGAATATCCACTATCTAGGATTTAACAGCAGATAGGTGAATCCAACTCCACCGCACAAGGCGGACACAGAGTCGACGACCCACAGCCGAAACCACAGACCAACCTCGAGTCCAACACCAATACATCGGAGATGGGCCCAGGTTCCCCGGACCCACCCCCGATGCCGGCCGGGGCGCAGACAAGGCGTAACCTGTCTACGGGGCTCCCCGACCCCCGAGGAGTTGATTTAGCAAAGTCAGGGCAAGCCCTGACCCGCCTCCCATCAACAACGGGTCGGCCTCCCATTCTGGGAGACCTACCAGAGGCAGCATACGCCACCATTTCGGGTCTGCACACCCGGGGCTTTGGTCGGCCGTTGCCTTGGCAGTTTAAAGGGACTGCCAACCCTGTCACTCTCCTACCCCATTATGTACTCCGGCCTTTTTCTAGGCTTCATGCCTTTTAAAAAGGTACCGGGCGTCCCTCATGAGCTAGACTCTGTCACGTATTCTCCCGTACTTTGAACCCGTTCAACTTGTTTGTGCTTCCTTAAACTTATTCCCAACTATACCACCTCATGTATCCTATGCTCCTCCCTGATTCTTCCTATCTCAGCTGCAATATCATTGAAGATATCCACCGCTACTTTTCGTTGACAAATCTCCCTAAGATCTAATCTGACTCCTATCTCACTCAGTCTTTCCACCAGTTTGACCCTTTGCTCAGTAAACATCCAACAATCATACAGGACATGTTCCGGAGTATCAGGTACCTTACACCACTTACATACATCCCTCGCACACAATCCAAACCTATTTGGATAGCTCCTAAAGTTCCCATGTCCTGTTAGAAACTGAGTGCCATAATGGTTAAATTCCAATTTGGTCCTAGTCCTTTCTTTAACGTCAGGAATCTTTAAATAAAGGGCCCTACCTTTGATACTATAGTGGATAGGGACAGAAATCTCTAAGGATAACGGAGATGTTGCAAGCCTCTGCTTATACCATCCCCGGCTCTCCGTCGAGCGGGAGGTCATTTGTTCTGAACGCTGACCAGGCGCCTGACGATGTTTTGGTCAGTACCCTTGGGTTTGAGACGTGCAGCTCTAACCCTCCATGGGTTACGGAATATCTACTATCTAGGATTTAACAGCAGATAGGTGAATCCAACTCCACCGCACAAGGCGGGCACAGAGTCGACGACCCACAGCCGAAACCACAGACCAACCTCGAGTCCAACACCAATACATCGGAGATGGGCCCAGGTTCCCCCGGACCCACCCCCGATGCCGGCCGGGGCGCAGACAGGGCGTACCCTGTCTACGGGGCTCCCCGACCCCCGAGGAGTTGATTTAGCAAAGCCAGGGCAAGCCCTGACCCGCCTCCCATCAACAACGGGTCGGCCTCCCATTCTGGGAGACCTACCAGAGGCAGCATTACGCCACCATTTCGGGTCTGCACACCCGGGGCTTTGGTCGGCCCTTGCCTTGGCAGTTTAAAGGGACTGCCAACCCTGTTACTCTCCTTCACCATTATGTACTCCGGCCTTTTTCTAGGCTTCATGCCTTTTAAAAAGGTACCGGTCGTCCCTAATGAGCTAGACTCCGTCACGTACAATCCCGTACTTTGAACCCGTTCAACTTGTTTGTGCTTCCTTTATTTATTCCAAACTATTACACCTCATGTAACCTATGATCCTCTCTCGTCCTCCCTATTTCAGCAGTCACCTCGTTAAATAGAACTACTGCCTCCTTACGCCGACAAATCTCCCTAAAGTCTAACCTGACTCCTATTTCACTCAGTCCTTCTACCAATTTAGCCCTTTGTTCTGCAAACATCCAACAGTCGTACAGGACATGTTCCGGAGTATCAGGAACCTTACACCACTTACACTTATCCGTCGCACAGAGTCCAAACCTATATAGATAACTCCTAAAGTTTCCATGTCCTGTAAGGTACTGAGTTCCATAATGGTTAAATTCCAACTTAATCCTAATCCTTTCTTTCACGTCAGGTATCTTTAAATAAAGGGCCCTACCTTTACTACTATTATCCCACCGGTCCTGCCAAATATTTATAGATTCGCCCTTTATTATTTGTGCCCTATTCCTTCCATTTCTCTTGTCCCAGTAGAGATCTTTCCTTTGTCTGGCTAACAAGTCTATCGGCAGCACCCCAGTCAGCACATTCAGTGCTTCCTTCGATACTGTCCTGTATCCTCTACAGATTGTAAGCAGCATCAGTCTGTGCGCTCGCAACAAAATCTCAGCATATGTAGAAAGGCTCATCTTGTGAGCCCAGACTGCCGCACCATACAACAGTATCGATTCCCCTACACCTTTATAAAGAGTCGTAAGAGCCTGACCTCTAAATCCCCATTCAGTTCTAACCACACGGCGTATCTTCTGGAAAGCTGCAGTTGCTTTATTTGCCGCCTGCACCAGATGGTGTCTGAAACTTAGTTTTTCAGTGGATAGGGACAGAAATCTCTAGGGATAACGGAGATGTTGCAAGCCTCTGCTTTTACCATCCCCGGCTCTCCTTCGAGCGGGAGGTCAGTTGTTCTGAACGCTGACCAGACGCCTGACGATGTTTGGGTCAGTACCCTTGGGTTTGAGACGTGCAGCTGTAACCCTCCATGGGTTACGGAATATCCACTATCTAGGATTTAACAGCAGATAGGTGAATCCAACTCCACCGCACAAGGCGGACACAGAGTCGACGACCCACAGCCGAAACCACAGACCAACCTCGAGTCCAACACCAATACATCGGAGATGGGCCCAGGTTCCCCGGACCCACCCCCGATGCCGGCCGGGGCGCAGACAAGGCGTACCCTGTCTACGGGGCTCCCCGACCCCCTGGAGTTGATTTAGCAAAGTCAGGGCAAGCCCTGACCCGCCTCCCATCAACAACGGGTCGGCCTCCCATTCTGGGAGACCTACCAGAGGCAGCATACGCCACCATTTCGGGTCTGCACACCCGGGGCTTTGGTCGGCCCTTGCCTTGGCAGTTTAAAGGGACTGCCAACCCTGTCACTCTCCTACCCCATTATGTATTCCGGCCTTTTTCTAGGCTTCATGCCTTTTAAAAAGGTACCGGGCGTCCCTCATGAGCTAGACTCTGTCACGTACTCTCCCGTACTTTGAACCAGTTCAACTTGTTTGTGCTTCCTTAAACTAATTCCTAACTATACCACTTCATGAATCCTATGCTCCTCCCTGATTCTTCCTATTTCAGCCGCAATATCATTGAAGATATCCACCGCTACTTTTCGTTGACAAATCTCCCTAAGATCTAATCTGACTCCTATCTTACTCAGTCTTTCCACCAGTTTGACCCTTTGCTCAGTAAACATCCAACAATCATACAGGACATGTTCCGGAGTATCAGGTACCTTACACCACTTACATGCATCCGTCGCACACAATCCAAACCTATTTAGATAGTGGATAGGGACAGGTATTGTCGGACCGGCATTGCTGCCGAACGGTACCAACGGGGACGAACCCCGACATGACCCGTAAGACGCCCGGGGCTATCCACTACACAGCGACGCCACAACCAACAGTTCGGAGCTCGGAAAAACCCCCGCCCCACACTCGCCAGGTCAGTGTCTAGGGCGGGAGAACGACCTTTCCCGGATGTTGTAGGGGAGTGACACACTTAGCCGCTCCTAGCGACTGAACCTAAGTCCAGTCGGCAGGAACGTTGCCCAACGGGGACCACGAGGAGGTGGTGTCACCGGCTCGAAAGCTCAGGTCGTTTTTATCTTCTGCCTGGTCTTGGCTGCGTTCCACACTGACGGTTAGGGCAGATGCGTGCGCTTCCACTGCAAGGCACTCCGGCAGAAGGTCTTGAAGGCCGGAAAGGTGGTGGCGTGCAGAACGCATCAGATGGCGGCGGCCACAGTTGATGTGCCGTGGTGACTGCCGTACGCAGGCTGCTGCGGAGGCGATCATAGTGCGGACACTCCATGACGATGTGCCAGGGAGTGTCGATTCCTCCGCAGGTACACAATGGCGAATCCCTGAGTGATCGGGCGTGGAAATATGATGCGAAGTCCCCGTGCCCAGTCAAAAACTGCGTCGTCCAGTGATCTGCCACTAGCCAAGTAGATTTCAGACGGCGCTTTACGTTCGGAAAGAAGGCGTATGTAGTGCGGCCGTCTGCTGCCCTGTCCCAACGTCTTTGCCATTCCGCTACGAAGTGGCTATGGAGTCGTCTAGAGGCCTCGCGACTGGAGCCGCAGTGATTGAGGTCGAGCCCGACGAGGTGGCGATCTCCCATCTTGTACCGGTGCACCCAGTAGAGGAGCTGAAGTTCCAGATCCAATGGAAGCACCCCCGCAAGGACCTGAAGAGCCAGCGTGGACGTAGTTCTATAGGCTTTAGTGGTTTTCAAAAGGATTCTGCCGCTGAGCAATGTTGACTTGGCGAGTGCTGCGGACATCTAGCTTGTCGCCCCATGCCCCAACTGCGTAGGAGGCCATGGGGAGGAAGATTGCTCGGTAGTACTTGTTCAGCGTGGGGGAGGTGAGGCCCCATTCAGTGGCCGCCAGCTTGGCGAAAGCAGTGAACACCTTAGCGCCCTTGTCCTGAATCATCCGGATATGGGCAGAGAGCGTCATATTTCTGCCCAGCCAAATGCCCAGGTATTTGGCCGCTGTGACGGTACGGATAGGTTCTCCCCGTAGACGGACAAGGGGCGGGCGACCTTGAAGGATTCCTTTCAGGAGGATTTGCTCAGTTTTGTGTGCGGAGAGCTGTAGGTGGTATTCTCCACACCAGGTGTTCACTAAATTGACGGCCTGCTGGGCGGCTGTCTCCAGATGGAGCCTGCTGTTGGCGGCCACGAGAACGATGAGGTCGTCGGCGTAGGCGACGCTTTCTATATTGGCGGCGGAGAGTCTTCGGAGAAGAGAATCCATCACCACATTCCATAAATCCGGGCCCAGGATGGATCCTTGGGGGCATCCCTGGGTGACGGGTTTGTCAGCGGTCTGAAAGTTTCCCAAGATGCGGACACGACGGCCTTGGAGGTAGTCAACCAAGAGGGCCGCGATGTCAAAGGGACAATGTCTATTCGCCAATTCCGCCAGGAGCGCCGGCCACCAGAGATGATCAAAAGCAGCTTGGACATCGAAGAGGATGCCCAAGACGTATTTGTCCGCTCGTCGGTGCATTATGGTGCGGACGGTGGCGATAGCATCTATCGTAGACGTTCCCTGGCGGAAACCAAACTGTCGAGGGGACGCAAACCGCTGATCCCGAACTATGGGTTGGAGGCGTAACTTCATCAACCTCTCCAAAGTTTTCCCAAGTAAGGGAAGGAGACAGATAGGCCTATATGATGAAACCTCCTTCGGGTCTTTCTCCGCCGACTTTAAAAGCGTGCGAATGTCGCCCAGCTTCCAGATGTCCGGGAAAACTCCGTGAGTCAGACAGCCATTGAAGAGTTCCGCGAGCACCGTGGCGTAAATGTCTGACTCGGCCAGTTTGTGAAGCATGTCAGGTTCAATCAGATCATGGCCCGGTGCTTTCCCTTTCCGATGTTTCGTCGTAGCTACGACGACCTCATCGCAGGTCCAGCGCCGGGTGGCACGAGAGTGGTCAAAAGGGAGCCTCGCCAAGTCCTGTAGTAGTGTCTGCCCTGGAACCGCTTCGGCGTCGGGAATGAGGGCATCCAAAAGAGTTCTTGAGGTATCCGCCCAATAGGTTGTGTAGGCGTCGGGTGCCGTGCGGAGGTTGACCAACGCCTTCTCAGGAGCGATACGGACTCTAAGTAGTTTGTAGACGAGCCCGTAAGGATTCTCATTCCCGACGGTGGAGACAAAGGTCCGCCAGCTTGTCGTCTTTGCCTGATAGATAAGTTTGACGTATTCCCGCCTGAGACGCCGATATTCCCTGCGCCGGGCCTCCTTGAGGGCCGGGTCCCGTGTACGTTGGGCGCACCTGCGGATGGCGCCACACCGCCGCTTCCAGGCAGTGAGGTGAGGTGTCCACCATAGCACGGACTTCGGGAACAGGGTCTTCTTTGGGATGGATGCCATTGCCGCTTGCTGAATCGCCGTCGTCACCACAGTTGCGAGGGCGTGTACATCGTGCGGGCTGCGGAGCTCAAGATCCGCATCCATCAGCGCCACTTCGGCGCTACCAATGAAGGTCTGCCAGTTTGCTCGCCGTAGGTTATGGCGCGTGGTCCTGACCAGTTGTCTGGTAGTCGGACCTCGTATGACGATTTCCAGGACGGCATGGTCGCTGGTGGTCCCGTCCTGCCGTACCCTCCAGGCGTCAAGTGATGGCCAGAGTCGTCGACTCAGCAGGGTAACGTCGATGTAGGACGAGCCCCTGGAGGAGGAGAATGTCGGCAAACTGGCTTCATTGGCTATGCCCCAGGTGGATGCGGATACGAAGTCCTCAAGAAGGCGGCCGGAAGCATCGCTGCGGGCAGCCCCCCAAGCGGGGGACTTGGCATTCGCATCCATCCCCACGATGACCGGCGTGTCACCCAGCTCGTCGTGGATGGCCTGAAGGTGGTGCAGTCGTCTCAGGAAATCGTCCTGGGGAAGAGCCGGCGGGAAATACATGCTGACGAGGCAGGTATCCCCCAATTCCGATGTGAGCCGGACGCAGACGCAATCCTGGTTGTTGAGATGCGTAAGAACAACAACATCTAGGCCTCGCTCAAGGATGACGATACAGGCCCTGGGTCGAACCTCCGTGGATCCCACGATGATCTTGTTGGAGGCGGGACCGAGCCCGCATACTGTGTTTTCCCGAGTCCAGGGTTCCTGTATCAGCAAGGCGCTGGCGCCAATAGAGGTTGCGTACTGCCGAAGCTCCGATGTCGCAGCCTTACCCTTCCCCAGGTTATGCTGCAGGATTACAAGCTGGCGGGGATTAGCCATAGTCAACTCTGCGAAGTTCCAGGCGGACTGCCCGTTTGTATGTGGGGCAGTCTTTACTTCGGACATCGTGCGTGGCCGAGAGCTTTCGGCGGGCGCACGGGGCACACACGGGGGATCGAGACGTATAACGACACTGGGTCGTGAGATGTTGACCGGCACAATGGCCGCAGGTGTCCGTGGTGTGGCTACAATGGCGCGCCACATGCCCGAAGTCCTGGCACTTGTAGCACCGTGTGGCCGCTAGGTAGTCGAGGACTCGACAACGCGACCACAGGGCGAAAATACGCTGAGCAGCCCGGAGTTTGTCCCGGACTGCCAGGGAGACAGAAACGATCCAATGGCAAGTGGTATCGCCTTTGTGGATTCGGTGCCTTGGTATAAATGCCGCCTGGAAGTCAGGCCAGGCAATGTCACTAACCGCCGGGTTTTGCCTCCATACGGCGTCTGTAAGCGCCTCTGCCTCTACGTCCGACGGGACATCATAAATGATGACCCGCGGGGATTTCAACGTAGGGGGGGGCGATTTGCAGGCCACTCGCCTGAAGTCCCTCGTGGGCCCGCAGTTTCTCGAGGTCCCCCGCAGAGTTCACCTCAAGAACTAGTCTGCCGCAGGTTGCGAACCCGGATGCCATCGCGGGCCGGGTTGACCGACGTCATCAGCCGCGAGCGGAGTTCAGCTGCCGTCGGCGGGACATCCGGATGGTCAGGACCATCCGGGGCCGTGACGAAGACGGTGTACTTTGGAGGGGGCCGTTTAGAAGCCCCGACGAATGCACTCTTGAGTGGAGGGGGTCGAGAGTTGGCTCGTGCAGAGGCCACTGGCGTCCTGCCCTTCCGAGAACGCCCTCTCCTAGCCCGGCGACGAGCGGCGGGTTGTTGCTGCTCCTGCTGTCGTTGAGGCTGTTGTCGCTGCCGCCGTTGACGGTTGGGAGGTTTCCCGAGAGGGGGAAACTCTGCCGGTCTGGTAGTGGTCGAGGCCGCGGCTGCCGCATACGAGGTAGAGGGCGCTGGTCTTCCGAAGTTCTCCAAGGAGGCCATCCTCCTCTGCAGGTCGGTGACATCCGCCGTCAGGTGAAAGACCGCTTCAGAGACGGCCTCGAAGCACCCGCGGATCTCCGCTAAGGTTTCCACGGGGACGTACCCGTCCAGGGTACCCAGGATCGTCTCCAGCCTGTTCCTGGCCTGCGGTAAAATCTGGTGCAGGGGCGGGCTGGTCTGCGGCGGGGTTGACTGCACTGCTGGGTGAGCGGTTGCCGAGTGTCTCGCTCGGACACTCGGGGCTGTCGACTCCGACTCCGAGTCCGACGACGGGGCCGTAGATGAGGAAGCCGTCGATGTGTAGACGGGCGGCTCAGGTTGTCTCCCTCGCCGCGCAGTGGACGGCTGAGGCTGCGCTGACGGAGTCTCGGAGACAGGTGGGCTCTGCGACTGCTGCTGCTGTGCTGCTCGTCGCTTCCTCGAACGTCTGGGAGCCGTGGGCGGCTCGGACGGAGGGTCCGGTAGCGGGCGCCTTCGATCGGTCTTCTTCTTCTTCCGCTGGGCCTGTGTCGGCGTCTTGGGTCGACTGGATCTGGTAGACCGTGTGGTCTCAACGGACGTGTCGGAATCCTCGACGAGGTGAGTCCGCCGAGGATCTGCACTTGTCGCAGTAATCGCGCCCAATGCCAAGTGGTCCACATTGGGCGTGATGCGGTCGTGGGATGACGACGCCGGAGTTCCCGCAACTCCTGGCGCCGGCCCTGGGGCATCCGAAACCCCTGGGCGGTAAGAGCGAGTCTTGCTGGACTTACCCATAGTGCGATTCTTTGAGGCGATGCTGCCAGCCTTTGTGGTCGCAGTAGGAAGCACTGACTGTTCCCACGTGTGCTCCCGTTGACCCGCTAAGGGGCTCATCCGCCACCACACTTCGGGCCTGGTCCTGCTGCCGGCCAGGCCCATCCCCCGGACCAGTACTCGGATTACCTCCGAGCTGCTCCGGAGTCCCCCTCTCTCGTTTGCTCGACCGACCCAGTCTTCCACGGGGATTCAAACCACCGTCTCCAACTGGGTTGCTCGGCTTAACAGGGCCCACCAACGGGTAGGTGAGAGTAGGAGTTGGGTGGACAGGCTAGTGCGGGTCACTTGCGAGACCCGCATATGAGACGCTTCACACCCCTTGAGGCCCCAGTGGATAGGGACAGATTGAAAGAAAGTTTTACAAGGGAAGACCCAGAACCGAAGTTCTATCTACATCCCTTGGCCCCCATGGGCGCGGAGTCTACGATCGAAAACGCTGACTAAGCGCCCGACGTTGTACTGGTCGGTACCCCTTGGAATAGGAGACGTGCAGCTCTATTCCTCCGTGGGGTTCGGATGTATCCACTATCTAGGATTTAGCAGTTCAAGAACATCAGCCCCGGGTACACCTCAAGAGGCTCCCGCAGCGATGCCACGAAACCGAGACCACAGACCACCTCGAGTCCAACACCAAATATGGTTGGAGAGCCCGACAATGCCAGGCTCCCCCCCATACCCGGCCGGAGCAAGAGACGGGCGTACCCGCCTCCTGGGGCCCCCCGGCCTCCCGAGGAGTCAGTTTAGACCTTCGTTCTAAGAACGAAGGCCTCCCACTGACCAAGGGGCGACTTCGTAGCAAGCTACTAAGTCTACCAGCGGCGGCCATTCGGCCAGCCTTCCGGGTCTGCACACCCGGGGGCCTTGGTGGAGCCCATCTTTTGCGCAAACTGCGCCCCGCTACTTCCCTCCCGTCCCCATGGTGTGCCCGCGTATTTATCCGCCCCCAGACTAAAGCCTATTGCAGATTACGCGGCCACACCATTCTATCCCCAGACTCTAATAACTCGCACTGGACGCACATCCCTGCCCTAATTAGGATGACCTAATCAGCGTCCACGGTTTACTTCCGAAGTTATCCCATCCCAAGTTCACCCCTCAAGGTTCATCCTCTCCCTACCTTCTCGCTCCCTGCCCAACGACCAAGTCCATCGTGTCCAGATCTCGGCAGCCTCTGCGTTGTCCAAGATCTCTCTGAGGTCCAATCTTACGCCGACATCCATCAATTGCATCCTAAACTGGGCTCGGCTTACTGCTATCTCTTCACAGTCATACGTAACGTGCTGTGGAGTATCCACCACCCCACAATACTCACACAGATCACTTTCCCTGAATCCAAACCTCTTTAAATAAGCGTTAAAATTGCCGTGACCACTTAAAAATTGCACATTGTAATGGGTCAACTCCAGGCGTTTTTTAACCCTATCTTCAACATTTGGCATCAAAAAGTGCGTTTTGCGACCTGTTTCTGAAGAATCCCACCTCTCTTGCCACTTTCTCATTGCTTCTCTTCTAATGTCTCTCCTATTCCCTACCCTTGTTAACCTTGCCCTATACAGGTCGCTACGCTCAACCGCCTTTAGATCTATTGGCATTACACCTGCCAATACTTGTAACGCATCCCTAGATATAGTCCTATATCCTTTACAGACTGTCAGCAGCATCGTACGTTGTGCTCTTAGCAGGACATCAGCATGATTTCTTCCATATTGCATCTTATCAGCCCATACTGGCGCACCATACAGTAAAATAGCTTCACCTACTCCTGTATACAAAGTTTTTAACGTCTTAAAGCCGAGTCCCCAGTTTGCCTGTGCCGCTCGACGAATCATGTAGAAAATCTTCGTCGCTTTTTCCGCCACATACTTTATATGCTTATCAAAGCTCAGCTTTTCATCAAGTACAATTCCTAGGTATCGGAACTCCTTCACATAGCCGATCGGTTGTCCCTTCATCTTTACCGTCGGTGCTCTTTGCGTATCTGGTCTTCGGACTGGCATATTATATTTCCCACCTTTGGTTTTACCAAACTTTCTTTGCGCCTTTTTCAGGAGCATACACTTAGTCTTGGCTACGCTGAGCTCTAATCTATTCTCTGTACACCAGTCATGTATCATGTCACAAGCTACCGACGCCTTTCTTTCCAATTCTCGTCTGGAAGTGGCCTCAACCAATAACAAACCATCATCGGCATATGCGTAGAGCCGACATCCTTGGGGCATCGCAAGTCTAAGGAATGAATCGAAAAGGACAAGCCACAGTGTCGGGCCAAGAACCGACCCTTGTGGACATCCCATCGTCAGTCTTTTTTCCTGTTCTACGCCTCTAAATCTTAGAATAGCGTGCCTATCCTT
Organism: Magicicada septendecula; assembly: GCA_034769895.1. Taxonomy (NCBI): domain Eukaryota; kingdom Metazoa; phylum Arthropoda; class Insecta; order Hemiptera; family Cicadidae; genus Magicicada; species Magicicada septendecula. Next base: position 389,793,744 of record CM068374.1, on the reverse strand, counting down.
GAAGTAGTCCTTTACTACCTCTATTTCCTTTCCATTTATTCCAAAATGCTTCAACTGAACTAGAATTCTGGGCCACCAAGCGTTATCAAATGCGCCAGCTATATCAAGGAATACAGCCAATACCAAGTTCTCAGTTGAAGCTTTAACCCTATCCAAGACTTCGATTACAGCCCCTTCAGTACCTCTTCCGGGTCTGAAACCAAACTGCCCGCCGTGCAGCTTCCCTTCTTTCTCAAGGCGTCCCAAAATTCTTCCATTAATTATCTTCTCGTACAACTTGCCCAGCACCGGAAGCAACGTTAACGGCCTGAACGACTTCGGACTTTGTGGATACTTATCTCCTCCTTTGTAAAGGATCTTTACTATTCCAATTTTCCAAGCAGACGGAAATTTTCCAGATGCAAGGCACCTATTCACTAGGTCTAGGACTTTATGCCTGACCACTGGCCATGTTTTGATCCAAATCTCGACCGTTATCTCATCATACCCTGGCGCTTTCTTCTTTCCCATAGAGGACAGAGCCTTCCAGAGTTCCTCTTCCGTTATTTCGTCACTAACCTCAGTCGCTGTGATCTCCTCCGCCTCTCTCCTTATGGCGGCGTGGCTCTCAGTGTCCTCCCTTAAATCATCTGGAAGCAACACGTGTAACAGCTTCTTCGCCAACTGATCTACATCGTGCTCGTATTCATCTCCGAATTTCATAGATGATAATAACAGTTCCTTCTTCTGTTTGTCTGCCAGTACCTTATAAGGAATCCCCCATGGATCCTTGTTCCCTTCCTCGGTAACAAACTTCTCCCATGCTTCCCTCTTTGCCTTTTTGACCGCCACAAAGTACGAGTTCCTCGCCCTCCGGTAATCCCGCAAGCGGGCATCCCTTTCAGGCGAGTCCCCCGCACGCTGCAGCCGCCTGCAGGCCCTTTTTACATGGCTTCTGAGTACCGATAAATCCGCTGTCCACCACTTCGTCTGCTTATCTACACCCCTATTCCTTGGCATCGCAGTCTCTGCTGCGACTAACACCGAAGTCGTCAGATCTAATACCTCGTCATCCACACTCTCATATGCACGCTCAACACTCATGAACCCTCGAAGTTTCGTGTCAAACATGTCCCAGTCAGCCTTCCTAACCAGCAGTCGTCCTTCTTCTTCCCTCCACTGTTTAAAGGTTGTAGCCTCCTCACCTCCAACATCGAACGTTATCAACCGGTGATCACTATTACCTTCATCTCTCACCACCCAATTCCTTATTCTGGCCTTCCTATTCCTTAACGTTATATCGATGTTGGTTTCCATCAACATTGGTCCAAAGCCTCTAACCCGTTCTCCATAGGTTGCAAAAGTAGCCAGATTCCCTTCTTCATTAGCTACATGAAGATCGTTCGTCGCCAGGAACGCCTCAAGATCTTCACCTCTGCTATCCGTTTGAACACTATGCCACACACTTGATTTGGCGTTTACGTCTCCCGCCAAAATCAGAGCCCTAGCTCCAAGTTTCCTCACACACTGTTCCCAATGCTGTATATATGGACCAATGTCTTCACTGTATTTAAAATACGAATTTACTATATAAACTGCCTGTTCTCTATATATCAATTTGACACAAACATGAAACTGACTGGACAATGCCCTTACAAACAGGACTTCCACACGCTCATTCATCACCATCACCATCGCTCCCGGTTTGCCAGGCACGTAGTACTGACGGTATCCTCCTAACTGTGGCACCTTACCCTGCCTTGAGTACGGCTCTTGAATCAGAGCTACGTCAAGTTTCCTATCCTTTATTACCTGGGCAAAATCCTCCAGACATACCGCCGATCCCTGGAGATTGATCTGTCCAACCCTAATCCCTTCCTTGGCTACCTCAGAGATAGCTGCTGTTGTGAGCATCTAACCAAAGTGTGTCCTGCTAAGCCTCTGCTCCACCATTCTTTTATACATAGGACACTCCAATGTTCCCACTTTATGCTCACTCGGTTTCTTAGCCGCCAAGCAGTTTACGCAAGAAGGTTTCTCCCCCTTACGTGGACAGTTCATAAACTCGTGACCAGCCCTCCCGCAGTGCGAGCATACACAGTCCCCGGCCTTTTTACAATGTTTCTGTACGTGGCCGTATCCCTGGCACCTATAACAGCGGCTTATATGGTAAAAATCAACTATTCTGCAAGAGTCATAGTCTATATATACCCTTTCTGCAGACAATAAGATCTCCCGAATTTTTGGGACAAGCTCCACTACTAAATTAACAGTTTCGGCCTCTCTTCGACCGACTCGATACAAGATCTTCAGGCCTGCCATTTCTTCCTTCTTCACACCATGTTCTGCCAGGTTTTGTTGATAAATCAATTCTTTGATCTCGTCATCGGGTAATGTCTTGTCCACGTCATATATCATGGCCTTTGGGAGGATCTTTTTGGGAGCCATGGCTTTAAGGCGGTCATGCCCAGTAGTGATGTCCTTTATCTTCTGAGCAGTCTTCTTGGTGCCTGATTCTACTGCCAGGCCGCCCTTCTGCACCTTTCGCACAGCTCGTATTTGCAAGCCCTGTTCTTTGGGTGCCAGAGTCTCTTTAAATATCTTTTTTGTCACCTCCGAGTCCGTAATGGTTTCGTCCTTGGGGTATACTAAAACAACTTTCTGTGTGTCCCTTGGTGCGACGATCTTCTTTCCCACTCTTGGAGGCATCTTCGTAACGCCTGCATATGAGGCCGCTGCCGGTGTCAGTTTCGGCGTAGTCCTATCAGCGTCTCTCTGCTTCAGTAGAGTCTTCATCAGCTTATTCTTAGCCATGACCTCAGCTTTTTCAATAATTTTTCCATGGCAAATCTTCTCCATCTGGTGCCAAATCCGAAGAATAAAGGAAGCACTCGATTTGGATACCTTACTGGATTCTCTGAAAAGGTAATCCTCCAGTTGCTGCCTAAGCTGATCAACCGTCGCCGGGATATCCTCCTCTACCTCCATATCCGAAGCTGACGAGTCAGAGTCCGAAGACTTACTCGCTTCTCGCCTCCGCTTCACCGACGTCGTGGATCCAGAACGATCCCGCTGCGTATCAGACATTTCTTATTATTGGGCAGTTGCCCCTTCAAATGTTAAAACACACAACCCACAATACACGTGTGTATTGTGGTTATATTATCCGCCAACTATCAGGAGGTATCAAATATTAACACAATTTACAAGAAAAAATTTTTCTGAAAAGTCTTTTGGCGGGAAAAATTGATTCAGAACCACTTGAGGAGCCGGTTCGCCGACTCCGAACTGGCGCGAACGCGCCTAACCTAAAAACTTGTCAACCAACTCAGTTCACGTTATTGTTACTGACATCATTGTGGCAGTGACTTTTTAAATTTTTCAGCACAAGTTATGACAGTTCTTTAAACTCAGTTTATTCTAATTTTCTTAATTAATATTACGTATTCTTTGATTTATTAACTTGAAAAATGTCCTAAACTATTTATTTTATATTTCCAAAGTCTTTGGCGTACCAAATACGTCCTAATACTACTCCTAATGACTATTTAAAAATGTCCAATGTTTTTCCTATGCTAACCCTATGCTAAACAAAGTGTCTCTTTTCACTTACTAATTTCTAATTAATTATGGTCCAATCCTACCTTCAAGTGAAGTATTTCGCAAAAGAAGTTCTTCAAGAACAATATACCACACTTCACAACAGCACACACCTTCTTAATACCACTAAAAAATCCTCTTAAACACAGACCAACTATTAGCACGTCCTTCGTGTACAAAAGTAACTCCGGAAGTACAGATGAGACGCTTCACACCCCTTGAGGCCCCAGTGGATAGGGACAGAGTCTCTAAGGATAACGGAGATGTTTCAAGCCTCTGCTTATACCATCCCCGGCTCTCCGTCGAGCGGGAGGTCGATTGTTCTGAACGCTGACCAGGCGCCTGACGATGTTGTGGTCAGTACCCTTGGGTTTGAGACGTGCAGCTCTAACCCTCCACGGGTTACGGAATATCTACTATCTAGGATTTAACAGCAGATAGGTGAATCCAACTCCACCGCACAAGACGGACACAGAGTCGACGACCCACAGCCGAAACCACAGACCAACCTCGAGTCCAACACCAATACATCGGCGATGAGCCCAGGTTTCCCCGGACCCACCCCCGATGCCGGCCGGGGCGTAGACAAGGCGTACCCTGTCTACGGGGCTCCCCGACCCCCGAGGAGTTGATTTAGCAAAGCCAGGGCAAGCCCTGACCCGCCTCCCATCAACAACGGGTCGGCCTCCCATTCTGGGAGACCTACCAGAGGCAGCATTACGCCACCATTTCGGGTCTGCACACCCGGGGCTTTGGTCGGCCCTTGCCTTGGCAGTTTAAAGGGACTGCCAACCCTGTTACTCTCCTTCACCATTATGTACTCCGGCCTTTTTCTAGGCTTCATGCCTTTTAAAAAAGGTACAGGTCGTCCCTCATGAGCTAGACTCCGTCACGTACATTCCCGTACTTTGAACCCGTTCAACTTGTTTGTGCTTCCTTTATTTATTCCAAACTATTACACCTCATGTAACCTATAATCCTCTCTCATCCTCCCTATTTCAGCAGTCACCTCGTTAAATAGTACTACTGCCTCCTTACGCCGACAAATCTCCCTAAAGTCTAGCCTGACTCCTATTTCACTCAGTCCTTCTACCAATTTAGCCCTTTGTTCAGCAAACATCCAACAGTCGTACAGGACATGTTCCGGAGTATCAGGAACCTTACACCACTTACACTTATCCGTCGCACAGAGTCCAAACCTATATAGATAACTCCTAAAGTTTCCATGTCCTGTAAGGTACTGAGTTCCATAATGGTTAAATTCCAACTTAATCCTAATCCTTTCTTTCACGTCAGGTATCTTTAAATAAAGGGCCCTACCTTTACTACTATTATCCCACCGGTCCTGCCAAATATTTATTGATTCGCCCTTTATTATTTGTGCCCTATTCCTTCCATTTCTCTTGTCCCAGTAAAGATCTCTCCTTTGTCTGGCTAACAAGTCTATCGGCAGCACCCCAGTCAGCACATTCAGTGCTTCCTTCGATACTGTCCTGTATCCTCTACAGATTGTAAGCAGCATCAGTCTTTGCGCTCGTAACAAAATCTCAGCATATGTAGAAAGGCTCATCTTGTGAGCCCAGACTGCCGCACCATACAACAGTATCGATTCCCCTACACCTTTATAAAGAGTCGTAAGAGCCTGACCTCTAAATCCCCATTCAGTTCTAACCACACGGCGTATCTTCTGGAAAGCTGCAGTTGCTTTATTTGCCGCCTGCACCAGATGGTGTCTAAAACTTAGTTTTTCGTCTATAACAACTCCAAGGTACGTATGCTGTGTCACCATTTCTATTGTTCGTCCTTCCATTTTGACAACCGGTTTTCTAGCTAATGCCCCCTTAAGTAGCATTGCTTTCGTCTTTTCCGGACTTATTCTCAATCTATTCTCCCTACTCCAATTTTCTATAACTCCTAATGCTAGGTTTGTTTTTCGTTCTAACTCCATTCTGGAGTTAGCGCTAACCAACAAAAGCCCGTCATCAGCATACGCATAAGTTCGGCACCCTATCGGCAACTGCAGTCGCAAAAATGCATCAAATAAAACTACCCAAAGTGTCGGTCCTAGCACCGACCCCTGCGGACATCCCATTGATAGCAGCTTTTCTTTTTCAACATTCCTAAACCTTAAAATTGCATATCTATCATTGAAATAATCTTTTATACAACCAAATTCCTTACCCTTTACTCCAAAGTCCTGCAGCTGGACTGAGATTCGTGGCCACCATGCATTATCAAATGCTCCAGCAATATCCAGGAAAATACCCAGTACGTACTTATCTCTCTCGTTGCTAACATCCTCCAGTACGTCAACAATCGCATCTTCTGTTCCTCTACCAACTCTGAACCCATACTGTCTCTCATGCAACTTGTTCCGTCCTTCAAGCACATTTAAGATTCTTTTATTCAGAATTTTCTCAAAGACCTTCCCCAATACTGGTAACAGAGTCAGCGGCCGGTAAGACTTAGGTGGCTGAGGGTCTTTCCCTAACCCCTTATATAACACTTTAACAATTCCGATTTTCCAGTGCTTGGGAAATTTGCCTTCCTGAAGAGCTCTGTTCATAATTGCAGTGATTCGTCCTCTCACTGTATTCCACGCTCTACAGAGGATCTCCACCGTCAAATCGTCGAATCCTGGAGCTTTTTTCTTCCCCATTGAAAATAGTGCACATCTTACATCTTCCTCATTAATTTCCGCTGAATCCTCTTCCACAATACTCCGTTCGGCTCTACTAATTACTACCATGTCAGCTTCTGTATAGCCCTGTGGGTCAGACGGAAGCAACGAGTCTAGCAACTTTTCCGTCAACATGCCAATATCATGTTCAGTTTCATCTCCAAATTTCATTGTTGATATCAGCAGTTCCTTTTTGCTCTGACCACTCACAACTTTATAGGGCATGCCCCACGGATCCCGATTTCCTTCGACGGTGATAAACTTTTCCCAGGCACTCTTCTTCTCCTGTCTTACCATGGCAAAATATCTATTACGCGCCGCTCTATACCTATTTTTACGTACTTCCCTATCCTCTGATGGTCCAGTATTTATTTTCCTCCTTAGTCTTAGAACGTTCCTCCTTTCAAACTCTAAGTCCCTGTTCCACCAAGAGACAGTCCTTAGATTATTGCTTTCTCTGGGTATCGACTCTTCAGCCGCAGCTACTATAGTAGTTGTAAGGTCGACCACTTCCGATTCTAAATCCTCCTGTGCTGCAAACGGTTGCATCATTCTATCATTTAGGCTATTTGTAAATTTTTGCCAATCTGCTTTCCTTATGGCAAATCGTCCTTTTTTCTCTAAGTTCCTTCTATGCCTATTTATTCTTAAGCTTTGAAGCGTAAATATAATTAACCTATGATCGCTGTTACCTTCGTCTAAAACCTTCCAATTGTCTACCCATACATTTTCTGTGCACAATGTTACATCTATGTTATTCTCAGCGATCGCCCCCGGCACTCCAGCAAAGGTTGATAACTCCCCTTCTGTGTTGCAGATATTCAATGAATTAGCCATAATAAACGCTTCAAGCTTCTCACCCCTGCTGTCAGTGATCCTATCAAACCACAGCTCGGATTTAGCGTTCACATCTCCAGCCAATATAACCCTTTTACCATGAAGTTCTAGCATAGTCCTTACCCAATGTTTGATATGCACTTCGATATCCTCCCTATACTGGAAATATGAACTCATCATGTATATTTCCCTATCACCAACTATCACCTTTACACATACATGATGCTCTCCTGACAGCTCTCTAACAAATAGCCCTTCGATGTCGTTATTAACAATTACGATAGCTGCTTTCGGTCGTTCCGACGCATAATATACCCTATACCCGTCGAGATGCGGTATACGCCCTCCGCACGAATACGGCGTTTGGGTGTGCCCGTACTCCTGGCACATGTAGCAACGGGCGACGGCCAGGTAGTCGACTACACGACAAGATGCAAAATCAATATAAACTCGTTGTTTAGTGATGAGTTCGTCCCTTATTTTGGTGGGACACTCGACGACCCAGTTGCATATTTCGTCGTTCCTCCTGCCGGTTCTAAAACGGAATTTGACTTCTTCCCGGACTTGACGTTCAGAAAACCCAGCGTCGTCCAGATTCTGCTTGAACAAGCACCCTTTCAATTGTTCCTCGTTCAGGTCTATATCCACGTCGAAAATTTGAACCATCGGTCTGCGCCTACTTGGTTCGACGCATTTGATGGTAGGTTGCGTCCTGGCCACTTCCTTTATTCTTTGGACAGTCTTCGCCGATCCAGTCTCCACGGCAACTGCACCCTTCCTTACTTTCCTCATGGACCTTATCTGCCACCCCTCTTCCTTTGGTTTTAATATGTCCTTTAAAACTTTCTTCGTTTCATCTGAGTCGTCCTTTTTCTCGTCAACGGGGTAGACGAGCACAGTCTGGTCCATTGGTTTAGGGACCACCTCTTTTTTACCAATTTTGGGCCTTGGTGCCCCGACCACATCCACATCAGCAAAAGTTTTCTGTTTTGCAGCCATCTCCCTTGTCTCCATCCTTCTTTCTAGAAGCTGTCCCTCTAGCTTTGCTGTTCTTATTCGCAGTTTCACATTTTCAGCCTCTAATCTCGCAAAGCTGGCCAAAATATTCTTTGCCGCCGTTTTGCTGACCTTATTGTTGTCATTAAAGGGGTACTCCTCCATCTCCTGCCTGATCTTAAGGTACCCTTCATCTTCTTCCGCGTCCCGTCGTCTCTTGGAACCTCCAACCGAGGTCACTGATCCTCGACGCTGCCTATCCTCGTCCGTCTCCATTGCGTCGCCTGCACTCATTTTTTAAGTGCAAAAAAATTAAGCAAAAGAACTAACATAAGATGACAATAAAAACAATGTTCAAGTGAAAAAATTTCTAAGACCGAAATTTTGAATACCACAAAAAATCAAAATCCCAGGTACCGTCCTTGTACCTCAAAAATTAAAATCAAAAATGTAAACAATAAAAATTTTTCTAAGTTCTTTTCCCTCAACTGAGGGAAAAATTCCCACACAACTGCGACACTGCTATTATGTATTACTTGATTTAGTGGTTACGGAATCGGATCGTGAACTAGTTCACCAACTCGGTTCGTGAACCGAACGAACTAAATGAATCACTATTTGAATTTTTTAGGTTATTCCGCTTTTTACGCGGGAAATGTACAGTTCAGGTCCACCAAAAGCCAAACTACTGTGTTGACACAAATCAGCTGATTTGTGTCAAATACTTATTGGTGAAAAATGTTCCAATTTAAGTATTTAATTTGATTTTTATGAATCTAAACTATTACTAATTGTTCTACTATAACTATAATTGTTTATTTACTCTTAATGAGTCTTCAACCTAGCCTAAAACCTTAATATTACCTAGTTTTCAAGTGTCTATTTCACTCCTATCCTATCCTATACTATTAATGAACGGTTCAGCACTGTAGAGAAAAAATCCAATTTTATGCGCTAAACCCGCACTTCTTACCTTACGCAAGGTATTATCCTCTTCAGGATCCTTATATTCACACTTCACAATACTTTACTCGAAGAAAAGCACACATAAAACCACTATTATAGCACTAAATCGCAGAGCGATTTTAAACCACGTCTTGTTGCAACAACCATGCACAAACAAGTAGTGGATAGGGACAGGTAGTGTCGGACCGGCATTGCTGCCGTACGGTACCAACGGGGACGAACCCCGACATGACCCGTGAAACGCCCGGGGTCCATCCACTATACAGCGACGCCACAACCAACAGGTCGGAGCTCGGAAAAACCCCCGCCCCACACTCGCCAGGTCAGTGTCTAGGGCGGGAGAACGACCTTCCCCGGATGTTGTAGGGGAGTGACACACTTAGCCGCTCCTAGCGACGGAACCTAAGTCCAGTCGGTAGGAACGTTGCCCAGCGGGGACCACGAGGAGGTGGTGTCACCGGCTCGAAAGCTCAGGTCGTTATTATCTTCTGCCTGGTCTTGGCTGCGTTCCACACTGAGGTTAGGGCAGATGCGTGCGCTTCCACTGCAAGGCACTTCGGCAGAAGTTCTTGAAGGCCGGAAAGGTGGTAGCGTGCAGAAGCGCATCAGATGGCGGCGGCCACAGTTGATGTGCCGTGGTGACTGCCGTACGCAGGCCGCTGCGGAGGCGATCATAGTGCGGACACTCCATGACGATGTGCCAAGGAGTGTCGATTCCTCCGCAGGTACACAGTGGAGAATCCCTCAGTGAACGGGCGTGTAGATATGACGCAAAGTCCCCGTGGCCGGTCAGAAACTGCGTCGTCCAGTGATCTGCCACGAGCCAAGTAGATTTCAGCCGGCGCTTCACATTCGGAAGGAAGGCGTACGTAGTACGGCCTTCGGCTGCCCTGTCCCATCGGCGTTGCCATTCCGCCACGAAGTGGTTATGGAGGCGACGGGAGGCTTCCCGATGACTGGAGCAAGCGGTGAGGTCCATCCCGGCCAGCTGACGTTGGCCCTGCTTGAATCGGTGTATCAGGTATGCGAGCTGCAACTCCAGATCCAGAGGCAAGACCCCGGCGACGACTTGAAGAGCAGGAGTGGAGGCAGTACGATATGCTTTGGTGATTCTCAGAAGGATCTGCCGTTGGGCCGTGGTGATCTGGCGAGTGCTGCGGACATCTATGCGGTCCCCCCACGCCCCTACAGCGTAAGAGGCCATGGGCAGGAAGATGGCGCGATAGTATGTGCCGAGCGTCGGGCAGGTGAGCCCCCATTCGGTGGCCGCTAGCTTGGAGAAGGCCGTAAAGACCCTGTTCCCCTTGTCCTGTACCATTCTGATATGGGCAGACAGTGTCATATTCCTGCCCAGCCAAACACCAAGGTATTTGGTCGCCGGTACGGGGTCCCTTGCAGTCGGACAAGGGGCGGACGGTCTCGGAGAATCCCTTTAAGGAGGATTTGCTCCGTCTTCTGTGTGGAGAGCCGGAGATGATTTTCTCCACACCAAAAGGCTACAAGGTCCACGGCGCGTTGAGCAGCGGTCTCCAGAAGAATCCTGCTGTTGGCGGCCACAAGGACTATGAGGTCATCTGCGTAGGCCACGCACTCGACGTCATGGGCAGAGAGCCTCCGAAGCAGAGAATCCATGACCACGTTCCACAGATCCGGGCCCAGGATGGATCCTTGGGGGCATCCCCGAGTGACGGGTTTGCCCGCAGTTTGATAGTTGCCGTGAATTCGCACCCGGCGACCATGGAGATAATCCACAAGGAGGGTCGCGAGGTCCAGCGGGCAGTGTCGGAGCGCAAGTTCCGCCCGGAGCGCCGGCCACCAGAGATGGTCGAAAGCGGCTTGGACATCAAACAAGATGCCCAAGACGTATTTCTCCGCACAGGCGCTGATGATGGCACGGACATGGAGGATGGCATCTACCGTGGATGTCCCCTGGCGGAAGCCATACTGCCGTGGCGATGCAAACTGCGGGTCCCGGATGACTGGGTGGAGACGCAGTCTCATGAGGCGTTCCAGCGTTTTCCCCAGCAAGGGGAGAAGACAGATGGGGCGATAGGAAGTCACCTCTTTTGGATCTTTCTCCGCCGACTTCAACAGAGTCCGAATGTCGCCCAATTTCCATACGTCAGGGAAGACACCATGAACCAGGCAGCCGTTAAAGAGCTCCGTAGTTACTGCCGCGAAGATATCGGAGGCAGCCAGCTGGTGTAGCATTCCTGGCTCAATTAAATCGTGTCCGGGCGCCTTCCCTTTACGGTGTTTCTCCGTCGCGCAGATGACCTCATTACAGGTCCAGCGCCTGGTGTCTCTGGACCTGTCGAAGGGGAGTCTCGCCAGATCTTGGTGGAGTGTCCAGTTGGGGGTCCCAGGTGCGTCGGGAATGAGCGCGTCCAGAAGGGCCATAGAGGTGTCCGCCCAAGAGGACGTATACACATCGGGCGCCATACGGAGATTGGCCAGCGCTTTCTCAGGCGCAATACGGACTCTTAGCAATTTATAGACGAGTCCGTACGGCGTCTCATTCCCGACAGTGGTGACAAAAGTCCGCCAGCTAGCGATCTTGGCCCGGTAGATGCGCTTGGTGTACTCTCGCCGAAGCCTCCGATACTCCCTGCGCCGAAGGTCCTTCACTACAGGGTCCCGCGTCCGTTGGGCGCATCTGCGCATGGCGGCGCACCGTCGCTTCCAGTGAGTTAGCTAGGGTGTCCACCATGGAACGGATCGCGGGAAGAAGGTCTTCTTGGGAATGGATGCCGCTGCTGCCTGTTGGATGGCCGTAGTTACCTCGTCCGCGAGCGAGTTTACGTCACGGGGGCTGCGCAGAGTAAGCTCCGCATCCATGAGCGCCAGCTCGGTGTCGCGAATGAAGGGAGTCCAATTCGCCCGCTTCAGGTTGAACCTGGTAGACCGGACCAGCCGAGTGGTAGTGGGTGCTCGGAGGATGATTTCCAATACGGCATGGTCACTAGTGGTCCAGTCCTGTCGCACCCTCCAGGAGTCGAGCGCCGGCCACAGGCGATGGCTAAGCAGGGTGACGTCGATGTGCGATGTACCCCTGGAGGAGGAGAATGTGGGCAGTCCGACTTCATTCGCAATGCTCCAACTGGATGCGGAGATGAAGTCCTCGAGGAGACGGCCAGAAGCATCACTGCGGTCAGCCCCCCAAGCAGGGGACTTGGCATTGGCATCCATGCCCACGATGACTGGAGTGTCGCCAATCGCATCGTGAATGTCTTGCAGGTGTTGGAGACGCCTCAGGAACTCAGCCTGGGGAAGAGCCGGCGGGAAATACATGCTGACCAAACATGTATCCCCGAATTCCGACGTCAGCCGGATACAGACGCAATCTTGATTAGTAAGGTGCGTTAGGACTACAACGTCAAGGCCCCGCTCCAAGACAACGATACAGGCCCGGGGTCGAACTTCGGAAGTGCCCACTATAATTTGATTGGAAGTGGGACCAAGTCCGCACACTGTGTTTTCCCGGGTCCAAGGTTCCTGTATCAGCAGGACGCTAGCTCCGACGGAAGTGGCGTGTTGTCGAAGCTCCGACGTTGCAGCCTTGCCCTTCCCCAGGTTGTGCTGGAGAATAATCAGCCGGCGGGATTCAGCCATAGTTCGTCCGTCCCAATTCACGCTGAACTGCCCGTTTGTAGGTGGGGCAGTCCCTGCTCTGGACGCCATGACTCGCCTTCAGCTTCCGCCGAGCACAGGGGGCGCAAACTGGCTTCCGCGCCTTGTGTTGACAGTTGCGAGTGGTGTGGAGGCCGGCACAGTGGCCGCAGGTGTCTGTGTCAGAGGCACAATGCCGCGCCACGTGCCCATACTCCTGGCATTTGTAGCACCGAGTGGGCACGAGGTAATCCAAGACCCGGCAGCGTGACCACAAGGCGAAGATGCGCTGGGCGGTTCGCAATTTGTCCCGCACCGCCGAAGATACCGAGACGATCCAATTGCAGGTGGAGGCGCCTTTCTGAATCTGCTGCCGGGGAATGAAGGACTCCTGGAATTCTGACCAGGCGATGTCACTGACCGCAGGGTTTTGCCGCCATACTGCGTCAGTCAGAGCCTCCGCATCTACGTCCGTCGGGACATCATATACGATGACCCGCGGTGACTTCAACGTGGGAGGGGCGATTCGCAGGCCACTCGCCTGAAGCCCCTCGTGTGCCCGCAGCTTCTCGAGGTCCCCCGCAGAGTTCACCTCTAGGACGAGTCGTCCTCCCGCAGTCGCCCTCAGGTTCCTGACTCTGATGCCGTCACGGGCCGGGTTTACAGACGACATCAACCTCGAACGAAGTTCAGCGGCCGTCGGCAGAGCGTCCGGTTGGTCCGGGCCGGCAGGTGCCGAAACAAAGACGGTGTGCTTCGGCGGAGGCTTCCTTTTGGCTGCCCTGGCAAACGCACTCTTAATCGGAGGGGGTTTGGAGGCGTTCTCTTGCTGCGAGGTCACCGCTGGTATCTTGCCCTTCTTCGAACGGCCTCGTCTGGCCCGGCGAGGAGCCTCGGGGTGCTGCCGCGTCTGTTGGCTGCGAGACTTCTTTCTGGGTCGCTGTCGTCGTGTGGCGGGTTTCCGAAGAGGAGGAAACTCGGCAGGCCTGGTCGACGTCGAAGCCGCCACTGCCGCATAAGTAGTGGAAGGGGCAGCGGCGCCACGGGTCTCCAAGGAGGTCATCCGTTGCTGGAGGTTGGCCACATCAGTCGAGAGATGGAAGACTGCTTCCGAGACCGCCTCGAAACAGCCGCGGATCTCCGCCAACGTCTCCACTGGGACAAACCCATCCAGGGTTTCTAGGATGGATTCAAGCCTAGTCCTGGCCTGTGGTATCACCTGGTGCAGGGGTGGGCTGGTCTGCGGCGGAGTAGATTGCACTGCTGCACGGCGCTCCCTAACACTTGGGGCAGACGACTCCGACTCCGAATCTGACGACGGGGCCGGCGAGGAGGAAGCCGACGACGTGTAGATCTGTGGCTGTGGCTGCTTTCGTCTCCTCACTGTAGATGGTTGAGGCGCCGCCGACGGAGTCTTGGAGGCTGGTGGGCTCTGCTGCGGTTGCTGCTGCGCTGCTGGCTGCTTTCGTGGTCGACTGGGAGCCGTGGGCGGCTCGGATGGCGAGGCTGGTTGCAGGCGTCTCCGAGCTGCCTTCTTCTTCTTCTTCAGCTGGACTTCGTACGGCGGCGTGGTGGGTCGACGCGACCTGGTCGACCTTGACGACGCTACGGACGAGTCCGTATCCTCGACGAGGTGAGTCCGCCGAGGATCTGCACTTGTCGCAGTAATCGCGCTCAGTGCCAAGTGGTCCACACTGGGCGCGATGCGGTCGTAGGATGACGACGCCGGAGTTCCCGCAACTCCTGGCGCCTGCCCTGGGGCATCCGAAACCCCTGGGCGGTAAGAGCGAGTCTTGCTGGACTTACCCATATTTGCAATTCTTGAAGGCGATGCTGCCAGCCTTTTGTGGTCGCAGTAGGAAGCACTGACTGTTCCCACGTGTGCTGCCGTTGACCCGCTAAGGGGTTCATCCGCCACCACACTTCGGGCCTGGTCCTGCTGCCGGCCAGGCCCATCCCCCGGACCAGTACTCGGATTACCTCCGAGCTGCTCCGGAGTCCCCCTCTCTCGTTTGCTCGACCGACCCAGTCTTCCACGGGGATTCAAACCACCGTCTCCAACTGGGTTGCTCGGCTTAACAGGGCCCACCAACGGGTAGGTGAGAGTAGGAGTTGGGTGGAGAGGCTAGTGCGGGCCACTTGCGAGACCCGCATATGAGACGCTTCACACCCCTTGAGGCCCCAGTGGATAGGGACAGAAATCTCTAGCGATAACGGAGATGTTGCAAGCCTCTGCTTATACCATCCCCGGCTCTCCTTCGAGCGGGAGGTCAATTGTTCTGAACGCTGACCAGACGCCTGACGATGTTTTGGTCAGTACCCTTGGGTTTGAGACGTGCAGCTCTAACCCTCCATGGGTTACGGAATATCCACTATCTAGGATTTAACAGCAGATAGGTGAATCCAACTCCACCGCACAAGGCGGACACAGAGTCGACGACCCACAGCCGAAACCACAGACCAACCTCGAGTCCAACACCAATACATCGGAGATGGGCCCAGGTTCCCCGGACCCACCCCCGATGCCGGCCGGGGCGCAGACAAGGCGTACCCTGTCTACGGGGCTCCCCGACCCCCGAGGAGTTGATTTAGCAAAGTCAGGGCAAGCCCTGACCCGCCTCCCATCAACAACGGGTCGGCCTCCCATTCTGGGAGACCTACCAGAGGCAGCATACGCCACCATTTCGGGTCTGCACACCCGGGGCTTTGGTCGGCCGTTGCCTTGGCAGTTTAAAGGGACTGCCAACCCTGTCACTCTCCTACCCCATTATGTACTCCGGCCTTTTTCTAGGCTTCATGCCTTTTAAAAAGGTACCGGGCGTCCCTCATGAGCTAGACTCTGTCACGTATTCTCCCGTACTTTGAACCCGTTCAACTTGTTTGTGCTTCCTTAAACTTATTCCCAACTATACCACCTCATGTATCCTATGCTCCTCCCTGATTCTTCCTATCTCAGCTGCAATATCATTGAAGATATCCACCGCTACTTTTCGTTGACAAATCTCCCTAAGATCTAATCTGACTCCTATCTCACTCAGTCTTTCCACCAGTTTGACCCTTTGCTCAGTAAACATCCAACAATCATACAGGACATGTTCCGGAGTATCAGGTACCTTACACCACTTACATACATCCCTCGCACACAATCCAAACCTATTTGGATAGCTCCTAAAGTTCCCATGTCCTGTTAGAAACTGAGTGCCATAATGGTTAAATTCCAATTTGGTCCTAGTCCTTTCTTTAACGTCAGGAATCTTTAAATAAAGGGCCCTACCTTTGATACTATAGTGGATAGGGACAGAAATCTCTAAGGATAACGGAGATGTTGCAAGCCTCTGCTTATACCATCCCCGGCTCTCCGTCGAGCGGGAGGTCATTTGTTCTGAACGCTGACCAGGCGCCTGACGATGTTTTGGTCAGTACCCTTGGGTTTGAGACGTGCAGCTCTAACCCTCCATGGGTTACGGAATATCTACTATCTAGGATTTAACAGCAGATAGGTGAATCCAACTCCACCGCACAAGGCGGGCACAGAGTCGACGACCCACAGCCGAAACCACAGACCAACCTCGAGTCCAACACCAATACATCGGAGATGGGCCCAGGTTCCCCCGGACCCACCCCCGATGCCGGCCGGGGCGCAGACAGGGCGTACCCTGTCTACGGGGCTCCCCGACCCCCGAGGAGTTGATTTAGCAAAGCCAGGGCAAGCCCTGACCCGCCTCCCATCAACAACGGGTCGGCCTCCCATTCTGGGAGACCTACCAGAGGCAGCATTACGCCACCATTTCGGGTCTGCACACCCGGGGCTTTGGTCGGCCCTTGCCTTGGCAGTTTAAAGGGACTGCCAACCCTGTTACTCTCCTTCACCATTATGTACTCCGGCCTTTTTCTAGGCTTCATGCCTTTTAAAAAGGTACCGGTCGTCCCTAATGAGCTAGACTCCGTCACGTACAATCCCGTACTTTGAACCCGTTCAACTTGTTTGTGCTTCCTTTATTTATTCCAAACTATTACACCTCATGTAACCTATGATCCTCTCTCGTCCTCCCTATTTCAGCAGTCACCTCGTTAAATAGAACTACTGCCTCCTTACGCCGACAAATCTCCCTAAAGTCTAACCTGACTCCTATTTCACTCAGTCCTTCTACCAATTTAGCCCTTTGTTCTGCAAACATCCAACAGTCGTACAGGACATGTTCCGGAGTATCAGGAACCTTACACCACTTACACTTATCCGTCGCACAGAGTCCAAACCTATATAGATAACTCCTAAAGTTTCCATGTCCTGTAAGGTACTGAGTTCCATAATGGTTAAATTCCAACTTAATCCTAATCCTTTCTTTCACGTCAGGTATCTTTAAATAAAGGGCCCTACCTTTACTACTATTATCCCACCGGTCCTGCCAAATATTTATAGATTCGCCCTTTATTATTTGTGCCCTATTCCTTCCATTTCTCTTGTCCCAGTAGAGATCTTTCCTTTGTCTGGCTAACAAGTCTATCGGCAGCACCCCAGTCAGCACATTCAGTGCTTCCTTCGATACTGTCCTGTATCCTCTACAGATTGTAAGCAGCATCAGTCTGTGCGCTCGCAACAAAATCTCAGCATTTGTAGAAAGGCTCATCTTGTGAGCCCAGACTGCCGCACCATACAACAGTATCGATTCCCCTACACCTTTATAAAGAGTCGTAAGAGCCTGACCTCTAAATCCCCATTCAGTTCTAACCACACGGCGTATCTTCTGGAAAGCTGCAGTTGCTTTATTTGCCGCCTGCACCAGATGGTGTCTGAAACTTAGTTTTTCAGTGGATAGGGACAGAAATCTCTAGGGATAACGGAGATGTTGCAAGCCTCTGCTTTTACCATCCCCGGCTCTCCTTCGAGCGGGAGGTCAGTTGTTCTGAACGCTGACCAGACGCCTGACGATGTTTGGGTCAGTACCCTTGGGTTTGAGACGTGCAGCTGTAACCCTCCATGGGTTACGGAATATCCACTATCTAGGATTTAACAGCAGATAGGTGAATCCAACTCCACCGCACAAGGCGGACACAGAGTCGACGACCCACAGCCGAAACCACAGACCAACCTCGAGTCCAACACCAATACATCGGAGATGGGCCCAGGTTCCCCGGACCCACCCCCGATGCCGGCCGGGGCGCAGACAAGGCGTACCCTGTCTACGGGGCTCCCCGACCCCCTGGAGTTGATTTAGCAAAGTCAGGGCAAGCCCTGACTCGCCTCCCATCAACAACGGGTCGGCCTCCCATTCTGGGAGACCTACCAGAGGCAGCATACGCCACCATTTCGGGTCTGCACACCCGGGGCTTTGGTCGGCCCTTGCCTTGGCAGTTTAAAGGGACTGCCAACCCTGTCACTCTCCTACCCCATTATGTATTCCGGCCTTTTTCTAGGCTTCATGCCTTTTAAAAAGGTACCGGGCGTCCCTCATGAGCTAGACTCTGTCACGTACTCTCCCGTACTTTGAACCAGTTCAACTTGTTTGTGCTTCCTTAAACTAATTCCTAACTATACCACTTCATGAATCCTATGCTCCTCCCTGATTCTTCCTATTTCAGCCGCAATATCATTGAAGATATCCACCGCTACTTTTCGTTGACAAATCTCCCTAAGATCTAATCTGACTCCTATCTCACTCAGTCTTTCCACCAGTTTGACCCTTTGCTCAGTAAACATCCAACAATCATACAGGACATGTTCCGGAGTATCAGGTACCTTACACCACTTACATGCATCCGTCGCACACAATCCAAACCTATTTAGATAGTGGATAGGGACAGGTATTGTCGGACCGGCATTGCTGCCGAACGGTACCAACGGGGACGAACCCCGACATGACCCGTAAGACGCCCGGGGCTATCCACTACACAGCGACGCCACAACCAACAGTTCGGAGCTCGGAAAAACCCCCGCCCCACACTCGCCAGGTCAGTGTCTAGGGCGGGAGAACGACCTTCCCCGGATGTTGTAGGGGAGTGACACACTTAGCCGCTCCTAGCGACTGAACCTAAGTCCAGTCGGCAGGAACGTTGCCCAACGGGGACCACGAGGAGGTGGTGTCACCGGCTCGAAAGCTCAGGTCGTTTTTATCTTCTGCCTGGTCTTGGCTGCGTTCCACACTGACGGTTAGGGCAGATGCGTGCGCTTCCACTGCAAGGCACTCCGGCAGAAGGTCTTGAAGGCCGGAAAGGTGGTGGCGTGCAGAACGCATCAGATGGCGGCGGCCACAGTTGATGTGCCGTGGTGACTGCCGTACGCAGGCTGCTGCGGAGGCGATCATAGTGCGGACACTCCATGACGATGTGCCAGGGAGTGTCGATTCCTCCGCAGGTACACAATGGCGAATCCCTGAGTGATCGGGCGTGGAAATATGATGCGAAGTCCCCGTGCCCAGTCAAAAACTGCGTCGTCCAGTGATCTGCCACTAGCCAAGTAGATTTCAGACGGCGCTTTACGTTCGGAAAGAAGGCGTATGTAGTGCGGCCGTCTGCTGCCCTGTCCCAACGTCTTTGCCATTCCGCTACGAAGTGGCTATGGAGTCGTCTAGAGGCCTCGCGACTGGAGCCGCAGTGATTGAGGTCGAGCCCGACGAGGTGGCGATCTCCCATCTTGTACCGGTGCACCCAGTAGAGGAGCTGAAGTTCCAGATCCAATGGAAGCACCCCCGCAAGGACCTGAAGAGCCAGCGTGGACGTAGTTCTATAGGCTTTAGTGGTTTTCAAAAGGATTCTGCCGCTGAGCAATGTTGACTTGGCGAGTGCTGCGGACATCTAGCTTGTCGCCCCATGCCCCAACTGCGTAGGAGGACATGGGGAGGAAGATTGCTCGGTAGTACTTGTCCAGCGTGGGGGAGGTGAGGCCCCATTCAGTGGCCGCCAGCTTGGCGAAAGCAGTGAACACCTTAGCGCCCTTGTCCTGAATCATCCGGATATGGGCAGAGAGCGTCATATTTCTGCCCAGCCAAATGCCCAGGTATTTGGCCGCTGTGACGGTACGGATAGGTTCTCCCCGTAGACGGACAAGGGGCGGGCGACCTTGAAGGATTCCTTTCAGGAGGATTTGCTCAGTTTTGTGTGCGGAGAGCTGTAGGTGGTATTCTCCACACCAGGTGTTCACTAAATTGACGGCCTGCTGGGCGGCTGTCTCCAGATGGAGCCTGCTGTTGGCGGCCACGAGAACGATGAGGTCGTCGGCGTAGGCGACGCTTTCTATATTGGCGGCGGAGAGTCTTCGGAGAAGAGAATCCATCACCACATTCCATAAATCCGGGCCCAGGATGGATCCTTGGGGGCATCCCTGGGTGACGGGTTTGTCAGCGGTCTGAAAGTTTCCCAAGATGCGGACACGACGGCCTTGGAGGTAGTCAACCAAGAGGGCCGCGATGTCAAAGGGACAATGTCTATTCGCCAATTCCGCCAGGAGCGCCGGCCACCAGAGATGATCAAAAGCAGCTTGGACATCGAAGAGGATGCCCAAGACGTATTTGTCCGCTCGTCGGTGCATTATGGTGCGGACGGTGGCGATAGCATCTATCGTAGACGTTCCCTGGCGGAAACCAAACTGTCGAGGGGACGCAAACCGCTGATCCCGAACTATGGGTTGGAGGCGTAACTTCATCAACCTCTCCAAAGTTTTCCCAAGTAAGGGAAGGAGACAGATAGGCCTATATGATGAAACCTCCTTCGGGTCTTTCTCCGCCGACTTTAAAAGCGTGCGAATGTCGCCCAGCTTCCAGATGTCCGGGAAAACTCCGTGAGTCAGACAGCCATTGAAGAGTTCCGCGAGCACCGTGGCGTAAATGTCTGACTCGGCCAGTTTGTGAAGCATGTCAGGTTCAATCAGATCATGGCCCGGTGCTTTCCCTTTCCGATGTTTCGTCGTAGCTACGACGACCTCATCGCAGGTCCAGCGCCGGGTGGCACGAGAGTGGTCAAAAGGGAGCCTCGCCAAGTCCTGTAGTAGTGTCTGCCCTGGAACCGCTTCGGCGTCGGGAATGAGGGCATCCAAAAGAGTTCTTGAGGTATCCGCCCAATAGGTTGTGTAGGCGTCGGGTGCCGTGCGGAGGTTGACCAACGCCTTCTCAGGAGCGATACGGACTCTAAGTAGTTTGTAGACGAGCCCGTAAGGATTCTCATTCCCGACGGTGGAGACAAAGGTCCGCCAGCTTGTCGTCTTTGCCTGATAGATAAGTTTGACGTATTCCCGCCTGAGACGCCGATATTCCCTGCGCCGGGCCTCCTTGAGGGCCGGGTCCCGTGTACGTTGGGCGCACCTGCGGATGGCGCCACACCGCCGCTTCCAGGCAGTGAGGTGAGGTGTCCACCATAGCACGGACTTCGGGAACAGGGTCTTCTTTGGGATGGATGCCATTGCCGCTTGCTGAATCGCCGTCGTCACCACAGTTGCGAGGGCGTGTACATCGTGCGGGCTGCGGAGCTCAAGATCCGCATCCATCAGCGCCACTTCGGCGCTACCAATGAAGGTCTGCCAGTTTGCTCGCCGTAGGTTATGGCGCGTGGTCCTGACCAGTTGTCTGGTAGTCGGACCTCGTATGACGATTTCCAGGACGGCATGGTCGCTGGTGGTCCCGTCCTGCCGTACCCTCCAGGCGTCAAGTGATGGCCAGAGTCGTCGACTCAGCAGGGTAACGTCGATGTAGGACGAGCCCCTGGAGGAGGAGAATGTCGGCAAACTGGCTTCATTGGCTATGCCCCAGGTGGATGCGGATACGAAGTCCTCAAGAAGGCGGCCGGAAGCATCGCTGCGGGCAGCCCCCCAAGCGGGGGACTTGGCATTCGCATCCATCCCCACGATGACCGGCGTGTCACCCAGCTCGTCGTGGATGGCCTGAAGGTGGTGCAGTCGTCTCAGGAAATCGTCCTGGGGAAGAGCCGGCGGGAAATACATGCTGACGAGGCAGGTATCCCCCAATTCCGATGTGAGCCGGACGCAGACGCAATCCTGGTTGTTGAGATGCGTAAGAACAACAACATCTAGGCCTCGCTCAAGGATGACGATACAGGCCCTGGGTCGAACCTCCGTGGATCCCACGATGATCTTGTTGGAGGCGGGACCGAGCCCGCATACTGTGTTTTCCCGAGTCCAGGGTTCCTGTATCAGCAAGGCGCTGGCGCCAATAGAGGTTGCGTACTGCCGAAGCTCCGATGTCGCAGCCTTACCCTTCCCCAGGTTATGCTGCAGGATTACAAGCTGGCGGGGATTAGCCATAGTCAACTCTGCGAAGTTCCAGGCGGACTGCCCGTTTGTATGTGGGGCAGTCTTTACTTCGGACATCGTGCGTGGCCGAGAGCTTTCGGCGGGCGCACGGGGCACACACGGGGGATCGAGACGTATAACGACACTGGGTCGTGAGATGTTGACCGGCACAATGGCCGCAGGTGTCCGTGGTGTGGCTACAATGGCGCGCCACATGCCCGAAGTCCTGGCACTTGTAGCACCGTGTGGCCGCTAGGTAGTCGAGGACTCGACAACGCGACCACAGGGCGAAAATACGCTGAGCAGCCCGGAGTTTGTCCCGGACTGCCAGGGAGACAGAAACGATCCAATGGCAAGTGGTATCGCCTTTGTGGATTCGGTGCCTTGGTATAAATGCCGCCTGGAAGTCAGGCCAGGCAATGTCACTAACCGCCGGGTTTTGCCTCCATACGGCGTCTGTAAGCGCCTCTGCCTCTACGTCCGACGGGACATCATAAATGATGACCCGCGGGGATTTCAACGTAGGGGGGGCGATTTGCAGGCCACTCGCCTGAAGTCCCTCGTGGGCCCGCAGTTTCTCGAGGTCCCCCGCAGAGTTCACCTCAAGAACTAGTCTGCCGCAGGTTGCGAACCCGGATGCCATCGCGGGCCGGGTTGACCGACGTCATCAGCCGCGAGCGGAGTTCAGCTGCCGTCGGCGGGACATCCGGATGGTCAGGACCATCCGGGGCCGTGACGAAGACGGTGTACTTTGGAGGGGGCCGTTTAGAAGCCCCGACGAATGCACTCTTGAGTGGAGGGGGTCGAGAGTTGGCTCGTGCAGAGGCCACTGGCGTCCTGCCCTTCCGAGAACGCCCTCTCCTAGCCCGGCGACGAGCGGCGGGTTGTTGCTGCTCCTGCTGTCGTTGAGGCTGTTGTCGCTGCCGCCGTTGACGGTTGGGAGGTTTCCCGAGAGGGGGAAACTCTGCCGGTCTGGTAGTGGTCGAGGCCGCGGCTGCCGCATACGAGGTAGAGGGCGCTGGTCTTCCGAAGTTCTCCAAGGAGGCCATCCTCCTCTGCAGGTCGGTGACATCCGCCGTCAGGTGAAAGACCGCTTCAGAGACGGCCTCGAAGCACCCGCGGATCTCCGCTAAGGTTTCCACGGGGACGTACCCGTCCAGGGTACCCAGGATCGTCTCCAGCCTGTTCCTGGCCTGCGGTAAAATCTGGTGCAGGGGCGGGCTGGTCTGCGGCGGGGTTGACTGCACTGCTGGGTGAGCGGTTGCCGAGTGTCTCGCTCGGACACTCGGGGCTGTCGACTCCGACTCCGAGTCCGACGACGGGGCCGTAGATGAGGAAGCCGTCGATGTGTAGACGGGCGGCTCAGGTTGTCTCCCTCGCCGCGCAGTGGACGGCTGAGGCTGCGCTGACGGAGTCTCGGAGACAGGTGGGCTCTGCGACTGCTGCTGCTGTGCTGCTCGTCGCTTCCTCGAACGTCTGGGAGCCGTGGGCGGCTCGGACGGAGGGTCCGGTAGCGGGCGCCTTCGATCGGTCTTCTTCTTCTTCCGCTGGGCCTGTGTCGGCGTCTTGGGTCGACTGGATCTGGTAGACCGTGTGGTCTCAACGGACGTGTCGGAATCCTCGACGAGGTGAGTCCGCCGAGGATCTGCACTTGTCGCAGTAATCGCGCCCAATGCCAAGTGGTCCACATTGGGCGTGATGCGGTCGTGGGATGACGACGCCGGAGTTCCCGCAACTCCTGGCGCCGGCCCTGGGGCATCCGAAACCCCTGGGCGGTAAGAGCGAGTCTTGCTGGACTTACCCATAGTGCGATTCTTTGAGGCGATGCTGCCAGCCTTTGTGGTCGCAGTAGGAAGCACTGACTGTTCCCACGTGTGCTCCCGTTGACCCGCTAAGGGGCTCATCCGCCACCACACTTCGGGCCTGGTCCTGCTGCCGGCCAGGCCCATCCCCCGGACCAGTACTCGGATTACCTCCGAGCTGCTCCGGAGTCCCCCTCTCTCGTTTGCTCGACCGACCCAGTCTTCCACGGGGATTCAAACCACCGTCTCCAACTGGGTTGCTCGGCTTAACAGGGCCCACCAACGGGTAGGTGAGAGTAGGAGTTGGGTGGACAGGCTAGTGCGGGTCACTTGCGAGACCCGCATATGAGACGCTTCACACCCCTTGAGGCCCCAGTGGATAGGGACAGATTGAAAGAAAGTTTTACAAGGGAAGACCCAGAACCGAAGTTCTATCTACATCCCTTGGCCCCCATGGGCGCGGAGTCTACGATCGAAAACGCTGACTAAGCGCCCGACGTTGTACTGGTCGGTACCCCTTGGAATAGGAGACGTGCAGCTCTATTCCTCCGTGGGGTTCGGATGTATCCACTATCTAGGATTTAGCAGTTCAAGAACATCAGCCCCGGGTACACCTCAAGAGGCTCCCGCAGCGATGCCACGAAACCGAGACCACAGACCACCTCGAGTCCAACACCAAATATGGTTGGAGAGCCCGACAATGCCAGGCTCCCCCCCATACCCGGCCGGAGCAAGAGACGGGCGTACCCGCCTCCTGGGGCCCCCCGGCCTCCCGAGGAGTCAGTTTAGACCTTCGTTCTAAGAACGAAGGCCTCCCACTGACCAAGGGGCGACTTCGTAGCAAGCTACTAAGTCTACCAGCGGCGGCCATTCGGCCAGCCTTCCGGGTCTGCACACCCGGGGGCCTTGGTGGAGCCCATCTTTTGCGCAAACTGCGCCCCGCTACTTCCCTCCCGTCCCCATGGTGTGCCCGCGTATTTATCCGCCCCCAGACTAAAGCCTATTGCAGATTACGCGGCCACACCATTCTATCCCCAGACTCTAATAACTCGCACTGGACGCACATCCCTGCCCTAATTAGGATGACCTAATCAGCGTCCACGGTTTACTTCCGAAGTTATCCCATCCCAAGTTCACCCCTCAAGGTTCATCCTCTCCCTACCTTCTCGCTCCCTGCCCAACGACCAAGTCCATCGTGTCCAGATCTCGGCAGCCTCTGCGTTGTCCAAGATCTCTCTGAGGTCCAATCTTACGCCGACATCCATCAATTGCATCCTAAACTGGGCTCGGCTTACTGCTATCTCTTCACAGTCATACGTAACGTGCTGTGGAGTATCCACCACCCCACAATACTCACACAGATCACTTTCCCTGAATCCAAACCTCTTTAAATAAGCGTTAAAATTGCCGTGACCACTTAAAAATTGCACATTGTAATGGGTCAACTCCAGGCGTTTTTTAACCCTATCTTCAACATTTGGCATCAAAAAGTGCGTTTTGCGACCTGTTTCTGAAGAATCCCACCTCTCTTGCCACTTTCTCATTGCTTCTCTTCTAATGTCTCTCCTATTCCCTACCCTTGTTAACCTTGCCCTATACAGGTCGCTACGCTCAACCGCCTTTAGATCTATTGGCATTACACCTGCCAATACTTGTAACGCATCCCTAGATATAGTCCTATATCCTTTACAGACTGTCAGCAGCATCGTACGTTGTGCTCTTAGCAGGACATCAGCATGATTTCTTCCATATTGCATCTTATCAGCCCATACTGGCGCACCATACAGTAAAATAGCTTCACCTACTCCTGTATACAAAGTTTTTAACGTCTTAAAGCCGAGTCCCCAGTTTGCCTGTGCCGCTCGACGAATCATGTAGAAAATCTTCGTCGCTTTTTCCGCCACATACTTTATATGCTTATCAAAGCTCAGCTTTTCATCAAGTACAATTCCTAGGTATCGGAACTCCTTCACATAGCCGATCGGTTGTCCCTTCATCTTTACCGTCGGTGCTCTTTGCGTATCTGGTCTTCGGACTGGCATATTATATTTCCCACCTTTGGTTTTACCAAACTTTCTTTGCGCCTTTTTCAGGAGCATACACTTAGTCTTGGCTACGCTGAGCTCTAATCTATTCTCTGTACACCAGTCATGTATCATGTCACAAGCTACCGACGCCTTTCTTTCCAATTCTCGTCTGGAAGTGGCCTCAACCAATAACAAACCATCATCGGCATATGCGTAGAGCCGACATCCTTGGGGCATCGCAAGTCTAAGGAATGAATCGAAAAGGACAAGCCACAGTGTCGGGCCAAGAACCGACCCTTGTGGACATCCCATCGTCAGTCTTTTTTCCTGTTCTACGCCTCTAAATCTTAGAATAGCGTGCCTATCCTTGAAGTAGTCCTTTACTACCTCTATTTCCTTTCCATTTATTCCAAAATGCTTCAACTGAACTAGAATTCTGGGCCACCAAGCGTTATCAAATGCGCCAGCTATATCAAGGAATACAGCCAATACCAAGTTCTCAGTTGAAGCTTTAACCCTATCCAAGACTTCGATTACAGCCCCTTCAGTACCTCTTCCGGGTCTGAAACCAAACTGCCCGCCGTGCAGCTTCCCTTCTTTCTCAAGGCGTCCCAAAATTCTTCCATTAATTATCTTCTCGTACAACTTGCCCAGCACCGGAAGCAACGTTAACGGCCTGAACGACTTCGGACTTTGTGGATACTTATCTCCTCCTTTGTAAAGGATCTTTACTATTCCAATTTTCCAAGCAGACGGAAATTTTCCAGATGCAAGGCACCTATTCACTAGGTCTAGGACTTTATGCCTGACCACTGGCCATGTTTTGATCCAAATCTCGACCGTTATCTCATCATACCCTGGCGCTTTCTTCTTTCCCATAGAGGACAGAGCCTTCCAGAGTTCCTCTTCCGTTATTTCGTCACTAACCTCAGTCGCTGTGATCTCCTCCGCCTCTCTCCTTATGGCGGCGTGGCTCTCAGTGTCCTCCCTTAAATCATCTGGAAGCAACACGTGTAACAGCTTCTTCGCCAACTGATCTACATCGTGCTCGTATTCATCTCCGAATTTCATAGATGATAATAACAGTTCCTTCTTCTGTTTGTCTGCCAGTACCTTATAAGGAATCCCCCATGGATCCTTGTTCCCTTCCTCGGTAACAAACTTCTCCCATGCTTCCCTCTTTGCCTTTTTGACCGCCACAAAGTACGAGTTCCTCGCCCTCCGGTAATCCCGCAAGCGGGCATCCCTTTCAGGCGAGTCCCCCGCACGCTGCAGCCGCCTGCAGGCCCTTTTTACATGGCTTCTGAGTACCGATAAATCCGCTGTCCACCACTTCGTCTGCTTATCTACACCCCTATTCCTTGGCATCGCAGTCTCTGCTGCGACTAACACCGAAGTCGTCAGATCTAATACCTCGTCATCCACACTCTCATATGCACGCTCAACACTCATGAACCCTCGAAGTTTCGTGTCAAACATGTCCCAGTCAGCCTTCCTAACCAGCAGTCGTCCTTCTTCTTCCCTCCACTGTTTAAAGGTTGTAGCCTCCTCACCTCCAACATCGAACGTTATCAACCGGTGATCACTATTACCTTCATCTCTCACCACCCAATTCCTTATTCTGGCCTTCCTATTCCTTAACGTTATATCGATGTTGGTTTCCATCAACATTGGTCCAAAGCCTCTAACCCGTTCTCCATAGGTTGCAAAAGTAGCCAGATTCCCTTCTTCATTAGCTACATGAAGATCGTTCGTCGCCAGGAACGCCTCAAGATCTTCACCTCTGCTATCCGTTTGAACACTATGCCACACACTTGATTTGGCGTTTACGTCTCCCGCCAAAATCAGAGCCCTAGCTCCAAGTTTCCTCACACACTGTTCCCAATGCTGTATATATGGACCAATGTCTTCACTGTATTTAAAATACGAATTTACTATATAAACTGCCTGTTCTCTATATATCAATTTGACACAAACATGAAACTGACTGGACAATTCCCTTACAAACAGGACTTCCACACGCTCATTCATCACCATCACCATCGCTCCCGGTTTGCCAGGCACGTAGTACTGACGGTATCCTCCTAACTGTGGCACCTTACCCTGCCTTGAGTACGGCTCTTGAATCAGAGCTACGTCAAGTTTCCTATCCTTTATTACCTGGGCAAAATCCTCCAGACATACCGCCGATCCCTGGAGATTGATCTGTCCAACCCTAATCCCTTCCTTGGCTACCTCAGAGATAGCTGCTGTTGTGAGCATCTAACCAAAGTGTGTCCTGCTAAGCCTCTGCTCCACCATTCTTTTATACATAGGACACTCCAATGTTCCCACTTTATGCTCACTCGGTTTCTTAGCCGCCAAGCAGTTTACGCAAGAAGGTTTCTCCCCCTTACGTGGACAGTTCATAAACTCGTGACCAGCCCTCCCGCAGTGCGAGCATACACAGTCCCCGGCCTTTTTACAATGTTTCTGTACGTGGCCGTATCCCTGGCACCTATAACAGCGGCTTATATGGTAAAAATCAACTATTCTGCAAGAGTCATAGTCTACATATACCCTTTCTGCAGACAATAAGATCTCCCGAATTTTTGGGACAAGCTCCACTACTAAATTAACAGTTTCGGCCTCTCTTCGACCGACTCGATACAAGATCTTCAGGCCTGCCATTTCTTCCTTCTTCACACCATGTTCTGCCAGGTTTTGTTGATAAATCAATTCTTTGATCTCGTCATCGGGTAATGTCTTGTCCACGTCATATATCATGGCCTTTGGGAGGATCTTTTTGGGAGCCATGGCTTTAAGGCGGTCATGCCCAGTAGTGATGTCCTTTATCTTCTGAGCAGTCTTCTTGGTGCCTGATTCTACTGCCAGGCCGCCCTTCTGCACCTTTCGCACAGCTCGTATTTGCAAGCCCTGTTCTTTGGGTGCCAGAGTCTCTTTAAATATCTTTTTTGTCACCTCCGAGTCCGTAATGGTTTCGTCCTTGGGGTATACTAAAACAACTTTCTGTGTGTCCCTTGGTGCGACGATCTTCTTTCCCACTCTTGGAGGCATCTTCGTAACGCCTGCATATGAGGCCGCTGCCGGTGTCAGTTTCGGCGTAGTCCTATCAGCGTCTCTCTGCTTCAGTAGAGTCTTCATCAGCTTATTCTTAGCCATGACCTCAGCTTTTTCAATAATTTTTCCATGGCAAATCTTCTCCATCTGGTGCCAAATCCGAAGAATAAAGGAAGCACTCGATTTGGATACCTTACTGGATTCTCTGAAAAGGTAATCCTCCAGTTGCTGCCTAAGCTGATCAACCGTCGCCGGGATATCCTCCTCTACCTCCATATCCGAAGCTGACGAGTCAGAGTCCGAAGACTTACTCGCTTCTCGCCTCCGCTTCACCGACGTCGTGGATCCAGAACGATCCCGCTGCGTATCAGACATTTCTTATTATTGGGCAGTTGCCCCTTCAAATGTTAAAACACACAACCCACAATACACGTGTGTATTGTGGTTATATTATCCGCCAACTATCAGGAGGTATCAAATATTAACACAATTTACAAGAAAAAATTTTTCTGAAAAGTCTTTTGGCGGGAAAAATTGATTCAGAACCACTTGAGGAGCCGGTTCGCCGACTCCGAACTGGCGCGAACGCGCCTAACCTAAAAACTTGTCAACCAACTCAGTTCACGTTATTGTTACTGACATCATTGTGGCAGTGACTTTTTAAATTTTTCAGCACAAGTTATGACAGTTCTTTAAACTCAGTTTATTCTAATTTTCTTAATTAATATTACGTATTCTTTGATTTATTAACTTGAAAAATGTCCTAAACTATTTATTTTATATTTCCAAAGTCTTTGGCGTACCAAATACGTCCTAATACTACTCCTAATGACTATTTAAAAATGTCCAATGTTTTTCCTATGCTAACCCTATGCTAAACAAAGTGTCTCTTTTCACTTACTAATTTCTAATTAATTATGGTCCAATCCTACCTTCAAGTGAAGTATTTCGCAAAAGAAGTTCTTCAAGAACAATATACCACACTTCACAACAGCACACACCTTCTTAATACCACTAAAAAATCCTCTTAAACACAGACCAACTATTAGCACGTCCTTCGTGTACAAAAGTAACTCCGGAAGTACAGATGAGACGCTTCACACCCCTTGAGGCCCCAGTGGATAGGGACAGAGTCTCTAAGGATAACGGAGATGTTTCAAGCCTCTGCTTATACCATCCCCGGCTCTCCGTCGAGCGGGAGGTCGATTGTTCTGAACGCTGACCAGGCGCCTGACGATGTTGTGGTCAGTACCCTTGGGTTTGAGACGTGCAGCTCTAACCCTCCACGGGTTACGGAATATCTACTATCTAGGATTTAACAGCAGATAGGTGAATCCAACTCCACCGCACAAGACGGACACAGAGTCGACGACCCACAGCCGAAACCACAGACCAACCTCGAGTCCAACACCAATACATCGGCGATGAGCCCAGGTTTCCCCGGACCCACCCCCGATGCCGGCCGGGGCGTAGACAAGGCGTACCCTGTCTACGGGGCTCCCCGACCCCCGAGGAGTTGATTTAGCAAAGCCAGGGCAAGCCCTGACCCGCCTCCCATCAACAACGGGTCGGCCTCCCATTCTGGGAGACCTACCAGAGGCAGCATTACGCCACCATTTCGGGTCTGCACACCCGGGGCTTTGGTCGGCCCTTGCCTTGGCAGTTTAAAGGGACTGCCAACCCTGTTACTCTCCTTCACCATTATGTACTCCGGCCTTTTTCTAGGCTTCATGCCTTTTAAAAAAGGTACAGGTCGTCCCTCATGAGCTAGACTCCGTCACGTACATTCCCGTACTTTGAACCCGTTCAACTTGTTTGTGCTTCCTTTATTTATTCCAAACTATTACACCTCATGTAACCTATAATCCTCTCTCATCCTCCCTATTTCAGCAGTCACCTCGTTAAATAGTACTACTGCCTCCTTACGCCGACAAATCTCCCTAAAGTCTAGCCTGACTCCTATTTCACTCAGTCCTTCTACCAATTTAGCCCTTTGTTCAGCAAACATCCAACAGTCGTACAGGACATGTTCCGGAGTATCAGGAACCTTACACCACTTACACTTATCCGTCGCACAGAGTCCAAACCTATATAGATAACTCCTAAAGTTTCCATGTCCTGTAAGGTACTGAGTTCCATAATGGTTAAATTCCAACTTAATCCTAATCCTTTCTTTCACGTCAGGTATCTTTAAATAAAGGGCCCTACCTTTACTACTATTATCCCACCGGTCCTGCCAAATATTTATTGATTCGCCCTTTATTATTTGTGCCCTATTCCTTCCATTTCTCTTGTCCCAGTAAAGATCTCTCCTTTGTCTGGCTAACAAGTCTATCGGCAGCACCCCAGTCAGCACATTCAGTGCTTCCTTCGATACTGTCCTGTATCCTCTACAGATTGTAAGCAGCATCAGTCTTTGCGCTCGTAACAAAATCTCAGCATATGTAGAAAGGCTCATCTTGTGAGCCCAGACTGCCGCACCATACAACAGTATCGATTCCCCTACACCTTTATAAAGAGTCGTAAGAGCCTGACCTCTAAATCCCCATTCAGTTCTAACCACACGGCGTATCTTCTGGAAAGCTGCAGTTGCTTTATTTGCCGCCTGCACCAGATGGTGTCTAAAACTTAGTTTTTCGTCTATAACAACTCCAAGGTACGTATGCTGTGTCACCATTTCTATTGTTCGTCCTTCCATTTTGACAACCGGTTTTCTAGCTAATGCCCCCTTAAGTAGCATTGCTTTCGTCTTTTCCGGACTTATTCTCAATCTATTCTCCCTACTCCAATTTTCTATAACTCCTAATGCTAGGTTTGTTTTTCGTTCTAACTCCATTCTGGAGTTAGCGCTAACCAACAAAAGCCCGTCATCAGCATACGCATAAGTTCGGCACCCTATCGGCAACTGCAGTCGCAAAAATGCATCAAATAAAACTACCCAAAGTGTCGGTCCTAGCACCGACCCCTGCGGACATCCCATTGATAGCAGCTTTTCTTTTTCAACATTCCTAAACCTTAAAATTGCATATCTATCATTGAAATAATCTTTTATACAACCAAATTCCTTACCCTTTACTCCAAAGTCCTGCAGCTGGACTGAGATTCGTGGCCACCATGCATTATCAAATGCTCCAGCAATATCCAGGAAAATACCCAGTACGTACTTATCTCTCTCGTTGCTAACATCCTCCAGTACGTCAACAATCGCATCTTCTGTTCCTCTACCAACTCTGAACCCATACTGTCTCTCATGCAACTTGTTCCGTCCTTCAAGCACATTTAAGATTCTTTTATTCAGAATTTTCTCAAAGACCTTCCCCAATACTGGTAACAGAGTCAGCGGCCGGTAAGACTTAGGTGGCTGAGGGTCTTTCCCTAACCCCTTATATAACACTTTAACAATTCCGATTTTCCAGTGCTTGGGAAATTTGCCTTCCTGAAGAGCTCTGTTCATAATTGCAGTGATTCGTCCTCTCACTGTATTCCACGCTCTACAGAGGATCTCCACCGTCAAATCGTCGAATCCTGGAGCTTTTTTCTTCCCCATTGAAAATAGTGCACATCTTACATCTTCCTCATTAATTTCCGCTGAATCCTCTTCCACAATACTCCGTTCGGCTCTACTAATTACTACCATGTCAGCTTCTGTATAGCCCTGTGGGTCAGACGGAAGCAACGAGTCTAGCAACTTTTCCGTCAACATGCCAATATCATGTTCAGTTTCATCTCCAAATTTCATTGTTGATATCAGCAGTTCCTTTTTGCTCTGACCACTCACAACTTTATAGGGCATGCCCCACGGATCCCGATTTCCTTCGACGGTGATAAACTTTTCCCAGGCACTCTTCTTCTCCTGTCTTACCATGGCAAAATATCTATTACGCGCCGCTCTATACCTATTTTTACGTACTTCCCTATCCTCTGATGGTCCAGTATTTATTTTCCTCCTTAGTCTTAGAACGTTCCTCCTTTCAAACTCTAAGTCCCTGTTCCACCAAGAGACAGTCCTTAGATTATTGCTTTCTCTGGGTATCGACTCTTCAGCCGCAGCTACTATAGTAGTTGTAAGGTCGACCACTTCCGATTCTAAATCCTCCTGTGCTGCAAACGGTTGCATCATTCTATCATTTAGGCTATTTGTAAATTTTTGCCAATCTGCTTTCCTTATGGCAAATCGTCCTTTTTTCTCTAAGTTCCTTCTATGCCTATTTATTCTTAAGCTTTGAAGCGTAAATATAATTAACCTATGATCGCTGTTACCTTCGTCTAAAACCTTCCAATTGTCTACCCATACATTTTCTGTGCACAATGTTACATCTATGTTATTCTCAGCGATCGCCCCCGGCACTCCAGCAAAGGTTGATAACTCCCCTTCTGTGTTGCAGATATTCAATGAATTAGCCATAATAAACGCTTCAAGCTTCTCACCCCTGCTGTCAGTGATCCTATCAAACCACAGCTCGGATTTAGCGTTCACATCTCCAGCCAATATAACCCTTTTACCATGAAGTTCTAGCATAGTCCTTACCCAATGTTTGATATGCACTTCGATATCCTCCCTATACTGGAAATATGAACTCATCATGTATATTTCCCTATCACCAACTATCACCTTTACACATACATGATGCTCTCCTGACAGCTCTCTAACAAATAGCCCTTCGATGTCGTTATTAACAATTACGATAGCTGCTTTCGGTCGTTCCGACGCATAATATACCCTATACCCGTCGAGATGCGGTATACGCCCTCCGCACGAATACGGCGTTTGGGTGTGCCCGTACTCCTGGCACATGTAGCAACGGGCGACGGCCAGGTAGTCGACTACACGACAAGATGCAAAATCAATATAAACTCGTTGTTTAGTGATGAGTTCGTCCCTTATTTTGGTGGGACACTCGACGACCCAGTTGCATATTTCGTCGTTCCTCCTGCCGGTTCTAAAACGGAATTTGACTTCTTCCCGGACTTGACGTTCAGAAAACCCAGCGTCGTCCAGATTCTGCTTGAACAAGCACCCTTTCAATTGTTCCTCGTTCAGGTCTATATCCACGTCGAAAATTTGAACCATCGGTCTGCGCCTACTTGGTTCGACGCATTTGATGGTAGGTTGCGTCCTGGCCACTTCCTTTATTCTTTGGACAGTCTTCGCCGATCCAGTCTCCACGGCAACTGCACCCTTCCTTACTTTCCTCATGGACCTTATCTGCCACCCCTCTTCCTTTGGTTTTAATATGTCCTTTAAAACTTTCTTCGTTTCATCTGAGTCGTCCTTTTTCTCGTCAACGGGGTAGACGAGCACAGTCTGGTCCATTGGTTTAGGGACCACCTCTTTTTTACCAATTTTGGGCCTTGGTGCCCCGACCACATCCACATCAGCAAAAGTTTTCTGTTTTGCAGCCATCTCCCTTGTCTCCATCCTTCTTTCTAGAAGCTGTCCCTCTAGCTTTGCTGTTCTTATTCGCAGTTTCACATTTTCAGCCTCTAATCTCGCAAAGCTGGCCAAAATATTCTTTGCCGCCGTTTTGCTGACCTTATTGTTGTCATTAAAGGGGTACTCCTCCATCTCCTGCCTGATCTTAAGGTACCCTTCATCTTCTTCCGCGTCCCGTCGTCTCTTGGAACCTCCAACCGAGGTCACTGATCCTCGACGCTGCCTATCCTCGTCCGTCTCCATTGCGTCGCCTGCACTCATTTTTTAAGTGCAAAAAAATTAAGCAAAAGAACTAACATAAGATGACAATAAAAACAATGTTCAAGTGAAAAAATTTCTAAGACCGAAATTTTGAATACCACAAAAAATCAAAATCCCAGGTACCGTCCTTGTACCTCAAAAATTAAAATCAAAAATGTAAACAATAAAAATTTTTCTAAGTTCTTTTCCCTCAACTGAGGGAAAAATTCCCACACAACTGCGACACTGCTATTATGTATTACTTGATTTAGTGGTTACGGAATCGGATCGTGAACTAGTTCACCAACTCGGTTCGTGAACCGAACGAACTAAATGAATCACTATTTGAATTTTTTAGGTTATTCCGCTTTTTACGCGGGAAATGTACAGTTCAGGTCCACCAAAAGCCAAACTACTGTGTTGACACAAATCAGCTGATTTGTGTCAAATACTTATTGGTGAAAAATGTTCCAATTTAAGTATTTAATTTGATTTTTATGAATCTAAACTATTACTAATTGTTCTACTATAACTATAATTGTTTATTTACTCTTAATGAGTCTTCAACCTAGCCTAAAACCTTAATATTACCTAGTTTTCAAGTGTCTATTTCACTCCTATCCTATCCTATACTATTAATGAACGGTTCAGCACTGTAGAGAAAAAATCCAATTTTATGCGCTAAACCCGCACTTCTTACCTTACGCAAGGTATTATCCTCTTCAGGATCCTTATATTCACACTTCACAATACTTTACTCGAAGAAAAGCACACATAAAACCACTATTATAGCACTAAATCGCAGAGCGATTTTAAACCACGTCTTGTTGCAACAACCATGCACAAACAAGTAGTGGATAGGGACAGGTAGTGTCGGACCGGCATTGCTGCCGTACGGTACCAACGGGGACGAACCCCGACATGACCCGTGAAACGCCCGGGGTCCATCCACTATACAGCGACGCCACAACCAACAGGTCGGAGCTCGGAAAAACCCCCGCCCCACACTCGCCAGGTCAGTGTCTAGGGCGGGAGAACGACCTTCCCCGGATGTTGTAGGGGAGTGACACACTTAGCCGCTCCTAGCGACGGAACCTAAGTCCAGTCGGTAGGAACGTTGCCCAGCGGGGACCACGAGGAGGTGGTGTCACCGGCTCGAAAGCTCAGGTCGTTATTATCTTCTGCCTGGTCTTGGCTGCGTTCCACACTGAGGTTAGGGCAGATGCGTGCGCTTCCACTGCAAGGCACTTCGGCAGAAGTTCTTGAAGGCCGGAAAGGTGGTAGCGTGCAGAAGCGCATCAGATGGCGGCGGCCACAGTTGATGTGCCGTGGTGACTGCCGTACGCAGGCCGCTGCGGAGGCGATCATAGTGCGGACACTCCATGACGATGTGCCAAGGAGTGTCGATTCCTCCGCAGGTACACAGTGGAGAATCCCTCAGTGAACGGGCGTGTAGATATGACGCAAAGTCCCCGTGGCCGGTCAGAAACTGCGTCGTCCAGTGATCTGCCACGAGCCAAGTAGATTTCAGCCGGCGCTTCACATTCGGAAGGAAGGCGTACGTAGTACGGCCTTCGGCTGCCCTGTCCCATCGGCGTTGCCATTCCGCCACGAAGTGGTTATGGAGGCGACGGGAGGCTTCCCGATGACTGGAGCAAGCGGTGAGGTCCATCCCGGCCAGCTGACGTTGGCCCTGCTTGAATCGGTGTATCAGGTATGCGAGCTGCAACTCCAGATCCAGAGGCAAGACCCCGGCGACGACTTGAAGAGCAGGAGTGGAGGCAGTACGATATGCTTTGGTGATTCTCAGAAGGATCTGCCGTTGGGCCGTGGTGATCTGGCGAGTGCTGCGGACATCTATGCGGTCCCCCCACGCCCCTACAGCGTAAGAGGCCATGGGCAGGAAGATGGCGCGATAGTATGTGCCGAGCGTCGGGCAGGTGAGCCCCCATTCGGTGGCCGCTAGCTTGGAGAAGGCCGTAAAGACCCTGTTCCCCTTGTCCTGTACCATTCTGATATGGGCAGACAGTGTCATATTCCTGCCCAGCCAAACACCAAGGTATTTGGTCGCCGGTACGGGGTCCCTTGCAGTCGGACAAGGGGCGGACGGTCTCGGAGAATCCCTTTAAGGAGGATTTGCTCCGTCTTCTGTGTGGAGAGCCGGAGATGATTTTCTCCACACCAAAAGGCTACAAGGTCCACGGCGCGTTGAGCAGCGGTCTCCAGAAGAATCCTGCTGTTGGCGGCCACAAGGACTATGAGGTCATCTGCGTAGGCCACGCACTCGACGTCATGGGCAGAGAGCCTCCGAAGCAGAGAATCCATGACCACGTTCCACAGATCCGGGCCCAGGATGGATCCTTGGGGGCATCCCCGAGTGACGGGTTTGCCCGCAGTTTGATAGTTGCCGTGAATTCGCACCCGGCGACCATGGAGATAATCCACAAGGAGGGTCGCGAGGTCCAGCGGGCAGTGTCGGAGCGCAAGTTCCGCCCGGAGCGCCGGCCACCAGAGATGGTCGAAAGCGGCTTGGACATCAAACAAGATGCCCAAGACGTATTTCTCCGCACAGGCGCTGATGATGGCACGGACATGGAGGATGGCATCTACCGTGGATGTCCCCTGGCGGAAGCCATACTGCCGTGGCGATGCAAACTGCGGGTCCCGGATGACTGGGTGGAGACGCAGTCTCATGAGGCGTTCCAGCGTTTTCCCCAGCAAGGGGAGAAGACAGATGGGGCGATAGGAAGTCACCTCTTTTGGATCTTTCTCCGCCGACTTCAACAGAGTCCGAATGTCGCCCAATTTCCATACGTCAGGGAAGACACCATGAACCAGGCAGCCGTTAAAGAGCACCGTAGTTACTGCCGCGAAGATATCGGAGGCAGCCAGCTGGTGTAGCATTCCTGGCTCAATTAAATCGTGTCCGGGCGCCTTCCCTTTACGGTGTTTCTCCGTCGCGCAGATGACCTCATTACAGGTCCAGCGCCTGGTGTCTCTGGACCTGTCGAAGGGGAGTCTCGCCAGATCTTGGTGGAGTGTCCAGTTGGGGGTCCCAGGTGCGTCGGGAATGAGCGCGTCCAGAAGGGCCATAGAGGTGTCCGCCCAAGAGGACGTATACACATCGGGCGCCATACGGAGATTGGCCAGCGCTTTCTCAGGCGCAATACGGACTCTTAGCAATTTATAGACGAGTCCGTACGGCGTCTCATTCCCGACAGTGGTGACAAAAGTCCGCCAGCTAGCGATCTTGGCCCGGTAGATGCGCTTGGTGTACTCTCGCCGAAGCCTCCGATACTCCCTGCGCCGAAGGTCCTTCACTACAGGGTCCCGCGTCCGTTGGGCGCATCTGCGCATGGCGGCGCACCGTCGCTTCCAGTGAGTTAGCTAGGGTGTCCACCATGGAACGGATCGCGGGAAGAAGGTCTTCTTGGGAATGGATGCCGCTGCTGCCTGTTGGATGGCCGTAGTTACCTCGTCCGCGAGCGAGTTTACGTCACGGGGGCTGCGCAGAGTAAGCTCCGCATCCATGAGCGCCAGCTCGGTGTCGCGAATGAAGGGAGTCCAATTCGCCCGCTTCAGGTTGAACCTGGTAGACCGGACCAGCCGAGTGGTAGTGGGTGCTCGGAGGATGATTTCCAATACGGCATGGTCACTAGTGGTCCAGTCCTGTCGCACCCTCCAGGAGTCGAGCGCCGGCCACAGGCGATGGCTAAGCAGGGTGACGTCGATGTGCGATGTACCCCTGGAGGAGGAGAATGTGGGCAGTCCGACTTCATTCGCAATGCTCCAACTGGATGCGGAGATGAAGTCCTCGAGGAGACGGCCAGAAGCATCACTGCGGTCAGCCCCCCAAGCAGGGGACTTGGCATTGGCATCCATGCCCACGATGACTGGAGTGTCGCCAATCGCATCGTGAATGTCTTGCAGGTGTTGGAGACGCCTCAGGAACTCAGCCTGGGGAAGAGCCGGCGGGAAATACATGCTGACCAAACATGTATCCCCGAATTCCGACGTCAGCCGGATACAGACGCAATCTTGATTAGTAAGGTGCGTTAGGACTACAACGTCAAGGCCCCGCTCCAAGACAACGATACAGGCCCGGGGTCGAACTTCGGAAGTGCCCACTATAATTTGATTGGAAGTGGGACCAAGTCCGCACACTGTGTTTTCCCGGGTCCAAGGTTCCTGTATCAGCAGGACGCTAGCTCCGACGGAAGTGGCGTGTTGTCGAAGCTCCGACGTTGCAGCCTTGCCCTTCCCCAGGTTGTGCTGGAGAATAATCAGCCGGCGGGATTCAGCCATAGTTCGTCCGTCCCAATTCACGCTGAACTGCCCGTTTGTAGGTGGGGCAGTCCCTGCTCTGGACGCCATGACTCGCCTTCAGCTTCCGCCGAGCACAGGGGGCGCAAACTGGCTTCCGCGCCTTGTGTTGACAGTTGCGAGTGGTGTGGAGGCCGGCACAGTGGCCGCAGGTGTCTGTGTCAGAGGCACAATGCCGCGCCACGTGCCCATACTCCTGGCATTTGTAGCACCGAGTGGGCACGAGGTAATCCAAGACCCGGCAGCGTGACCACAAGGCGAAGATGCGCTGGGCGGTTCGCAATTTGTCCCGCACCGCCGAAGATACCGAGACGATCCAATTGCAGGTGGAGGCGCCTTTCTGAATCTGCTGCCGGGGAATGAAGGACTCCTGGAATTCTGACCAGGCGATGTCACTGACCGCAGGGTTTTGCCGCCATACTGCGTCAGTCAGAGCCTCCGCATCTACGTCCGTCGGGACATCATATACGATGACCCGCGGTGACTTCAACGTGGGAGGGGCGATTCGCAGGCCACTCGCCTGAAGCCCCTCGTGTGCCCGCAGCTTCTCGAGGTCCCCCGCAGAGTTCACCTCTAGGACGAGTCGTCCTCCCGCAGTCGCCCTCAGGTTCCTGACTCTGATGCCGTCACGGGCCGGGTTTACAGACGACATCAACCTCGAACGAAGTTCAGCGGCCGTCGGCAGAGCGTCCGGTTGGTCCGGGCCGGCAGGTGCCGAAACAAAGACGGTGTGCTTCGGCGGAGGCTTCCTTTTGGCTGCCCTGGCAAACGCACTCTTAATCGGAGGGGGTTTGGAGGCGTTCTCTTGCTGCGAGGTCACCGCTGGTATCTTGCCCTTCTTCGAACGGCCTCGTCTGGCCCGGCGAGGAGCCTCGGGGTGCTGCCGCGTCTGTTGGCTGCGAGACTTCTTTCTGGGTCGCTGTCGTCGTGTGGCGGGTTTCCGAAGAGGAGGAAACTCGGCAGGCCTGGTCGACGTCGAAGCCGCCACTGCCGCATAAGTAGTGGAAGGGGCAGCGGCGCCACGGGTCTCCAAGGAGGTCATCCGTTGCTGGAGGTTGGCCACATCAGTCGAGAGATGGAAGACTGCTTCCGAGACCGCCTCGAAACAGCCGCGGATCTCCGCCAACGTCTCCACTGGGACAAACCCATCCAGGGTTTCTAGGATGGATTCAAGCCTAGTCCTGGCCTGTGGTATCACCTGGTGCAGGGGTGGGCTGGTCTGCGGCGGAGTAGATTGCACTGCTGCACGGCGCTCCCTAACACTTGGGGCAGACGACTCCGACTCCGAATCTGACGACGGGGCCGGCGAGGAGGAAGCCGACGACGTGTAGATCTGTGGCTGTGGCTGCTTTCGTCTCCTCACTGTAGATGGTTGAGGCGCCGCCGACGGAGTCTTGGAGGCTGGTGGGCTCTGCTGCGGTTGCTGCTGCGCTGCTGGCTGCTTTCGTGGTCGACTGGGAGCCGTGGGCGGCTCGGATGGCGAGGCTGGTTGCAGGCGTCTCCGAGCTGCCTTCTTCTTCTTCTTCAGCTGGACTTCGTACGGCGGCGTGGTGGGTCGACGCGACCTGGTCGACCTTGACGACGCTACGGACGAGTCCGTATCCTCGACGAGGTGAGTCCGCCGAGGATCTGCACTTGTCGCAGTAATCGCGCTCAGTGCCAAGTGGTCCACACTGGGCGCGATGCGGTCGTAGGATGACGACGCCGGAGTTCCCGCAACTCCTGGCGCCTGCCCTGGGGCATCCGAAACCCCTGGGCGGTAAGAGCGAGTCTTGCTGGACTTACCCATATTTGCAATTCTTGAAGGCGATGCTGCCAGCCTTTTGTGGTCGCAGTAGGAAGCACTGACTGTTCCCACGTGTGCTGCCGTTGACCCGCTAAGGGGTTCATCCGCCACCACACTTCGGGCCTGGTCCTGCTGCCGGCCAGGCCCATCCCCCGGACCAGTACTCGGATTACCTCCGAGCTGCTCCGGAGTCCCCCTCTCTCGTTTGCTCGACCGACCCAGTCTTCCACGGGGATTCAAACCACCGTCTCCAACTGGGTTGCTCGGCTTAACAGGGCCCACCAACGGGTAGGTGAGAGTAGGAGTTGGGTGGAGAGGCTAGTGCGGGCCACTTGCGAGACCCGCATATGAGACGCTTCACACCCCTTGAGGCCCCAGTGGATAGGGACAGAAATCTCTAGCGATAACGGAGATGTTGCAAGCCTCTGCTTATACCATCCCCGGCTCTCCTTCGAGCGGGAGGTCAATTGTTCTGAACGCTGACCAGACGCCTGACGATGTTTTGGTCAGTACCCTTGGGTTTGAGACGTGCAGCTCTAACCCTCCATGGGTTACGGAATATCCACTATCTAGGATTTAACAGCAGATAGGTGAATCCAACTCCACCGCACAAGGCGGACACAGAGTCGACGACCCACAGCCGAAACCACAGACCAACCTCGAGTCCAACACCAATACATCGGAGATGGGCCCAGGTTCCCCGGACCCACCCCCGATGCCGGCCGGGGCGCAGACAAGGCGTACCCTGTCTACGGGGCTCCCCGACCCCCGAGGAGTTGATTTAGCAAAGTCAGGGCAAGCCCTGACCCGCCTCCCATCAACAACGGGTCGGCCTCCCATTCTGGGAGACCTACCAGAGGCAGCATACGCCACCATTTCGGGTCTGCACACCCGGGGCTTTGGTCGGCCGTTGCCTTGGCAGTTTAAAGGGACTGCCAACCCTGTCACTCTCCTACCCCATTATGTACTCCGGCCTTTTTCTAGGCTTCATGCCTTTTAAAAAGGTACCGGGCGTCCCTCATGAGCTAGACTCTGTCACGTATTCTCCCGTACTTTGAACCCGTTCAACTTGTTTGTGCTTCCTTAAACTTATTCCCAACTATACCACCTCATGTATCCTATGCTCCTCCCTGATTCTTCCTATCTCAGCTGCAATATCATTGAAGATATCCACCGCTACTTTTCGTTGACAAATCTCCCTAAGATCTAATCTGACTCCTATCTCACTCAGTCTTTCCACCAGTTTGACCCTTTGCTCAGTAAACATCCAACAATCATACAGGACATGTTCCGGAGTATCAGGTACCTTACACCACTTACATACATCCCTCGCACACAATCCAAACCTATTTGGATAGCTCCTAAAGTTCCCATGTCCTGTTAGAAACTGAGTGCCATAATGGTTAAATTCCAATTTGGTCCTAGTCCTTTCTTTAACGTCAGGAATCTTTAAATAAAGGGCCCTACCTTTGATACTATAGTGGATAGGGACAGAAATCTCTAAGGATAACGGAGATGTTGCAAGCCTCTGCTTATACCATCCCCGGCTCTCCGTCGAGCGGGAGGTCATTTGTTCTGAACGCTGACCAGGCGCCTGACGATGTTTTGGTCAGTACCCTTGGGTTTGAGACGTGCAGCTCTAACCCTCCATGGGTTACGGAATATCTACTATCTAGGATTTAACAGCAGATAGGTGAATCCAACTCCACCGCACAAGGCGGGCACAGAGTCGACGACCCACAGCCGAAACCACAGACCAACCTCGAGTCCAACACCAATACATCGGAGATGGGCCCAGGTTCCCCCGGACCCACCCCCGATGCCGGCCGGGGCGCAGACAGGGCGTACCCTGTCTACGGGGCTCCCCGACCCCCGAGGAGTTGATTTAGCAAAGCCAGGGCAAGCCCTGACCCGCCTCCCATCAACAACGGGTCGGCCTCCCATTCTGGGAGACCTACCAGAGGCAGCATTACGCCACCATTTCGGGTCTGCACACCCGGGGCTTTGGTCGGCCCTTGCCTTGGCAGTTTAAAGGGACTGCCAACCCTGTTACTCTCCTTCACCATTATGTACTCCGGCCTTTTTCTAGGCTTCATGCCTTTTAAAAAGGTACCGGTCGTCCCTAATGAGCTAGACTCCGTCACGTACAATCCCGTACTTTGAACCCGTTCAACTTGTTTGTGCTTCCTTTATTTATTCCAAACTATTACACCTCATGTAACCTATGATCCTCTCTCGTCCTCCCTATTTCAGCAGTCACCTCGTTAAATAGAACTACTGCCTCCTTACGCCGACAAATCTCCCTAAAGTCTAACCTGACTCCTATTTCACTCAGTCCTTCTACCAATTTAGCCCTTTGTTCTGCAAACATCCAACAGTCGTACAGGACATGTTCCGGAGTATCAGGAACCTTACACCACTTACACTTATCCGTCGCACAGAGTCCAAACCTATATAGATAACTCCTAAAGTTTCCATGTCCTGTAAGGTACTGAGTTCCATAATGGTTAAATTCCAACTTAATCCTAATCCTTTCTTTCACGTCAGGTATCTTTAAATAAAGGGCCCTACCTTTACTACTATTATCCCACCGGTCCTGCCAAATATTTATAGATTCGCCCTTTATTATTTGTGCCCTATTCCTTCCATTTCTCTTGTCCCAGTAGAGATCTTTCCTTTGTCTGGCTAACAAGTCTATCGGCAGCACCCCAGTCAGCACATTCAGTGCTTCCTTCGATACTGTCCTGTATCCTCTACAGATTGTAAGCAGCATCAGTCTGTGCGCTCGCAACAAAATCTCAGCATTTGTAGAAAGGCTCATCTTGTGAGCCCAGACTGCCGCACCATACAACAGTATCGATTCCCCTACACCTTTATAAAGAGTCGTAAGAGCCTGACCTCTAAATCCCCATTCAGTTCTAACCACACGGCGTATCTTCTGGAAAGCTGCAGTTGCTTTATTTGCCGCCTGCACCAGATGGTGTCTGAAACTTAGTTTTTCAGTGGATAGGGACAGAAATCTCTAGGGATAACGGAGATGTTGCAAGCCTCTGCTTTTACCATCCCCGGCTCTCCTTCGAGCGGGAGGTCAGTTGTTCTGAACGCTGACCAGACGCCTGACGATGTTTGGGTCAGTACCCTTGGGTTTGAGACGTGCAGCTGTAACCCTCCATGGGTTACGGAATATCCACTATCTAGGATTTAACAGCAGATAGGTGAATCCAACTCCACCGCACAAGGCGGACACAGAGTCGACGACCCACAGCCGAAACCACAGACCAACCTCGAGTCCAACACCAATACATCGGAGATGGGCCCAGGTTCCCCGGACCCACCCCCGATGCCGGCCGGGGCGCAGACAAGGCGTACCCTGTCTACGGGGCTCCCCGACCCCCTGGAGTTGATTTAGCAAAGTCAGGGCAAGCCCTGACTCGCCTCCCATCAACAACGGGTCGGCCTCCCATTCTGGGAGACCTACCAGAGGCAGCATACGCCACCATTTCGGGTCTGCACACCCGGGGCTTTGGTCGGCCCTTGCCTTGGCAGTTTAAAGGGACTGCCAACCCTGTCACTCTCCTACCCCATTATGTATTCCGGCCTTTTTCTAGGCTTCATGCCTTTTAAAAAGGTACCGGGCGTCCCTCATGAGCTAGACTCTGTCACGTACTCTCCCGTACTTTGAACCAGTTCAACTTGTTTGTGCTTCCTTAAACTAATTCCTAACTATACCACTTCATGAATCCTATGCTCCTCCCTGATTCTTCCTATTTCAGCCGCAATATCATTGAAGATATCCACCGCTACTTTTCGTTGACAAATCTCCCTAAGATCTAATCTGACTCCTATCTCACTCAGTCTTTCCACCAGTTTGACCCTTTGCTCAGTAAACATCCAACAATCATACAGGACAT
The DNA here is from genome assembly GCA_034769895.1 of Magicicada septendecula. Classification (NCBI taxonomy): domain Eukaryota; kingdom Metazoa; phylum Arthropoda; class Insecta; order Hemiptera; family Cicadidae; genus Magicicada; species Magicicada septendecula. The sequence continues at coordinate 389,749,256 of CM068374.1, read as the reverse complement.
GTTCCGGAGTATCAGGTACCTTACACCACTTACATGCATCCGTCGCACACAATCCAAACCTATTTAGATAGTGGATAGGGACAGGTATTGTCGGACCGGCATTGCTGCCGAACGGTACCAACGGGGACGAACCCCGACATGACCCGTAAGACGCCCGGGGCTATCCACTACACAGCGACGCCACAACCAACAGTTCGGAGCTCGGAAAAACCCCCGCCCCACACTCGCCAGGTCAGTGTCTAGGGCGGGAGAACGACCTTCCCCGGATGTTGTAGGGGAGTGACACACTTAGCCGCTCCTAGCGACTGAACCTAAGTCCAGTCGGCAGGAACGTTGCCCAACGGGGACCACGAGGAGGTGGTGTCACCGGCTCGAAAGCTCAGGTCGTTTTTATCTTCTGCCTGGTCTTGGCTGCGTTCCACACTGACGGTTAGGGCAGATGCGTGCGCTTCCACTGCAAGGCACTCCGGCAGAAGGTCTTGAAGGCCGGAAAGGTGGTGGCGTGCAGAACGCATCAGATGGCGGCGGCCACAGTTGATGTGCCGTGGTGACTGCCGTACGCAGGCTGCTGCGGAGGCGATCATAGTGCGGACACTCCATGACGATGTGCCAGGGAGTGTCGATTCCTCCGCAGGTACACAATGGCGAATCCCTGAGTGATCGGGCGTGGAAATATGATGCGAAGTCCCCGTGCCCAGTCAAAAACTGCGTCGTCCAGTGATCTGCCACTAGCCAAGTAGATTTCAGACGGCGCTTTACGTTCGGAAAGAAGGCGTATGTAGTGCGGCCGTCTGCTGCCCTGTCCCAACGTCTTTGCCATTCCGCTACGAAGTGGCTATGGAGTCGTCTAGAGGCCTCGCGACTGGAGCCGCAGTGATTGAGGTCGAGCCCGACGAGGTGGCGATCTCCCATCTTGTACCGGTGCACCCAGTAGAGGAGCTGAAGTTCCAGATCCAATGGAAGCACCCCCGCAAGGACCTGAAGAGCCAGCGTGGACGTAGTTCTATAGGCTTTAGTGGTTTTCAAAAGGATTCTGCCGCTGAGCAATGTTGACTTGGCGAGTGCTGCGGACATCTAGCTTGTCGCCCCATGCCCCAACTGCGTAGGAGGACATGGGGAGGAAGATTGCTCGGTAGTACTTGTCCAGCGTGGGGGAGGTGAGGCCCCATTCAGTGGCCGCCAGCTTGGCGAAAGCAGTGAACACCTTAGCGCCCTTGTCCTGAATCATCCGGATATGGGCAGAGAGCGTCATATTTCTGCCCAGCCAAATGCCCAGGTATTTGGCCGCTGTGACGGTACGGATAGGTTCTCCCCGTAGACGGACAAGGGGCGGGCGACCTTGAAGGATTCCTTTCAGGAGGATTTGCTCAGTTTTGTGTGCGGAGAGCTGTAGGTGGTATTCTCCACACCAGGTGTTCACTAAATTGACGGCCTGCTGGGCGGCTGTCTCCAGATGGAGCCTGCTGTTGGCGGCCACGAGAACGATGAGGTCGTCGGCGTAGGCGACGCTTTCTATATTGGCGGCGGAGAGTCTTCGGAGAAGAGAATCCATCACCACATTCCATAAATCCGGGCCCAGGATGGATCCTTGGGGGCATCCCTGGGTGACGGGTTTGTCAGCGGTCTGAAAGTTTCCCAAGATGCGGACACGACGGCCTTGGAGGTAGTCAACCAAGAGGGCCGCGATGTCAAAGGGACAATGTCTATTCGCCAATTCCGCCAGGAGCGCCGGCCACCAGAGATGATCAAAAGCAGCTTGGACATCGAAGAGGATGCCCAAGACGTATTTGTCCGCTCGTCGGTGCATTATGGTGCGGACGGTGGCGATAGCATCTATCGTAGACGTTCCCTGGCGGAAACCAAACTGTCGAGGGGACGCAAACCGCTGATCCCGAACTATGGGTTGGAGGCGTAACTTCATCAACCTCTCCAAAGTTTTCCCAAGTAAGGGAAGGAGACAGATAGGCCTATATGATGAAACCTCCTTCGGGTCTTTCTCCGCCGACTTTAAAAGCGTGCGAATGTCGCCCAGCTTCCAGATGTCCGGGAAAACTCCGTGAGTCAGACAGCCATTGAAGAGTTCCGCGAGCACCGTGGCGTAAATGTCTGACTCGGCCAGTTTGTGAAGCATGTCAGGTTCAATCAGATCATGGCCCGGTGCTTTCCCTTTCCGATGTTTCGTCGTAGCTACGACGACCTCATCGCAGGTCCAGCGCCGGGTGGCACGAGAGTGGTCAAAAGGGAGCCTCGCCAAGTCCTGTAGTAGTGTCTGCCCTGGAACCGCTTCGGCGTCGGGAATGAGGGCATCCAAAAGAGTTCTTGAGGTATCCGCCCAATAGGTTGTGTAGGCGTCGGGTGCCGTGCGGAGGTTGACCAACGCCTTCTCAGGAGCGATACGGACTCTAAGTAGTTTGTAGACGAGCCCGTAAGGATTCTCATTCCCGACGGTGGAGACAAAGGTCCGCCAGCTTGTCGTCTTTGCCTGATAGATAAGTTTGACGTATTCCCGCCTGAGACGCCGATATTCCCTGCGCCGGGCCTCCTTGAGGGCCGGGTCCCGTGTACGTTGGGCGCACCTGCGGATGGCGCCACACCGCCGCTTCCAGGCAGTGAGGTGAGGTGTCCACCATAGCACGGACTTCGGGAACAGGGTCTTCTTTGGGATGGATGCCATTGCCGCTTGCTGAATCGCCGTCGTCACCACAGTTGCGAGGGCGTGTACATCGTGCGGGCTGCGGAGCTCAAGATCCGCATCCATCAGCGCCACTTCGGCGCTACCAATGAAGGTCTGCCAGTTTGCTCGCCGTAGGTTATGGCGCGTGGTCCTGACCAGTTGTCTGGTAGTCGGACCTCGTATGACGATTTCCAGGACGGCATGGTCGCTGGTGGTCCCGTCCTGCCGTACCCTCCAGGCGTCAAGTGATGGCCAGAGTCGTCGACTCAGCAGGGTAACGTCGATGTAGGACGAGCCCCTGGAGGAGGAGAATGTCGGCAAACTGGCTTCATTGGCTATGCCCCAGGTGGATGCGGATACGAAGTCCTCAAGAAGGCGGCCGGAAGCATCGCTGCGGGCAGCCCCCCAAGCGGGGGACTTGGCATTCGCATCCATCCCCACGATGACCGGCGTGTCACCCAGCTCGTCGTGGATGGCCTGAAGGTGGTGCAGTCGTCTCAGGAAATCGTCCTGGGGAAGAGCCGGCGGGAAATACATGCTGACGAGGCAGGTATCCCCCAATTCCGATGTGAGCCGGACGCAGACGCAATCCTGGTTGTTGAGATGCGTAAGAACAACAACATCTAGGCCTCGCTCAAGGATGACGATACAGGCCCTGGGTCGAACCTCCGTGGATCCCACGATGATCTTGTTGGAGGCGGGACCGAGCCCGCATACTGTGTTTTCCCGAGTCCAGGGTTCCTGTATCAGCAAGGCGCTGGCGCCAATAGAGGTTGCGTACTGCCGAAGCTCCGATGTCGCAGCCTTACCCTTCCCCAGGTTATGCTGCAGGATTACAAGCTGGCGGGGATTAGCCATAGTCAACTCTGCGAAGTTCCAGGCGGACTGCCCGTTTGTATGTGGGGCAGTCTTTACTTCGGACATCGTGCGTGGCCGAGAGCTTTCGGCGGGCGCACGGGGCACACACGGGGGATCGAGACGTATAACGACACTGGGTCGTGAGATGTTGACCGGCACAATGGCCGCAGGTGTCCGTGGTGTGGCTACAATGGCGCGCCACATGCCCGAAGTCCTGGCACTTGTAGCACCGTGTGGCCGCTAGGTAGTCGAGGACTCGACAACGCGACCACAGGGCGAAAATACGCTGAGCAGCCCGGAGTTTGTCCCGGACTGCCAGGGAGACAGAAACGATCCAATGGCAAGTGGTATCGCCTTTGTGGATTCGGTGCCTTGGTATAAATGCCGCCTGGAAGTCAGGCCAGGCAATGTCACTAACCGCCGGGTTTTGCCTCCATACGGCGTCTGTAAGCGCCTCTGCCTCTACGTCCGACGGGACATCATAAATGATGACCCGCGGGGATTTCAACGTAGGGGGGGCGATTTGCAGGCCACTCGCCTGAAGTCCCTCGTGGGCCCGCAGTTTCTCGAGGTCCCCCGCAGAGTTCACCTCAAGAACTAGTCTGCCGCAGGTTGCGAACCCGGATGCCATCGCGGGCCGGGTTGACCGACGTCATCAGCCGCGAGCGGAGTTCAGCTGCCGTCGGCGGGACATCCGGATGGTCAGGACCATCCGGGGCCGTGACGAAGACGGTGTACTTTGGAGGGGGCCGTTTAGAAGCCCCGACGAATGCACTCTTGAGTGGAGGGGGTCGAGAGTTGGCTCGTGCAGAGGCCACTGGCGTCCTGCCCTTCCGAGAACGCCCTCTCCTAGCCCGGCGACGAGCGGCGGGTTGTTGCTGCTCCTGCTGTCGTTGAGGCTGTTGTCGCTGCCGCCGTTGACGGTTGGGAGGTTTCCCGAGAGGGGGAAACTCTGCCGGTCTGGTAGTGGTCGAGGCCGCGGCTGCCGCATACGAGGTAGAGGGCGCTGGTCTTCCGAAGTTCTCCAAGGAGGCCATCCTCCTCTGCAGGTCGGTGACATCCGCCGTCAGGTGAAAGACCGCTTCAGAGACGGCCTCGAAGCACCCGCGGATCTCCGCTAAGGTTTCCACGGGGACGTACCCGTCCAGGGTACCCAGGATCGTCTCCAGCCTGTTCCTGGCCTGCGGTAAAATCTGGTGCAGGGGCGGGCTGGTCTGCGGCGGGGTTGACTGCACTGCTGGGTGAGCGGTTGCCGAGTGTCTCGCTCGGACACTCGGGGCTGTCGACTCCGACTCCGAGTCCGACGACGGGGCCGTAGATGAGGAAGCCGTCGATGTGTAGACGGGCGGCTCAGGTTGTCTCCCTCGCCGCGCAGTGGACGGCTGAGGCTGCGCTGACGGAGTCTCGGAGACAGGTGGGCTCTGCGACTGCTGCTGCTGTGCTGCTCGTCGCTTCCTCGAACGTCTGGGAGCCGTGGGCGGCTCGGACGGAGGGTCCGGTAGCGGGCGCCTTCGATCGGTCTTCTTCTTCTTCCGCTGGGCCTGTGTCGGCGTCTTGGGTCGACTGGATCTGGTAGACCGTGTGGTCTCAACGGACGTGTCGGAATCCTCGACGAGGTGAGTCCGCCGAGGATCTGCACTTGTCGCAGTAATCGCGCCCAATGCCAAGTGGTCCACATTGGGCGTGATGCGGTCGTGGGATGACGACGCCGGAGTTCCCGCAACTCCTGGCGCCGGCCCTGGGGCATCCGAAACCCCTGGGCGGTAAGAGCGAGTCTTGCTGGACTTACCCATAGTGCGATTCTTTGAGGCGATGCTGCCAGCCTTTGTGGTCGCAGTAGGAAGCACTGACTGTTCCCACGTGTGCTCCCGTTGACCCGCTAAGGGGCTCATCCGCCACCACACTTCGGGCCTGGTCCTGCTGCCGGCCAGGCCCATCCCCCGGACCAGTACTCGGATTACCTCCGAGCTGCTCCGGAGTCCCCCTCTCTCGTTTGCTCGACCGACCCAGTCTTCCACGGGGATTCAAACCACCGTCTCCAACTGGGTTGCTCGGCTTAACAGGGCCCACCAACGGGTAGGTGAGAGTAGGAGTTGGGTGGACAGGCTAGTGCGGGTCACTTGCGAGACCCGCATATGAGACGCTTCACACCCCTTGAGGCCCCAGTGGATAGGGACAGATTGAAAGAAAGTTTTACAAGGGAAGACCCAGAACCGAAGTTCTATCTACATCCCTTGGCCCCCATGGGCGCGGAGTCTACGATCGAAAACGCTGACTAAGCGCCCGACGTTGTACTGGTCGGTACCCCTTGGAATAGGAGACGTGCAGCTCTATTCCTCCGTGGGGTTCGGATGTATCCACTATCTAGGATTTAGCAGTTCAAGAACATCAGCCCCGGGTACACCTCAAGAGGCTCCCGCAGCGATGCCACGAAACCGAGACCACAGACCACCTCGAGTCCAACACCAAATATGGTTGGAGAGCCCGACAATGCCAGGCTCCCCCCCATACCCGGCCGGAGCAAGAGACGGGCGTACCCGCCTCCTGGGGCCCCCCGGCCTCCCGAGGAGTCAGTTTAGACCTTCGTTCTAAGAACGAAGGCCTCCCACTGACCAAGGGGCGACTTCGTAGCAAGCTACTAAGTCTACCAGCGGCGGCCATTCGGCCAGCCTTCCGGGTCTGCACACCCGGGGGCCTTGGTGGAGCCCATCTTTTGCGCAAACTGCGCCCCGCTACTTCCCTCCCGTCCCCATGGTGTGCCCGCGTATTTATCCGCCCCCAGACTAAAGCCTATTGCAGATTACGCGGCCACACCATTCTATCCCCAGACTCTAATAACTCGCACTGGACGCACATCCCTGCCCTAATTAGGATGACCTAATCAGCGTCCACGGTTTACTTCCGAAGTTATCCCATCCCAAGTTCACCCCTCAAGGTTCATCCTCTCCCTACCTTCTCGCTCCCTGCCCAACGACCAAGTCCATCGTGTCCAGATCTCGGCAGCCTCTGCGTTGTCCAAGATCTCTCTGAGGTCCAATCTTACGCCGACATCCATCAATTGCATCCTAAACTGGGCTCGGCTTACTGCTATCTCTTCACAGTCATACGTAACGTGCTGTGGAGTATCCACCACCCCACAATACTCACACAGATCACTTTCCCTGAATCCAAACCTCTTTAAATAAGCGTTAAAATTGCCGTGACCACTTAAAAATTGCACATTGTAATGGGTCAACTCCAGGCGTTTTTTAACCCTATCTTCAACATTTGGCATCAAAAAGTGCGTTTTGCGACCTGTTTCTGAAGAATCCCACCTCTCTTGCCACTTTCTCATTGCTTCTCTTCTAATGTCTCTCCTATTCCCTACCCTTGTTAACCTTGCCCTATACAGGTCGCTACGCTCAACCGCCTTTAGATCTATTGGCATTACACCTGCCAATACTTGTAACGCATCCCTAGATATAGTCCTATATCCTTTACAGACTGTCAGCAGCATCGTACGTTGTGCTCTTAGCAGGACATCAGCATGATTTCTTCCATATTGCATCTTATCAGCCCATACTGGCGCACCATACAGTAAAATAGCTTCACCTACTCCTGTATACAAAGTTTTTAACGTCTTAAAGCCGAGTCCCCAGTTTGCCTGTGCCGCTCGACGAATCATGTAGAAAATCTTCGTCGCTTTTTCCGCCACATACTTTATATGCTTATCAAAGCTCAGCTTTTCATCAAGTACAATTCCTAGGTATCGGAACTCCTTCACATAGCCGATCGGTTGTCCCTTCATCTTTACCGTCGGTGCTCTTTGCGTATCTGGTCTTCGGACTGGCATATTATATTTCCCACCTTTGGTTTTACCAAACTTTCTTTGCGCCTTTTTCAGGAGCATACACTTAGTCTTGGCTACGCTGAGCTCTAATCTATTCTCTGTACACCAGTCATGTATCATGTCACAAGCTACCGACGCCTTTCTTTCCAATTCTCGTCTGGAAGTGGCCTCAACCAATAACAAACCATCATCGGCATATGCGTAGAGCCGACATCCTTGGGGCATCGCAAGTCTAAGGAATGAATCGAAAAGGACAAGCCACAGTGTCGGGCCAAGAACCGACCCTTGTGGACATCCCATCGTCAGTCTTTTTTCCTGTTCTACGCCTCTAAATCTTAGAATAGCGTGCCTATCCTTGAAGTAGTCCTTTACTACCTCTATTTCCTTTCCATTTATTCCAAAATGCTTCAACTGAACTAGAATTCTGGGCCACCAAGCGTTATCAAATGCGCCAGCTATATCAAGGAATACAGCCAATACCAAGTTCTCAGTTGAAGCTTTAACCCTATCCAAGACTTCGATTACAGCCCCTTCAGTACCTCTTCCGGGTCTGAAACCAAACTGCCCGCCGTGCAGCTTCCCTTCTTTCTCAAGGCGTCCCAAAATTCTTCCATTAATTATCTTCTCGTACAACTTGCCCAGCACCGGAAGCAACGTTAACGGCCTGAACGACTTCGGACTTTGTGGATACTTATCTCCTCCTTTGTAAAGGATCTTTACTATTCCAATTTTCCAAGCAGACGGAAATTTTCCAGATGCAAGGCACCTATTCACTAGGTCTAGGACTTTATGCCTGACCACTGGCCATGTTTTGATCCAAATCTCGACCGTTATCTCATCATACCCTGGCGCTTTCTTCTTTCCCATAGAGGACAGAGCCTTCCAGAGTTCCTCTTCCGTTATTTCGTCACTAACCTCAGTCGCTGTGATCTCCTCCGCCTCTCTCCTTATGGCGGCGTGGCTCTCAGTGTCCTCCCTTAAATCATCTGGAAGCAACACGTGTAACAGCTTCTTCGCCAACTGATCTACATCGTGCTCGTATTCATCTCCGAATTTCATAGATGATAATAACAGTTCCTTCTTCTGTTTGTCTGCCAGTACCTTATAAGGAATCCCCCATGGATCCTTGTTCCCTTCCTCGGTAACAAACTTCTCCCATGCTTCCCTCTTTGCCTTTTTGACCGCCACAAAGTACGAGTTCCTCGCCCTCCGGTAATCCCGCAAGCGGGCATCCCTTTCAGGCGAGTCCCCCGCACGCTGCAGCCGCCTGCAGGCCCTTTTTACATGGCTTCTGAGTACCGATAAATCCGCTGTCCACCACTTCGTCTGCTTATCTACACCCCTATTCCTTGGCATCGCAGTCTCTGCTGCGACTAACACCGAAGTCGTCAGATCTAATACCTCGTCATCCACACTCTCATATGCACGCTCAACACTCATGAACCCTCGAAGTTTCGTGTCAAACATGTCCCAGTCAGCCTTCCTAACCAGCAGTCGTCCTTCTTCTTCCCTCCACTGTTTAAAGGTTGTAGCCTCCTCACCTCCAACATCGAACGTTATCAACCGGTGATCACTATTACCTTCATCTCTCACCACCCAATTCCTTATTCTGGCCTTCCTATTCCTTAACGTTATATCGATGTTGGTTTCCATCAACATTGGTCCAAAGCCTCTAACCCGTTCTCCATAGGTTGCAAAAGTAGCCAGATTCCCTTCTTCATTAGCTACATGAAGATCGTTCGTCGCCAGGAACGCCTCAAGATCTTCACCTCTGCTATCCGTTTGAACACTATGCCACACACTTGATTTGGCGTTTACGTCTCCCGCCAAAATCAGAGCCCTAGCTCCAAGTTTCCTCACACACTGTTCCCAATGCTGTATATATGGACCAATGTCTTCACTGTATTTAAAATACGAATTTACTATATAAACTGCCTGTTCTCTATATATCAATTTGACACAAACATGAAACTGACTGGACAATTCCCTTACAAACAGGACTTCCACACGCTCATTCATCACCATCACCATCGCTCCCGGTTTGCCAGGCACGTAGTACTGACGGTATCCTCCTAACTGTGGCACCTTACCCTGCCTTGAGTACGGCTCTTGAATCAGAGCTACGTCAAGTTTCCTATCCTTTATTACCTGGGCAAAATCCTCCAGACATACCGCCGATCCCTGGAGATTGATCTGTCCAACCCTAATCCCTTCCTTGGCTACCTCAGAGATAGCTGCTGTTGTGAGCATCTAACCAAAGTGTGTCCTGCTAAGCCTCTGCTCCACCATTCTTTTATACATAGGACACTCCAATGTTCCCACTTTATGCTCACTCGGTTTCTTAGCCGCCAAGCAGTTTACGCAAGAAGGTTTCTCCCCCTTACGTGGACAGTTCATAAACTCGTGACCAGCCCTCCCGCAGTGCGAGCATACACAGTCCCCGGCCTTTTTACAATGTTTCTGTACGTGGCCGTATCCCTGGCACCTATAACAGCGGCTTATATGGTAAAAATCAACTATTCTGCAAGAGTCATAGTCTACATATACCCTTTCTGCAGACAATAAGATCTCCCGAATTTTTGGGACAAGCTCCACTACTAAATTAACAGTTTCGGCCTCTCTTCGACCGACTCGATACAAGATCTTCAGGCCTGCCATTTCTTCCTTCTTCACACCATGTTCTGCCAGGTTTTGTTGATAAATCAATTCTTTGATCTCGTCATCGGGTAATGTCTTGTCCACGTCATATATCATGGCCTTTGGGAGGATCTTTTTGGGAGCCATGGCTTTAAGGCGGTCATGCCCAGTAGTGATGTCCTTTATCTTCTGAGCAGTCTTCTTGGTGCCTGATTCTACTGCCAGGCCGCCCTTCTGCACCTTTCGCACAGCTCGTATTTGCAAGCCCTGTTCTTTGGGTGCCAGAGTCTCTTTAAATATCTTTTTTGTCACCTCCGAGTCCGTAATGGTTTCGTCCTTGGGGTATACTAAAACAACTTTCTGTGTGTCCCTTGGTGCGACGATCTTCTTTCCCACTCTTGGAGGCATCTTCGTAACGCCTGCATATGAGGCCGCTGCCGGTGTCAGTTTCGGCGTAGTCCTATCAGCGTCTCTCTGCTTCAGTAGAGTCTTCATCAGCTTATTCTTAGCCATGACCTCAGCTTTTTCAATAATTTTTCCATGGCAAATCTTCTCCATCTGGTGCCAAATCCGAAGAATAAAGGAAGCACTCGATTTGGATACCTTACTGGATTCTCTGAAAAGGTAATCCTCCAGTTGCTGCCTAAGCTGATCAACCGTCGCCGGGATATCCTCCTCTACCTCCATATCCGAAGCTGACGAGTCAGAGTCCGAAGACTTACTCGCTTCTCGCCTCCGCTTCACCGACGTCGTGGATCCAGAACGATCCCGCTGCGTATCAGACATTTCTTATTATTGGGCAGTTGCCCCTTCAAATGTTAAAACACACAACCCACAATACACGTGTGTATTGTGGTTATATTATCCGCCAACTATCAGGAGGTATCAAATATTAACACAATTTACAAGAAAAAATTTTTCTGAAAAGTCTTTTGGCGGGAAAAATTGATTCAGAACCACTTGAGGAGCCGGTTCGCCGACTCCGAACTGGCGCGAACGCGCCTAACCTAAAAACTTGTCAACCAACTCAGTTCACGTTATTGTTACTGACATCATTGTGGCAGTGACTTTTTAAATTTTTCAGCACAAGTTATGACAGTTCTTTAAACTCAGTTTATTCTAATTTTCTTAATTAATATTACGTATTCTTTGATTTATTAACTTGAAAAATGTCCTAAACTATTTATTTTATATTTCCAAAGTCTTTGGCGTACCAAATACGTCCTAATACTACTCCTAATGACTATTTAAAAATGTCCAATGTTTTTCCTATGCTAACCCTATGCTAAACAAAGTGTCTCTTTTCACTTACTAATTTCTAATTAATTATGGTCCAATCCTACCTTCAAGTGAAGTATTTCGCAAAAGAAGTTCTTCAAGAACAATATACCACACTTCACAACAGCACACACCTTCTTAATACCACTAAAAAATCCTCTTAAACACAGACCAACTATTAGCACGTCCTTCGTGTACAAAAGTAACTCCGGAAGTACAGATGAGACGCTTCACACCCCTTGAGGCCCCAGTGGATAGGGACAGAGTCTCTAAGGATAACGGAGATGTTTCAAGCCTCTGCTTATACCATCCCCGGCTCTCCGTCGAGCGGGAGGTCGATTGTTCTGAACGCTGACCAGGCGCCTGACGATGTTGTGGTCAGTACCCTTGGGTTTGAGACGTGCAGCTCTAACCCTCCACGGGTTACGGAATATCTACTATCTAGGATTTAACAGCAGATAGGTGAATCCAACTCCACCGCACAAGACGGACACAGAGTCGACGACCCACAGCCGAAACCACAGACCAACCTCGAGTCCAACACCAATACATCGGCGATGAGCCCAGGTTTCCCCGGACCCACCCCCGATGCCGGCCGGGGCGTAGACAAGGCGTACCCTGTCTACGGGGCTCCCCGACCCCCGAGGAGTTGATTTAGCAAAGCCAGGGCAAGCCCTGACCCGCCTCCCATCAACAACGGGTCGGCCTCCCATTCTGGGAGACCTACCAGAGGCAGCATTACGCCACCATTTCGGGTCTGCACACCCGGGGCTTTGGTCGGCCCTTGCCTTGGCAGTTTAAAGGGACTGCCAACCCTGTTACTCTCCTTCACCATTATGTACTCCGGCCTTTTTCTAGGCTTCATGCCTTTTAAAAAAGGTACAGGTCGTCCCTCATGAGCTAGACTCCGTCACGTACATTCCCGTACTTTGAACCCGTTCAACTTGTTTGTGCTTCCTTTATTTATTCCAAACTATTACACCTCATGTAACCTATAATCCTCTCTCATCCTCCCTATTTCAGCAGTCACCTCGTTAAATAGTACTACTGCCTCCTTACGCCGACAAATCTCCCTAAAGTCTAGCCTGACTCCTATTTCACTCAGTCCTTCTACCAATTTAGCCCTTTGTTCAGCAAACATCCAACAGTCGTACAGGACATGTTCCGGAGTATCAGGAACCTTACACCACTTACACTTATCCGTCGCACAGAGTCCAAACCTATATAGATAACTCCTAAAGTTTCCATGTCCTGTAAGGTACTGAGTTCCATAATGGTTAAATTCCAACTTAATCCTAATCCTTTCTTTCACGTCAGGTATCTTTAAATAAAGGGCCCTACCTTTACTACTATTATCCCACCGGTCCTGCCAAATATTTATTGATTCGCCCTTTATTATTTGTGCCCTATTCCTTCCATTTCTCTTGTCCCAGTAAAGATCTCTCCTTTGTCTGGCTAACAAGTCTATCGGCAGCACCCCAGTCAGCACATTCAGTGCTTCCTTCGATACTGTCCTGTATCCTCTACAGATTGTAAGCAGCATCAGTCTTTGCGCTCGTAACAAAATCTCAGCATATGTAGAAAGGCTCATCTTGTGAGCCCAGACTGCCGCACCATACAACAGTATCGATTCCCCTACACCTTTATAAAGAGTCGTAAGAGCCTGACCTCTAAATCCCCATTCAGTTCTAACCACACGGCGTATCTTCTGGAAAGCTGCAGTTGCTTTATTTGCCGCCTGCACCAGATGGTGTCTAAAACTTAGTTTTTCGTCTATAACAACTCCAAGGTACGTATGCTGTGTCACCATTTCTATTGTTCGTCCTTCCATTTTGACAACCGGTTTTCTAGCTAATGCCCCCTTAAGTAGCATTGCTTTCGTCTTTTCCGGACTTATTCTCAATCTATTCTCCCTACTCCAATTTTCTATAACTCCTAATGCTAGGTTTGTTTTTCGTTCTAACTCCATTCTGGAGTTAGCGCTAACCAACAAAAGCCCGTCATCAGCATACGCATAAGTTCGGCACCCTATCGGCAACTGCAGTCGCAAAAATGCATCAAATAAAACTACCCAAAGTGTCGGTCCTAGCACCGACCCCTGCGGACATCCCATTGATAGCAGCTTTTCTTTTTCAACATTCCTAAACCTTAAAATTGCATATCTATCATTGAAATAATCTTTTATACAACCAAATTCCTTACCCTTTACTCCAAAGTCCTGCAGCTGGACTGAGATTCGTGGCCACCATGCATTATCAAATGCTCCAGCAATATCCAGGAAAATACCCAGTACGTACTTATCTCTCTCGTTGCTAACATCCTCCAGTACGTCAACAATCGCATCTTCTGTTCCTCTACCAACTCTGAACCCATACTGTCTCTCATGCAACTTGTTCCGTCCTTCAAGCACATTTAAGATTCTTTTATTCAGAATTTTCTCAAAGACCTTCCCCAATACTGGTAACAGAGTCAGCGGCCGGTAAGACTTAGGTGGCTGAGGGTCTTTCCCTAACCCCTTATATAACACTTTAACAATTCCGATTTTCCAGTGCTTGGGAAATTTGCCTTCCTGAAGAGCTCTGTTCATAATTGCAGTGATTCGTCCTCTCACTGTATTCCACGCTCTACAGAGGATCTCCACCGTCAAATCGTCGAATCCTGGAGCTTTTTTCTTCCCCATTGAAAATAGTGCACATCTTACATCTTCCTCATTAATTTCCGCTGAATCCTCTTCCACAATACTCCGTTCGGCTCTACTAATTACTACCATGTCAGCTTCTGTATAGCCCTGTGGGTCAGACGGAAGCAACGAGTCTAGCAACTTTTCCGTCAACATGCCAATATCATGTTCAGTTTCATCTCCAAATTTCATTGTTGATATCAGCAGTTCCTTTTTGCTCTGACCACTCACAACTTTATAGGGCATGCCCCACGGATCCCGATTTCCTTCGACGGTGATAAACTTTTCCCAGGCACTCTTCTTCTCCTGTCTTACCATGGCAAAATATCTATTACGCGCCGCTCTATACCTATTTTTACGTACTTCCCTATCCTCTGATGGTCCAGTATTTATTTTCCTCCTTAGTCTTAGAACGTTCCTCCTTTCAAACTCTAAGTCCCTGTTCCACCAAGAGACAGTCCTTAGATTATTGCTTTCTCTGGGTATCGACTCTTCAGCCGCAGCTACTATAGTAGTTGTAAGGTCGACCACTTCCGATTCTAAATCCTCCTGTGCTGCAAACGGTTGCATCATTCTATCATTTAGGCTATTTGTAAATTTTTGCCAATCTGCTTTCCTTATGGCAAATCGTCCTTTTTTCTCTAAGTTCCTTCTATGCCTATTTATTCTTAAGCTTTGAAGCGTAAATATAATTAACCTATGATCGCTGTTACCTTCGTCTAAAACCTTCCAATTGTCTACCCATACATTTTCTGTGCACAATGTTACATCTATGTTATTCTCAGCGATCGCCCCCGGCACTCCAGCAAAGGTTGATAACTCCCCTTCTGTGTTGCAGATATTCAATGAATTAGCCATAATAAACGCTTCAAGCTTCTCACCCCTGCTGTCAGTGATCCTATCAAACCACAGCTCGGATTTAGCGTTCACATCTCCAGCCAATATAACCCTTTTACCATGAAGTTCTAGCATAGTCCTTACCCAATGTTTGATATGCACTTCGATATCCTCCCTATACTGGAAATATGAACTCATCATGTATATTTCCCTATCACCAACTATCACCTTTACACATACATGATGCTCTCCTGACAGCTCTCTAACAAATAGCCCTTCGATGTCGTTATTAACAATTACGATAGCTGCTTTCGGTCGTTCCGACGCATAATATACCCTATACCCGTCGAGATGCGGTATACGCCCTCCGCACGAATACGGCGTTTGGGTGTGCCCGTACTCCTGGCACATGTAGCAACGGGCGACGGCCAGGTAGTCGACTACACGACAAGATGCAAAATCAATATAAACTCGTTGTTTAGTGATGAGTTCGTCCCTTATTTTGGTGGGACACTCGACGACCCAGTTGCATATTTCGTCGTTCCTCCTGCCGGTTCTAAAACGGAATTTGACTTCTTCCCGGACTTGACGTTCAGAAAACCCAGCGTCGTCCAGATTCTGCTTGAACAAGCACCCTTTCAATTGTTCCTCGTTCAGGTCTATATCCACGTCGAAAATTTGAACCATCGGTCTGCGCCTACTTGGTTCGACGCATTTGATGGTAGGTTGCGTCCTGGCCACTTCCTTTATTCTTTGGACAGTCTTCGCCGATCCAGTCTCCACGGCAACTGCACCCTTCCTTACTTTCCTCATGGACCTTATCTGCCACCCCTCTTCCTTTGGTTTTAATATGTCCTTTAAAACTTTCTTCGTTTCATCTGAGTCGTCCTTTTTCTCGTCAACGGGGTAGACGAGCACAGTCTGGTCCATTGGTTTAGGGACCACCTCTTTTTTACCAATTTTGGGCCTTGGTGCCCCGACCACATCCACATCAGCAAAAGTTTTCTGTTTTGCAGCCATCTCCCTTGTCTCCATCCTTCTTTCTAGAAGCTGTCCCTCTAGCTTTGCTGTTCTTATTCGCAGTTTCACATTTTCAGCCTCTAATCTCGCAAAGCTGGCCAAAATATTCTTTGCCGCCGTTTTGCTGACCTTATTGTTGTCATTAAAGGGGTACTCCTCCATCTCCTGCCTGATCTTAAGGTACCCTTCATCTTCTTCCGCGTCCCGTCGTCTCTTGGAACCTCCAACCGAGGTCACTGATCCTCGACGCTGCCTATCCTCGTCCGTCTCCATTGCGTCGCCTGCACTCATTTTTTAAGTGCAAAAAAATTAAGCAAAAGAACTAACATAAGATGACAATAAAAACAATGTTCAAGTGAAAAAATTTCTAAGACCGAAATTTTGAATACCACAAAAAATCAAAATCCCAGGTACCGTCCTTGTACCTCAAAAATTAAAATCAAAAATGTAAACAATAAAAATTTTTCTAAGTTCTTTTCCCTCAACTGAGGGAAAAATTCCCACACAACTGCGACACTGCTATTATGTATTACTTGATTTAGTGGTTACGGAATCGGATCGTGAACTAGTTCACCAACTCGGTTCGTGAACCGAACGAACTAAATGAATCACTATTTGAATTTTTTAGGTTATTCCGCTTTTTACGCGGGAAATGTACAGTTCAGGTCCACCAAAAGCCAAACTACTGTGTTGACACAAATCAGCTGATTTGTGTCAAATACTTATTGGTGAAAAATGTTCCAATTTAAGTATTTAATTTGATTTTTATGAATCTAAACTATTACTAATTGTTCTACTATAACTATAATTGTTTATTTACTCTTAATGAGTCTTCAACCTAGCCTAAAACCTTAATATTACCTAGTTTTCAAGTGTCTATTTCACTCCTATCCTATCCTATACTATTAATGAACGGTTCAGCACTGTAGAGAAAAAATCCAATTTTATGCGCTAAACCCGCACTTCTTACCTTACGCAAGGTATTATCCTCTTCAGGATCCTTATATTCACACTTCACAATACTTTACTCGAAGAAAAGCACACATAAAACCACTATTATAGCACTAAATCGCAGAGCGATTTTAAACCACGTCTTGTTGCAACAACCATGCACAAACAAGTAGTGGATAGGGACAGGTAGTGTCGGACCGGCATTGCTGCCGTACGGTACCAACGGGGACGAACCCCGACATGACCCGTGAAACGCCCGGGGTCCATCCACTATACAGCGACGCCACAACCAACAGGTCGGAGCTCGGAAAAACCCCCGCCCCACACTCGCCAGGTCAGTGTCTAGGGCGGGAGAACGACCTTCCCCGGATGTTGTAGGGGAGTGACACACTTAGCCGCTCCTAGCGACGGAACCTAAGTCCAGTCGGTAGGAACGTTGCCCAGCGGGGACCACGAGGAGGTGGTGTCACCGGCTCGAAAGCTCAGGTCGTTATTATCTTCTGCCTGGTCTTGGCTGCGTTCCACACTGAGGTTAGGGCAGATGCGTGCGCTTCCACTGCAAGGCACTTCGGCAGAAGTTCTTGAAGGCCGGAAAGGTGGTAGCGTGCAGAAGCGCATCAGATGGCGGCGGCCACAGTTGATGTGCCGTGGTGACTGCCGTACGCAGGCCGCTGCGGAGGCGATCATAGTGCGGACACTCCATGACGATGTGCCAAGGAGTGTCGATTCCTCCGCAGGTACACAGTGGAGAATCCCTCAGTGAACGGGCGTGTAGATATGACGCAAAGTCCCCGTGGCCGGTCAGAAACTGCGTCGTCCAGTGATCTGCCACGAGCCAAGTAGATTTCAGCCGGCGCTTCACATTCGGAAGGAAGGCGTACGTAGTACGGCCTTCGGCTGCCCTGTCCCATCGGCGTTGCCATTCCGCCACGAAGTGGTTATGGAGGCGACGGGAGGCTTCCCGATGACTGGAGCAAGCGGTGAGGTCCATCCCGGCCAGCTGACGTTGGCCCTGCTTGAATCGGTGTATCAGGTATGCGAGCTGCAACTCCAGATCCAGAGGCAAGACCCCGGCGACGACTTGAAGAGCAGGAGTGGAGGCAGTACGATATGCTTTGGTGATTCTCAGAAGGATCTGCCGTTGGGCCGTGGTGATCTGGCGAGTGCTGCGGACATCTATGCGGTCCCCCCACGCCCCTACAGCGTAAGAGGCCATGGGCAGGAAGATGGCGCGATAGTATGTGCCGAGCGTCGGGCAGGTGAGCCCCCATTCGGTGGCCGCTAGCTTGGAGAAGGCCGTAAAGACCCTGTTCCCCTTGTCCTGTACCATTCTGATATGGGCAGACAGTGTCATATTCCTGCCCAGCCAAACACCAAGGTATTTGGTCGCCGGTACGGGGTCCCTTGCAGTCGGACAAGGGGCGGACGGTCTCGGAGAATCCCTTTAAGGAGGATTTGCTCCGTCTTCTGTGTGGAGAGCCGGAGATGATTTTCTCCACACCAAAAGGCTACAAGGTCCACGGCGCGTTGAGCAGCGGTCTCCAGAAGAATCCTGCTGTTGGCGGCCACAAGGACTATGAGGTCATCTGCGTAGGCCACGCACTCGACGTCATGGGCAGAGAGCCTCCGAAGCAGAGAATCCATGACCACGTTCCACAGATCCGGGCCCAGGATGGATCCTTGGGGGCATCCCCGAGTGACGGGTTTGCCCGCAGTTTGATAGTTGCCGTGAATTCGCACCCGGCGACCATGGAGATAATCCACAAGGAGGGTCGCGAGGTCCAGCGGGCAGTGTCGGAGCGCAAGTTCCGCCCGGAGCGCCGGCCACCAGAGATGGTCGAAAGCGGCTTGGACATCAAACAAGATGCCCAAGACGTATTTCTCCGCACAGGCGCTGATGATGGCACGGACATGGAGGATGGCATCTACCGTGGATGTCCCCTGGCGGAAGCCATACTGCCGTGGCGATGCAAACTGCGGGTCCCGGATGACTGGGTGGAGACGCAGTCTCATGAGGCGTTCCAGCGTTTTCCCCAGCAAGGGGAGAAGACAGATGGGGCGATAGGAAGTCACCTCTTTTGGATCTTTCTCCGCCGACTTCAACAGAGTCCGAATGTCGCCCAATTTCCATACGTCAGGGAAGACACCATGAACCAGGCAGCCGTTAAAGAGCACCGTAGTTACTGCCGCGAAGATATCGGAGGCAGCCAGCTGGTGTAGCATTCCTGGCTCAATTAAATCGTGTCCGGGCGCCTTCCCTTTACGGTGTTTCTCCGTCGCGCAGATGACCTCATTACAGGTCCAGCGCCTGGTGTCTCTGGACCTGTCGAAGGGGAGTCTCGCCAGATCTTGGTGGAGTGTCCAGTTGGGGGTCCCAGGTGCGTCGGGAATGAGCGCGTCCAGAAGGGCCATAGAGGTGTCCGCCCAAGAGGACGTATACACATCGGGCGCCATACGGAGATTGGCCAGCGCTTTCTCAGGCGCAATACGGACTCTTAGCAATTTATAGACGAGTCCGTACGGCGTCTCATTCCCGACAGTGGTGACAAAAGTCCGCCAGCTAGCGATCTTGGCCCGGTAGATGCGCTTGGTGTACTCTCGCCGAAGCCTCCGATACTCCCTGCGCCGAAGGTCCTTCACTACAGGGTCCCGCGTCCGTTGGGCGCATCTGCGCATGGCGGCGCACCGTCGCTTCCAGTGAGTTAGCTAGGGTGTCCACCATGGAACGGATCGCGGGAAGAAGGTCTTCTTGGGAATGGATGCCGCTGCTGCCTGTTGGATGGCCGTAGTTACCTCGTCCGCGAGCGAGTTTACGTCACGGGGGCTGCGCAGAGTAAGCTCCGCATCCATGAGCGCCAGCTCGGTGTCGCGAATGAAGGGAGTCCAATTCGCCCGCTTCAGGTTGAACCTGGTAGACCGGACCAGCCGAGTGGTAGTGGGTGCTCGGAGGATGATTTCCAATACGGCATGGTCACTAGTGGTCCAGTCCTGTCGCACCCTCCAGGAGTCGAGCGCCGGCCACAGGCGATGGCTAAGCAGGGTGACGTCGATGTGCGATGTACCCCTGGAGGAGGAGAATGTGGGCAGTCCGACTTCATTCGCAATGCTCCAACTGGATGCGGAGATGAAGTCCTCGAGGAGACGGCCAGAAGCATCACTGCGGTCAGCCCCCCAAGCAGGGGACTTGGCATTGGCATCCATGCCCACGATGACTGGAGTGTCGCCAATCGCATCGTGAATGTCTTGCAGGTGTTGGAGACGCCTCAGGAACTCAGCCTGGGGAAGAGCCGGCGGGAAATACATGCTGACCAAACATGTATCCCCGAATTCCGACGTCAGCCGGATACAGACGCAATCTTGATTAGTAAGGTGCGTTAGGACTACAACGTCAAGGCCCCGCTCCAAGACAACGATACAGGCCCGGGGTCGAACTTCGGAAGTGCCCACTATAATTTGATTGGAAGTGGGACCAAGTCCGCACACTGTGTTTTCCCGGGTCCAAGGTTCCTGTATCAGCAGGACGCTAGCTCCGACGGAAGTGGCGTGTTGTCGAAGCTCCGACGTTGCAGCCTTGCCCTTCCCCAGGTTGTGCTGGAGAATAATCAGCCGGCGGGATTCAGCCATAGTTCGTCCGTCCCAATTCACGCTGAACTGCCCGTTTGTAGGTGGGGCAGTCCCTGCTCTGGACGCCATGACTCGCCTTCAGCTTCCGCCGAGCACAGGGGGCGCAAACTGGCTTCCGCGCCTTGTGTTGACAGTTGCGAGTGGTGTGGAGGCCGGCACAGTGGCCGCAGGTGTCTGTGTCAGAGGCACAATGCCGCGCCACGTGCCCATACTCCTGGCATTTGTAGCACCGAGTGGGCACGAGGTAATCCAAGACCCGGCAGCGTGACCACAAGGCGAAGATGCGCTGGGCGGTTCGCAATTTGTCCCGCACCGCCGAAGATACCGAGACGATCCAATTGCAGGTGGAGGCGCCTTTCTGAATCTGCTGCCGGGGAATGAAGGACTCCTGGAATTCTGACCAGGCGATGTCACTGACCGCAGGGTTTTGCCGCCATACTGCGTCAGTCAGAGCCTCCGCCTCTACGTCCGTCGGGACATCATATACGATGACCCGCGGTGACTTCAACGTGGGAGGGGCGATTCGCAGGCCACTCGCCTGAAGCCCCTCGTGTGCCCGCAGCTTCTCGAGGTCCCCCGCAGAGTTCACCTCTAGGACGAGTCGTCCTCCCGCAGTCGCCCTCAGGTTCCTGACTCTGATGCCGTCACGGGCCGGGTTTACAGACGACATCAACCTCGAACGAAGTTCAGCGGCCGTCGGCAGAGCGTCCGGTTGGTCCGGGCCGGCAGGTGCCGAAACAAAGACGGTGTGCTTCGGCGGAGGCTTCCTTTTGGCTGCCCTGCAAACGCACTCTTAATCGGAGGGGGTTTGGAGGCGTTCTCTTGCTGCGAGGTCACCGCTGGTATCTTGCCCTTCTTCGAACGGCCTCGTCTGGCCCGGCGAGGAGCGTCGGGGTGCTGCCGCGTCTGTTGGCTGCGAGACTTCTTTCTGGGTCGCTGTCGTCGTGTGGCGGGTTTCCGAAGAGGAGGAAACTCGGCAGGCCTGGTCGACGTCGAAGCCGCCACTGCCGCATAAGTAGTGGAAGGGGCAGCGGCGCCACGGGTCTCCAAGGAGGTCATCCGTTGCTGGAGGTTGGCCACATCAGTCGAGAGATGGAAGACTGCTTCCGAGACCGCCTCGAAACAGCCGCGGATCTCCGCCAACGTCTCCACTGGGACAAACCCATCCAGGGTTTCTAGGATGGATTCAAGCCTAGTCCTGGCCTGTGGTATCACCTGGTGCAGGGGTGGGCTGGTCTGCGGCGGAGTAGATTGCACTGCTGCACGGCGCTCCCTAACACTTGGGGCAGGCGACTCCGACTCCGAATCTGACGACGGGGCCGGCGAGGAGGAAGCCGACGACGTGTAGATCTGTGGCTGTGGCTGCTTTCGTCTCCTCACTGTAGATGGTTGAGGCGCCGCCGACGGAGTCTTGGAGGCTGGTGGGCTCTGCTGCGGTTGCTGCTGCGCTGCTGGCTGCTTTCGTGGTCGACTGGGAGCCGTGGGCGGCTCGGATGGCGAGGCTGGTTGCAGGCGTCTCCGAGCTGCCTTCTTCTTCTTCTTCAGCTGGACTTCGTACGGCGGCGTGGTGGGTCGACGCGACCTGGTCGACCTTGACGACGCTACGGACGAGTCCGTATCCTCGACGAGGTGAGTCCGCCGAGGATCTGCACTTGTCGCAGTAATCGCGCTCAGTGCCAAGTGGTCCACACTGGGCGCGATGCGGTCGTAGGATGACGACGCCGGAGTTCCCGCAACTCCTGGCGCCTGCCTTGGGGCATCCGAAACCCCTGGGCGGTAAGAGCGAGTCTTGCTGGACTTACCCATATTTGCAATTCTTGAAGGCGATGCTGCCAGCCTTTTGTGGTCGCAGTAGGAAGCACTGACTGTTCCCACGTGTGCTGCCGTTGACCCGCTAAGGGGTTCATCCGCCACCACACTTCGGGCCTGGTCCTGCTGCCGGCCAGGCCCATCCCCCGGACCAGTACTCGGATTACCTCCGAGCTGCTCCGGAGTCCCCCTCTCTCGTTTGCTCGACCGACCCAGTCTTCCACGGGGATTCAAACCACCGTCTCCAACTGGGTTGCTCGGCTTAACAGGGCCCACCAACGGGTAGGTGAGAGTAGGAGTTGGGTGGAGAGGCTAGTGCGGGCCACTTGCGAGACCCGCATATGAGACGCTTCACACCCCTTGAGGCCCCAGTGGATAGGGACAGAAATCTCTAGCGATAACGGAGATGTTGCAAGCCTCTGCTTATACCATCCCCGGCTCTCCTTCGAGCGGGAGGTCAATTGTTCTGAACGCTGACCAGACGCCTGACGATGTTTTGGTCAGTACCCTTGGGTTTGAGACGTGCAGCTCTAACCCTCCATGGGTTACGGAATATCCACTATCTAGGATTTAACAGCAGATAGGTGAATCCAACTCCACCGCACAAGGCGGACACAGAGTCGACGACCCACAGCCGAAACCACAGACCAACCTCGAGTCCAACACCAATACATCGGAGATGGGCCCAGGTTCCCCGGACCCACCCCCGATGCCGGCCGGGGCGCAGACAAGGCGTACCCTGTCTACGGGGCTCCCCGACCCCCGAGGAGTTGATTTAGCAAAGTCAGGGCAAGCCCTGACCCGCCTCCCATCAACAACGGGTCGGCCTCCCATTCTGGGAGACCTACCAGAGGCAGCATACGCCACCATTTCGGGTCTGCACACCCGGGGCTTTGGTCGGCCGTTGCCTTGGCAGTTTAAAGGGACTGCCAACCCTGTCACTCTCCTACCCCATTATGTACTCCGGCCTTTTTCTAGGCTTCATGCCTTTTAAAAAGGTACCGGGCGTCCCTCATGAGCTAGACTCTGTCACGTATTCTCCCGTACTTTGAACCCGTTCAACTTGTTTGTGCTTCCTTAAACTTATTCCCAACTATACCACCTCATGTATCCTATGCTCCTCCCTGATTCTTCCTATCTCAGCTGCAATATCATTGAAGATATCCACCGCTACTTTTCGTTGATAAATCTCCCTAAGATCTAATCTGACTCCTATCTCACTCAGTCTTTCCACCAGTTTGACCCTTTGCTCAGTAAACATCCAACAATCATACAGGACATGTTCCGGAGTATCAGGTACCTTACACCACTTACATACATCCCTCGCACACAATCCAAACCTATTTGGATAGCTCCTAAAGTTCCCATGTCCTGTTAGAAACTGAGTGCCATAATGGTTAAATTCCAATTTGGTCCTAGTCCTTTCTTTAACGTCAGGAATCTTTAAATAAAGGGCCCTACCTTTGATACTATAGTGGATAGGGACAGAAATCTCTAAGGATAACGGAGATGTTGCAAGCCTCTGCTTATACCATCCCCGGCTCTCCGTCGAGCGGGAGGTCATTTGTTCTGAACGCTGACCAGGCGCCTGACGATGTTTTGGTCAGTACCCTTGGGTTTGAGACGTGCAGCTCTAACCCTCCATGGGTTATGGAATATCTACTATCTAGGATTTAACAGCAGATAGGTGAATCCAACTCCACCGCACAAGGCGGGCACAGAGTCGACGACCCACAGCCGAAACCACAGACCAACCTCGAGTCCAACACCAATACATCGGAGATGGGCCCAGGTTCCCCCGGACCCACCCCCGATGCCGGCCGGGGCGCAGACAGGGCGTACCCTGTCTACGGGGCTCCCCGACCCCCGAGGAGTTGATTTAGCAAAGCCAGGGCAAGCCCTGACCCGCCTCCCATCAACAACGGGTCGGCCTCCCATTCTGGGAGACCTACCAGAGGCAGCATTACGCCACCATTTCGGGTCTGCACACCCGGGGCTTTGGTCGGCCCTTGCCTTGGCAGTTTAAAGGGACTGCCAACCCTGTTACTCTCCTTCACCATTATGTACTCCGGCCTTTTTCTAGGCTTCATGCCTTTTAAAAAGGTACCGGTCGTCCCTAATGAGCTAGACTCCGTCACGTACAATCCCGTACTTTGAACCCGTTCAACTTGTTTGTGCTTCCTTTATTTATTCCAAACTATTACACCTCATGTAACCTATGATCCTCTCTCGTCCTCCCTATTTCAGCAGTCACCTCGTTAAATAGAACTACTGCCTCCTTACGCCGACAAATCTCCCTAAAGTCTAACCTGACTCCTATTTCACTCAGTCCTTCTACCAATTTAGCCCTTTGTTCTGCAAACATCCAACAGTCGTACAGGACATGTTCCGGAGTATCAGGAACCTTACACCACTTACACTTATCCGTCGCACAGAGTCCAAACCTATATAGATAACTCCTAAAGTTTCCATGTCCTGTAAGGTACTGAGTTCCATAATGGTTAAATTCCAACTTAATCCTAATCCTTTCTTTCACGTCAGGTATCTTTAAATAAAGGGCCCTACCTTTACTACTATTATCCCACCGGTCCTGCCAAATATTTATAGATTCGCCCTTTATTATTTGTGCCCTATTCCTTCCATTTCTCTTGTCCCAGTAGAGATCTTTCCTTTGTCTGGCTAACAAGTCTATCGGCAGCACCCCAGTCAGCACATTCAGTGCTTCCTTCGATACTGTCCTGTATCCTCTACAGATTGTAAGCAGCATCAGTCTTTGCGCTCGCAACAAAATCTCAGCATATGTAGAAAGGCTCATCTTGTGAGCCCAGACTGCCGCACCATACAACAGTATCGATTCCCCTACACCTTTATAAAGAGTCGTAAGAGCCTGACCTCTAAATCCCCATTCAGTTCTAACCACACGGCGTATCTTCTGGAAAGCTGCAGTTGCTTTATTTGCCGCCTGCACCAGATGGTGTCTGAAACTTAGTTTTTCAGTGGATAGGGACAGAAATCTCTAGGGATAACGGAGATGTTGCAAGCCTCTGCTTTTACCATCCCCGGCTCTCCTTCGAGCGGGAGGTCAGTTGTTCTGAACGCTGACCAGACGCCTGACGATGTTTTGGTCAGTACCCTTGGGTTTGAGACGTGCAGCTGTAACCCTCCATGGGTTACGGAATATCCACTATCTAGGATTTAACAGCAGATAGGTGAATCCAACTCCACCGCACAAGGCGGACACAGAGTCGACGACCCACAGCCGAAACCACAGACCAACCTCGAGTCCAACACCAATACATCGGAGATGGGCCCAGGTTCCCCGGACCCACCCCCGATGCCGGCCGGGGCGCAGACAAGGCGTACCCTGTCTACGGGGCTCCCCGACCCCCTGGAGTTGATTTAGCAAAGTCAGGGCAAGCCCTGACCCGCCTCCCATCAACAACGGGTCGGCCTCCCATTCTGGGAGACCTACCAGAGGCAGCATACGCCACCATTTCGGGTCTGCACACCCGGGGCTTTGGTCGGCCCTTGCCTTGGCAGTTTAAAGGGACTGCCAACCCTGTCACTCTCCTACCCCATTATGTATTCCGGCCTTTTTCTAGGCTTCATGCCTTTTAAAAAGGTACCGGGCGTCCCTCATGAGCTAGACTCTGTCACGTACTCTCCCGTACTTTGAACCCGTTCAACTTGTTTGTGCTTCCTTAAACTAATTCCTAACTATACCACTTCATGAATCCTATGCTCCTCCCTGATTCTTCCTATTTCAGCCGCAATATCATTGAAGATATCCACCGCTACTTTTCGTTGACAAATCTCCCTAAGATCTAATCTGACTCCTATCTCACTCAGTCTTTCCACCAGTTTGACCCTTTGCTCAGTAAACATCCAACAATCATACAGGACATGTTCCGGAGTATCAGGTACCTTACACCACTTACATGCATCCGTCGCACACAATCCAAACCTATTTAGATAGTGGATAGGGACAGGTATTGTCGGACCGGCATTGCTGCCGAACGGTACCAACGGGGACGAACCCCGACATGACCCGTAAGACGCCCGGGGCTATCCACTACACAGCGACGCCACAACCAACAGTTCGGAGCTCGGAAAAACCCCCGCCCCACACTCGCCAGGTCAGTGTCTAGGGCGGGAGAACGACCTTCCCCGGATGTTGTAGGGGAGTGACACACTTAGCCGCTCCTAGCGACTGAACCTAAGTCCAGTCGGCAGGAACGTTGCCCAACGGGGACCACGAGGAGGTGGTGTCACCGGCTCGAAAGCTCAGGTCGTTTTTATCTTCTGCCTGGTCTTGGCTGCGTTCCACACTGACGGTTAGGGCAGATGCGTGCGCTTCCACTGCAAGGCACTCCGGCAGAAGGTCTTGAAGGCCGGAAAGGTGGTGGCGTGCAGAACGCATCAGATGGCGGCGGCCACAGTTGATGTGCCGTGGTGACTGCCGTACGCAGGCTGCTGCGGAGGCGATCATAGTGCGGACACTCCATGACGATGTGCCAGGGAGTGTCGATTCCTCCGCAGGTACACAATGGCGAATCCCTGAGTGATCGGGCGTGGAAATATGATGCGAAGTCCCCGTGCCCAGTCAAAAACTGCGTCGTCCAGTGATCTGCCACTAGCCAAGTAGATTTCAGACGGCGCTTTACGTTCGGAAAGAAGGCGTATGTAGTGCGGCCGTCTGCTGCCCTGTCCCAACGTCTTTGCCATTCCGCTACGAAGTGGCTATGGAGTCGTCTAGAGGCCTCGCGACTGGAGCCGCAGTGATTGAGGTCGAGCCCGACGAGGTGGCGATCTCCCATCTTGTACCGGTGCACCTAGTAGAGGAGCTGAAGTTCCAGATCCAATGGAAGCACCCCCGCAAGGACCTGAAGAGCCAGCGTGGACGTAGTTCTATAGGCTTTAGTGGTTTTCAAAAGGATCTGCCGCTGAGCAATGTTGACTTGGCGAGTGCTGCGGACATCTAGCTTGTCGCCCCATGCCCCAACTGCGTAGGAGGCCATGGGGAGGAAGATTGCTCGGTAGTACTTGTCCAGCGTGGGGGAGGTGAGGCCCCATTCAGTGGCCGCCAGCTTGGCGAAAGCAGTGAACACCTTAGCGCCCTTGTCCTGAATCATCCGGATATGGGCAGAGAGCGTCATATTTCTGCCCAGCCAAATGCCCAGGTATTTGGCCGCTGTGACGGTACGGATAGGTTCTCCCCGTAGACGGACAAGGGGCGGGCGACCTTGAAGGATTCCTTTCAGGAGGATTTGCTCAGTTTTGTGTGCGGAGAGCTGTAGGTGGTATTCTCCACACCAGGTGTTCACTAAATTGACGGCCTGCTGGGCGGCTGTCTCCAGATGGAGCCTGCTGTTGGCGGCCACGAGAACGATGAGGTCGTCGGCGTAGGCGACGCTTTCTATATTGGCGGCGGAGAGTCTTCGGAGAAGAGAATCCATCACCACATTCCATAAATCCGGGCCCAGGATGGATCCTTGGGGGCATCCCTGGGTGACGGGTTTGTCAGCGGTCTGAAAGTTTCCCAAGATGCGGACACGACGGCCTTGGAGGTAGTCAACCAAGAGGGCCGCGATGTCAAAGGGACAATGTCTATTCGCCAATTCCGCCAGGAGCGCCGGCCACCAGAGATGATCAAAAGCAGCTTGGACATCGAAGAGGATGCCCAAGAAGTATTTGTCCGCTCGTCGGTGCATTATGGTGCGGACGGTGGCGATAGCATCTATCGTAGACGTTCCCTGGCGGAAACCAAACTGTCGAGGGGACGCAAACCGCTGATCCCGAACTATGGGTTGGAGGCGTAACTTCATCAACCTCTCCAAAGTTTTCCCAAGTAAGGGAAGGAGACAGATAGGCCTATATGATGAAACCTCCTTCGGGTCTTTCTCCGCCGACTTTAAAAGCGTGCGAAAGTCGCCCAGCTTCCAGATGTCCGGGAAAACACCGTGAGTCAGACAGCAATTGAAGAGTTCCGCGAGCACCGTGGCGTAAATGTCTGACTCGGCCAGTTTTTGAAGCATGTCAGGTTAAATCAGATCATGGCCCGGTGCTTTCCCTTTCCGATGTTTCGTCGTAGCTACGACGACCTCATCGCAGGTCCAGCGCCGGGTGGCACGAGAGTGGTCAAAAGGGAGCCTCGCCAAGTCCTGTAGTAGTGTCTGCCCTGGAACCGCTTCGGCGTCGGGAATGAGGGCATCCAAAAGAGTTCTTGAGGTATCCGCCCAATAGGTTGTGTAGGCGTCGGGTGCCGTGCGGAGGTTGACCAACGCCTTCTCAGGAGCGATACGGACTCTAAGTAGTTTGTAGACGAGCCCGTAAGGATTCTCATTCCCGACGGTGGAGACAAAGGTCCGCCAGCTTGTCGTCTTTGCCTGATAGATAAGTTTGACGTATTCCCGCCTGAGACGCCGATATTCCCTGCGCCGGGCCTCCTTGAGGGCCGGGTCCCGTGTACGTTGGGCGCACCTGCGGATGGCGCCACACCGCCGCTTCCAGGCAGTGAGGTGAGGTGTCCACCATAGCACGGACTTCGGGAACAGGGTCTTCTTTGGGATGGATGCCATTGCCGCTTGCTGAATCGCCGTCGTCACCACAGTTGCGAGGGCGTGTACATCGTGCGGGCTGCGGAGCTCAAGATCCGCATCCATCAGCGCCACTTCGGCGCTACCAATGAAGGTCTGCCAGTTTGCTCGCCGTAGGTTATGGCGCCTGGTCCTGACCAGTTGTCTGGTAGTCGGACCTCGTATGACGATTTCCAGGACGGCATGGTCGCTGGTGGTCCCGTCCTGCCGTACCCTCCAGGCGTCAAGTGATGGCCAGAGTCGTCGACTCAGCAGGGTAACGTCGATGTAGGACGAGCCCCTGGAGGAGGAGAATGTCGGCAAACTGGCTTCATTGGCTATGCCCCAGGTGGATGCGGATACGAAGTCCTCAAGAAGGCGGCCGGAAGCATCGCTGCGGGCAGCCCCCCAAGCGGGGGACTTGGCATTCGCATCCATCCCCACGATGACCGGCGTGTCACCCAGCTCGTCGTGGATGGCCTGAAGGTGGTGCAGTCGTCTCAGGAAATCGTCCTGGGGAAGAGCCGGCGGGAAATACATGCTGACGAGGCAGGTATCCCCCAATTCCGATGTGAGCCGGACGCAGACGCAATCCTGGTTGTTGAGATGCGTAAGAACAACAACATCTAGGCCTCGCTCAAGGATGACGATACAGGCCCTGGGTCGAACCTCCGTGGATCCCACGATGATCTTGTTGGAGGCGGGACCGAGCCCGCATACTGTGTTTTCCCGAGTCCAGGGTTCCTGTATCAGCAAGGCGCTGGCGCCAATAGAGGTTGCGTACTGCCGAAGCTCCGATGTCGCAGCCTTACCCTTCCCCAGGTTATGCTGCAGGATTACAAGCTGGCGGGGATTAGCCATAGTCAACTCTGCGAAGTTCCAGGCGGACTGCCCGTTTGTATGTGGGGCAGTCTTTACTTCGGACATCGTGCGTGGCCGAGAGCTTTCGGCGGGCGCACGGGGCACACACGGGGGATCGAGACGTATAACGACACTGGGTCGTGAGATGTTGACCGGCACAATGGCCGCAGGTGTCCGTGGTGTGGCTACAATGGCGCGCCACATGCCCGAAGTCCTGGCACTTGTAGCACCGTGTGGCCGCTAGGTAGTCGAGGACTCGACAACGCGACCACAGGGCGAAAATACGCTGAGCAGCCCGGAGTTTGTCCCGGACTGCCAGGGAGACAGAAACGATCCAATGGCAAGTGGTATCGCCTTTGTGGATTCGGTGCCTTGGTATAAATGCCGCCTGGAAGTCAGGCCAGGCAATGTCACTAACCGCCGGGTTTTGCCTCCATACGGCGTCTGTAAGCGCCTCTGCCTCTACGTCCGACGGGACATCATAAATGATGACCCGCGGGGATTTCAACGTAGGGGGGGCGATTTGCAGGCCACTCGCCTGAAGTCCCTCGTGGGCCCGAAGTTTCTCGAGGTCCCCCGCAGAGTTCACCTCAAGAACTAGTCTGCCGCAGGTTGCGAACCCGGATGCCATCGCGGGCCGGGTTGACCGACGTCATCAGCCGCGAGCGGAGTTCAGCTGCCGTCGGCGGGACATCCGGATGGTCAGGACCATCCGGGGCCGTGACGAAGACGGTGTACTTTGGAGGGGGCCGTTTAGAAGCCCCGACGAATGCACTCTTGAGTGGAGGGGGTCGAGAGTTGGCTCGTGCAGAGGCCACTGGCGTCCTGCCCTTCCGAGAACGCCCTCTCCTAGCCCGGCGACGAGCGGCGGGTTGTTGCTGCTCCTGCTGTCGTTGAGGCTGTTGTCGCTGCCGCCGTTGACGGTTGGGAGGTTTCCCGAGAGGGGGAAACTCTGCCGGTCTGGTAGTGGTCGAGGCCGCGGCTGCCGCATACGAGGTAGAGGGCGCTGGTCTTCCGAAGTTCTCCAAGGAGGCCATCCTCCTCTGCAGGTCGGTGACATCCGCCGTCAGGTGAAAGACCGCTTCAGAGACGGCCTCGAAGCACCCGCGGATCTCCGCTAAGGTTTCCACGGGGACGTACCCGTCCAGGGTACCCAGGATCGTCTCCAGCCTGTTCCTGGCCTGCGGTAAAATCTGGTGCAGGGGCGGGCTGGTCTGCGGCGGGGTTGACTGCGCTGCTGGGTGAGCGGTTGCCGAGTGTCTCGCTCGGACACTCGGGGCTGTCGACTCCGACTCCGAGTCCGACGACGGGGCCGTAGATGAGGAAGCCGTCGATGTGTAGACGGGCGGCTCAGGTTGTCTCCCTCGCCGCGCAGTGGACGGCTGAGGCTGCGCTGACGGAGTCTCGGAGACAGGTGGGCTCTGCGACTGCTGCTGCTGTGCTGCTCGTCGCTTCCTCGAACGTCTGGGAGCCGTGGGCGGCTCGGACGGAGGGTCCGGTAGCGGGCGCCTTCGATCGGTCTTCTTCTTCTTCCGCTGGGCCTGTGTCGGCGTCTTGGGTCGACTGGATCTGGTAGACCGTGTGGTCTCAACGGACGTGTCGGAATCCTCGACGAGGTGAGTCCGCCGAGGATCTGCACTTGTCGCAGTAATCGCGCCCAATGCCAAGTGGTCCACATTGGGCGTGATGCGGTCGTGGGATGACGACGCCGGAGTTCCCGCAACTCCTGGCGCCGGCCCTGGGGCATCCGAAACCCCTGGGCGGTAAGAGCGAGTCTTGCTGGACTTACCCATAGTGCGATTCTTTGAGGCGATGCTGCCAGCCTTTGTGGTCGCAGTAGGAAGCACTGACTGTTCCCACGTGTGCTGCCGTTGACCCGCTAAGGGGCTCATCCGCCACCACACTTCGGGCCTGGTCCTGCTGCCGGCCAGGCCCATCCCCCGGACCAGTACTCGGATTACCTCCGAGCTGCTCCGGAGTCCCCCTCTCTCGTTTGCTCGACCGACCCAGTCTTCCACGGGGATTCAAACCACCGTCTCCAACTGGGTTGCTCGGCTTAACAGGGCCCACCAACGGGTAGGTGAGAGTAGGAGTTGGGTGGACAGGCTAGTGCGGGTCACTTGCGAGACCCGCATATGAGACGCTTCACACCCCTTGAGGCCCCAGTGGATAGGGACAGATTGAAAGAAAGTTTTACAAGGGAAGACCCAGAACCGAAGTTCTATCTACATCCCTTGGCCCCCATGGGCGCGGAGTCTACGATCGAAAACGCTGACTAAGCGCCCGACGTTGTACTGGTCGGTACCCCTTGGAATAGGAGACGTGCAGCTCTATTCCTCCGTGGGGTTCGGATGTATCCACTATCTAGGATTTAGCAGTTCAAGAACATCAGCCCCGGGTACACCTCAAGAGGCTCCCGCAGCGATGCCACGAAACCGAGACCACAGACCACCTCGAGTCCAACACCAAATATGGTTGGAGAGCCCGACAATGCCAGGCTCCCCCCCATACCCGGCCGGAGCAAGAGACGGGCGTACCCGCCTCCTGGGGCCCCCCGGCCTCCCGAGGAGTCAGTTTAGACCTTCGTTCTAAGAACGAAGGCCTCCCACTGACCAAGGGGCGACTTCGTAGCAAGCTACTAAGTCTACCAGCGGCGGCCATTCGGCCAGCCTTCCGGGTCTGCACACCCGGGGGCCTTGGTGGAGCCCATCTTTTGCGCAAACTGCGCCCCGCTACTTCCCTCCCGTCCCCATGGTGTGCCCGCGTATTTATCCGCCCCCAGACTAAAGCCTATTGCAGATTACGCGGCCACACCATTCTATCCCCAGACTCTAATAACTCGCACTGGACGCACATCCCTGCCCTAATTAGGATGACCTAATCAGCGTCCACGGTTTACTTCCGAAGTTATCCCATCCCAAGTTCACCCCTCAAGGTTCATCCTCTCCCTACCTTCTCGCTCCCTGCCCAACGACCAAGTCCATCGTGTCCAGATCTCAGCAGCCTCTGCGTTGTCCAAGATCTCTCTGAGGTCCAATCTTACGCCGACATCCATCAATTGCATCCTAAACTGGGCTCGGCTTACTGCTATCTCTTCACAGTCATACGTAACGTGCTGTGGAGTATCCACCACCCCACAATACTCACACAGATCACTTTCCCTGAATCCAAACCTCTTTAAATAAGCGTTAAAATTGCCGTGACCACTTAAAAATTGCACATTGTAATGGGTCAACTCCAGGCGTTTTTTAACCCTATCTTCAACATTTGGCATCAAAAAGTGCGTTTTGCGACCTGTTTCTGAAGAATCCCACCTCTCTTGCCACTTTCTCATTGCTTCTCTTCTAATGTCTCTCCTATTCCCTACCCTTGTTAACCTTGCCCTATACAGGTCGCTACGCTCAACCGCCTTTAGATCTATTGGCATTACACCTGCCAATACTTGTAACGCATCCCTAGATATAGTCCTATATCCTTTACAGACTGTCAGCAGCATCGTACGTTGTGCTCTTAGCAGGACATCAGCATGATTTCTTCCATATTGCATCTTATCAGCCCATACTGGCGCACCATACAGTAAAATAGCTTCACCTACTCCTGTATA
This sequence comes from Magicicada septendecula, assembly GCA_034769895.1. Lineage (NCBI taxonomy): Eukaryota > Metazoa > Arthropoda > Insecta > Hemiptera > Cicadidae > Magicicada > Magicicada septendecula. Next base: position 389,716,019 of record CM068374.1, on the reverse strand, counting down.
CAAAGTTTTTAACGTCTTAAAGCCGAGTCCCCAGTTTGCCTGTGCCGCTCGACGAATCATGTAGAAAATCTTCGTCGCTTTTTCCGCCACATACTTTATATGCTTATCAAAGCTCAGCTTTTCATCAAGTACAATTCCTAGGTATCGGAACTCCTTCACATAGCCGATCGGTTGTCCCTTCATCTTTACCGTCGGTGCTCTTTGCGTATCTGGTCTTCGGACTGGCATATTATATTTCCCACCTTTGGTTTTACCAAACTTTCTTTGCGCCTTTTTCAGGAGCATACACTTAGTCTTGGCTACGCTGAGCTCTAATCTATTCTCTGTACACCAGTCATGTATCATGTCACAAGCTACCGACGCCTTTCTTTCCAATTCTCGTCTGGAAGTGGCCTCAACCAATAACAAACCATCATCGGCATATGCGTAGAGCCGACATCCTTGGGGCATCGCAAGTCTAAGGAATGAATCGAAAAGGACAAGCCACAGTGTCGGGCCAAGAACCGACCCTTGTGGACATCCCATCGTCAGTCTTTTTTCCTGTTCTACGCCTCTAAATCTTAGAATAGCGTGCCTATCCTTGAAGTAGTCCTTTACTACCTCTATTTCCTTTCCATTTATTCCAAAATGCTTCAACTGAACTAGAATTCTGGGCCACCAAGCGTTATCAAATGCGCCAGCTATATCAAGGAATACAGCCAATACCAAGTTCTCAGTTGAAGCTTTAACCCTATCCAAGACTTCGATTACAGCCCCTTCAGTACCTCTTCCGGGTCTGAAACCAAACTGCCCGCCGTGCAGCTTCCCTTCTTTCTCAAGGCGTCCCAAAATTCTTCCATTAATTATCTTCTCGTACAACTTGCCCAGCACCGGAAGCAACGTTAACGGCCTGAACGACTTCGGACTTTGTGGATACTTATCTCCTCCTTTGTAAAGGATCTTTACTATTCCAATTTTCCAAGCAGACGGAAATTTTCCAGATGCAAGGCACCTATTCACTAGGTCTAGGACTTTATGCCTGACCACTGGCCATGTTTTGATCCAAATCTCGACCGTTATCTCATCATACCCTGGCGCTTTCTTCTTTCCCATAGAGGACAGAGCCTTCCAGAGTTCCTCTTCCGTTATTTCGTCACTAACCTCAGTCGCTGTGATCTCCTCCGCCTCTCTCCTTATGGCGGCGTGGCTCTCAGTGTCCTCCCTTAAATCATCTGGAAGCAACACGTGTAACAGCTTCTTCGCCAACTGATCTACATCGTGCTCGTATTCATCTCCGAATTTCATAGATGATAATAACAGTTCCTTCTTCTGTTTGTCTGCCAGTACCTTATAAGGAATCCCCCATGGATCCTTGTTCCCTTCCTCGGTAACAAACTTCTCCCATGCTTCCCTCTTTGCCTTTTTGACCGCCACAAAGTACGAGTTCCTCGCCCTCCGGTAATCCCGCAAGCGGGCATCCCTTTCAGGCGAGTCCCCCGCACGCTGCAGCCGCCTGCGGGCCCTTTTTACATGGCTTCTGAGTACCGATAAATCCGCTGTCCACCACTTCGTCTGCTTATCTACACCCCTATTCCTTGGCATCGCAGTCTCTGCTGCGACTAACACCGAAGTCGTCAGATCTAATACCTCGTCATCCACACTCTCATATGCACGCTCAACACTCATGAACCCTCGAAGTTTCGTGTCAAACATGTCCCAGTCAGCCTTCCTAACCAGCAGTCGTCCTTCTTCTTCCCTCCACTGTTTAAAGGTTGTAGCCTCCTCACCTCCAACATCGAACGTTATCAACCGGTGATCACTATTACCTTCATCTCTCACCACCCAATTCCTTATTCTGGCCTTCCTATTCCTTAACGTTATATCGATGTTGGTTTCCATCAACATTGGTCCAAAGCCTCTAACCCGTTCTCCATAGGTTGCAAAAGTAGCCAGATTCCCTTCTTCATTAGCTACATGAAGATCGTTCGTCGCCAGGAACGCCTCAAGATCTTCACCTCTGCTATCCGTTTGAACACTATGCCACACGCTTGATTTGGCGTTTACGTCTCCCGCCAAAATCAGAGCCCTAGCTCCAAGTTTCCTCACACACTGTTCCCAATGCTGTATATATGGACCAATGTCTTCACTGTATTTAAAATACGAATTTACTATATAAACTGCCTGTTCTCTATATATCAATTTGACACAAACATGAAACTGACTGGACAATTCCCTTACAAACAGGACTTCCACACGCTCATTCATCACCATCACCATCGCTCCCGGTTTGCCAGGCACGTAGTACTGACGGTATCCTCCTAACTGTGGCACCTTACCCTGCCTTGAGTACGGCTCTTGAATCAGAGCTACGTCAAGTTTCCTATCCTTTATTACCTGGGCAAAATCCTCCAGACATACCGCCGATCCCTGGAGATTGATCTGTCCAACCCTAATCCCTTCCTTGGCTACCTCAGAGATAGCTGCTGTTGTGAGCATCTAACCAAAGTGTGTCCTGCTAAGCCTCTGCTCCACCATTCTTTTATACATAGGACACTCCAATGTTCCCACTTTATGCTCACTCGGTTTCTTAGCCGCCAAGCAGTTTACGCAAGAAGGTTTCTCCCCCTTACGTGGACAGTTCATAAACTCGTGACCAGCCCTCCCGCAGTGCGAGCATACACAGTCCCCGGCCTTTTTACAATGTTTCTGTACGTGGCCGTATCCCTGGCACCTATAACAGCGGCTTATATGGTAAAAATCAACTATTCTGCAAGAGTCATAGTCTATATATACCCTTTCTGCAGACAATAAGATCTCCCGAATTTTTGGGACAAGCTCCACTACTAAATTAACAGTTTCGGCCTCTCTTCGACCGACTCGATACAAGATCTTCAGGCCTGCCATTTCTTCCTTCTTCACACCATGTTCTGCCAGGTTTTGTTGATAAATCAATTCTTTGATCTCGTCATCGGGTAATGTCTTGTCCACGTCATATATCATGGCCTTTGGGAGGATCTTTTTGGGAGCCATGGCTTTAAGGCGGTCATGCCCAGTAGTGATGTCCTTTATCTTCTGAGCAGTCTTCTTGGTGCCTGATTCTACTGCCAGGCCGCCCTTCTGCACCTTTCGCACAGCTCGTATTTGCAAGCCCTGTTCTTTGGGTGCCAGAGTCTCTTTAAATATCTTTTTTGTCACCTCCGAGTCCGTAATGGTTTCGTCCTTGGGGTATACTAAAACAACTTTCTGTGTGTCCCTTGGTGCGACGATCTTCTTTCCCACTCTTGGAGGCATCTTCGTAACGCCTGCATATGAGGCCGCTGCCGGTGTCAGTTTCGGCGTAGTCCTATCAGCGTCTCTCTGCTTCAGTAGAGTCTTCATCAGCTTATTCTTAGCCATGACCTCAGCTTTTTCAATAATTTTTCCATGGCAAATCTTCTCCATCTGGTGCCAAATCCGAAGAATAAAGGAAGCACTCGATTTGGATACCTTACTGGATTCTCTGAAAAGGTAATCCTCCAGTTGCTGCCTAAGCTGATCAACCGTCGCCGGGATATCCTCCTCTACCTCCATATCCGAAGCTGACGAGTCAGAGTCCGAAGACTTACTCGCTTCTCGCCTCCGCTTCACCGACGTCGTGGATCCAGAACGATCCCGCTGCGTATCAGACATTTCTTATTATTGGGCAGTTGCCCCTTCAAATGTTAAAACACACAACCCACAATACACGTGTGTATTGTGGTTATATTATCCGCCAACTATCAGGAGGTATCAAATATTAACACAATTTACAAGAAAAAATTTTTCTGAAAAGTCTTTTGGCGGGAAAAATTGATTCAGAACCACTTGAGGAGCCGGTTCGCCGACTCCGAACTGGCGCGAACGCGCCTAACCTAAAAACTTGTCAACCAACTCAGTTCACGTTATTGTTACTGACATCATTGTGGCAGTGACTTTTTAAATTTTTCAGCACAAGTTATGACAGTTCTTTAAACTCAGTTTATTCTAATTTTCTTAATTAATATTACGTATTCTTTGATTTATTAACTTGAAAAATGTCCTAAACTATTTATTTTATATTTCCAAAGTCTTTGGCGTACCAAATACGTCCTAATACTACTCCTAATGACTATTTAAAAATGTCCAATGTTTTTCCTATGCTAACCCTATGCTAAACAAAGTGTCTCTTTTCACTTACTAATTTCTAATTAATTATGGTCCAATCCTACCTTCAAGTGAAGTATTTCGCAAAAGAAGTTCTTCAAGAACAATATACCACACTTCACAACAGCACACACCTTCTTAATACCACTAAAAAATCCTCTTAAACACAGACCAACTATTAGCACGTCCTTCGTGTACAAAAGTAACTCCGGAAGTACAGATGAGACGCTTCACACCCCTTGAGGCCCCAGTGGATAGGGACAGAGTCTCTAAGGATAACGGAGATGTTTCAAGCCTCTGCTTATACCATCCCCGGCTCTCCGTCGAGCGGGAGGTCGATTGTTCTGAACGCTGACCAGGCGCCTGACGATGTTGTGGTCAGTACCCTTGGGTTTGAGACGTGCAGCTCTAACCCTCCACGGGTTACGGAATATCTACTATCTAGGATTTAACAGCAGATAGGTGAATCCAACTCCACCGCACAAGACGGACACAGAGTCGACGACCCACAGCCGAAACCACAGACCAACCTCGAGTCCAACACCAATACATCGGCGATGAGCCCAGGTTTCCCCGGACCCACCCCCGATGCCGGCCGGGGCGTAGACAAGGCGTACCCTGTCTACGGGGCTCCCCGACCCCCGAGGAGTTGATTTAGCAAAGCCAGGGCAAGCCCTGACCCGCCTCCCATCAACAACGGGTCGGCCTCCCATTCTGGGAGACCTACCAGAGGCAGCATTACGCCACCATTTCGGGTCTGCACACCCGGGGCTTTGGTCGGCCCTTGCCTTGGCAGTTTAAAGGGACTGCCAACCCTGTTACTCTCCTTCACCATTATGTACTCCGGCCTTTTTCTAGGCTTCATGCCTTTTAAAAAAGGTACAGGTCGTCCCTCATGAGCTAGACTCCGTCACGTACATTCCCGTACTTTGAACCCGTTCAACTTGTTTGTGCTTCCTTTATTTATTCCAAACTATTACACCTCATGTAACCTATAATCCTCTCTCATCCTCCCTATTTCAGCAGTCACCTCGTTAAATAGTACTACTGCCTCCTTACGCCGACAAATCTCCCTAAAGTCTAGCCTGACTCCTATTTCACTCAGTCCTTCTACCAATTTAGCCCTTTGTTCAGCAAACATCCAACAGTCGTACAGGACATGTTCCGGAGTATCAGGAACCTTACACCACTTACACTTATCCGTCGCACAGAGTCCAAACCTATATAGATAACTCCTAAAGTTTCCATGTCCTGTAAGGTACTGAGTTCCATAATGGTTAAATTCCAACTTAATCCTAATCCTTTCTTTCACGTCAGGTATCTTTAAATAAAGGGCCCTACCTTTACTACTATTATCCCACCGGTCCTGCCAAATATTTATTGATTCGCCCTTTATTATTTGTGCCCTATTCCTTCCATTTCTCTTGTCCCAGTAAAGATCTCTCCTTTGTCTGGCTAACAAGTCTATCGGCAGCACCCCAGTCAGCACATTCAGTGCTTCCTTCGATACTGTCCTGTATCCTCTACAGATTGTAAGCAGCATCAGTCTTTGCGCTCGTAACAAAATCTCAGCATATGTAGAAAGGCTCATCTTGTGAGCCCAGACTGCCGCACCATACAACAGTATCGATTCCCCTACACCTTTATAAAGAGTCGTAAGAGCCTGACCTCTAAATCCCCATTCAGTTCTAACCACACGGCGTATCTTCTGGAAAGCTGCAGTTGCTTTATTTGCCGCCTGCACCAGATGGTGTCTAAAACTTAGTTTTTCGTCTATAACAACTCCAAGGTACGTATGCTGTGTCACCATTTCTATTGTTCGTCCTTCCATTTTGACAACCGGTTTTCTAGCTAATGCCCCCTTAAGTAGCATTGCTTTCGTCTTTTCCGGACTTATTCTCAATCTATTCTCCCTACTCCAATTTTCTATAACTCCTAATGCTAGGTTTGTTTTTCGTTCTAACTCCATTCTGGAGTTAGCGCTAACCAACAAAAGCCCGTCATCAGCATACGCATAAGTTCGGCACCCTATCGGCAACTGCAGTCGCAAAAATGCATCAAATAAAACTACCCAAAGTGTCGGTCCTAGCACCGACCCCTGCGGACATCCCATTGATAGCAGCTTTTCTTTTTCAACATTCCTAAACCTTAAAATTGCATATCTATCATTGAAATAATCTTTTATACAACCAAATTCCTTACCCTTTACTCCAAAGTCCTGCAGCTGGACTGAGATTCGTGGCCACCATGCATTATCAAATGCTCCAGCAATATCCAGGAAAATACCCAGTACGTACTTATCTCTCTCGTTGCTAACATCCTCCAGTACGTCAACAATCGCATCTTCTGTTCCTCTACCAACTCTGAACCCATACTGTCTCTCATGCAACTTGTTCCGTCCTTCAAGCACATTTAAGATTCTTTTATTCAGAATTTTCTCAAAGACCTTCCCCAATACTGGTAACAGAGTCAGCGGCCGGTAAGACTTAGGTGGCTGAGGGTCTTTCCCTAACCCCTTATATAACACTTTAACAATTCCGATTTTCCAGTGCTTGGGAAATTTGCCTTCCTGAAGAGCTCTGTTCATAATTGCAGTGATTCGTCCTCTCACTGTATTCCACGCTCTACAGAGGATCTCCACCGTCAAATCGTCGAATCCTGGAGCTTTTTTCTTCCCCATTGAAAATAGTGCACATCTTACATCTTCCTCATTAATTTCCGCTGAATCCTCTTCCACAATACTCCGTTCGGCTCTACTAATTACTACCATGTCAGCTTCTGTATAGCCCTGTGGGTCAGACGGAAGCAACGAGTCTAGCAACTTTTCCGTCAACATGCCAATATCATGTTCAGTTTCATCTCCAAATTTCATTGTTGATATCAGCAGTTCCTTTTTGCTCTGACCACTCACAACTTTATAGGGCATGCCCCACGGATCCCGATTTCCTTCGACGGTGATAAACTTTTCCCAAGCACTCTTCTTCTCCTGTCTTACCATGGCAAAATATCTATTACGCGCCGCTCTATACCTATTTTTACGTACTTCCCTATCCTCTGATGGTCCAGTATTTATTTTCCTCCTTAGTCTTAGAACGTTCCTCCTTTCAAACTCTAAGTCCCTGTTCCACCAAGAGACAGTCCTTAGATTATTGCTTTCTCTGGGTATCGACTCTTCAGCCGCAGCTACTATAGTAGTTGTAAGGTCGACCACTTCCGATTCTAAATCCTCCTGTGCTGCAAACGGTTGCATCATTCTATCATTTAGGCTATTTGTAAATTTTTGCCAATCTGCTTTCCTTATGGCAAATCGTCCTTTTTTCTCTAAGTTCCTTCTATGCCTATTTATTCTTAAGCTTTGAAGCGTAAATATAATTAACCTATGATCGCTGTTACCTTCGTCTAAAACCTTCCAATTGTCTACCCATACATTTTCTGTGCACAATGTTACATCTATGTTATTCTCAGCGATCGCCCCCGGCACTCCAGCAAAGGTTGATAACTCCCCTTCTGTGTTGCAGATATTCAATGAATTAGCCATAATAAACGCTTCAAGCTTCTCACCCCTGCTGTCAGTGATCCTATCAAACCACAGCTCGGATTTAGCGTTCACATCTCCAGCCAATATAACCCTTTTACCATGAAGTTCTAGCATAGTCCTTACCCAATGTTTGATATGCACTTCGATATCCTCCCTATACTGGAAATATGAACTCATCATGTATATTTCCCTATCACCTTTACACATACATGATGCTCTCCTGACAGCTCTCTAACAAATAGCCCTTCGATGTCGTTATTAACAATTACGATAGCTGCTTTCGGTCGTTCCGACGCATAATATACCCTATACCCGTCGAGATGCGGTATACGCCCTCCGCACGAATACGGCGTTTGGGTGTGCCCGTACTCCTGGCACATGTAGCAACGGGCGACGGCCAGGTAGTCGACTACACGACAAGATGCAAAATCAATATAAACTCGTTGTTTAGTGATGAGTTCGTCCCTTATTTTGGTGGGACACTCGACGACCCAGTTGCATATTTCGTCGTTCCTCCTGCCGGTTCTAAAACGGAATTTGACTTCTTCCCGGACTTGACGTTCAGAAAACCCAGCGTCGTCCAGATTCTGCTTGAACAAGCACCCTTTCAATTGTTCCTCGTTCAGGTCTATATCCACGTCGAAAATTTGAACCATCGGTCTGCGCCTACTTGGTTCGACGCATTTGATGGTAGGTTGCGTCCTGGCCACTTCCTTTATTCTTTGGACAGTCTTCGCCGATCCAGTCTCCACGGCAACTGCACCCTTCCTTACTTTCCTCATGGACCTTATCTGCCACCCCTCTTCCTTTGGTTTTAATATGTCCTTTAAAACTTTCTTCGTTTCATCTGAGTCGTCCTTTTTCTCGTCAACGGGGTAGACGAGCACAGTCTGGTCCATTGGTTTAGGGACCACCTCTTTTTTACCAATTTTGGGCCTTGGTGCCCCGACCACATCAGCAAAAGTTTTCTGTTTTGCAGCCATCTCCCTTGTCTCCATCCTTCTTTCTAGAAGCTGTCCCTCTAGCTTTGCTGTTCTTATTCGCAGTTTCACATTTTCAGCCTCTAATCTCGCAAAGCTGGCCAAAATATTCTTTGCCGCCGTTTTGCTGACCTTATTGTTGTCATTAAAGAGGTACTCCTCCATCTCCTGCCTGATCTTAAGGTACCCTTCATCTTCTTCCGCGTCCCGTCGTCTCTTGGAACCTCCAACCGAGGTCACTGATCCTCGACGCTGCCTATCCTCGTCCGTCTCCATTGCGTCGCCTGCACTCATTTTTTAAGTGCAAAAAAATTAAGCAAAAGAACTAACATAAGATGACAATAAAAACAATGTTCAAGTGAAAAAATTTCTAAGACCGAAATTTTGAATACCACAAAAAATCAAAATCCCAGGTACCGTCCTTGTACCTCAAAAATTAAAATCAAAAATGTAAACAATAAAAATTAATTAAAATCAAAAATGTAAACAATAAAAATTTTTTAAGTTCTTTTCCCTCAACTGAGGGAAAAATTCCCACACAACTGCGACACTGCTATTATGTATTACTTGATTTAGTGGTTACGGAATCGGATCGTGAACTAGTTCACCAACTCGGTTCGTGAACCGAACGAACTAAATGAATCACTATTTGAATTTTTTAGGTTATTCCGCTTTTTACGCGGGAAATGTACAGTTCAGGTCCACCAAAAGCCAAACTACTGTGTTGACACAAATCAGCTGATTTGTGTCAAATACTTATTGGTGAAAAATGTTCCAATTTAAGTATTTAATTTGATTTTTATGAATCTAAACTATTACTAATTGTTCTACTATAACTATAATTGTTTATTTACTCTTAATGAGTCTTCACCCTAGCCTAAAACCTTAATATTACCTAGTTTTCAAGTGTCTATTTCACTCCTATCCTATCCTATACTATTAATGAACGGTTCAGCACTGTAGAGAAAAAATCCAATTTTATGCGCTAAACCCGCACTTCTTACCTTACGCAAGGTATTATCCTCTTCAGGATCCTTATATTCACACTTCACAATACTTTACTCGAAGAAAAGCACACATAAAACCACTATTATAGCACTAAATCGCAGAGCGATTTTAAACCACGTCTTGTTGCAACAACCATGCACAAACAAGTAGTGGATAGGGACAGGTAGTGTCGGACCGGCATTGCTGCCGTACGGTACCAACGGGGACGAACCCCGACATGACCCGTGAAACGCCCGGGGTCCATCCACTATACAGCGACGCCACAACCAACAGGTCGGAGCTCGGAAAAACCCCCGCCCCACACTCGCCAGGTCAGTGTCTAGGGCGGGAGAACGACCTTCCCCGGATGTTGTAGGGGAGTGACACACTTAGCCGCTCCTAGCGACGGAACCTAAGTCCAGTCGGTAGGAACGTTGCCCAGCGGGGACCACGAGGAGGTGGTGTCACCGGCTCGAAAGCTCAGGTCGGCTTCCTATCTCAGCTGCAATATCATTGAAGATATCCACCGCTACTTTTCGTTGACAAATCTCCCTAAGATCTAATCTGACTCCTATCTCACTCAGTCTTTCCACCAGTTTGACCCTTTGCTCAGTAAACATCCAACAATCATACAGGACATGTTCCGGAGTATCAGGTACCTTACACCACTTACATACATCCCTCGCACACAATCCAAACCTATTTGGATAGCTCCTAAAGTTCCCATGTCCTGTTAGAAACTGAGTGCCATAATGGTTAAATTCCAATTTGGTCCTAGTCCTTTCTTTAACGTCAGGAATCTTTAAATAAAGGGCCCTACCTTTGATACTATAGTGGATAGGGACAGAAATCTCTAAGGATAACGGAGATGTTGCAAGCCTCTGCTTATACCATCCCCGGCTCTCCGTCGAGCGGGAGGTCATTTGTTCTGAACGCTGACCAGGCGCCTGACGATGTTTTGGTCAGTACCCTTGGGTTTGAGACGTGCAGCTCTAACCCTCCATGGGTTACGGAATATCTACTATCTAGGATTTAACAGCAGATAGGTGAATCCAACTCCACCGCACAAGGCGGGCACAGAGTCGACGACCCACAGCCGAAACCACAGACCAACCTCGAGTCCAACACCAATACATCGGAGATGGGCCCAGGTTCCCCCGGACCCACCCCCGATGCCGGCCGGGGCGCAGACAGGGCGTACCCTGTCTACGGGGCTCCCCGACCCCCGAGGAGTTGATTTAGCAAAGCCAGGGCAAGCCCTGACCCGCCTCCCATCAACAACGGGTCGGCCTCCCATTCTGGGAGACCTACCAGAGGCAGCATTACGCCACCATTTCGGGTCTGCACACCCGGGGCTTTGGTCGGCCCTTGCCTTGGCAGTTTAAAGGGACTGCCAACCCTGTTACTCTCCTTCACCATTATGTACTCCGGCCTTTTTCTAGGCTTCATGCCTTTTAAAAAGGTACCGGTCGTCCCTAATGAGCTAGACTCCGTCACGTACAATCCCGTACTTTGAACCCGTTCAACTTGTTTGTGCTTCCTTTATTTATTCCAAACTATTACACCTCATGTAACCTATGATCCTCTCTCGTCCTCCCTATTTCAGCAGTCACCTCGTTAAATAGAACTACTGCCTCCTTACGCCGACAAATCTCCCTAAAGTCTAACCTGACTCCTATTTCACTCAGTCCTTCTACCAATTTAGCCCTTTGTTCTGCAAACATCCAACAGTCGTACAGGACATGTTCCGGAGTATCAGGAACCTTACACCACTTACACTTATCCGTCGCACAGAGTCCAAACCTATATAGATAACTCCTAAAGTTTCCATGTCCTGTAAGGTACTGAGTTCCATAATGGTTAAATTCCAACTTAATCCTAATCCTTTCTTTCACGTCAGGTATCTTTAAATAAAGGGCCCTACCTTTACTACTATTATCCCACCGGTCCTGCCAAATATTTATAGATTCGCCCTTTATTATTTGTGCCCTATTCCTTCCATTTCTCTTGTCCCAGTAGAGATCTTTCCTTTGTCTGGCTAACAAGTCTATCGGCAGCACCCCAGTCAGCACATTCAGTGCTTCCTTCGATACTGTCCTGTATCCTCTACAGATTGTAAGCAGCATCAGTCTTTGCGCTCGCAACAAAATCTCAGCATATGTAGAAAGGCTCATCTTGTGAGCCCAGACTGCCGCACCATACAACAGTATCGATTCCCCTACACCTTTATAAAGAGTCGTAAGAGCCTGACCTCTAAATCCCCATTCAGTTCTAACCACACGGCGTATCTTCTGGAAAGCTGCAGTTGCTTTATTTGCCGCCTGCACCAGATGGTGTCTGAAACTTAGTTTTTCAGTGGATAGGGACAGAAATCTCTAGGGATAACGGAGATGTTGCAAGCCTCTGCTTTTACCATCCCCGGCTCTCCTTCGAGCGGGAGGTCAGTTGTTCTGAACGCTGACCAGACGCCTGACGATGTTTTGGTCAGTACCCTTGGGTTTGAGACGTGCAGCTGTAACCCTCCATGGGTTACGGAATATCCACTATCTAGGATTTAACAGCAGATAGGTGAATCCAACTCCACCGCACAAGGCGGACACAGAGTCGACGACCCACAGCCGAAACCACAGACCAACCTCGAGTCCAACACCAATACATCGGAGATGGGCCCAGGTTCCCCGGACCCACCCCCGATGCCGGCCGGGGCGCAGACAAGGCGTACCCTGTCTACGGGGCTCCCCGACCCCCTGGAGTTGATTTAGCAAAGTCAGGGCAAGCCCTGACCCGCCTCCCATCAACAACGGGTCGGCCTCCCATTCTGGGAGACCTACCAGAGGCAGCATACGCCACCATTTCGGGTCTGCACACCCGGGGCTTTGGTCGGCCCTTGCCTTGGCAGTTTAAAGGGACTGCCAACCCTGTCACTCTCCTACCCCATTATGTATTCCGGCCTTTTTCTAGGCTTCATGCCTTTTAAAAAGGTACCGGGCGTCCCTCATGAGCTAGACTCTGTCACGTACTCTCCCGTACTTTGAACCCGTTCAACTTGTTTGTGCTTCCTTAAACTAATTCCTAACTATACCACTTCATGAATCCTATGCTCCTCCCTGATTCTTCCTATTTCAGCCGCAATATCATTGAAGATATCCACCGCTACTTTTCGTTGACAAATCTCCCTAAGATCTAATCTGACTCCTATCTCACTCAGTCTTTCCACCAGTTTGACCCTTTGCTCAGTAAACATCCAACAATCATACAGGACATGTTCCGGAGTATCAGGTACCTTACACCACTTACATGCATCCGTCGCACACAATCCAAACCTATTTAGATAGTGGATAGGGACAGGTATTGTCGGACCGGCATTGCTGCCGAACGGTACCAACGGGGACGAACCCCGACATGACCCGTAAGACGCCCGGGGCTATCCACTACACAGCGACGCCACAACCAACAGTTCGGAGCTCGGAAAAACCCCCGCCCCACACTCGCCAGGTCAGTGTCTAGGGCGGGAGAACGACCTTCCCCGGATGTTGTAGGGGAGTGACACACTTAGCCGCTCCTAGCGACTGAACCTAAGTCCAGTCGGCAGGAACGTTGCCCAACGGGGACCACGAGGAGGTGGTGTCACCGGCTCGAAAGCTCAGGTCGTTTTTATCTTCTGCCTGGTCTTGGCTGCGTTCCACACTGACGGTTAGGGCAGATGCGTGCGCTTCCACTGCAAGGCACTCCGGCAGAAGGTCTTGAAGGCCGGAAAGGTGGTGGCGTGCAGAACGCATCAGATGGCGGCGGCCACAGTTGATGTGCCGTGGTGACTGCCGTACGCAGGCTGCTGCGGAGGCGATCATAGTGCGGACACTCCATGACGATGTGCCAGGGAGTGTCGATTCCTCCGCAGGTACACAATGGCGAATCCCTGAGTGATCGGGCGTGGAAATATGATGCGAAGTCCCCGTGCCCAGTCAAAAACTGCGTCGTCCAGTGATCTGCCACTAGCCAAGTAGATTTCAGACGGCGCTTTACGTTCGGAAAGAAGGCGTATGTAGTGCGGCCGTCTGCTGCCCTGTCCCAACGTCTTTGCCATTCCGCTACGAAGTGGCTATGGAGTCGTCTAGAGGCCTCGCGACTGGAGCCGCAGTGATTGAGGTCGAGCCCGACGAGGTGGCGATCTCCCATCTTGTACCGGTGCACCCAGTAGAGGAGCTGAAGTTCCAGATCCAATGGAAGCACCCCCGCAAGGACCTGAAGAGCCAGCGTGGACGTAGTTCTATAGGCTTTAGTGGTTTTCAAAAGGATCTGCCGCTGAGCAATGTTGACTTGGCGAGTGCTGCGGACATCTAGCTTGTCGCCCCATGCCCCAACTGCGTAGGAGGCCATGGGGAGGAAGATTGCTCGGTAGTACTTGTCCAGCGTGGGGGAGGTGAGGCCCCATTCAGTGGCCGCCAGCTTGGCGAAAGCAGTGAACACCTTAGCGCCCTTGTCCTGAATCATCCGGATATGGGCAGAGAGCGTCATATTTCTGCCCAGCCAAATGCCCAGGTATTTGGCCGCTGTGACGGTACGGATAGGTTCTCCCCGTAGACGGACAAGGGGCGGGCGAACTTGAAGGATTCCTTTCAGGAGGATTTGCTCAGTTTTGTGTGCGGAGAGCTGTAGGTGGTATTCTCCACACCAGGTGTTCACTAAATTGACGGCCTGCTGGGCGGCTGTCTCCAGATGGAGCCTGCTGTTGGCGGCCACGAGAACGATGAGGTCGTCGGCGTAGGCGACGCTTTCTATATTGGCGGCGGAGAGTCTTCGGAGAAGAGAATCCATCACCACATTCCATAAATCCGGGCCCAGGATGGATCCTTGGGGGCATCCCTGGGTGACGGGTTTGTCAGCGGTCTGAAAGTTTCCCAAGATGCGGACACGACGGCCTTGGAGGTAGTCAACCAAGAGGGCCGCGATGTCAAAGGGACAATGTCTATTCGCCAATTCCGCCAGGAGCGCCGGCCACCAGAGATGATCAAAAGCAGCTTGGACATCGAAGAGGATGCCCAAGACGTATTTGTCCGCTCGTCGGTGCATTATGGTGCGGACGGTGGCGATAGCATCTATCGTAGACGTTCCCTGGCGGAAACCAAACTGTCGAGGGGACGCAAACCGCTGATCCCGAACTATGGGTTGGAGGCGTAACTTCATCAACCTCTCCAAAGTTTTCCCAAGTAAGGGAAGGATACAGATAGGCCTATATGATGAAACCTCCTTCGGGTCTTTCTCCGCCGACTTTAAAAGCGTGCGAATGTCGCCCAGCTTCCAGATGTCCGGGAAAACACCGTGAGTCAGACAGCCATTGAAGAGTTCCGCGAGCACCGTGGCGTAAATGTCTGACTCGGCCAGTTTGTGAAGCATGTCAGGTTCAATCAGATCATGGCCCGGTGCTTTCCCTTTCCGATGTTTCGTCGTAGCTACGACGACCTCATCGCAGGTCCAGCGCCGGGTGGCACGAGAGTGGTCAAAAGGGAGCCTCGCCAAGTCCTGTAGTAGTGTCTGCCCTGGAACCGCTTCGGCGTCGGGAATGAGGGCATCCAAAAGAGTTCTTGAGGTATCCGCCCAATAGGTTGTGTAGGCGTCGGGTGCCGTGCGGAGGTTGACCAACGCCTTCTCAGGAGCGATACGGACTCTAAGTAGTTTGTAGACGAGCCCGTAAGGATTCTCATTCCCGACGGTGGAGACAAAGGTCCGCCAGCTTGTCGTCTTTGCCTGATAGATAAGTTTGACGTATTCCCGCCTGAGACGCCGATATTCCCTGCGCCGGGCCTCCTTGAGGGCCGGGTCCCGTGTACGTTGGGCGCACCTGCGGATGGCGCCACACCGCCGCTTCCAGGCAGTGAGGTGAGGTGTCCACCATAGCACGGACTTCGGGAACAGGGTCTTCTTTGGGATGGATGCCATTGCCGCTTGCTGAATCGCCGTCGTCACCACAGTTGCGAGGGCGTGTACATCGTGCGGGCTGCGGAGCTCAAGATCCGCATCCATCAGCGCCACTTCGGCGCTACCAATGAAGGTCTGCCAGTTTGCTCGCCGTAGGTTATGGCGCGTGGTCCTGACCAGTTGTCTGGTAGTCGGACCTCGTATGACGATTTCCAGGACGGCATGGTCGCTGGTGGTCCCGTCCTGCCGTACCCTCCAGGCGTCAAGTGATGGCCAGAGTCGTCGACTCAGCAGGGTAACGTCGATGTAGGACGAGCCCCTGGAGGAGGAGAATGTCGGCAAACTGGCTTCATTGGCTATGCCCCAGGTGGATGCGGATACGAAGTCCTCAAGAAGGCGGCCGGAAGCATCGCTGCGGGCAGCCCCCCAAGCGGGGGACTTGGCATTCGCATCCATCCCCACGATGACCGGCGTGTCACCCAGCTCGTCGTGGATGGCCTGAAGGTGGTGCAGTCGTCTCAGGAAATCGTCCTGGGGAAGAGCCGGCGGGAAATACATGCTGACGAGGCAGGTATCCCCCAATTCCGATGTGAGCCGGACGCAGACGCAATCCTGGTTGTTGAGATGCGTAAGAACAACAACATCTAGGCCTCGCTCAAGGATGACGATACAGGCCCTGGGTCGAACCTCCGTGGATCCCACGATGATCTTGTTGGAGGCGGGACCGAGCCCGCATACTGTGTTTTCCCGAGTCCAGGGTTCCTGTATCAGCAAGGCGCTGGCGCCAATAGAGGTTGCGTACTGCCGAAGCTCCGATGTCGCAGCCTTACCCTTCCCCAGGTTATGCTGCAGGATTACAAGCTGGCGGGGATTAGCCATAGTCAACTCTGCGAAGTTCCAGGCGGACTGCCCGTTTGTATGTGGGGCAGTCTTTACTTCGGACATCGTGCGTGGCCGAGAGCTTTCGGCGGGCGCACGGGGCACACACGGGGGATCGAGACGTATAACGACACTGGGTCGTGAGATGTTGACCGGCACAATGGCCGCAGGTGTCCGTGGTGTGGCTACAATGGCGCGCCACATGCCCGAAGTCCTGGCATTTGTAGCACCGTGTGGCCGCTAGGTAGTCGAGGACTCGACAACGCGACCACAGGGCGAAAATACGCTGAGCAGCCCGGAGTTTGTCCCGGACTGCCAGGGAGACAGAAACGATCCAATGGCAAGTGGTATCGCCTTTGTGGATTCGGTGCCTTGGTATAAATGCCGCCTGGAAGTCAGGCCAGGCAATGTCACTAACCGCCGGGTTTTGCCTCCATACGGCGTCTGTAAGCGCCTCTGCCTCTACGTCCGACGGGACATCATAAATGATGACCCGCGGGGATTTCAACGTAGGGGGGGCGATTTGCAGGCCACTCGCCTGAAGTCCCTCGTGGGCCCGCAGTTTCTCGAGGTCCCCCGCAGAGTTCACCTCAAGAACTAGTCTGCCGCAGGTTGCGAACCCGGATGCCATCGCGGGCCGGGTTGACCGACGTCATCAGCCGCGAGCGGAGTTCAGCTGCCGTCGGCGGGACATCCGGATGGTCAGGACCATCCGGGGCCGTGACGAAGACGGTGTACTTTGGAGGGGGCCGTTTAGAAGCCCCGACGAATGCACTCTTGAGTGGAGGGGGTCGAGAGTTGGCTCGTGCAGAGGCCACTGGCGTCCTGCCCTTCCGAGAACGCCCTCTCCTACCCCGGCGACGAGCGGCGGGTTGTTGCTGCTCCTGCTGTCGTTGAGGCTGTTGTCGCTGCCGCCGTTGACGGTTGGGAGGTTTCCCGAGAGGGGGAAACTCTGCCGGTCTGGTAGTGGTCGAGGCCGCGGCTGCCGCATACGAGGTAGAGGGCGCTGGTCTTCCGAAGTTCTCCAAGGAGGCCATCCTCCTCTGCAGGTCGGTGACATCCGCCGTCAGGTGAAAGACCGCTTCAGAGACGGCCTCGAAGCACCCGCGGATCTCCGCTAAGGTTTCCACGGGGACGTACCCGTCCAGGGTACCCAGGATCGTCTCCAGCCTGTTCCTGGCCTGCGGTAAAATCTGGTGCAGGGGCGGGCTGGTCTGCGGCGGGGTTGACTGCACTGCTGGGTGAGCGGTTGCCGAGTGTCTCGCTCGGACACTCGGGGCTGTCGACTCCGACTCCGAGTCCGACGACGGGGCCGTAGATGAGGAAGCCGTCGATGTGTAGACGGGCGGCTCAGGTTGTCTCCCTCGCCGCGCAGTGGACGGCTGAGGCTGCGCTGACGGAGTCTCGGAGACAGGTGGGCTCTGCGACTGCTGCTGCTGTGCTGCTCGTCGCTTCCTCGAACGTCTGGGAGCCGTGGGCGGCTCGGACGGAGGGTCCGGTAGCGGGCGCCTTCGATCGGTCTTCTTCTTCTTCCGCTGGGCCTGTGTCGGCGTCTTGGGTCGACTGGATCTGGTAGACCGTGTGGTCTCAACGGACGTGTCGGAATCCTCGACGAGGTGAGTCCGCCGAGGATCTGCACTTGTCGCAGTAATCGCGCCCAATGCCAAGTGGTCCACATTGGGCGTGATGCGGTCGTGGGATGACGACGCCGGAGTTCCCGCAACTCCTGGCGCCGGCCCTGGGGCATCCGAAACCCCTGGGCGGTAAGAGCGAGTCTTGCTGGACTTACCCATAGTGCGATTCTTTGAGGCGATGCTGCCAGCCTTTGTGGTCGCAGTAGGAAGCACTGACTGTTCCCACGTGTGCTCCCGTTGACCCGCTAAGGGGCTCATCCGCCACCACACTTCGGGCCTGGTCCTGCTGCCGGCCAGGCCCATCCCCCGGACCAGTACTCGGATTACCTCCGAGCTGCTCCGGAGTCCCCCTCTCTCGTTTGCTCGACCGACCCAGTCTTCCACGGGGATTCAAACCACCGTCTCCAACTGGGTTGCTCGGCTTAACAGGGCCCACCAACGGGTAGGTGAGAGTAGGAGTTGGGTGGACAGGCTAGTGCGGGTCACTTGCGAGACCCGCATATGAGACGCTTCACACCCCTTGAGGCCCCAGTGGATAGGGACAGATTGAAAGAAAGTTTTACAAGGGAAGACCCAGAACCGAAGTTCTATCTACATCCCTTGGCCCCCATGGGCGCGGAGTCTACGATCGAAAACGCTGACTAAGCGCCCGACGTTGTACTGGTCGGTACCCCTTGGAATAGGAGACGTGCAGCTCTATTCCTCCGTGGGGTTCGGATGTATCCACTATCTAGGATTTAGCAGTTCAAGAACATCAGCCCCGGGTACACCTCAAGAGGCTCCCGCAGCGATGCCACGAAACCGAGACCACAGACCACCTCGAGTCCAACACCAAATATGGTTGGAGAGCCCGACAATGCCAGGCTCCCCCCCATACCCGGCCGGAGCAAGAGACGGGCGTACCCGCCTCCTGGGGCCCCCCGGCCTCCCGAGGAGTCAGTTTAGACCTTCGTTCTAAGAACGAAGGCCTCCCACTGACCAAGGGGCGACTTCGTAGCAAGCTACTAAGTCTACCAGCGGCGGCCATTCGGCCAGCCTTCCGGGTCTGCACACCCGGGGGCCTTGGTGGAGCCCATCTTTTGCGCAAACTGCGCCCCGCTACTTCCCTCCCGTCCCCATGGTGTGCCCGCGTATTTATCCGCCCCCAGACTAAAGCCTATTGCAGATTACGCGGCCACACCATTCTATCCCCAGACTCTAATAACTCGCACTGGACGCACATCCCTGCCCTAATTAGGATGACCTAATCAGCGTCCACGGTTTACTTCCGAAGTTATCCCATCCCAAGTTCACCCCTCAAGGTTCATCCTCTCCCTACCTTCTCGCTCCCTGCCCAACGACCAAGTCCATCGTGTCCAGATCTCGGCAGCCTCTGCGTTGTCCAAGATCTCTCTGAGGTCCAATCTTACGCCGACATCCATCAATTGCATCCTAAACTGGGCTCGGCTTACTGCTATCTCTTCACAGTCATACGTAACGTGCTGTGGAGTATCCACCACCCCACAATACTCACACAGATCACTTTCCCTGAATCCAAACCTCTTTAAATAAGCGTTAAAATTGCCGTGACCACTTAAAAATTGCACATTGTAATGGGTCAACTCCAGGCGTTTTTTAACCCTATCTTCAACATTTGGCATCAAAAAGTGCGTTTTGCGACCTGTTTCTGAAGAATCCCACCTCTCTTGCCACTTTCTCATTGCTTCTCTTCTAATGTCTCTCCTATTCCCTACCCTTGTTAACCTTGCCCTATACAGGTCGCTACGCTCAACCGCCTTTAGATCTATTGGCATTACACCTGCCAATACTTGTAACGCATCCCTAGATATAGTCCTATATCCTTTACAGACTGTCAGCAGCATCGTACGTTGTGCTCTTAGCAGGACATCAGCATGATTTCTTCCATATTGCATCTTATCAGCCCATACTGGCGCACCATACAGTAAAATAGCTTCACCTACTCCTGTATACAAAGTTTTTAACGTCTTAAAGCCGAGTCCCCAGTTTGCCTGTGCCGCTCGACGAATCATGTAGAAAATCTTCGTCGCTTTTTCCGCCACATACTTTATATGCTTATCAAAGCTCAGCTTTTCATCAAGTACAATTCCTAGGTATCGGAACTCCTTCACATAGCCGATCGGTTGTCCCTTCATCTTTACCGTCGGTGCTCTTTGCGTATCTGGTCTTCGGACTGGCATATTATATTTCCCACCTTTGGTTTTACCAAACTTTCTTTGCGCCTTTTTCAGGAGCATACACTTAGTCTTGGCTACGCTGAGCTCTAATCTATTCTCTGTACACCAGTCATGTATCATGTCACAAGCTACCGACGCCTTTCTTTCCAATTCTCGTCTGGAAGTGGCCTCAACCAATAACAAACCATCATCGGCATATGCGTAGAGCCGACATCCTTGGGGCATCGCAAGTCTAAGGAATGAATCGAAAAGGACAAGCCACAGTGTCGGGCCAAGAACCGACCCTTGTGGACATCCCATCGTCAGTCTTTTTTCCTGTTCTACGCCTCTAAATCTTAGAATAGCGTGCCTATCCTTGAAGTAGTCCTTTACTACCTCTATTTCCTTTCCATTTATTCCAAAATGCTTCAACTGAACTAGAATTCTGGGCCACCAAGCGTTATCAAATGCGCCAGCTATATCAAGGAATACAGCCAATACCAAGTTCTCAGTTGAAGCTTTAACCCTATCCAAGACTTCGATTACAGCCCCTTCAGTACCTCTTCCGGGTCTGAAACCAAACTGCCCGCCGTGCAGCTTCCCTTCTTTCTCAAGGCGTCCCAAAATTCTTCCATTAATTATCTTCTCGTACAACTTGCCCAGCACCGGAAGCAACGTTAACGGCCTGAACGACTTCGGACTTTGTGGATACTTATCTCCTCCTTTGTAAAGGATCTTTACTATTCCAATTTTCCAAGCAGACGGAAATTTTCCAGATGCAAGGCACCTATTCACTAGGTCTAGGACTTTATGCCTGACCACTGGCCATGTTTTGATCCAAATCTCGACCGTTATCTCATCATACCCTGGCGCTTTCTTCTTTCCCATAGAGGACAGAGCCTTCCAGAGTTCCTCTTCCGTTATTTCGTCACTAACCTCAGTCGCTGTGATCTCCTCCGCCTCTCTCCTTATGGCGGCGTGGCTCTCAGTGTCCTCCCTTAAATCATCTGGAAGCAACACGTGTAACAGCTTCTTCGCCAACTGATCTACATCGTGCTCGTATTCATCTCCGAATTTCATAGATGATAATAACAGTTCCTTCTTCTGTTTGTCTGCCAGTACCTTATAAGGAATCCCCCATGGATCCTTGTTCCCTTCCTCGGTAACAAACTTCTCCCATGCTTCCCTCTTTGCCTTTTTGACCGCCACAAAGTACGAGTTCCTCGCCCTCCGGTAATCCCGCAAGCGGGCATCCCTTTCAGGCGAGTCCCCCGCACGCTGCAGCCGCCTGCGGGCCCTTTTTACATGGCTTCTGAGTACCGATAAATCCGCTGTCCACCACTTCGTCTGCTTATCTACACCCCTATTCCTTGGCATCGCAGTCTCTGCTGCGACTAACACCGAAGTCGTCAGATCTAATACCTCGTCATCCACACTCTCATATGCACGCTCAACACTCATGAACCCTCGAAGTTTCGTGTCAAACATGTCCCAGTCAGCCTTCCTAACCAGCAGTCGTCCTTCTTCTTCCCTCCACTGTTTAAAGGTTGTAGCCTCCTCACCTCCAACATCGAACGTTATCAACCGGTGATCACTATTACCTTCATCTCTCACCACCCAATTCCTTATTCTGGCCTTCCTATTCCTTAACGTTATATCGATGTTGGTTTCCATCAACATTGGTCCAAAGCCTCTAACCCGTTCTCCATAGGTTGCAAAAGTAGCCAGATTCCCTTCTTCATTAGCTACATGAAGATCGTTCGTCGCCAGGAACGCCTCAAGATCTTCACCTCTGCTATCCGTTTGAACACTATGCCACACGCTTGATTTGGCGTTTACGTCTCCCGCCAAAATCAGAGCCCTAGCTCCAAGTTTCCTCACACACTGTTCCCAATGCTGTATATATGGACCAATGTCTTCACTGTATTTAAAATACGAATTTACTATATAAACTGCCTGTTCTCTATATATCAATTTGACACAAACATGAAACTGACTGGACAATTCCCTTACAAACAGGACTTCCACACGCTCATTCATCACCATCACCATCGCTCCCGGTTTGCCAGGCACGTAGTACTGACGGTATCCTCCTAACTGTGGCACCTTACCCTGCCTTGAGTACGGCTCTTGAATCAGAGCTACGTCAAGTTTCCTATCCTTTATTACCTGGGCAAAATCCTCCAGACATACCGCCGATCCCTGGAGATTGATCTGTCCAACCCTAATCCCTTCCTTGGCTACCTCAGAGATAGCTGCTGTTGTGAGCATCTAACCAAAGTGTGTCCTGCTAAGCCTCTGCTCCACCATTCTTTTATACATAGGACACTCCAATGTTCCCACTTTATGCTCACTCGGTTTCTTAGCCGCCAAGCAGTTTACGCAAGAAGGTTTCTCCCCCTTACGTGGACAGTTCATAAACTCGTGACCAGCCCTCCCGCAGTGCGAGCATACACAGTCCCCGGCCTTTTTACAATGTTTCTGTACGTGGCCGTATCCCTGGCACCTATAACAGCGGCTTATATGGTAAAAATCAACTATTCTGCAAGAGTCATAGTCTATATATACCCTTTCTGCAGACAATAAGATCTCCCGAATTTTTGGGACAAGCTCCACTACTAAATTAACAGTTTCGGCCTCTCTTCGACCGACTCGATACAAGATCTTCAGGCCTGCCATTTCTTCCTTCTTCACACCATGTTCTGCCAGGTTTTGTTGATAAATCAATTCTTTGATCTCGTCATCGGGTAATGTCTTGTCCACGTCATATATCATGGCCTTTGGGAGGATCTTTTTGGGAGCCATGGCTTTAAGGCGGTCATGCCCAGTAGTGATGTCCTTTATCTTCTGAGCAGTCTTCTTGGTGCCTGATTCTACTGCCAGGCCGCCCTTCTGCACCTTTCGCACAGCTCGTATTTGCAAGCCCTGTTCTTTGGGTGCCAGAGTCTCTTTAAATATCTTTTTTGTCACCTCCGAGTCCGTAATGGTTTCGTCCTTGGGGTATACTAAAACAACTTTCTGTGTGTCCCTTGGTGCGACGATCTTCTTTCCCACTCTTGGAGGCATCTTCGTAACGCCTGCATATGAGGCCGCTGCCGGTGTCAGTTTCGGCGTAGTCCTATCAGCGTCTCTCTGCTTCAGTAGAGTCTTCATCAGCTTATTCTTAGCCATGACCTCAGCTTTTTCAATAATTTTTCCATGGCAAATCTTCTCCATCTGGTGCCAAATCCGAAGAATAAAGGAAGCACTCGATTTGGATACCTTACTGGATTCTCTGAAAAGGTAATCCTCCAGTTGCTGCCTAAGCTGATCAACCGTCGCCGGGATATCCTCCTCTACCTCCATATCCGAAGCTGACGAGTCAGAGTCCGAAGACTTACTCGCTTCTCGCCTCCGCTTCACCGACGTCGTGGATCCAGAACGATCCCGCTGCGTATCAGACATTTCTTATTATTGGGCAGTTGCCCCTTCAAATGTTAAAACACACAACCCACAATACACGTGTGTATTGTGGTTATATTATCCGCCAACTATCAGGAGGTATCAAATATTAACACAATTTACAAGAAAAAATTTTTCTGAAAAGTCTTTTGGCGGGAAAAATTGATTCAGAACCACTTGAGGAGCCGGTTCGCCGACTCCGAACTGGCGCGAACGCGCCTAACCTAAAAACTTGTCAACCAACTCAGTTCACGTTATTGTTACTGACATCATTGTGGCAGTGACTTTTTAAATTTTTCAGCACAAGTTATGACAGTTCTTTAAACTCAGTTTATTCTAATTTTCTTAATTAATATTACGTATTCTTTGATTTATTAACTTGAAAAATGTCCTAAACTATTTATTTTATATTTCCAAAGTCTTTGGCGTACCAAATACGTCCTAATACTACTCCTAATGACTATTTAAAAATGTCCAATGTTTTTCCTATGCTAACCCTATGCTAAACAAAGTGTCTCTTTTCACTTACTAATTTCTAATTAATTATGGTCCAATCCTACCTTCAAGTGAAGTATTTCGCAAAAGAAGTTCTTCAAGAACAATATACCACACTTCACAACAGCACACACCTTCTTAATACCACTAAAAAATCCTCTTAAACACAGACCAACTATTAGCACGTCCTTCGTGTACAAAAGTAACTCCGGAAGTACAGATGAGACGCTTCACACCCCTTGAGGCCCCAGTGGATAGGGACAGAGTCTCTAAGGATAACGGAGATGTTTCAAGCCTCTGCTTATACCATCCCCGGCTCTCCGTCGAGCGGGAGGTCGATTGTTCTGAACGCTGACCAGGCGCCTGACGATGTTGTGGTCAGTACCCTTGGGTTTGAGACGTGCAGCTCTAACCCTCCACGGGTTACGGAATATCTACTATCTAGGATTTAACAGCAGATAGGTGAATCCAACTCCACCGCACAAGACGGACACAGAGTCGACGACCCACAGCCGAAACCACAGACCAACCTCGAGTCCAACACCAATACATCGGCGATGAGCCCAGGTTTCCCCGGACCCACCCCCGATGCCGGCCGGGGCGTAGACAAGGCGTACCCTGTCTACGGGGCTCCCCGACCCCCGAGGAGTTGATTTAGCAAAGCCAGGGCAAGCCCTGACCCGCCTCCCATCAACAACGGGTCGGCCTCCCATTCTGGGAGACCTACCAGAGGCAGCATTACGCCACCATTTCGGGTCTGCACACCCGGGGCTTTGGTCGGCCCTTGCCTTGGCAGTTTAAAGGGACTGCCAACCCTGTTACTCTCCTTCACCATTATGTACTCCGGCCTTTTTCTAGGCTTCATGCCTTTTAAAAAAGGTACAGGTCGTCCCTCATGAGCTAGACTCCGTCACGTACATTCCCGTACTTTGAACCCGTTCAACTTGTTTGTGCTTCCTTTATTTATTCCAAACTATTACACCTCATGTAACCTATAATCCTCTCTCATCCTCCCTATTTCAGCAGTCACCTCGTTAAATAGTACTACTGCCTCCTTACGCCGACAAATCTCCCTAAAGTCTAGCCTGACTCCTATTTCACTCAGTCCTTCTACCAATTTAGCCCTTTGTTCAGCAAACATCCAACAGTCGTACAGGACATGTTCCGGAGTATCAGGAACCTTACACCACTTACACTTATCCGTCGCACAGAGTCCAAACCTATATAGATAACTCCTAAAGTTTCCATGTCCTGTAAGGTACTGAGTTCCATAATGGTTAAATTCCAACTTAATCCTAATCCTTTCTTTCACGTCAGGTATCTTTAAATAAAGGGCCCTACCTTTACTACTATTATCCCACCGGTCCTGCCAAATATTTATTGATTCGCCCTTTATTATTTGTGCCCTATTCCTTCCATTTCTCTTGTCCCAGTAAAGATCTCTCCTTTGTCTGGCTAACAAGTCTATCGGCAGCACCCCAGTCAGCACATTCAGTGCTTCCTTCGATACTGTCCTGTATCCTCTACAGATTGTAAGCAGCATCAGTCTTTGCGCTCGTAACAAAATCTCAGCATATGTAGAAAGGCTCATCTTGTGAGCCCAGACTGCCGCACCATACAACAGTATCGATTCCCCTACACCTTTATAAAGAGTCGTAAGAGCCTGACCTCTAAATCCCCATTCAGTTCTAACCACACGGCGTATCTTCTGGAAAGCTGCAGTTGCTTTATTTGCCGCCTGCACCAGATGGTGTCTAAAACTTAGTTTTTCGTCTATAACAACTCCAAGGTACGTATGCTGTGTCACCATTTCTATTGTTCGTTCTTCCATTTTGACAACCGGTTTTCTAGCTAATGCCCCCTTAAGTAGCATTGCTTTCGTCTTTTCCGGACTTATTCTCAATCTATTCTCCCTACTCCAATTTTCTATAACTCCTAATGCTAGGTTTGTTTTTCGTTCTAACTCCATTCTGGAGTTAGCGCTAACCAACAAAAGCCCGTCATCAGCATACGCATAAGTTCGGCACCCTATCGGCAACTGCAGTCGCAAAAATGCATCAAATAAAACTACCCAAAGTGTCGGTCCTAGCACCGACCCCTGCGGACATCCCATTGATAGCAGCTTTTCTTTTTCAACATTCCTAAACCTTAAAATTGCATATCTATCATTGAAATAATCTTTTATACAACCAAATTCCTTACCCTTTACTCCAAAGTCCTGCAGCTGGACTGAGATTCGTGGCCACCATGCATTATCAAATGCTCCAGCAATATCCAGGAAAATACCCAGTACGTACTTATCTCTCTCGTTGCTAACATCCTCCAGTACGTCAACAATCGCATCTTCTGTTCCTCTACCAACTCTGAACCCATACTGTCTCTCATGCAACTTGTTCCGTCCTTCAAGCACATTTAAGATTCTTTTATTCAGAATTTTCTCAAAGACCTTCCCCAATACTGGTAACAGAGTCAGCGGCCGGTAAGACTTAGGTGGCTGAGGGTCTTTCCCTAACCCCTTATATAACACTTTAACAATTCCGATTTTCCAGTGCTTGGGAAATTTGCCTTCCTGAAGAGCTCTGTTCATAATTGCAGTGATTCGTCCTCTCACTGTATTCCACGCTCTACAGAGGATCTCCACCGTCAAATCGTCGAATCCTGGAGCTTTTTTCTTCCCCATTGAAAATAGTGCACATCTTACATCTTCCTCATTAATTTCCGCTGAATCCTCTTCCACAATACTCCGTTCGGCTCTACTAATTACTACCATGTCAGCTTCTGTATAGCCCTGTGGGTCAGACGGAAGCAACGAGTCTAGCAACTTTTCCGTCAACATGCCAATATCATGTTCAGTTTCATCTCCAAATTTCATTGTTGATATCAGCAGTTCCTTTTTGCTCTGACCACTCACAACTTTATAGGGCATGCCCCACGGATCCCGATTTCCTTCGACGGTGATAAACTTTTCCCAAGCACTCTTCTTCTCCTGTCTTACCATGGCAAAATATCTATTACGCGCCGCTCTATACCTATTTTTACGTACTTCCCTATCCTCTGATGGTCCAGTATTTATTTTCCTCCTTAGTCTTAGAACGTTCCTCCTTTCAAACTCTAAGTCCCTGTTCCACCAAGAGACAGTCCTTAGATTATTGCTTTCTCTGGGTATCGACTCTTCAGCCGCAGCTACTATAGTAGTTGTAAGGTCGACCACTTCCGATTCTAAATCCTCCTGTGCTGCAAACGGTTGCATCATTCTATCATTTAGGCTATTTGTAAATTTTTGCCAATCTGCTTTCCTTATGGCAAATCGTCCTTTTTTCTCTAAGTTCCTTCTATGCCTATTTATTCTTAAGCTTTGAAGCGTAAATATAATTAACCTATGATCGCTGTTACCTTCGTCTAAAACCTTCCAATTGTCTACCCATACATTTTCTGTGCACAATGTTACATCTATGTTATTCTCAGCGATCGCCCCCGGCACTCCAGCAAAGGTTGATAACTCCCCTTCTGTGTTGCAGATATTCAATGAATTAGCCATAATAAACGCTTCAAGCTTCTCACCCCTGCTGTCAGTGATCCTATCAAACCACAGCTCGGATTTAGCGTTCACATCTCCAGCCAATATAACCCTTTTACCATGAAGTTCTAGCATAGTCCTTACCCAATGTTTGATATGCACTTCGATATCCTCCCTATACTGGAAATATGAACTCATCATGTATATTTCCCTATCACCAACTATCACCTTTACACATACATGATGCTCTCCTGACAGCTCTCTAACAAATAGCCCTTCGATGTCGTTATTAACAATTACGATAGCTGCTTTCGGTCGTTCCGACGCATAATATACCCTATACCCGTCGAGATGCGGTATACGCCCTCCGCACGAATACGGCGTTTGGGTGTGCCCGTACTCCTGGCACATGTAGCAACGGGCGACGGCCAGGTAGTCGACTACACGACAAGATGCAAAATCAATATAAACTCGTTGTTTAGTGATGAGTTCGTCCCTTATTTTGGTGGGACACTCGACGACCCAGTTGCATATTTCGTCGTTCCTCCTGCCGGTTCTAAAACGGAATTTGACTTCTTCCCGGACTTGACGTTCAGAAAACCCAGCGTCGTCCAGATTCTGCTTGAACAAGCACCCTTTCAATTGTTCCTCGTTCAGGTCTATATCCACGTCGAAAATTTGAACCATCGGTCTGCGCCTACTTGGTTCGACGCATTTGATGGTAGGTTGCGTCCTGGCCACTTCCTTTATTCTTTGGACAGTCTTCGCCGATCCAGTCTCCACGGCAACTGCACCCTTCCTTACTTTCCTCATGGACCTTATCTGCCACCCCTCTTCCTTTGGTTTTAATATGTCCTTTAAAACTTTCTTCGTTTCATCTGAGTCGTCCTTTTTCTCGTCAACGGGGTAGACGAGCACAGTCTGGTCCATTGGTTTAGGGACCACCTCTTTTTTACCAATTTTGGGCCTTGGTGCCCCGACCACATCAGCAAAAGTTTTCTGTTTTGCAGCCATCTCCCTTGTCTCCATCCTTCTTTCTAGAAGCTGTCCCTCTAGCTTTGCTGTTCTTATTCGCAGTTTCACATTTTCAGCCTCTAATCTCGCAAAGCTGGCCAAAATATTCTTTGCCGCCGTTTTGCTGACCTTATTGTTGTCATTAAAGGGGTACTCCTCCATCTCCTGCCTGATCTTAAGGTACCCTTCATCTTCTTCCGCGTCCCGTCGTCTCTTGGAACCTCCAACCGAGGTCACTGATCCTCGACGCTGCCTATCCTCGTCCGTCTCCATTGCGTCGCCTGCACTCATTTTTTAAGTGCAAAAAAATTAAGCAAAAGAACTAACATAAGATGACAATAAAAACAATGTTCAAGTGAAAAAATTTCTAAGACCGAAATTTTGAATACCACAAAAAATCAAAATCCCAGGTACCGTCCTTGTACCTCAAAAATTAAAATCAAAAATGTAAACAATAAAAATTTTTCTAAGTTCTTTTCCCTCAACTGAGGGAAAAATTCCCACACAACTGCGACACTGCTATTATGTATTACTTGATTTAGTGGTTACGGAATCGGATCGTGAACTAGTTCACCAACTCGGTTCGTGAACCGAACGAACTAAATGAATCACTATTTGAATTTTTTAGGTTATTCCGCTTTTTACGCGGGAAATGTACAGTTCAGGTCCACCAAAAGCCAAACTACTGTGTTGACACAAATCAGCTGATTTGTGTCAAATACTTATTGGTGAAAAATGTTCCAATTTAAGTATTTAATTTGATTTTTATGAATCTAAACTATTACTAATTGTTCTACTATAACTATAATTGTTTATTTACTCTTAATGAGTCTTCAACCTAGCCTAAAACCTTAATATTACCTAGTTTTCAAGTGTCTATTTCACTCCTATCCTATCCTATACTATTAATGAACGGTTCAGCACTGTAGAGAAAAAATCCAATTTTATGCGCTAAACCCGCACTTCTTACCTTACGCAAGGTATTATCCTCTTCAGGATCCTTATATTCACACTTCACAATACTTTACTCGAAGAAAAGCACACATAAAACCACTATTATAGCACTAAATCGCAGAGCGATTTTAAACCACGTCTTGTTGCAACAACCATGCACAAACAAGTAGTGGATAGGGACAGGTAGTGTCGGACCGGCATTGCTGCCGTACGGTACCAACGGGGACGAACCCCGACATGACCCGTGAAACGCCCGGGGTCCATCCACTATACAGCGACGCCACAACCAACAGGTCGGAGCTCGGAAAAACCCCCGCCCCACACTCGCCAGGTCAGTGTCTAGGGCGGGAGAACGACCTTCCCCGGATGTTGTAGGGGAGTGACACACTTAGCCGCTCCTAGCGACGGAACCTAAGTCCAGTCGGTAGGAACGTTGCCCAGCGGGGACCACGAGGAGGTGGTGTCACCGGCTCGAAAGCTCAGGTCGTTATTATCTTCTGCCTGGTCTTGGCTGCGTTCCACACTGAGGTTAGGGCAGATGCGTGCGCTTCCACTGCAAGGCACTTCGGCAGAAGTTCTTGAAGGCCGGAAAGGTGGTAGCGTGCAGAAGCGCATCAGATGGCGGCGGCCACAGTTGATGTGCCGTGGTGACTGCCGTACGCAGGCCGCTGCGGAGGCGATCATAGTGCGGACACTCCATGACGATGTGCCAAGGAGTGTCGATTCCTCCGCAGGTACACAGTGGAGAATCCCTCAGTGAACGGGCGTGTAGATATGACGCAAAGTCCCCGTGGCCGGTCAGAAACTGCGTCGTCCAGTGATCTGCCACGAGCCAAGTAGATTTCAGCCGGCGCTTCACATTCGGAAGGAAGGCGTACGTAGTACGGCCTTCGGCTGCCCTGTCCCATCGGCGTTGCCATTCCGCCACGAAGTGGTTATGGAGGCGACGGGAGGCTTCCCGATGACTGGAGCAAGCGGTGAGGTCCATCCCGGCCAGCTGACGTTGGCCCTGCTTGAATCGGTGTATCAGGTATGCGAGCTGCAACTCCAGATCCAGAGGCAAGACCCCGGCGACGACTTGAAGAGCAGGAGTGGAGGCAGTACGATATGCTTTGGTGATTCTCAGAAGGATCTGCCGTTGGGCCGTGGTGATCTGGCGAGTGCTGCGGACATCTATGCGGTCCCCCCACGCCCCTACAGCGTAAGAGGCCATGGGCAGGAAGATGGCGCGATAGTATGTGCCGAGCGTCGGGCAGGTGAGCCCCCATTCGGTGGCCGCTAGCTTGGAGAAGGCCGTAAAGACCCTGTTCCCCTTGTCCTGTACCATTCTGATATGGGCAGACAGTGTCATATTCCTGCCCAGCCAAACACCAAGGTATTTGGTCGCCGGTACGGGGTCCCTTGCAGTCGGACAAGGGGCGGACGGTCTCGGAGAATCCCTTTAAGGAGGATTTGCTCCGTCTTCTGTGTGGAGAGCCGGAGATGATTTTCTCCACACCAAAAGGCTACAAGGTCCACGGCGCGTTGAGCAGCGGTCTCCAGAAGAATCCTGCTGTTGGCGGCCACAAGGACTATGAGGTCATCTGCGTAGGCCACGCATTCGACGTCATGGGCAGAGAGCCTCCGAAGCAGAGAATCCATGACCACGTTCCACAGATCCGGGCCCAGGATGGATCCTTGGGGGCATCCCCGAGTGACGGGTTTGCCCGCAGTTTGATAGTTGCCGTGAATTCGCACCCGGCGACCATGGAGATAATCCACAAGGAGGGTCGCGAGGTCCAGCGGGCAGTGTCGGAGCGCAAGTTCCGCCCGGAGCGCCGGCCACCAGAGATGGTCGAAAGCGGCTTGGACATCAAACAAGATGCCCAAGACGTATTTCTCCGCACAGGCGCTGATGATGGCACGGACATGGAGGATGGCATCTACCGTGGATGTCCCCTGGCGGAAGCCATACTGCCGTGGCGATGCAAACTGCGGGTCCCGGATGACTGGGTGGAGACGCAGTCTCATGAGGCGTTCCAGCGTTTTCCCCAGCAAGGGGAGAAGACAGATGGGGCGATAGGAAGTCACCTCTTTTGGATCTTTCTCCGCCGACTTCAACAGAGTCCGAATGTCGCCCAATTTCCATACGTCAGGGAAGACACCATGAACCAGGCAGCCGTTAAAGAGCTCCGTAGTTACTGCCGCGAAGATATCGGAGGCAGCCAGCTGGTGTAGCATTCCTGGCTCAATTAAATCGTGTCCGGGCGCCTTCCCTTTACGGTGTTTCTCCGTCGCGCAGATGACCTCATTACAGGTCCAGCGCCTGGTGTCTCTGGACCTGTCGAAGGGGAGTCTCGCCAGATCTTGGTGGAGTGTCCAGTTGGGGGTCCCAGGTGCGTCGGGAATGAGCGCGTCCAGAAGGGCCATAGAGGTGTCCGCCCAAGAGGACGTATACACATCGGGCGCCATACGGAGATTGGCCAGCGCTTTCTCAGGCGCAATACGGACTCTTAGCAATTTATAGACGAGTCCGTACGGCGTCTCATTCCCGACAGTGGTGACAAAAGTCCGCCAGCTAGCGATCTTGGCCCGGTAGATGCGCTTGGTGTACTCTCGCCGAAGCCTCCGATACTCCCTGCGCCGAAGGTCCTTCACTACAGGGTCCCGCGTCCGTTGGGCGCATCTGCGCATGGCGGCGCACCGTCGCTTCCAGTGAGTTAGCTAGGGTGTCCACCATGGAACGGATCGCGGGAAGAAGGTCTTCTTGGGAATGGATGCCGCTGCTGCCTGTTGGATGGCCGTAGTTACCTCGTCCGCGAGCGAGTTTACGTCACGGGGGCTGCGCAGAGTAAGCTCCGCATCCATGAGCGCCAGCTCGGTGTCGCGAATGAAGGGAGTCCAATTCGCCCGCTTCAGGTTGAACCTGGTAGACCGGACCAGCCGAGTGGTAGTGGGTGCTCGGAGGATGATTTCCAATACGGCATGGTCACTAGTGGTCCAGTCCTGTCGCACCCTCCAGGAGTCGAGCGCCGGCCACAGGCGATGGCTAAGCAGGGTGACGTCGATGTGCGATGTACCCCTGGAGGAGGAGAATGTGGGCAGTCCGACTTCATTCGCAATGCTCCAACTGGATGCGGAGATGAAGTCCTCGAGGAGACGGCCAGAAGCATCACTGCGGTCAGCCCCCCCAAGCAGGGGACTTGGCATTGGCATCCATGCCCACGATGACTGGAGTGTCGCCAATCGCATCGTGAATGTCTTGCAGGTGTTGGAGACGCCTCAGGAACTCAGCCTGGGGAAGAGCCGGCGGGAAATACATGCTGACCAAACATGTATCCCCGAATTCCGACGTCAGCCGGATACAGACGCAATCTTGATTAGTAAGGTGCGTTAGGACTACAACGTCAAGGCCCCGCTCCAAGACAACGATACAGGCCCGGGGTCGAACTTCGGAAGTGCCCACTATAATTTGATTGGAAGTGGGACCAAGTCCGCACACTGTGTTTTCCCGGGTCCAAGGTTCCTGTATCAGCAGGACGCTAGCTCCGACGGAAGTGGCGTGTTGTCGAAGCTCCGACGTTGCAGCCTTGCCCTTCCCCAGGTTGTGCTGGAGAATAATCAGCCGGCGGGATTCAGCCATAGTTCGTCCGTCCCAATTCACGCTGAACTGCCCGTTTGTAGGTGGGGCAGTCCCTGCTCTGGACGCCATGACTCGCCTTCAGCTTCCGCCGAGCACAGGGGGCGCAAACTGGCTTCCGCGCCTTGTGTTGACAGTTGCGAGTGGTGTGGAGGCCGGCACAGTGGCCGCAGGTGTCTGTGTCAGAGGCACAATGCCGCGCCACGTGCCCATACTCCTGGCATTTGTAGCACCGAGTGGGCACGAGGTAATCCAAGACCCGGCAGCGTGACCACAAGGCGAAGATGCGCTGGGCGGTTCGCAATTTGTCCCGCACCGCCGAAGATACCGAGACGATCCAATTGCAGGTGGAGGCGCCTTTCTGAATCTGCTGCCGGGGAATGAAGGACTCCTGGAATTCTGACCAGGCGATGTCACTGACCGCAGGGTTTTGCCGCCATACTGCGTCAGTCAGAGCCTCCGCCTCTACGTCCGTCGGGACATCATATACGATGACCTGCGGTGACTTCAACGTGGGAGGGGCGATTCGCAGGCCACTCGCCTGAAGCCCCTCGTGTGCCCGCAGCTTCTCGAGGTCCCCCGCAGAGTTCACCTCTAGGACGAGTCGTCCTCCCGCAGTCGCCCTCAGGTTCCTGACTCTGATGCCGTCACGGGCCGGGTTTACAGACGACATCAACCTCGAACGAAGTTCAGCGGCCGTCGGCAGAGCGTCCGGTTGGTCCGGGCCGGCAGGTGCCGAAACAAAGACGGTGTGCTTCGGCGGAGGCTTCCTTTTGGCTGCCCTGGCAAACGCACTCTTAATCGGAGGGGGTTTGGAGGCGTTCTCTTGCTGCGAGGTCACCGCTGGTATCTTGCCCTTCTTCGAACGGCCTCGTCTGGCCCGGCGAGGAGCGTCGGGGTGCTGCCGCGTCTGTTGGCTGCGAGACTTCTTTCTGGGTCGCTGTCGTCGTGTGGCGGGTTTCCGAAGAGGAGGAAACTCGGCAGGCCT